>CANTUV010000017.1:41253786-42507572 GCA_947685225.1 Garcia nutans
TAAAATATTTTTTTTAATAAACAATTTCACCAATTAGCCTTCCCCGGCAAAGGCGCCAAAAACTTATTGCGCTCAAATTAACTCTACCACAAAGCGTCACTCGCAAGTATACGAGGTAGCTGTAGCAAAGGTGATTGCCCCAAGGTCGTCTCTCAAGGAAGCTAAAGTGACTAATTGATTATCAAATTAAAAGTAACAATTAATGAATAGGTTTAAATTGCTAAATAATGAAGAAGATTTATTGAAGTTTGAAAACAAATAAAAGTAAACTGAAGTTGATGATTTGATTCACTTAATAGAATGGTCTAGGGTTTGCACTTCTCTACTACTTATTTGTATGAACGGTTATTCCACTTAACTAATTTAATTTCAAAGATTAAATCTCAAACAACTTAATTAATTGAGTCAAGGAAATAAGCTCTCGCATTCAAACCTCTTACAACTAATCTTGTTATAATTGAAACAATCTTTTTTAATAGGTTATATCTCTAATTCACCTAAGTCCTTAATTGAATTGTTCCAGCATTAGTCTTCATCTCTCAATCCATCATCTAATACCTAAAACACATAATTGGTGGCCAATCAATTATATATTAACAATATTCCATTCAATCAAGGCTAAAGAAATTATTAGCTAAGAGAATAACCAATTCATACAATCATAGCAGATCCATACAAACCCTAGACTAGATCAAATTAGTTCATAATGCAATCAAACATATTCATCTCATTAATGTTCAAAGAAATCAAAATAGACATGATAATATCCATTCAATGAAAATAAAGAGAATAAGTTCGAGAACAAAACCAAGTTACAACTCCTTGAAGCTTCTGAAGAATCTCTTGTTCAAATCTTGCAAGAAGAATGAATCAATGACATGAACAATCTAATCTAGCTAGTTTTGATCCAAAGTGTAATTAAAATCAAAGAAAAACAAAGTTAACAAAACCCTAATCTCTTTGACGGCACTATTCTCTCTCAAAATTGCCAACCCTCCTTCTCTTTTCTTTTCTCAAACCCTAGCCATCTTTTTTCCTTTTATATGAATCATCCGTTTAAAATCCGCTGCGTGTTTAGTTCATGAGGGACACGGCCAAGTCAGAAGTGACTTGGCCGTGTTGGAGTGTATTGGAGGGACACAGCCATGTGTTCACCTCTGTTGCTTTCCTTCTTTCTCTTCTTTGGTTGAGTGACACGGCCAAGTCAGAGGTGACTTGGCCGTGTTGCACCATTTTGGAGGGACACGGCCACAAGACTTGGCCGTGTCCCTTGCCTGTGTCTGCCTCTGTGAATTTTAAATCTTCTTTGCTTTGGATGCAGGTAAGACACGGGAAAGGGACACGTCCAAGTCTTGTGGTCGTGTCCCTCCAAAATGGTGCAACACGGCCAAGTCACCTCTGACTTGGCCGTGTCACTCAACCAAAGAAGAGAAAGAAGGAAAGCAACAAAGGTGAACACATGGCCGTGTCCCTCCAATACACTCCAACACGGCCAAGTCACTTCTGACTTGGCCGTGTCCCTCATGAACTAAACACGCAGCGGATTTTAAACGGACGATTCATATAAAAGGAAAAAAGACGGCTAGGGTTTGAGAAAAGAAAAGAGAAGGAGGGAGCAAAACACCATTTGGGATGAGGAAAGAGTGACACTCTCCTTGTCCCTTCATCTTCATCCTCCATCTTCATCTTCTCCATCTTCCATTGACAAGATCTTTGAGATTCTTTGAGATAAATTGGGTTACAAGCTCTTGAAGGTTGAAGAAGCTTCATTGAAAGGTTTGGTGACTTGAGAAAGCTCCATTCCATCTACCAAAGGCAAGATCCATTCCAAGGTTTGGAGACTTGAGAAAGCTCCATTCCATATTGCAAAAAGGGGAATCAACCATTGAAGAGGGCTTGAGTTCTTCATCAAACATCAAAGTGGAGTTAGGAGGAAGACTAGCAATCCTACTCTTGGCATCTTCACAAGGGGTTTTTCTATTCTCTCTTTTAATTCATTTCAATATTGTTTTTGTTGTATTAAGAGATTGATATTACAATGAACAATTTGTATTTGATTTATATTGAGTTGAATGAATATTTTAATTTGATGATGTTGAGCTAAATACCCATGCCTAGGGTTCGTAGTATATTTGGTTGATTGTTTTGATTTGATATTTACATTGATGTTCCTTATTGATTGGTTGATTGTATTGTATTAAATGCTAGGTTGATAGATTAGCTACCTATTAATCTTTGAATATTGGATGATGGACCGAGAGGTGAAATATGATATCGGAACTATATAATCGACCACCCTATGAATGAATTAGAAATATAAGTTCTAGGTTTTCATTAATTTGGTAATGTAAAATAATTGGTTATTGCTAATTCATGAATGTGAGAACTAATGAATTGGTAATTGACTAATTAACCTTAAGGAATAAATTAATTACAAGGCTATGTTAATGGATAATTGAGAATTGAGCTTTGATTGAATGGACCTATAACCCTAGGCACTTTCCCGAGAACTGAATTGATCTTGTGCACCCATCACTTACATCAATCTCTACGCACGTTATTTTTAGGTTTAAATTAATCTTGCACATTTCATACAACAGACTCTTGCTTTTAATTTAATTGCTTTAATCAAGCTATTACGAACCACACCTTCTTGGGGAAACGACCTTGGGGCGATCACCTTTGCTACAACTACCTCGTATACTTGCGAGTGACGCTTGTAGTAGAACTTAATTCGAGCGCAACAGCTATCAATTAAAGAAAACATATTGATTGAAGTTTAAAACAATAAAAGTAAATTGAGTTGATGATTTGATTCACTTAATAGAATGGTCTAGGGTTTGCAATTCTCTACTACTTATATGTATGAATAGTTATTCCTCTTAACCAATTTAATTTCAAAGATTAAATATGTAATATCCCAATGTATGCCCTAGAAGTTTTAATACAATTGTTGTTTGATTTGAATTAAATGTATATATATTTTTGCAAAGGAAATGATTGTGTTAATGGAATGTATATGTTGTATATATGTTAATTTATATAACATATATGTTGGTCAAATGGAGAGTCAAGGGAAGAAGATATTTTAATTTGGGATGAGTGAAATTACTAAAGAGGGCAAGAGTTTTAAAGGAAGTGAGAACAAATAGAAAAGGGCATTTAAGTAATTCTGCTTTATTAGAATTGCTTGGTGGAGATTTAAAGAAGAAGAGAAGTTGACTTGTCTTCATTTTCTTTTCTTCTTCTTCTCTTTCCCTTGTGGTGGCCGGCCCTCCAAAGCCAAAGAACAAGAGTGATTTTTGTTGATTTCTAAAATCAAATTGAAGGGAGAATCAAAGGATTAAGTTGGAGATTTGTGAAATTGCCTCAATTTTAAGTAAGTACTCTCTTGTTTTCTTTTGTTATGTTTGAAGTGAGTTGTGATTTGTTAATATTATGATTAGGTGTGTTTGAGATGTGTTTATAAGTGTTGAAATTGATTGTAAGTTACAAAGTTAAATTGGTGTTGGTTTTGGTTTGAAGATGATAAGTTAAGTGGATGTTGATATTGAAAGAATAAGAATGATGTTAGTTTTAGGGTTTTGAAGTGGTAAGTGATTAAAAGTATTGTTAATGTGAATATTGTGATGTATATGTAAAATAAGTGTTAATAACATTGATTATACCCATTTGAATAAGGTTATGTTGTGTTTAATGTGTTTTAATCCAATCAAAAGAGATTTGGCCATGTTTAGGGTTTTTATTCTTGAGAGACACGGCCAAACTAAGGAAGAGACACGGCCAAACTAAAGAATTTTTGAGAGACACGGCCAAGTCTAAGGAAATTTGGCCGTGTTGGATGATTTTTGGAGAGACACGGCCACTGTCTTGGCCGTGTCCCTTGCCCGTGTCTGCCTCGGCTTGAATTGTGTTAAGAGACACGGCCACAAGCTTGGCCGTGTCCCTTGAGTGTGTTGGCTACTGTGATTGTCCTTTGCTCTTCTTGCTTTGTTGAGATTGAACATACATTTGATGATGCATATGATACTATATGAACAATGTTATGTTTTATGCATTGTGCATCTTGTGAATGGTAATGTGTTATATGAATATTGTACCTTGAAATGTTATATCAATGATGCTATATGTGTAATATGAATTGAGATATGATATGATATGAGGCCATTGTGATTGGCTATGATAACTCAAATATGATGTGAAGCCATTGTGATTGGCTATGATGATTCAATTGAAAGACATAAGGCATGTTTGCCTAATTGATGATGAGAATTGAGAATGAAATAATAAATGAATTGTGTGTCTAATGTGTTATTCATTTTCAGAGTTTTGTTGTTGGTGGCATGCCTAATGGTAACAATCTCTTGAAGTTAGGTTGGATTTGATCCTTGAAGCCTAACTGAGATGTTACAACCCTTGAAGCTAGGTTGGGTTGG
Organism: Garcia nutans; assembly: GCA_947685225.1. Taxonomy (NCBI): domain Eukaryota; kingdom Viridiplantae; phylum Streptophyta; class Magnoliopsida; order Malpighiales; family Euphorbiaceae; genus Garcia; species Garcia nutans. The sequence goes on from CANTUV010000017.1 coordinate 41,258,223, forward strand.
TTCTTGAAGCCAAGTTGGGTTGATACTTAGCATGCTTTGTTCCCCTTGAAGCTTGGTTGAACCTAATCCTTGAAGCCTAGTTGGGTTTATGATAATGATAAATGTGATAACAAAACCAAAGCATTAACTCTGAAAATTGAATGGCATATTAGTGTGTTTTGGGCCCATGCTTGTCTTTGTATTTAATGTGATTCTTGAATGGTAAAACTAATGGAACTATGAAGATGTAATATGAATGTTGTTATGACATTGAACAAAGTATGATGTGGAAATGTGATATTCTTTTAAATGATGTATGAGATTAATTGTGACATTATATCATATTAAAGCATCATGTTAGTATACTTTGTACTACTAAGCCGTTGGCTTAGCGCGATAGTATTTGATCACGCAGGTGACAGAGTTGAACCTGAGAGCTCCTTGAGACCAAGTGAGACTAGACATTGAGGATTTTCTTTTGGGACTTAAAGATCAGAGAAGAGCTGCCAATCATGTATATGTATTCTATGTATTGTAATCTTTGATTTATAACATATTTGTAATAACTTCCGCTGTGAATTAATAAATGTTTTTATATATGGTGTCTTTTGGATTTCTTTTAAAATGTTTGAGATTGGTTTCACTTATTTACAAAGATATTTGTTGTGTATTATTTTAAAACTGTGGCATTTTCTATATTCAGTATACGTATATTATGATCGTTTAAGCATGCTTGGTACGTATACGGGATATAGGGGTGTTACAAAATCTCAAGCAACTTAATTAATTGAATAAAGGAAATAAGCTCTCGCATTCAAACCTCTCTCAAATAATCTTGTTCCAATTGAAATAATCTTTTCCTAGGTTATATCTCTAATTCACCTAAGTCCTTAATTGAATTGTTCCAGATTAGACTTCATCTCTCAATCCATCATCTAATACCTAAAACACATAATTGGTGGCCAATCAATTATATATTAGCAATAATTCATTCAATAAAGGCTTAAAGAAATAATTGAGTTAAGAGTAATAACCAATTCATACAATCATAGCAGATCCATACAAACCCTAGACTAGATCAAATTAGTTCATAATGCTATCAAACATAATCATCTCATTAATATTCAAAGAAATCAATTTAGACATGATAATATCCATAAATACAATTCCAATGAAAATAAAGAGATAAAGTTCAAGAACAAAACCAAATTACAAACTCCTTGAAGCTTCTGAAGAATCTCTTGTTCAAATCTTGCAAGAAGGATGTATCAATGGCTAGAACAATCTAATCTATGCTAGATTAACCCAAAGTGTAATCAAAAATCAAAGAAAACAAGTTATGAAAACCCTAAAATCTCTTTGACGACTGATTCAATCTCAAAACTCTCAACCCCCCAAACCCTAGCTTTTTCTTTTCTTTTATACGAAACCTCCGCTTAAAATCCGCGTTGCCTTTGGTTCATGAGAGACACGGCCAAGTTGGATGAGACTTGGCCGTGTTGGAGGTCTTTGGAGGGACACGGCCACAAGCTTGGCCATGTCCCTTGCTTGTGCTCACTACTGCTTGCTTTTCTTCTTTTGTTCTTTGGTTGAGTGACATGGCTATGTTGGAGGTTGACTTGGCCGTGTTGGACCATTTTAGAGGGACACGGCCAGTGACTTGGCCGTGTCCCTTGCCTGTGTCTTCTACTGATTGATTTTCTTCCTTTTGCTTTGGAACTGAGTGAGACACGGCCAAGCTTAAGCAACTTGGCCGTGTTTGAACTTCTTTGGAGGGACACGACCAGTGACTTGGCCATGTCCCTTGAGTGTGTTCCTCTCTGTGTCTTGATCTTCTCTTTAACTTGGTATGGGACACGGCCACAAGCTTGGTCGTGTCCTCTGCCTGTGTCAGCTACTGTCCCTTTTTTCCTTCAATTTGGTTCCTTGGCTTTTTAACCTAAAACAAAACTTGAAACAAACTTTAAACAAGAATTAAATGAACATTAACCAACAAAATGTAAACACACACTAAAAATTAGGACAAAAACGACATAAACACTGAAATAAACTAAAACTACTAAAATTAATGAAAACACTAAATAAACCGATTAAAACTAACAAAATACCTAAAGAAAATAATAATTATCATAATAAACAGGACACAAATCTATAAAAAAAAACTAATAAAACAGTACTCAATCCTTTGATCTAGTAGCACATGATGATATTGATGATCTAGATGATAGTGATTTGATTGAGCACATGAACTTTAAAATAGAAAAATATTTTTCTAAAATGATGCTCTATAAAGAAAAAAGCTCTAAGTTAGAAAAGAATTTTATATGCTTAAAGAACTCTACCTTAGAATTGAAAACCTCAAATGAACACTTGATGAATTCAATAGAAGAGTTAAATAAAAACTCACATGATTTATAAAAAACTATTAAAGAGAATAAAATTCTAAAGCATGAACTAAAAGAACTAAAAGAATCAATTTCAAGATTTCATAAAGGAAAGGAAGCATTAGACACATTAATATGTAACCAAAGATCATCCTTCTTAAAGTATGGATTAGGATTCAATGGCTCAACCAACATTGCACCAAGCACACCAACATTTGTAAAAGCATCTACAACTAAAATTTCTAATGTTGATATTGTAAAGAACAAAGATGCTCACACCAAGTCTAAAAGTTCCAAAAGAACTTCTCATGGCTCACTAGGAAATAGAGCTAAGTTCTCAAAAAGTAATCATGCATTTATGTACACTAAACTTGCACAAAAGCAATCACATATTTGTAGTTGTATGCATAATACTTGGAATATGAATAGAAAAATGCAAAAATATAAAACACTATGGCAATGTACATATTGCATGAAATTTGGACATAAAAGTTTTTTTTTGTCATATTAGAAAGGCTCATCTCAAGTTAGAAGACACCTTTATTACTAACCATCAAGGACCCAATTTCATTTGGGTACCTAAGAAAAGATAACCACTATTACCTTGTAGGTATGCCTAAAATCTACTATCAATGAAAGAATATGGCTTGTGGATAGTGGGTGCTCAAGGTATATGACCGGGAATGCAAAGCTCTTTATAAGTATTACCTACAAACATGGAGGTAATGTAACTTTTGGAAATGATGCTAAAGGTAAAATTATTGGTGTTGGCTCCATTGGATCAATTGGTAAAGATTTAATAGAAGATGTATGGCTTGTTGATGGGTTAAACATAATTTGTTAAGTGTTAGTCAATTATGTGATAGAGCATACATTGTTAATTTTGATTCCAACAAATTCAAATGGTGTTATCATATTTAAGGGTACTAGGACAAACAACACTTATAATATTAACATACATTCAAATCATGCATTTAAATGTTTAATGCCTACTAATAATGATGCATGGTTATGGCATAGAAGGCTAGGACATGCTGGTATGGATCAATTAAAATATATTTGTAATGAAAACCTAGTTGATGGTCTCCCTAAGATAAAATATGACAAAGATAGAATTTGTGAACCTTGTCAACGTGATAAGCAACATAAGAGCTCATTTAAATCAAAGAATGTTATAAGTACCTCTAGACCTTTAGAGCTCATTCATTTGGATTTGTTTGGACCAAATAGAGTTACAAGCTTAGGAGGCAAATTATATGCATTTGTTCTTGTTGACGATTACTCTAGATTCACATGGGTTAATTTCTTAGCTCAAAAGAATGAAGCTTTTAATTACTACAAAACGTTTGTAAAAAGAGTTCAAAATGAAAAAGGATATGTGATCACATCTATTAGGAATGATCATGGCAAAGAATTTGAGAATGAAAATTTTGAAAGTTTTTGTAATGAACTTGGCATTTCACATAATTTTTCTACTCCTAGAACTCCACAACAAAATGGTGTGCTTGAGAGGAAAAATAGAACCTTGGTTGAAATGGCTAGAACAATGCTCAATGAATATGAATTACCATCTTATTTTTGGGCAGAAGCCGTTAATACATCTTGTTACATTGCAAATCATGTTTACAAAAGGCATTTAACTAATAAAACTTCTTATGAGCTATGGAATGGAAGAATTCCCAGAATTGGATATTTTAGAGTATTTGGATGCAAATGCTTTATATTGAACATCAAGGAAAATCTTAGAAAATTTTCATCCAAATCAGATGAAGGCATATTCCTAGGATATTCATCATATAGCAAAGCATATAGAGCATTTAATTTTCATCCAAATCAGATGAAGACATGAACGTGACCATCCTTGTATCAAGGACGACTGCGAACTGCTTTGAACAGTCTATTGAAAAGGTCTAAACTGCCAAGACTTAATTCTCACTATCTATAACGGCTAGACAGACCACATTGGCTATAAATACATTGCTATTCTAAAAGAAAAAAAGTGGAGAAACAAAAATTTTATAGCCAAGCACATATTTTCTTTTACTCCAATTTACATTTGAATTGTAATGAATGTTAGGTGTAAGGATTGAAAACACCACTGTAAAAGTTTGAGTGTGAGCTTGAAAAACACTTAGGTTGTGAGAGTAAGCCTAGAAAAACTCTTGTAAAGGTTGTGAGAGTAAGCCTAGAAAAACTCTTGTAAAGGTTGTGAGAGTGAGCCTAATAAAACTCTTGTAAGTGGTTTGAGTGTTAGCCTTAGTAAAACACTTGTCAAGTTAGGTGTGAACTTATGAAAACACCAAAGTTGGAAGTGAGCTTGTAAAACTTCAAAGATTAGTGAAACCTTAACAAGTTGTTAAGGAAGTGGATGTTGTAACACCCCTATACTTCATATACGTACACAACATGCTTATACGATCGTAATATATGTATACTAAATATGGAAATGACACGATTTACAAAACACACAAACCATCCCTTTAATATAACATAAACAATTTTAAAAACAATATTTTAAAAGAAAAAAAATAAAGCACAATAAACAAAATGTTTATTCAAAACGCAGCGGAAAACATAACAAATATTTTCAAGTACATATACTTCAAAACTCAAGTTTTACAAAATATAAAATAAGTATAAATGTTTAGCAGTATGTCTTTGATCTTTAAGCTCCACTATCAACACCTCAAAAATCTAGACTCTACTCGGCCTAGAGGAACTCTCCGATTCTTCCCTGTCACCTGCGCGATGAATCACACTCGCGCTAAGCCAACGGCTTAGTGGTACAAACTACAATAATATTATGCTTTGATGAAGATCCTCCTCTCTGACTAAACCCGGGTCTACCACCTCTACTAAAACCTCTGCCCCCCTCGACCACCTCTGCTGAAACTAGGTCGAGAAGTTGTAGAATCTGCCTGTCTATGCTCTTGCATCTCAGGACAATCTTTAATGAAATGAGCTGGTGACCCACATCTAAAACAGCCAGCTGATCCACCAATTTTCCAACAAATACCCCCATGGGTCTTACCACAATGCTCACACACAGGTGGAGTAGACCTTTGAATCACTGGAGTCGGGGCACTAGCTACAGAAACTGTAGGTCTCGGCCTCTGCCTCTGATACTGCATTGATCTGCCCGACTGCTTCAGACTCCTACTAATCCTCGGAACAAAGCTTCCTCTACCCCTCTTCATAGATGAAGACCCTGCCTCAAACTGGGGTTTCCTTACTCTAGTCTCCTGCTCAGTAGCAGCTACTGCAATGTTTTGTGCTCTCTCAATGCTTCTAGCTGCTGCAACTAGCTGAGAGAAATCCTGGTACCAAGAATCAGCCACAATGCACATAATAGAGGGCCTCAATCCCTCCTCAAATCTTCTGCACCGGTCTATTTCATCAGAGATAATCCCCCCGGCATAGCGACTCAACCGGATGTACTCAACCTCATATTCTGTCACCATTCGGTCGTCTTGCCTCAAATTTAGGAATTCCATCTTCTTAATATCTTTATACTCCCTCGGAGTATATTTCTGCTCGAACTCCCTTAGAAAATCACCATAAGATAATGTAGGTGGATCTTCCATGGCATGAGGAACCGTCTTCCACCAGTCATAGGCATCTTTTTGTAAGAGGGATCTGGCATAGTCAAATTTCTCATCTGGAGTAGCTTGCAACTGGATAAATATCCTCTGCACTTTATCCAACCACTGCTCAGCCACTGCAGGATCAGTAGTGCCCAAGAAATCTTCAGCCCCATATTTTCTCAAGTTATCATAATGTCTTACCGGCACCTGAGGCTGTGGTGGTGGTGGTGGTTGCAATGGAGCTGGTCTCAATAGTTCTATCATATGTCTTAACCAACCCGGCGGACCCTCATCTGTAGCAAATCTCTCCGGCACAGAAACAGGTGCCTCACTGACTCTCTCAACTCTAGCTCCATCTCTATTCTCTTCAGGAGCTACACTCTCTGCACTACCCTCTACAGACTGTCGTGAATGGGATGCCATTACTACATATATCTGCAAATACAGTAGAATATACCTCATTAAAGAACAAAGACTGCCATACCAAAACATGTATCTTATTTAAAAACAATATTTTAAAACTCAAAATCTCCTTTTTCTTACATTTGACCTAGGTTGAGAATCTCAAACCTAGGCTCTGATACCAAAATAATTGTAACACCCCTATACTCCGTATACGTACACAGCATGCTTATACGATCGTAATATACGTATACTGAATATAGAAATGACACGATTTACAAAACACACAAACCATCCCTTTAATATAACATAAACAATTTTAAAGACAATATTTTAAAAGAAAAAAAATAAAGCACAATAGACAAAATGTTTATTCAAAACGCAGCGGAAAACATAACAAATATTTTCAAGTACATATACTTCAAAACTCAAGTTTTACAAAATATAAAATAAGTATACATGATCAGCAGTATGTCTTTGATCTTTAAGCTCCACTATCAACACCTCAAAAATCTAGACTCTACTCGGCCTAGAGGAACTCTCCAGTTCTTCCCTGTCACCTGCGCGATGAATCACACTCGCGCTAAGCCAACGGCTTAGTGGTACAAACTACAATAATATTATGCTTTGATGCAATGCCAATGTCACTCAATCAAATTTCATAAGCAATTCATGAAGTACTATTCATAATTTCCACATCCATAAACATTTAATGCAAAGACAAATATATATATCTCATCATTCATTTATTTTCCCCTTTTTGAATTATATATAAACAAAGACAAGTATGGGCCCAAAAAGAAATCTAATATGTTATTCAAAGTTCAGAGTTACTGCTTTGGTCCATAATCAAAATCATCAAGCCCGTAGGCGATATATATATATATATATATCTCTATCCATGGATAGTGTAACAGACCCAGTCTCTTGGATCTCAACCCGGTTAAAACTGAGGAAGTCCTCTACCCGGCTAGACTGTTACTATTTTTGAGGCTTACGACCCAGTCATTTCACCCCAAAAACATCACATTTCACATTTATCATTTCACATTTTTCAACTGGAATCGGCTTACGACCCGGTCATTTCACCTATCCAGTGATTCATAGGCATGCCGCCAAACTCAGAACTCTGAAAATTGAATTAACATATTAGACACACAATCATATCATTTACCTCTTTATCAATTTCTTTCTCAATTCATTTCTCATTTCATATTCCACAATCAACTAGGCAACCATGCCTCAATTATCTCATTTACATCATTATCAATATAGCCAACAACCATGGCTCCTCATCTCATCATATCTCAAATCACATCAAGGCAATTCATCATATCATCATATCTTTAGAATTTTCAACATACATTTCACAAAGTTCATATTATGCAAAACATGACATTATTAATATGCATCAACAATGCAATAGATTACTTAACACATTTACAACCAAATGTGTTAAGTTCCATAATCATATACATGTATGAAATAAAGGGGGTTTGTACTTACCTCAAGAACAACTCTCACCAAACTCCTCTTCCAAGAATCCACAACACTTGGATTAAGGCAACTCAACCCTCTTCAAAATCTAAACCAAAGGAATGATACATATAAGATAATAAGACTAAGAACCAACTAGGGCAAATTCTAAACATGACACGCTCAACAACATGGGCGTGTCCCTAACCGTGTCCTAACTCCACAACACAGAAGCTTTGACACGCTCAGAACCACGGACGTGTCACTGGACGTGTAATACCTTCTGTCTCACAGAAACATTGACACGTCCAACAACACGAGCGTGTTCATGGCCGTGTCAATTCTCCAACATCACAGTAGCTATTACACGCCCAGTGACATGGGCTTGTCACTGCTCGTGTCACCCATCCAAGAACACAGACCTATTGACACGCCTAAAAACCTGGACGTGTTCATGGGCGTGTCAGGCCAAAAATGCAGATTCCGACCACAACAACACTACCTCTAACAAATCTCTTCCTTCCACCATTTTCCACTTCAAGCAAACTTAATTTAACACTCCCAAAAACCAAAAAAAACTTACAAAAATACCAAATCAACTCAACACATACATCAAACACAAATCATAATCATCACCACAAACTCCAAAACACAACCACAACACCTTCACTTCCAACAAACTTACTCTTTCCTTCAATCCAACCCCAAAATCCAAAATCACTTGAACCAAACACTCTTAAACACACACACAATCAAACAAACACATAACAACCCCAAATCTTAACTCACAAACTCAAAGAAATCAAAGAATCAAGTGAAAAACTTACCAAGGATGAAGAAGCTCTTAAATTTCCAACTTGAATACTTGAATACTTCCTTCAATCTTGAGTATGGAAGATCAAATCTCTCTCTTGCTCTCTTGCTAGGGAGTGCCGGCCAAAACAAAGAAAAGAAAAATAAAGGAAATGAAGGCACACGCAGAAGAAAGAAAGAAAGAAGAAAGGAAGGAAAATAAAGTCAAACACTCAACCTTCTCTTTCCTCAAAACCCTCTCCTCCAAGCATTTAATATTAAAATACTCTAAATATCTCCATCCACTTCCACTCACTCAAATCCCACTTAATTAACTTAATTAATTTAAAATCATTAACTAATCATCTTTTGACTTTACATTTGACTTGTATATGTTATATATATCACTATATATACAACATATACACTCTCTCTTCACTTCCTTTCTTTTTCCCATTAAACACATATACAATTAATCCAATTACAACAATTATTATACCAAACTTCTAGGGCATATTTTGGGATATTACAGATGTAGGATGGAAGAAAATCCGAACCACTATAAATCTTGTGCGTTCTTTCTTCTACTCACTACTCAACCATTTTTCTATTCCGCATTTCTTATTTGTTGAGTTTTTAATTTTCCATCATTTCTTGAGGAAACCAATTCACCCCCCCCCCTTGGTTGCCATCTTGGGACCTATGTTGATACCACATGATCGAGAAAAGTTATTTGATCAAGCCAGAACTCATACTTAGATAGCTTAGCATACAACTGCTTCTCTCTCAATGTCTATAAGACAATCCGCAGATACTTGTCATGATCCTCCTCATTATGCGAATACACCATAATATCATCAATGAAGACCACCACAAATTGATCTAAGAATAGTCTAAACACCCTATTCATCAAATCCAAAAATATTGATGTAGCATTCCTTAACCCAAAGGGCATCACCAGAAACTCATAATGCCCATACATCATGTGAAAGGTTGTCTTGGGTACATCTACATCTCTAACTCTCAATTAATGGTACTCTGATCTCAGATCAATCTTAAAGAATACTGCTGCTCCCTTCAACTGATCAAAGAGATCATCTATTTGAGGTAATGGATACCTGTTCTTGATGGTCACTTTATTCAACTACCTGTAATCAATATATAATCTTAAGGTGCCATCCTTCTTCTTCACAAACAAAACAGGTGCTTCCTACAGAAACACACTAGGGGGAATAATCCTTTATCAAGCAACTCTTGCAGTTGTACCTTCAACTTATTCAACTCTGTAGGTGCCATCCGATAAGGGAGAATAGAGATGGGAGTGGTACCGAGCAAAAAATCAATACCAAACTCCACCTCTCTCAGTAGGTACACCTAGCAACTCATCAGGGAAAACATATGGAAACTCAACAACTGTAAGTATAATGTCGAGCTAGAACTCCACTACTCTAGTATCTATAACATGAGCAAGATATGCCTCACATCCCTTCTGAATCATCCTTCTAGCTGACACAACTTAAATAAACATGGATGAAAGGTATCTCTGCTCACTAGATACCACCACATCTCTACCATCACGTGTTCTCAGGGTAACATGTTTCCACTAACAGTTTACCATAGCCCCATGCCTGGATAACCAATCCATGCCCAAAATTAGATCATACTCCCTAAAAGGCACCAAGAAACTCCTCATCTTGAATAACAAATGCACTATATCGATGCACTCTGCTAACCACAACACTGTGCCTTGAAGGATTTGTAACCAAAATATCGAATTCTAGGGACTCAGATTGCAAATCACTCACAGGCAGTATGGATGTACTAATATATGAATGAGGCGACCAAGGGTCTAATAATACAAGAACCGAAGAACCAAATAAAGTAAAAGTATCGGTTATAACAGCTGAAGCATTCGACTGCCTCTGTATCACATAAACCCGCTGTGATTGTCTGCATCCTCTAGTCTACTCCCTATTATAGAACATCCTCTCTGACCAGACCCTAATCGACCACCTCTACCACCATGACCCCCTCTAACACTAGATCTAGAAATTGATGTATCTATCTATATCATCTGGTGGCTCTGGACAATCACTAAAAAAATGGTCTAGTGATCCACATCTGTAACACACTGCTGGTGCACCTGTTCTCCAGCAGACACCTCCATGTGCCCTACCATAATGAACACAGGTAGGTGGAGCAGGCCTCTAAGTCACATAAGTTGGGGCACTAGCATTGAGGCTGCAGGTCTCTGACTCTATCTCTGCTGCTGTGATGACATGTCAGACTGCTCCTGGCTCCTACTGAACCTCTAAGGGTAGCCCCCTCTGCCTCTCTTCAATGATGAAGTCCCTACCTCATCCTGGGGTCTCCTAGTTCTGCTCTCCTCTACTCCAGTGGCTGCTGTAAGTCCATGTGCCCTCTCTATACTCCTGGTAGCTACAACCAACTGAGAGAAATCGGGAACCTGCCACTAAACACATGATAGAGGGTCTCAGCCCCTCCTCAAACCTTCGGCATCTATCAATCTCATACTCTGCCACTATCCTAGTGTCCTACCTCAAATTTAGGAACTCCATCTTTTTTGCATCCTTATACTCCCACGGAGTATACTTCTTCTTGAATTCCAGTAGGAAATCGGCATAGGTCAAAACTGGTGGATAAGCTGTACCATGGAAAACCGTCTTCCACCACTCATAGGCATCCCCCTATAGAAGCTATCTAGCATAATCAAACTTCTTCTCTGGACTAGCCTACAGCTGAATGAATATCCTCTGGACCATGTCCAGCCACTGCTCTGCTACAACATGGTCTATAGTGCCAATAAAATCCGAGGCTCTAAATTTTCTCAGCTTGTCATACTTCTGCATTGACAATTGCTGCCGCGACTGCGACTGTGGTGGCGGCTGCAGCTGCTAAACTGGAGTCTGCCTCAATAGCTCCACCATATATCGTACCCAGCCCGGCGAAATCGCCTCAGCTGCTGGTCTAATAGGCACAAAAGCAGACGCCTCCCCAGCAGACTCAACATCAGCTCCAACTCTATCCTCATCAGGAGCTACACTCTCTAAACTACCCTCTACAGACTGGTATGTCCGAGACGCCATAACTACCTATATATGTAAATACAACAGAAATTGCCATATTAAAAAAAATCAAAAAATACCAATGCCAATGCATGTATTACAATTAAAAGTCATATTTAAAATCTCTATTTTCTCTCTCTAACAACCCACCTAAGTAGAGAACCTCAAATCTAGGCTCTAATACCAAAATAAATATAACACCCTTATACCCTATATACGTATAATATATACACTCAATATATATAAACTACGCATATACAATATAAAAATATCACAATCCGATTTAATAAAAAATTTTATATTCCCAATTTAAAATTTCAAACACCTTTGAATGTATATTTAAATAGTAAATAAAATATCTTTATGAATTATACATGTACATGTATTTATCAAAACACATAAAAACCTTACATTACTCAATTATTCAAAATATTCTTTATAATTTACAATATATATACTCCAAAACATAATATAATATACATAATATCAAAATGTACTATAATATAAAATATATACATGCTGAAAAAATGGCTCTGATCTTGATGTAGCAAAAACACTTCAAGCTCAATAAACACAAGTCTAGACCCGAACAAGTCTAGTAGAACTCTCCAGCTCTATTGGATCACCTCTGTCACCTTCGTAATAAATTACAATCGCGCTAAGCTAAAATTCTAGCGGTAAAAACTTTGATAATAATAAAACTTTAAAACAATGCCAATGCAAAATTTTTATATGCTATGTCATAATGTGGCATCCAAACTCACTCTTAAACATATTCTTTCATCATTTAATAATACACGCAAACACATACACAAACATGGGCCCAAATAAATAAATACATTATTCAAATTCCAAAGTTACTATTTTGATCCATAATGACACTAAGTGTCTAGCTCCTAAGGCAAGTCAAGTAATACTCAAAAGCTAGCCCTGAAGGCAAATCATATCACAGTGGCATCAAATGTCTAGCCCCAAAGGCAAATAATGAGGATAACCTAATAGGCATGCCACCAAACACAAAACTCTGAAAATTGAATAACATACTAGGCACACAATTATTTTCTATTTTTCATCATTAATTTCTTTCTCATTTTCCCATTTTTTCATTCATATCAATGTCATTTCATTTCAAATTATCACATTTCATCATAAAGTAGGATATTCAATAACAAAATCATATTACCCAAACACTTTGGGTCATTTTCACATTTTGCACATAATTCACATTTTATTCAATCTAGCAATTAATAATAGCTTTTCATAATGCAAATAATGCATACATAAGAATGTACATATCATAGCACAATGTTCATGAATGTTCAATGTATTAAGTAGCTTAACACATTTTTCGTCCAAAATGTGTTAAATCCAATTTAATGCTAACATATCAAATTTACTAAAAGTTTGTACTTACCTTAGAAAGCACTCCAAAACAAGCTTCAAAACACCCTCCAACTTTCTCTTCCAAATTGCCCTTCAATACTAGAGTTGGACAAACTACTACCTCTCAATGTCTATACCAAATGTGATCATAAATAATCATTTAATATCATATTCTAAGGCATTCTCAAGATCAAACCATTTAAATTAGTGTTTTAATTTTATTAATATCATTAAAAATATATTTTAATATGTTTAAATCAATTACATTACTTGTTAAGATTGATTTCAAAAATCCTTTACACTTTGAGGTCTTATAGTCATTTAAGCAGGAATTACAAATGAAAGACAAAGAAAAGAGTTATTTTGGCCAATATCCTCAAGTGACATGCCCAACAACATGGGCGTGTCAATGACCATGTCATTTGCCCACTCTTACAGAAGTGTTGACACATCCAACGACATGGGCATGTCACTGCTCGTGTCATTAATTTTGCATTACAGTAGATATGACATGCCTAGAGACATAGTCGTGTCACTAGCCATGTCATCAATATTGAAACACAACATCATTGACACGCCCAACAATATGGCCATTGAGCGTGTCAGGCAAAATTTTTGTATTTCATACACTCAATACCTTGAACACAATATATTTAAATACAAAAACACATACCTATTTCCAAACTATATCCAAACTGCACATTATTTATGCATCAAAACAACACATTTGGAATCAAATTGCACAATTAAATTATGATTTCACAACCCAAAAATTTCATAACCCTAAATTCTCTCTCTTCACCAAACTCAACTTAAATTTAACCATTTCTTCAATCCAACCTTAAAATCATTAATAACTACTCAAAATAACTTCATACATACCCATTCAAGCAATTAAATCATGCTAATACAAAATCTCAAAATCCACATATTCACACTTTCATAGAATTTCAAAGAACTTGCAAAATTGATAAAGAAACTTACTAATTGATGAAGAATTCCCAAAAACTTCACTTGAATCTTTAAAATTCTTCAATATTTAATGTATGAAAGAAGAAAAAATTTTTCTTCTTAGCCAAGGAGGTTCGGCCTCTCTTGAAGAAGAAGAAGAAGATCACTATGTTTTCTCTTTCTTTCCACTTTTAAAAAAAAAACCATATATATATTATATTTTTAAAAATTAATTAATTAATTAATTATTTAAAAATCACAAATTACCTCTTCCATCCAAAAATAATATATTTTTAATTTATTTAAATAATTTTAATTTTTTCAAAGTATATTTATAATTTTGCCACTTGACCTTTGACTTTTCTATTCAAGAGTTGACTTTTGTATATATTATGTATATTTTAGATATATTTCACATAAATATTCTACTTTATAACTTAAAATCCTGTCATTTTCCATTTAAACCATTTTTTAATTTATTCAATTTAATTTTAATTTATTTAATTTAATTTTTAAAAATTAGGGATGTTACAATAGAACTTATGCGTATCTTTTAGGTGCATAAGGAGCTAGGGCACAAATAAGGAAAGATGCCTAGGATTATAGAAGAATCCGAGGAAACATTTTAAATGGAAATTCCTATATCTCAAACCTTTAGGGCATAAGGAACTATTTCTCTCTCCTCCAAGACATCCAAAGCCAAATAACCTCTCAAGGAACAAAAATTGATAGCCTCACCTCTCAAGTCTCTCATCTTCACATTAACTTTCAACAAATTCAAATGCTATGGGACTCTCTCAATGTATTATCACCAGTGAGGAAGAACCAAGTCTTTCCCCATCAATTCATGATTCATTTCCTCATGAAGGCGAGGGTGAAGAAGTTGAAACTCGTCTTGAAGAAAGTGGAAATGGTGTAGAAGAAAGAGGAGATGAAGATGATGATAGAGATAATGATGAGGATTAAAGACAATTTTTTTATTTATTGCTTTGCAATTTCTTTTGTCTGATTTCATAACATTTTATGGCATTCTATATAAAAGATTATACATTGTTTCTTTTATTTAAATTATATGTTTTATGTTTATTTCTTTAATATTATATGTTTATTTACTTCTTTGCATGTTCCTTTTTGCTTTTACCAAAGGGAGAGAGACAATAAGTAACTTAATCTATTGAACTTAACCTATCAACTAAGATCACATTGAGGGAGATAAGAAATAAATTGAAGTTTTTTGAAAATTATTGCAATAAACTTAGCATTTTTCATAATTTTCTACTCCTAGGACATCATAACAAAATGATGTTATGAAAAAAAAAATAGAACGTTGGTTGAGGTGGCTAAAACCATGATTAATGAGTATGAATTGCCTTCATACTATTGGCCCAAAGCCATCAATGCCATGTACTATTTTTCGATTAGAGTTTTTAAAAAACCTTTTAGTAATAAAATATCTTATTCACTATGGAATGGTAGAAAAACCTAAGATTTTATGCTTAATTGTATTGGATGCAAAATACTATATATTAAACACTAACGATAACCTTGGAAAATTTTCATCCAAATAGGATGAAGTGATTTTTCTTAGCTATTCCACCTCTAGCAAAGGCAATAGGGATTTTGATTAAAGGTCTCTAGTAGTAGAAGAGTCCATATATGTAGTCTTTGATGAATCTTTTAAGCTTGATATTGCGAAAGGCAGTCCTTTGGATGATCTTGTAGGTGAATTTAAGAAGCTTGAGATTGTGAATCCTCTAAAGATTGAAGAAGGAGAAGTGCCTCATCAAGTTGTGAAGCAATAAGATCAACCTCAAGTGGAGTCATCCTAAGAGCTACCTAAGGAATGGCACTACTCCAAAGACCATCCAAAGGAACTTAGAATTGAAGATAATGTAAGAACTCATTCAAGTTTAAGAATTTAAATTTTAATGGAGCATTTGTTTCTCAAATTGAGCAAAAAACTATTGAAGAGACCCTTGATAATGAGTGTTGGGTGATTGTTATGCAAGATGAACTCAATTAATTTAAGAGAAATAAGATGTGGGGCCTAGTGTCTAGATCTAATGATCATTTAATTATTGAATGTAAGTGGATGTATACGAACAATCTTGATGAGAGTGGTCTTATCACTAGGAACAAAGCTACATTAGTTAGTAAATGGTAAAAATAAGAGAAAACCATTGACTATGATGAGACTTTTTATCACACCTCATTCTCTAGGGTATGACGATTCTAAGGTTTGGGTCAATTTTAAGTGCCAAAACCTAGTCTATATTCAGAACTATAATTTTCCCAGGATCTTATCTTTCTTTGCAATTATTTTGAATATGAATTACAATTGGTCTTATATCTTAATTTAACTAATGTCTTGCACTTGTGGAGTTGATACCATATAAGTTATCCACCATGACTTGCATCAACATTAAACATATAGAGCGAGGAGTGAGCCTCGTAGAGTGCCCTTTCTTTTAATGTGTGATTTAGTTCTGTAATATCCCAAAGTATACCCTAAAAGTTTTGGAATATTTATTGTTGTATTTGGATTAAATGTTATAAGTGTGTATGTTTAAGTGGAAAGAGAAAAGAGGTAAGGAGAAGAGTGTATATGTTGTATATATAAAGATATATACAACATATACAAGTTAAAGAAATGGAAGGTCAAAAGAAGATTTATTTATTTTTAAATTAATTGAAATGGAAATCAGTAAGTGGAGGAAGATTTTTATGAATATTATATTAATATTATTGCTTGGTTGAGAATTAAAGGAAGTTTTAGTGGTTGAGAGAAGAGTTGAGTATTGACTTTGCTCTTCTCTATTCTTCTTCCTCTTTTCTTTTCTCCTTGGCCAGCTATCTCCATAGCAAGAGAGAAAAGAAAGATTTTGCTCATCTAAATTCAAGATTTGAAGGTGTTTCAAGTGATCAAGTTGGAATTCTAAAGATTTTCATCACTTTTGGTAAGTTTCCAACTTGTTTTCTTTGGTTTTCTTCTAAATTTGTGTATTGAGTTTGGTGATTGATTGTTGATAGTATGTGTTTATTTGATTATGGTGTATTTGAGGGTGTGTAATCTTCTTGGTGTTGATTTTGGAGTTTGATTGAAGAGATAGAGTTAAATTTGGTGTTGAAAGAGCAAGTGTTGTGTTTGAGTTGTGTGTATGTGATGGTTGTGAATTGATGTTTGATGCATGTATTGAATTGTTTTGGTGTTTTTGCTAGTTATTATAGTTTATGGGTGTGCTTAGTTAAGTTTGTTTGAAGTGGAAATGGTGGAAGTAAGAGGTTTGTTGGATGTGATGTTGTTGTTGCCGGAATCAGGATTTTTGGCCTAACACGCCCATGAGCACGGCCAGGTCTTTAGGCGTGTCAATGGTTCTATTTTCTGGATAGGTGACACGGTCAGGTACACGCCCGTGTTGTTGAGCGTGTCATATATAGAGTTTTCCCTAGTTGGTTCTTAGCCTTATTATCTCATGTGTATCTTTAAGTGAGTGTGTATTATTCCTTTTGGATTAGGTTTTTAAAGAGATTGAGTTGCCCTAATCCAAGTGTTGAAGAATTCTTGGAAGAGGAATTTGGTGTTGTGTGAGTTGCTCTTGAGGTAAGTACAAACTTTACATTATTGCATACAATTACATGACTTTAGGACTTAACACATTTGGTTGTAAATGTGTTAAGTAATTTATTACATTGTTAATACATTTGATTAATGTTATGATTTGCATAATGTGAAAGATATGATGATCATTCAAAATGTATGTTCAATGCAATTGGTTATGTATACTTTAATGATGAGATATGAAGCCATTGTTGTTGGCTATAATGATGTAAATGAAATAATTGGGGCATGGTTACCTAGTTTGATTATGAGAAATGAATTGTAAAAGAGATTGATAATAAGATAAATGAATTAATTGTGTGTCTAATATATTATTCAATTTTCAGAGTTCTGGGTTTGGCGGCATGCCTATGAATCGCTAGGCAGGTGAAAAGACCGGGTCGTCAGTTGAGCCCAGTTGAAAAATGTGAAATATGATTTTTTGGGGTGAAAAGACCTAGTCGTAAGCCTCAAAAACTATAACAGTCTAGCTGGGTTGAGGACCAAGAGACTGGGGCCCTAGGGTCTAGCCGGGTTGAGGTCTAAGAGACTAGGTCTGTTACACTATCCATGGATAGATAGATATATATATATATATATATATCGCCTACGGGCTTGATGAATGTGATTATGGACCAAAGCAGTAACTCTGAACTTTGAAATACATCATTTCTGAATATTGTCTCTATTGCTTGAAAGTATGACATTGACATTTGCATTAAAACATATTGTTATTGTAGTTTGTACCACTAAGCCTATGGCTTAGCGCGATTGTGGTTCGTCGCGCAGGTGATAGGGTAGAACCAGAGAGTTCAGCTAGACCGAGTCGAGTATAGACTTTGAAGTGTTGATTGTGGGCTTAAAGATCAGAGACGAACTGCCAAACATGTATAAACTTTATGTTTTGTAAACATTGATTTTGATGTATTTATATATGTAAATACCGCTACATTTTCTGCTACATAATGAATAAATATTTTACCTGTTATGTTCCATAATATATATATAAATATATATGAAATGTTTTAAGTTTTCTATGAGAAAAATTGGGTTGTCTAATATAAATCATGGCACTCCTATATCCGGTATACGTATATTACAGATATAGTAGTATGTAGTGTGTATATACAGGGTATAGGGGTGTTACAAATTCTGCTTTACATTATTAACCAATTAAATATTTTATTAAAGCTTATGAAATATTCATAGTTTGGTTCGCACACAACATACAATCTCATAAATTTAAATCATCTAGCACAAAAATTCATACAACAAGCTTATAATATACCATACATGTTCGCAAAAATAGAATAATTAATACATATAATTATTTTATTACCTTAAATTTATCAGGCAATTTAAATGATCTTTATCATGTAATAATCAATATATAAATTTAATTTCAGTAACATATTTTTAGTAACGTATTCTTAGGACGGCTTCATAATAATTTTTTTTAGCTTTACAGTTATTTATTTTGCATTAGTTAATCGTACCTTCACTTATTAACTATTGCATTATCCCATATATACTTATATATAAATTAGAGTAGGTGGTTTTTCTCATAATACTTAGATTTTGGAGATCATATGATAGTACAAAATAGAGATAGTCTGGAGACTGTAAACAAAGACAGCCAGAGGCTGAGTTTATAGGATGGTAACTTTCCCCTTATGCGTATTTCAGAATACCAGTGTACACCGCCTTGTGTTTTATCCCTCATTAGGGTTGGGCTCTGTCAATATGATTATCAAAAAATCATATTCGGTCATCGGGTTAGTCTCAAAATGTCACACCCTAACTCTCCAAGGCTTTGGTGGACTTATTTTACTATAAAACTCAAATCACAACTTATTTAATTTATATCTCTCACAAATATATAATCATTTATAATATTTATTACATCATCTACATTATTAAAGATATTTTATAAAAATTTAAATAATTTTCAAACTAAAATCAAACTGAAAATATTAATTTGTTAGCTTAACATCTTCTATATGCAGAACAATTTTAAATTAAAGACTCTATGCTATAATAAAGTCTACCAAGTTGATCTTCAAAAATATTTGAAAATATTAGTAATAATGAAGTGAGTCCAACTACTCAGTGAATATGTAAATATATAACAAATGAGAACAAATAAAATTTAATAATGCATAAATTATATAAATATCATCTATAGCTTAACTGGATAAATATAATTTAAATTTCAAACATTTCTATAATTCTCAAAAAATTCATAATTAACTCAAATCAATATATTTTACATACAATCAAATATAATTCCTTACTAATCTAACTTCAATCCAAGGGGCGCATGGTGACTTACCTCATAAGCCTAAAGAGAAATAACTTCAATACACATGTGCAGAGCAATTAACTCGGTCAAAGGTAAATTTATTAATATTTATATAAACCGTCATCAAGGTACGATTAGACGGGTTTAAATTAAGTGTATATAAATAATTTATCCAGCATAATATAATCAATCGGTCATATATATATATGAAAAATCAAACTACCATTATTTATTCTCTCAATTTATAAGAAAATAAATAACATTCAAAAATAAATCATCATTTTGAATTTAGTAAATTCTTTTCTAAAATTATATATATATATATATATATTACTGTAGAAATATAATATTATACATTTACCCACTCACCTTAGCCAAAAACTAAATTTATAAATCCAATTGTATTACCTCTATGATTTATCTCAATTGTTAAATCCACTCCTAAAATGATAAAATAATTATTAATTAAAAAATATTGTAAAATTCTCAAACTAATATGATATAAGAGTGCGCATAAAACTACTCCTAATTTTTAATGAAGTTTAAACTATATTTTAGCGTAAGATAGTTATTTTTGTAATTACCATAATTCACATTTTTATCTAATTGTCTCATATAGCTTTCGTCAATTTTTCATAATTTAGATGTTCAATAATACTTAGTATTTAAAATATCTCAATATTATATTAATTAAATTTATTTATTCTTATTATTATAATATTAGTGTTACTAATAAATTTATTCTATTAAACTTTTAATAATGTTTATTTAGTTTACTCACAAAATATCTATTTAATATTTAAATTATTGTTGAATAAATTCAAAGAGAATAATTCTATAATTATCTTTCAATTTTAATTAATAATTTATTTACTTTATTTTTTTTAAAAATATTAACTTATCTCAATAATAATATATTTTCTTATTATTTTATTAAAGATAAACTTTATATATTTTGTTAAACATAAACTTTCATGATTTCTTTTAGTTATAAGTATTATTTAAATTTAATATATTTGAATAGTTCTTTTAACAGTTAAATTTTTTACTAAAATATTTTTCAAATAGAATAATACTATTTTATTTTATTTTTCTTATTTTGTCTTATTAAATCTTAATAATAAAAATAATTATAGTAAAAATATTAATAATATTGATACAAAATTAATATTTTCTAATAATAATTATTATAAAAAATTTAATAATAAACTTAATAATAATAATATTTAATTACTATGATCACAAAAATCTTAATATTTAACTACTACTTGAAACTATATTTTAATAGTTACTGTGGTTTAATATTAGTCAATATATTAATATTCAATTATATTTGGTAATAATAATAATAGTGTAACTATTTAAGTAAACATTTAGTAGATTTTAAATAATACATTAGACAATTATTAATATTTATAAAAATTTAATTATAATATTTTTTCTACTACAACACTAATAATATTAATAATTTATTACTACTTGACACAATTTATGTTTTTACAATTATTATAGTTTATTCTTAAGTAAAAATAATGATAATCTAATTATTATAATTATAGCAATATTTATCATATATTTATAATTAAATTTTAAATTATATTTCATTTATCGCCTAATTTAATTAATTTTTAAACAATTATATATATTTATCTATATACTTATTTCTATCCTAATTACAAATTATTAATCAATTAATAAACAACTATTATATTAACAAAATTTTTAAATATAATTTACTGGTATATTTAAATTTATTAATTTATAACTAATCACTAATTTATCAATTCCATATAATTAATTTATTTTAATATTTACAACTCCAATTTTTAATTCATTTTCTTTATTATTGTTTCAATTTAAATCTAATGCTTATATACATTAATAACAATTCATAATTTGATAAATAATTTTTTTTTAAATTTACTAATAACTAACTGATTTATAATTTTATTATTTATATTTATATTTATTAATTTATTTTATAGTCTATTAATAATATTTAAAACTTAAATATTTAGTTTATTTTAATTATACTTAGTACTATTATTTTTATTTTAATTTACTGTATTTAAAATTTTACAATATAAATTTTCTTTCATTCAAATTTCTCGATAATAATAATAATTAATCAACTATAACTTCTAATTTAATAGTTTTTTTAAATTTTTAACTAATTTCTTTTATACTAACTATTTATTATTTTTAAAATTTATATTTTTATTTATTCATAATTTATTTTTTCTCTAATTATTTCTTATTTATTATAATGTTTACATCAAAATTAAATCTTAAATTTTCTATTAAACTAAAATTTAACTAATTAAAATTTTAATTTACTATTTCTGTATAAAAATTATATCTACAGGCATATATATATGTGTGTGAATTTTTAAAATACTTATCTATAATTTTTAAATAATATATCAAATCGAAGTTTAAGGTAATGAGATTCTAAAAATACTTATATTACTGGAAAATATCGTCGAAAAGTGGTCGAAAACAGCTTTTAAAGTTGACATCAGCGTGACCTCCGTTCAGGACTTTAGATGACGTGTGCGGCTATTCACGGCGATTTTAATGACTTCAGAAGATTCGTCGAGTGTATTCCTACGATGGCTGATGCATATAGTAAATTAAAGATCGAAAGATGGCAAACGGAGCAGATGAAAAATATTGCTCCTTACCTCCGCTAATTTTTTCAATTTCTTTTTCTGTCTATTCCTTTCCTTTTACAGCTCTCCTTGTCCGTGTCTTTAATTTCTCATAGTCTCTCTCTCTCTCTCTCTCTCTCTCTCTCTCTCTCTCTCTCTCTCTCTCTCTCTCTCTCTCTCTCTCTCTCTCTCTCTCTCATTTTCTTTCCTTAATTCTTTCTTTTTTAAATTTCACACTTCTATTAAATACATAAAAATTGATTTAATGGTCTGCCCATCATTTTAGCCACTAAACCACAATAACCAACATTAATGGTCTATATTAAATATATCTATTTTACCTAACTTTTAATCATCATTTCCCAATAATCCAAATTTTCCCACTTAGCTTATTATTATTATTATTATTATTATTATTGGTCAATAATCACTATAACTATATTAATATAGTTATTTTAATAAATTATATTTTTTAATTTAATGTATCAATTTTAATTATATTTATTACTAGTTATTTATAGTATATTATTTTTTTTAATCATCATAATTATTTATTTATTTAATAATAAATATTATCATTATTATAAGTCTATTGATAACTTAAATATTATTTAGTATAGTATATAAATAGCCACAAATTACCTAGCTTAATGGTAAACTACTTGTTATTTTTTCTTCCTAACTCAAGTTCATACTACAGTAGTGTTAAACATTCTTTTTTTATTATTTTATTTAAATAATCTAACACCTACTCTATTTATTTATTAAATCACATTATTAATAAATATATATATTTTTATTAGTTTATTATATATACTATATTATTTTATTATTTATTTTTATTATATATATATATTTATATTTTTATATTATTCTTTTAAAAAAATACGGGTATAACACAAAAGGCTCACCCGGAAAAGTTTCTTGTGAATTAATTGCCTCGTTTCATAAAGCATCATATTTGTTTATTTATTTCAATATTAGTTTCCACAATAATTTTTCATGTGCAACTGCACAGTTATCTCCTCATCTTTCTACTTTAACTAGTAATTATATATTTTAGCAAGTTATTTCTTAAATCCTAAACTTACTTGTGACTATTGTATTTATCTATATTAAATAAACTTCATACATTCTTATCACAGTATTAAAAACGAATACAATCACACCATCATATAATAGTCATATGCACATCTCATTGACCATATTTGACTCACTCCTTTATGTAACATTTTAATCAATCCTAACATTTAACATCTATTTTACTAAATATATTAAATCCCATCATTTATTTATTTATTTGCAGATTACCTTTAACTATATTTTTGTTCTTCATTAAATAACCATTCTTATGACCTACAATCCTTAAATTAGGATTAAAACAATGTGTCCTATCATTTCATATTTATATCATGCTGGGTCCAAGTATACTCTCAATTGATATTAAAATATTTTATTTTGGACCATAACTGTATATATTTTTATACTAGAATTATTTAAATTATCTATAAAATAATCATTTTCTTGCTTTTTACTGTAGACTTAAGCAAGTTATAAAACATCATTAACAACTTTTCATCAATAGCCATGTCAATTCTTGACCATTCAAACTCTCAGAAACGCCAGTAATCATACATACATATTAATCATCACTAGCCACATTTATTCATCCAATTCACCAACATATTATTATCAACATTCATCCATTTAGTTTACAACAACTAGGGAATAACCTTGATAAACAGTATTTGCTATCATCCACGTTTTTTTAAATATATTTTAGGTCTTATCTTAACATGCACATTAATATTTTTAACAGCAAACAGTATTATCCATGTATCCATAAGCAGTCAGCCCATCATATTGTCAACCATACAACCATTTAACGCATAATCTAAATATTAAATCGGATGTTATAGGTTCAATCAACATATTAGTTTACATTTTTAACATGCATTTAACATACAATATAATTTTTATAACATCGGTACCCTTATAATTCACCATAAGCACTTATAAAAATTCACATGAAATCTAATATTATTATTCAACCCACAAT
Organism: Garcia nutans; assembly: GCA_947685225.1. Classification (NCBI taxonomy): domain Eukaryota; kingdom Viridiplantae; phylum Streptophyta; class Magnoliopsida; order Malpighiales; family Euphorbiaceae; genus Garcia; species Garcia nutans. The sequence continues at coordinate 41,282,870 of CANTUV010000017.1, forward strand.
ATGCAGCATACCTGATGACATTCTATATAAATAAATCAAATCAAAGAATATGCATACTTCAGTTTATTAACGTGAATCTTCCTTCTTTAACAATCTCTACTTATTTTAAGTACTATTTTTGAGACATTTATCACCTTAGAAAAATCTTTCTTTCTCTATATTATAAATCCCTCCCTATGCAGTATTTTATAACCAATAAAGTTCTTGCATGCAGCGAATAATTAAATTTCCATTTACCTTATCACTGCATAAATATAAATCTATTATCATTATTATTATTATTTTCACTAATCTTCTACATGCAACAGTAAATCCTCCGTATTCCATTCATACAACAGTGTTATAGCACTTCCTTGAACTTATAGTCTAGATATAGTGTTCAAATTTTTTTTTTTTTTGAAATAGTCTAGATATAGTGTTCAAATTAATAACTTTACATAACAATTATATTTTTTTTTTGAGCAAAGTTCCAACTCAATCCGAGTACAAAGAAGGCATACGATCAATTATTAACACCTTTTTCAACCTTAGACTCTCAGTACATATTTAACATTCAATTTAGCATAACATTTACACGTCAATAAAAACTCAAACAAACCAGACACATAAAATATGCAAACAGATTTTCATCACATATTCTCCACATGCTAAATTAATATCCATGCCACAGTTTGATTATTCTCTACATATCCTTTAGATCAAAATTTCTATTCTCTTAAGACTTCTCGGTTTAACACAACCATAAACCAAATTCTAGCTTAATCCTATCTATGACTCGTTTCTTTTATATATTTATTTTTTTCCAAACAAGTCCTTTTTAGTGGCAAATATTTAAACAAACAATACATGCAAACCATGTTTTAAGTGTTTTGGACACTCACCTTTATTTTGTGCTTTTGTTGAACCCAACAACTTGATTTCTTTAAGCCTCCACGACAACCTCTTAAGCAAACTTCTTCCTTATCCGACGTTCTCCTAGCTCTCAGTTTGGAAAAGGAGAAAGAAATATTTCTCGACTCAAATGGAGAAGAAAAGAAAGTTCTTTGTATGAAAAGTTTCTTTTCATTTCTTAAACTTTTATAACTATTTAAGTTTCTGTTTCTTTTTAATTTCAGATCAGATTTTGCAGGCTTTAAATAACATCTTCTTACTTGCTTCCTATTGGCCATCCCTTTCTTGGCCGAAAACTCTTTATTGAAGCCTTACCCATTAGACACTTGTTTTCTCATTAATATTATTTTATTTATCTGATGACCTTTAAAGTTGCCACTTCAATTTAATTAACATGCATGGAGGAATAATTATATGGTGAAACCGTTGTATTACAACAAGCCAATGTGGTTCTGACATGTGGCAATATAAAGATTGATATTTAATAAAAAGTATAAAATATTGCCACATATCAGAACCACATTGGCTTGTTGTAATACAACGGTTTCACCATATAATTATTCTGCATGGAGACAAGTAGAGATTTTTTGGTCGGAATGGACACTCTAAAAAGAAGTTGACTAGAAAAAAAGAAAGAAAAATGTGCTAAAACCTCTCAACCATCACCATCACCTAACAAGAGAAAAGAGAAAATCCACAAAGTATGGTATGCTAGTGAAAAAGGACAAAGCTTAATATGTTTTATTCAAACACAAGCCGACTTATCATAGTCATGTGCCTCAACCCTTTATTCTAGAAAAATTAAAGAAAAAGGATGAAATTGATGGCTACCTAGATAACTTGGGATAAAAAGAGTTCATATATGTAAATGAGATGGGGTACGAAAGCCTTACCAAAGAATTCCTAACCATCTTAACCACTAAAAAGAAGCACAATAGTTGCATTAGGTACTATAGGGTTACCTTTAGGCTATTCAACACCCTTAGGGCAGTCCATCTTGATAAGAATTTCCTATGGATAGCATGTATGACTTTTTGAAAAAAAAAATTTCCATTGAAACCACCTATGACACTAAGAAATCCCTAGCGAAACACATCAAAACTCTTCTAATTTAGATGCTTCATCATATTATAACATTCTCCATCCATGCTAGAGGGGATGAGAATGAAAAAGTGTCACAAAAGGATCTCTTCTTCCTTTATACCCCTATCCACAAAGCATCTATCCATACAATCAAATTCCTTATTGATACTTTTATCCATTTAGCTGCTGACAAGAAAAACACAATTTTCTTTTCCTCTCATGTCACGAAGATAACTAAACATTTTGGACTTCTAACCCTTAAAAACTTGGCTACCCTAGAGACCTCCTTTCAATGGCGGAGCCAGCTGCTCCGGGAGGGGGGGGGCTGAAGAGGTGAAGGGGGGGCTGAGGCACAGAGCCTCCACCTTCGTTGCTTCGGCCGCCAGAAAAGCCCCCTTACAAATACACGTCCGGCGGCCGGCAGGGGGGGTCGTCAGCCCCCACACGACCCCACCTGCCTCCACCCCTGCCTCCTTTGATCCTACAACTAATGCCCTCACCATAGCCTATTTAGAACATTCCAAATGCATCAAGTATGTGGGTGGTGAGTAGTTCCATTGTTTATGAGTAAGAGGAGTTATGGAACAATCTAGAAAAAGGCTTAGAATTATTGAACCTGCTGAGGGAGAAGTTTAAGTGGAAATCCCTCCCTTAAGAGTAGTTAAGCTCTCTAGAATTCATGAACTAGCAACTTCTTCCACCTTAACCCCTGATATGATGTCTCTTCTTCTTGATATCCAAAGAAAATTAACCTTGCAAGAAAAGAAGATAGCCAAATGAGCAGAAAAATTAGACCTTGTAAGTGACGAAGCTTTCATGAGTCTCCTCAAGCTACTCCTCAAATTCATAAGGAAGCAGGTGATGATGATGATGATGGTGATGAAGATGAGGAAGAAGTCCAAAGGAAAGGAAATGAAGTAGTTAAAGAAGAAGAAGAGATTGAAGATTTTAAAGAGTCTTAAGATATCTAAATAAAAGAACTCTTAAGGTTTTTTTGTTCTAATTTTGAAAACTTTTTCTTTTGATGTGCGATTATAATTTTGCTTTTTGCAATTTTTGTGGCCTTAAAATGTTGATGACACATATCTATATGATTGTATTTTGTTTCCTTTATTATTAATGGAACTGAATGTTTTTACTTCAATTGACGTATATATATATATATATATCTCTTTGTTATTTGTATATCAATTTGTGTATTATTTGTTTTTGCCTTTGATAAAGAGCAAGAAAGGGATAAAAATTGAATTAACCTATAACCTATGCAACAATTGAGGGGGATTTAATAAAATAAACTTGATTGAACTTATTGTTAACTATGTATATGACAAAATATAAAATTAATTATTTTATTTTTCTCTTAATTCAATTTAAAGTCAAAAAAGGGGGAGATTTATTGATCAATTCCTTGGTCAGTTCTACTCTATTTTGATCTTTAGCATTCAAATTGAGTTATACTAATTTGTCTAACAGGACATAGAATTTTACATATTTACTTTTGGACCTATAAGTAGCAACTAGTACATTGATATCTCGACTGCATCAGACCATAACCCTTTGAACCAAAAGATACAGAATAGGTCGTAGTTGTAAATGTTTATGAACAAGTTTTCTCTTATGTTATTTCATTAATAATACAGCAATATATATACAGATATGTTGATAAGATTGTATCAACATTTGAATTTAAAATACAACAGAATACAAGATAATATTTATCTTAATATCCCCCCTCAATCGATGGGTGGTTTAACACATAGATTGGCACGCAGTAATCGAAAGCGAGAGCTGGCAAGGCCTTTGGTGAAAATGTCAGCATACTGATCTTGGCTAGAAACATGAGACATTGAAAGTTTACCAGCATTCACCTTCTCCCGTACGAAATGAATATCCAACTTTATGTGTTTTGTTCTAGCATGTATAATAGGATTAGCAGCCATGTAGGTAGTGCTAATATTATCACACAAAACAATAGGTGGCTCCTTTAAGTATATATATAAATCAGCAAGAAGATTCTGAATCCATGAAAGTTCAGCCACTGTACTTGCAATAGCTCTATATTTAACTTCCGCGCTCGAGCGCGAAATAGTAGCTTGTTTCTTGGCAAACCAGGAAACCAAATTTCAACCGAAATAAACATAGAAACCAGTCATTGATCGCCTTGTATCAACACACCCTGCCCAATCAGCATCTGAATACACCAAAAGTGAGCAAGGAGAACTCTTATAAAACTGTAAACCAAAAGAAACAGTTCCCTTGACATATCGAAGTATCCGTTTCACAGCCTGTAGATGAACATCTCGAGGTGACTGCATATGTTGACATACTTGATTCACAGCAAAACTAAGATCAGGCCGCATAAAGGTCAAATATTGCAAGGCACCAACCAAACTTTGATAATAAGAAGGATCCAGTAGCAAAGGACTTTCTGCAGAAACACTCAACGATTCCCTGGTTGTAGAAGGAGTAGCCATAGGCTTAGTATTTTCCATACCTGAACGAAGTAACAAATCTGCTGCATATTTGGATTGATGTAAGAACAAACCATCTTTATTTCGAACAACCTGTATACCCAAAAAATAATGGAGATGACCCAAATCACTCATAGCAAATTCATCCTTCAGTTTAGCTATGATTTCCAAAATCAGAGTTGAACTTGAAGCTGTCAAAACAATGTCATCAACATAAAGCAATAAAATAGTCGTATGGCTACCTTGTTTGTAAACAAACATCGAAGAATCAGCTCGACTACAACGAAAACCAAGAGCTTTAATAAAATCAGTAAATCGTTCAAACCACGCCCGCGGAGCCTGTTTTAAACCATAGAGAGCTTTATTTAATTTGCACACATAATCAGAAAATTGAGGATGAACAAAACCCTTAGGCTGAGACATATATACTTCTTCTTTCAAAACACCATTCAAAAAAGTATTTTTGACATCAAGTTGTCGAATATCCCAATTTCTAGAAACTGCAAGAGACAACACTGTATGAATAGTAGTGGGCTTAACAACAAGACTGTAAGTCTCATCATAATCAACACCAGCTGTTTGAGCATAACCTTGCGCGACTAAATGCACCTTGTAACGTTCAAGAGAGCCATCAGAATGTAATTTAATTCGGTAAACCCACTTTGATCCAATTACATTACAGTTGAAAGGTCGAGGAACAAGCTGCCAAGTGTTATTAGCAATCAAAGCATCAAATTCTTATGACATAGCCTTACGCCACTCTGGCGATTTATTAGCTTCAACAAAGGAAGACGGTTCTTTAAGAACAGATTGTGTTTGAACTGCTGTAAAGGAGAGAGGATGACGAGGTTTGGAATGACCAGTTTTGGAACGAGTAAGCATAGGATGGTGATGTTGAACAGTAACAGGTAAAGGATGCTGAACAATATCAAGAGGTTGTGCAGGATTTTCTGAACTAGAATTATTGGAACTATTGGATAAAGACAAATTATGAGATTGGCTTGGTAACTTTCTGCAGGAACCAGCGGTATGGAGGTCTGAGTATTGGAGTGTGACGTAGAGGTGCTAGAATGTAAAGGATTTGATGTGGTTTTGTGTTTAAAATTCGTAATAACAGATGGGAAGGGAGGTAAGACAGACTTGGGAAAATAGTTTGGTGAAGTTGATGACTGTTTCGTTGAAATCAGGTGGGAATAAGGAAATTCAGTCTCATTAAACTTAACATGTCTAGATATGTAAACTTTCTTGGTTATAGGATCATAACACTTGAAACCTTTATAATTGTTTGGATAACCAATAAAGACACAATGAACAGATCTAGGAACAAGCTTATGTCTGACTTGAGCACTTAAATTAGGGAAGCAAGAACACCCAAACACACGTACATGATCATAAGAAGGAGACTTAGTTGTGAGTTTTTCATAAGGACACAGAAATTCCAAGGTGGAATTAGGTAAAATATTATAAATATGAACAGCAGCAAGTAAAGCTTCAACCCAAAATTAATAAGGCAAACAAGATTGCACAAGAAAAGTTCGAACCATATTTATAAGTGTGCGATGGACCCTTTCAGCAGCTCCGTTTTGTTACGGAGTGTAAGGACAAGAAAGTTGGAAATGTATGCCATTACTAACAACAAAGTTCTGAAATTCACGACTTGTATACTCACCACCACCATCACATTGCAATGCTTTAATTGAACAATTAAATTGAACTTGAATAAACTTATAAAAATTTGCAAACACAGAAAACACCTCACTCTTTTGTTTAAGGGGAAACAACCACACAAAACGAGAAAAATCGTCCATAAACACAACATAATATTTAAGACCAGTAAAGGAAGCAATAGGTGAAGTCCAGGCATCAGAATGTATTAAACTAAAAGGAGCAGTAGCTCTTACATGAGAAGAATGAAAAGACAAACGTGAACTCTTGCCTAGAAGACAATCGTTACAAACGAAATTATTGAAATTGAAAGACAAATTCCTAGATTTAAAAACATGAGAAAGAACAACTGGATTAGAGTGGCCCAAGCGACGATGCCATAACAAAGACGAACTTGTAGTGACTTGAAAACAGCGAGGAGAAGATGAACTTAATGAAGACACCGAAAGAAATTCATACAGATCACCAGAACTACTGCAGTTGAGTAACACTTTCCGTGTCTGAAGGTCCTTAACAGAAAAACCAAAAGGGTCAAATTCAACGGAACAAGAATTATCACGAGTAAATCATTTGACTGACAAAAGATTATTAGTCAAAGAGGGAACAACTAAAACATCACACAAAGAAAACTTATTATTGGACAAAGACAAATCTGTATGACCTGTATGAGAAATAGGAAGTGACAAACCATTGCCAAAGAGAACAGAATCAGACCCATGATATGGAATAGAAGTAGAAAGAATACCTGGAGTATTCACCATGTGAGAGGAAGCCCCAGTATCTGGCACCCACGTAGTAGGTGCAGGTTCTTGAAGATGAAGGGCAGCAAACGATCGATTGAAAAACTCTGAAGATGTAGAATTGGAACGTAGAAAATATGGGCAATCACGAGCTGAATGATTATAATCCATGCAAATTTGACACTGAACAACGGTGTAATTTGTTGAAGAGAAAGGTGGACAAGGCCCAAGAACACCAGAATTATTATAAGAAGGTCGTGGTTGATAATAACCACCACGCCCTCGAGAACGACCCCTGTCACGATGACTGTGAAAGTAATATTCAGGTCCAGATGACCCATGGTTCTGATAACCATTTTGATTTCGACCACCACGCCCACGAGAGGATCCAGAATTAGATGTAAAATGAGACCCAAAATTATTTCGGTCTGAAGCTACCAAGGCTATATGAGTTTTGGTGTTTGAGGTGACAGAAGTGGTAGATTGTTTGGAACGGTTCTGCAAACGAAGTTCCTGAAGGTAGAGGGCAGTTCGGGTTTCAACAAAGGAAGGTAAAGGTTTCTTGCTAAGATTAATCACAACATTTTCGTATTCCATGGGTAAACCTTCAAGGATCTACATTACTAAATCATCCTCACTAATAGCGTGACCGATAGAACAAAAGGAATCGTAGATGGTTTTGAGTTTCTATAAATAATCATCAATGGAGAGAGTATCTTTGGTTGTACTATAAATTTTTGCTTTCAGCTGTAAAAAGTTTGGCGTGAGCCTGGTCTTTAAAAAGAGTTTCTATGGCAACCCATGCTTGTCTAGCAGTAAGAGAAAAGTTTGGTTTAATTAAGGAACGAAGAACATCAGAATTTACGGTGGCCTGGATCCAAGGCAGAACAAGAGAATCGATTTGTTTCCAAGATAAAAACTCAGGATTTGGTGAGGAAGTACCATCGATAGAGGTAACAGACTCAGAGGGGGCCTCAACAGAACCATCGACATGATGATAAACATCATAACCCTGGAGAACGGGAATAATGAGAGAACGCCAGATAAGAAAGTTTGTAAAGGACAGAGTTTCACTGACATAATTTTGAATATTAGAGACACTGAACGAAGGATGAGACACACGACTAAGAGAAGTTTGATTATCAGAAACAGCAGAAGGAGAAGAAGGGGACGAAGGAGCTGGAGTTCTTTCTGACATGATGAAGGAAACAGAAACGAAAAAAAGACTAATCCTACCTGCTCTGATACCATGTAAATGTTTATGAACAAGTTTTCTCTTATGTTATTTCATTAATACTACAACAATATATATACAGATATGTTGATAAGATTGTATCAACATTTGAATTTAAAATACAACAGAATACAAGATAATATTTATCTTAATAGTAGTGAGGATCGCGGGACGCACCAAGCATCTTGTGGTTGCACTGTGATTCTCATGACTAGTTTAAAGATGAGGAAGATCACTTGAGTCATAGAAGAGATAGCATCCTATCCCGCGATTTCCTTTACCACCGTGATGATAATCTCACGACCGTGAAGGCAAGAGCTCGAATATAAAGTCAATTCATCCTTTAAAGTGCAAAATTCATAGAATAGATTGTGGTGGACATTGTGATGATTTTTAAGAAATGAAAAGTGTTATCTGACCACGAACTCCGCACTTTGCGATTACCATGTTCAAATAACTCAGAAGATTTTGGCGGTATTTTGACTGACCAATGGCTAATTGATGCATAGTAAGCAAAAAATCTAAAAACCTTTCAACCATCCATATTCACGATCACGTCGACGAATCTTATAAAGTGGTTAGGTGGAGGGAAACGTAGCCACCTCAATTAATGAATGAATACCACGTGGACTAATTATTGCCTATCCGTTAGACACTGTGGAAGTTTAACAATCACGCCAAAGAAAAATTCACCGTCCAAAGGAATTTGCAATAGCAAAACAATGCTCGCGAGCACGATTGAGTTTTGACAACATTAAATTTAGTTGATTTTTGTTGGTGAAACCCATATCTCTTTACTCGACTTCAACAGGCAAATAGACTTATGAGACCTATAAATATCCCAGTAAACAATATTTATGTAATTTTTTGAGAAATTATTATGTCAAACTCTTGCAATTTTATTACTTGAGCCTTATAATCTTTTTATTTCATTGTAAAACTTAAGCAATTGGGTGTGAGCCTCTAAAACACCTTAATAGAGTTTAGTGTGAGTTACAAATATTAGGTTTGAGTGTTAATATGGAATAAAATACTTGTAAGGTTGTGAGTGAGCAATAAAACGCAAAGTGTAAATGTTTGGTATGAGTTTATGAAATGTCGAGATAAGATTGAACTTATAAAAATCTAAGTTACAGTGGAATACTCATCTTAAGTATTAAGGAGTGAACGTAGAATTTTTCAATCTGAATAACTATAAATCTTTGAGTTATTATTTTCTTTTCTTAACTATTTCATCTAAGCTTTTAATTTTAAAATCTTTCTAACTCATTAAAAGGAATTAATTTATCCCCTCTTAATAATCAAAAGAACAACAAAAATAATATATAATTTATATATAATTTAATGTGACGCTACAAGAATTAGATGTAACTTTCCGCTAGTTAAAAATAAGAATTTATATAACTTGCTTCCTAATTGAAAATGGTGTCAATATTTTTGTGGGATGATAACACTGTAATTACATTTGTTGTAAAATAAAATAATATAATAATAAAAAAAGAAATTATATATATGTATAAAGAAATGTTAATCAATATGGAAAAAAGGTAATGAAAAGTGAAAGGAGATGGAAAAAATATAAAACAAAAGCAAATAAGAAGCACATGAGTTGATTGATGATTAGTATGTTTTGGTAAGTTGAAAAGACAAATACTTGTTTCTCCATGAATCAAACATTGGTATCCTTTGTACCTTTCTCCACACTTCCCCGACTCTCACAGTGTCTCGTCATCATACCTCCACGTCTGTTACCCCAGAAACCACATCTTCCATCCCCACATCTTCTAACTTTTTTTAACCTCAATTACAATTTATTCAAAAGAATTTTCGAAATAATTTAAATATTTGAATAACAAGTGTTGATTTGTTTTTAAGGAAAATACAATCAAAGCAAAGTAATTAATAAAAAAGACTGTATTGTTTTTATGAAAAAGAATTAACTATACCAATTATTATTTAACCCTTTATATCTTAAATATTTTTTTTTATTTTCTTATAAAATAAGTTACTTTCATCACATAAATTATTATCTATTTCATTTAGCAATTTTTCAAAACAATGAAAATCAAGTGTAAAAATAAAATAAATTATTTTATATTAATTTTAAAATAAAAGAATGATTTTTTAATAAAAATTTAAAGATGAGAATTAGTAAAAATGAAATAAATATTTCTATATTAATTTTAAAAATAAAAAGAATAATTTAGATTTAAATAAAGATTTGTTTTTGTATATATTGTAATAAATTTGTCATATATCTTTTGTTTATTTTGGTTAAAATTTTATTTTATATGTTTTTATATTTATAAAAAATTATTTATAAAATAACATATTTGAATTGAAAAATAATAAAATATTTTAAAAATAAAATAGTGAGTTTTATGTAATAATAAAATTATTTATTTATAGAATAACAAATATATATATATATATATTACAAAATGTTATAATCTAATTATACTCCCTTCATTCAAAATAGATAAGTTCGCTCTCCTTTTTTACTTATTCTAAATTATAATTTACTTATTATTTTAATAAATTAATTGACATATTAAATCTCTATAATATTCTTATTTAATGTTATTTATTTAATATATTTTATGATAAAGTAAGGATATAATATAAAAAATATAAATAAATTTATATTTTTAATAAAAATAATTAATTTTTCTTAATTTTTATAAAATGAGAAGTAGAATTATTTTTGTAAGATGGAGAAAGTAATATAGAAGATAGTCGATATTTAATAAAAATTAATGTTAATTAACTTTTTTTTAATAAAATGTGAATTAACTTATAATTAATATTAAATATTTGAAAAATAAATAGGAAGAATTTAAAAGAGAATGAATACTTTATTCGTTCGTTGACTACAATTAAAAAAAAGGTCGAGAAGTCAAATTTTACTTCTTATAAAATAAATACAAAATGACCTTAGAAGGAAGAAAGCAAGTTAAGTAAGATAGTCACCGTTACTCAAAGTTTAAAATTATCTTATCAAACTTAACATGTAAATGAATTTAAATAAATTTAATATCTATTAAGTATTTATCACGCATATATGTCATCTATTACACGAACACACATAACATATTAAATATTCCTATTTTTAAAAACTAAAATAAAATAAAATATGTTATATTTCCATAACATATTTAAGTTGAAAAATAAATGTGGCAATTCAAGTCTTAATAATAGTATAATTAAATTTCTTCTAAATTATAAATAAAGAAATAATTAATATATTTTTTATAAAAAAAAATTAAATATTAAAAAATTTCTTAACCATCTTCAAACAAACCAAATTCAAATAAAAAAGAATTTTATCACGTGAGTAAAATAAATTTAATTAGTCAAAAAAAGTAATTAAATTAATTTTAGGATAAATATAATAAATTTAAATATTTTAGTTATAATTTAAAAATAGAAAATATAAAAAATAAAATATTATAGACCTATTAATATAAAAATAAAATATTATAGACCTATTAAAAACAAATGAGAAATACTTTAAGAGAGGTAATTTTTAAAATTAAAAATTAATAGTATTTTTTTTATTGAATTAGAAAAATCAAATAAAAAAAAGCAGAGAAAATTGAGAAATAGGCAGCTGCTCCCCAAAATTATGGTGGAACCCACAATAACTCTTTCCTTATAATGGTTCGCCGTCTTAAAAAAACTAAACGTTTTATATAAAGCATTCAGCTTTTTGGCAATGGAGTGCGCAGTTTAATAACAAAAAGGCTGAAGTACTTGGCAGCAGCACCAACCACCACTGCTATGCTCGGTGTACTCTGTGCGCGTCCTAAGCCCTGGATCCTCAGCTATCTCTCTCACTCTCATTCTTTTTCTACCGCTCACTCTCATCGGATTTTTCAATATCCCATCCATTTCACCGATTTCTCCATTTACGACAAGCACCGCCGCCACTCTAGTGGTTGTCGGCTTGTTGGTTCCTCAACTGGAGGAGGTGCTGCCTCCATATGGCACCTGATCCAGCCCTCTGGATTCAAGTCGACGAGTAATGTTCGGCGGCTGCTGGCCGAACCTAGAGGAGAAGGTTCATGGAATGTGGCTTGGGATGCTAGGCCAGCTCGTTGGCTTCACCGGCCTGATTGGTTGTTGTTTGGGGTTTGTGCTTGTCTCGCACCTGACAATGTTTGGAGAGACGTTAATTCCAAGAACGTAATTGGTGACGCTGATAGTTGTAATAGTAGTAGAAATGGGTCCAATTCGATTGTGCTGAATGACAATTCAGCTGATTTCAAGGTCACTGGTTAGTTAAACTTTCTTTCACTTTCTATAAATCACACTTTTTAAATTTTTTGTTAATTGGTTTAATTTCATGGTTATTTCATTGATTGAAATGGGATTAATTTGATTATTTATGAAAGGACACAAATTTGATAATAAAAGTCGGATGATATATATTATTCCCTTAGAATTATATAATTTTCTAGAAGTTCTGAACTTTTCAGTTCTTCTCTGTTTTTTAATGTTTGATTATATTACCCACTCAGAAAATATAATTTTATTTTGGTCAGAATTCAATTTCTTGGCATTATTATTATGGTTCAATAAATAGATGTATAGAGAGATGGATGTAAGATTTTGATTGAAAGGATAGATTCTAAGAGGAAGGTGTTGCAGGAGTGGTAGCCGATGGGCGTTGCCTATTTAGAGCAATAGCTCATGGGGCTTGTTTGAGAAGTGGGGAAGAAGCTCCTGATGAAAATCGGCAGAGAGAACTTGCTGATGAGTTAAGAGCTCAAGTGAGTTTATAATACTGATATAAAGTTCATTATTTTGCTGATTATATATTTAAATTTCCTGTGTCATTGACAACTAATATTGGATTTTAGGTGGTGGATGAGCTTTTAAAGAGGCGGGAAGAAACCGAATGGTCAGCTTTGTTTTATGCTTGTAGAATTTGCTAGCTCTCTATTATTTTACTACTGCATGATTGCTTAGAACGAATATTTATTTCAGTTTTCTTTTTTTTTTTCCTTTGGTTGTGAAATCATTTAGGTTTATAGAAGGCGATTTTGAAAGCATATGTGAAGAGAATTCAACAACCTTATGTCTGGGGTGGAGAACCTGAATTGTTGATGGCTTCTCATGTTTTGAGGTGAGTTTTTTAAATTGTTTCTTATTATCCTCATATGCTTTAATTGTCATAACATGAACCGAGAGCAATTTTATACACTCACATTCCAATCCTTGACATAATGTTTATGTTGCTCCTAACTTTTACTTTTCATCCGATTTTGCTTTACTTTTACCAGTGAAGCAAAAATCAAAGACATGAACAGAATCTTGAAGTAAATGATTTAAGTTGCCTTTACCATTTTCTTTCCCCAAGTATCCCCACCAGACCAAATGGCTTCTGGTGTTAATATTATCCTATTGTTTTTGAGAGAATGCTACTCAAATCAAGTGTGTTATGAACTAGAATTTGATCTTCGGTTAGAGTTATGTTATTCCAATAAAATTCTGTAAAAAAATATAAAATTATTTTATTTTAATCAAATGTTAAAAAAATTATGGCATAATCAAAGTTGGACTTGCTTGCGAGCTTGAATTCCAAGTATTCTTTTTTATTTTACTTTTGACCTGAAAGATTGATAATTTTTTTAACTCAATGGCTCAGGACTATGATATCAGTCTTCATGATAGACAGGGCTTCAGGAAATTTGGTAACCATAGCAAATTATGGTGAAGAGTATCGGAAAGACCAAGTAAGTCCCATTAATGTGCTGTTTCATGGATATGGTCATTATGACATATTGGAGACCTCAGACCAGAGTTACCAGAAAGCGAACATGTAAAAATTGGGTTTGGTTCATAGAATAATTGCATCCTTTGGATCAGTCAAATAATGCTTCAAGGAGTTCTTTTTTTCATGCTGTATGTTTTTCAGCTAAATTTGAGTGCCTAAAGTTCGATGGATTTTTGCTGCAGCAACCCTCAAGCAAATAGGCATTGCTAAAGTTTTGTAGGTTCCGTGATTGCTTTACAAGTTAAATACAATCAATACATAAAGTTGGTAAATTTATTTTCTGGGTGTCTGCAATTTTTACTCTGTGGTTTTGTTTTTGGAAGGCACTTTTTTGGTCCGCCTTCAATCATATTTTTTGCATTATATAAATGCTAGCATGAGATATATTGTTCATATGGCAATGAAATGAGAAGTAAATTAAGAGTTCTGACATGATTATGGATGAATACTTATTTGGAATACCAATGCCTCCATGATCAGAATTCAGCAAAATATCAATTGTTGGTGTCCATTTCAAAGTTTGTTTTGATACCGTTGTAACCTGTGCATCGAATTTTATGTTGAAGTTTGCAAGTTATTTGACATTTCTCAGTGGAAATTGGAAAGCCCATACGAAGAAGTGTAGTTGGTAACCATTTCAAAAGTCGGCTGATGACTTCTGATGATATTAAATTGTGAGCTTCTTAAATGCCATCGACTATTGAAAGTCTTTTTTCGATATTGTCTATTCTGCAGATATTTCTAATTCTTTTCCAGAAACTTGGAGCTACGCATGTATATTGCTACCATGTTGATCGTTCTTTACTTTGATTTTGTGGTTTAGAAAATTAACCGTATTTACATGGTATAGGGAGGTCTTGCGTATTTTGGCTATTAAATAAGCTGCGGTCTATTTTAGGTTTCGTTTAACTTCTCGTCAAAATATTAAATATTTCTCAAAAGAAACATTTTCTAAGAAAATATTTTCCAATGATTTTATTTTTATTTATGTTAAATCAATTAAAAATTTTGATTTATAAAAGAATAAAGCTAAAATATTAATATATATGAATATATATGGCGGTTGGTGATAGTTGGGTTTGACTTCATTTTCTAACTCAAAACATTAAATATTTTTCATTAAATCAATCTCTTTCATATTTAAAATTTCTTTCCAATAATATAAGTTGCAATGATCTTCCATAATCAATTAATAAATTTATTAAAATTTGAAAAATAATTTTTCAAAAAATATTATTCTTAGAAAAATATTTTTGCGAGTATCTTTTTTTTAAAGGATTTTTTGCCAGTATTAATTTTTACAAGATAGCAAATTCCAGATTGGTAAATTGGGAAAAAAGTCATATTAGGAGGCAATATTTATAAAGAAAGAGAAAATTTTGTGTTAAAAAAAAAAAAAACAAATGCCATGTTCAATGGACTGTCGTACCAAACATCAGTTATAGGATGGAAAATTGTCCATCTCATATATAAAGACAAATTCCAGATTGCCTTACCAAACCTTGCTTTGCAAAGGCTTTCCATGCTATGTACTGTTTTTATTTTTCTAGACTAACATTAACAATCACGTCAACCTGACTCTTCCCAATAAATACATCTACCATTTCAATAATAAATTTTAGATTTTTCATTTTCAAATAATAGGAAGTTGATTTTGATGGAAACTGCTTTTATTTTGTCTTTTCTATACCTTTTTTTTTTGGACATTGTCTTTTCTATACTTAGCCACCAAATTCATAAATATCTATTTTTAATTTAACGGATGTTGTTGTTATTATTATTATTATTATTATTATTATTATTATTATTATTATTATTTGAGGTGGCTATATAGTACCGATATGTAGCCTATCGTCATTAAATTGAAAATTATTTTTTTAAATTTATGCTTTTTTATTTCCTAGAAACTATAAAAAAAATTGAACATGAGATTTGAGATTTCTTTTTTTTTTTTTAAATCTACTTTTTATTTTAAAATTACTTTTTAACATCTATAATTAATTAAAATTCATAGGATGAAATTTCTGACCGGAAAATCGATGATATTAGATGCGATATGTTAGATATTAATGATATAAATATGATTTCTAAAATAATCTTTTTCTATATTTCTCTATGAAGTTTTTTCTCTTTTTCTGTGAAGTTATATCGAGCGATGATTCTAAATCTTTTGTCCTCTCTCTCTCTCTCTCTCTCTCTCTCTCTCTCTCTCTCGTTGATTCACAATTCCTGTTTTTTGTTGGAAGTTTCCTATAATCAAAACTCCCAATTAAAAATACTTTAGGATATGACGTTTTTTTTGGTCACTAGAGCCTCTTATTGGTGTTTTCCTTTCAGTTGTGGGTTTTGGAGCGCTAAGAATGCATCTTTCTACCCAAATAAACTTTTTAAAAAAAAAAAATTACACTATCTCCTGTGTTTTATAAAACATTTTTATTTTTATGATGATATTCTAATTATTTACAATAAACTTATAATAAATTGATAATAAATTTATAATAAACTATATAAATTAATAAATTTGTAATAAATATATAATAAATTCATAATAAATTCAAAATAAGTTCATAATAAAATATTTAAATTTAATATTTTTATAAAAAAAATTATAAATTTTGGTAAATTTAAAAATATTTTAAAAAATATAGTAAATTTAAAATTTTTTTATTTTTTTTGATATTTTTTGTAAAGATTCCTTTTTTCAAGCTTTTTGTTCTTTAATCGTCTTCTGGTAGCTTGACTTCAGATCTCATTGCACCCTCCATCTTTCTATTTAAGTTTCAAGAAGAAGCTCCTTTAGAAGCTCTAGCAAAATCCCTTTCTGGTGTAGTACTGTCCTAGGTGAGTTTTCGCTCCCTCTTTGGCCCCCATTATAGGATTTCTGGTCCTCTCTTTCCCTCAATAGAATCTAAATCTAAAGATATATGGGTTAGCAGAGTTGTTTATACTTTCAACAATTTGTTGTTGTACTGGTTCTGATGGACAATCATTCTCTCGGCTCTGCGGATTCTTTCAGTTCTCGGCCTTGCTCTTGGTTTTTACGACCATTCTTTGGAAGGTGATATCAAGCTGATTTTTGTGCTTTACTATAAAGATATTATTGAAGGTTTATTTTGTTCTGTTTTATTGTTGTTGTGTTGGTTGCATGTGTTTTATTTTCTATTTCGTTTATTTTTTGTTTGAGTTCAATTCCCTTTCGGTCTATTGTGGCTATGTTTTGTTTGTTTGTTTTCTCCGTTGTGTGCTTCTTTTTCTAGTTTTGTACTTGTGCTTTTATTTTAATGAAATCCCCTTTCAATAATGATAAAAAAAAGATATTAACGATATAGGGAATTTAATATTCAAGTTATTTTGACTGAACAAATACATAACAAGAAAAAAAAAAAACAAAGAAAGAAATTAAGAAGGTTTTCTTTTTTATAACTTATCTGCTCAAATTGATTTTGTTGGTTGGAGTTTTTTTTTTTTTTTTTTTTTTTTATGGAATGACAACATCCATTTATCATAACATTAATGGTGTTTGCTCACTGAGAAAAACATAAAAGAAAACAAGAGAAAGTAACCATTAACAAAGAACAATTCATTAAAAAAAAAAAAGAAGAGAAAATGAAAGAAGGGAGAGATAAGAGAGAGAGAGAGAAAATTATTAGACAATATAGAGAAAAAGAATGTGTAACTGAATTATTGGAAATCTTAATTAGTTTGATAGAATCATTATACAGTTGGCACTATTGACATATATAATATAGTTTTAACTATCTGAATTATTAGCTGCATGCGCGCACACACACACACACACACATTGTCTACGTTGCAATTCTCAAATACTCTTAAAATCATTCATTTGCTAATTATTCCAAAACCTCCAGTAATAAAAAGCAATGGCAATGAGAAATTAAAAGAGCAAGAAATTGGGACTGCACAAAAGAAATGTACGTCTTCATATGCACCAATGATTCTGCCTTGAGAGATATAGTCACTGTGCTTGGAAACAATAGTACGTGTTGGATTAATAGTTTGATTGTTATGAACATCAGCAAGGGGAGCTTGTGTTTATAACCAACACACCCTACTTTCTCCAGCACTTCAAATGTGCCATAAATATGACTGTAAATCGAGCTAAAGGCAAGCTTAAGCACTGCCCAAAATAATTTTAGGGACATTTACAAAACTACTCTAAAAAAAGAATTATTTTTAAAAATACTACTAATTTTAATTTTCAAAAATATTATATTTATCTTTATTTTTTTACAAAAATACATTAAAAATGGAACCCCCCTCCAAACGCGTATTTGGCCACTAATGCTATATAACCTTTTTGGCCACCATCACATGCTATATAACATATTAAATATTAAAATATTAATTAAATATTAAAATATTAATTATTTAAAATATTAAATTAAAATATTTTTATTAAGTTTCAATTTATACCTCACAGATGTTAAAAAGCTTAATAAATACAATGTCTTTGGCCAAAAAATTCAAAAGTTACCTACTGTTCAAATGAAATAACCAAGCACACTATACATTTTAATAATACTAAAGGAGCCAAATCTACATTCAAGCAAAAATTTAAATGCAAGTTAAACCTTGCTTAATTTTTTTTAAAATAAATAAATATTAACTTTCTAAATTAAATTACTGCAAACAGTTTAATAATAATAAAACAATAAACAACAATTAAATCAGCAAAAAATGTTTAGAATAGCTTGTGAGTTGTGGATTGAAGCACGCCGATATTTGCGTTATCCTTTGAGAAAAAATGGCCGGATTGTATCGAGTACTTAAATTTCTTGCAAGATATTTTAATTCACCGAAATCTTTGTGTAGCAAAAAATTTTCTGAACCAAATTATCCTCAATGCCTAGAATATAAATTTTTTGTTATAAATAAAGCAATCCTTCCATACATTTTCAAAAATACAAGAAGTAAAGTCAAAAATTTTAATATGGATAGTAATGATTTGGGCTTGTAGAAACGGTTTTGTTAGAAAATAAATTAGCTTTATGGTTTATATATAAAAGAAATAAAAATGGAATGAATTAATAGTAATGACAGTAGCCTTTAGCAATGACAGGAGCCTTTTTTAAATAAGACAAAAGTATTGCTTTCAATATCAAATAAACAATTTTCTCTTATTCGTATTTTTCTATATCTTCAACGATAAATGGTTAATAATAATAATAATAATAATAATAATAATAATAATAATAATAATAATAATAACAGTTTTAGAAGAACAACATCACCTAATAATAAGAATAACAGTAGGAGAAAAACTAGGATATAAACGTTGGCCATAACGTTTAACTTATATGCATTAACGGTTATAAAAGAGAAAAAAATGGATAGATACTTGTCCAATATTACATTATTGGTTCCTTAATTTTAGCAACAATGATTCTGCCTTGCGAGATATAGTCACTGTGCTTGGAAACAACAGTACGAGTTGGATTAATACTTTGATTATTGGAAAAATCATACCATCCACCATAATTTTAAAAATTTTTATTTTTTTATAAGAGATATTTTAATTATTTTATTATAATCTGTGTAAAATTTATAAACTCATTATAAACTAATTATAAACTCATTATAAACTCTATGTAAATTAATAAAAATTTAGTATTTTGATAAATATTTTATAAATTTTAATATTTTAATAAATACTATATAAATATAATATATTTAAAATTATTTTTAATTTTTCTTATATTTTTATTAAAAACCCCTAATTATTATGAACATCGGCGAGGAGAGCTTGTGTTTATAACCAACACACCCTACTTTCTCTAGCACTTTAAATGACCCATAAATATGACTGTAAATAGAGCAAAAGGCAAGCTCAAGCCCAAAATAATTTTAGGTGCATTTACAAAACTACTCTAAAAAAAAAAGAAATGTTTTTAGAAATACTACTTCTTCTTTCAATTTTTAAAAATACTATATTTATCTTTATTTTTTATAAAAATATATTAAAAATGCAACTCTTTCCCAAAAGTGTATTTGGCCACTAATGCTATATAACACTTTTTGCTGCTATTACATGCTATATAACATATTAAATATTTATATTAAAATATTAAATTAAATATTTAAAGTATTAAATTAAAATATTTATATCAAGTTTCAATTTATATGTAACAAATATCTATATATATTCTTATGTACTCTTATTTTGAAAATAAAATATAAATTTTTATTTATTTTACTATATATTACTTAATTTTTATTTTTTAAAATAATTTTAATGTATACTTTAAAAATTATATAAAAATATTTTTATACCCACATATATCGATATATACACACATATACTAATATATATCTATCTATACCAATATATACATTCATATACTATTATTTTTTAGTTAAAGTATATATAACATATACCAACATATACCGAAACATATCCACATATACCACTATATATCCACATATATTGCCAAAAATACAGAGCCTGTATTTATAAAAATATTATTTTTTAGTTAAAATATATATAACATATACCAATATATACTCATATATATCCACATATACCATCACATACCAACATATTTTAGCATATACCTGCATATATTATTATTATTTTAGTTAAAATATATGTAATATATACCGATATATACCTATATATATCCATATATACTCATATTATTAATATTTTTAGTTAAAGTATATATAACATATACCTACATATACTAACATATACCACATATATTTCTTATAATATGCAATTAATACCAATGAATCATATATTGAAAATTAATTAATTGAAGTGGACTAGCTAGGTGATAAAATTTAGTAAGAAATTGATCACCATCATCATAAAATTGGGTAAAGGTATGTTAAAATTGATGAAAAACTAAAAAATTAAAAAAATATTTCTTTGAAGTATTTATTCAAACATGTGGTGTGAAGTACATTAGAAGAATAAAAAAATCTCAATCAGTACATTTGAAACTCAAACAATAATCAAAACAAATAAAACATAAAAAGATTTAATCACACTTTGATTCAATCTTGATTGATTGATTGATGAATGGATGATTATCTGTATGTTCACTGTAAAAATTTACTCAAATGCATGATCTGCATCATAATTGAGCCATTTTAAATATATGAAAAAATTGTTAAATATTATATTTATTTAGATATTATTTTTTTTCTTTTTTTCTTGAATATAGTAAAAAGTAGGGTTGCAAGAATATTTTTATGGAAACTCAATGAGGAGCCTCCATTAAAGTAAACAAAGTCAATGCCATTAAAATTTTTGTATTTTCTAGCAAAACAAACAGAGAATAACACAAAAAGAAGGGGAAGAAGAAAGTGCAATATTTTTTAAAAAATGAAAGATAAAAAAAGTTAAAATTAGAAAGAAAAAATAAGAGCAGTAAAATTAAAATGAAACTTAAAAAGTAGTATATTGTGTAATTTCCTCATAATTTTATCCAACTCAACTTGAATTTTCTAACCTAAAGCTTAGCCCAAACTCAGTTGAAAGTTCACAATACGTTTTGGATTGAGATCCAGCTAATCCATTTGCATATTTTATTTGGATAATTACGAAAATAATTTTAAAAAAGATTATTTTAAAAAATGCAAAAAGTTTATTTTAAAAAATATTATAAAAATGGTACAAACATCCTTTTAGACAAAAGGTTTTTATTTTTAAAAACACGGTGATAACTTGAACTTCAAAAATGATACCATTTCATAAATTCGAGAATATGATGCCATTTATATTGTCTTAATTCCCTCCTCAAGTTGGAACAGATTGCAAAGCAATCAAGCCCAACTTGCCACAAAAATGATCAAATTGAGGAGCTGCAAGAGCTTTAGTAAAAATGTCAGCAATTTGAGCAAAAGAAGGCACAAGTTGAGGAAGAGCAAGGCCAGCTTTAAACTTTTCTCGCAACATATGACAATCGATATCCAAATGTTTTGTACGTTCATGAAACATTGGTTTTGCATAGATGTGCAAAGCAGCTTGATTATAGCACCAAAGAGGCACAAAAAGTGTGATGGGAATATGAAAATCACGAAGCAAGTAGATTAACCATTGAACATCACACACAGTGCTCGCCATATTATGATATTCAGCTTCAGCAGGGGAATACGAGATTGTTGTTACTTTCCAGGAAATAAGAACTCCTCCAAGAAAAAAACAAAATCCTGTAACAGTGTGTCTTGTATCCCTGCAAATGTCCTAATCAGCATCACAAAAGGCCTGCAAATTGAAGGAATTAAATGCTAGATCGAACAACCCATGAGCTAGATTGCCTTGGAGATATTTAAGAACATGTAGAGCTGCAGTCCAATGGGTATCACGAGGTGCCTAAACATACTGACTCAACTGTTGGACTACAAATATAATATTAGGGTGTGTGACATTCATATACAACATACGACTAATCAACCTTCTATAAGGCTGTGGATAAGGCAAAATAGTACCATCACTAGCAGAAACAAAGTGCCTTTGGTAAGAGGTATAACAATCACTACAAGGAAAACTGAATCAGACAACGCTTTCTGGCCGTTGTCTGATGAAGACAAACACCGTTGTCTATTAAAGCGATGTCTGATAGCATTTCAGACAGCGGTTTTAAAACCGTTGTCTGATGTAAGTTTGCACAACGGTTTTTAATTTTATTAGACAACAGTTTTTGGCCGTTGTCTGATGATCGTTCTGACAATGGTTTCTAATTAATAAGACAACGGTTTTTAACCGTTGTCTGATGGTTTCCACAACGGTTTTGAAATTGTCAGACAACGGTTTCTAAATTTTCAGACAACGGTTTTTAACCATTGTCTGATGAAGGTTTAGACGACGCTCTTTGACCATTGTCTGATGAAGACAAAAACTATTGTCTATTGAGATGATGTCTGATAGCATTTCAAACAACGGTTTTTTACCATTGTTTGATGAAGGTTCAGACAACGCTTTTTGACCGTTGTCTGATGAAGACAAAAACCGTTGTCTATTGAGGTGATGTCTGATTAAGGTTTACACAATGCTTTCTTATTATAAACCATTGTCTGATTAAGGTTTACACAACGCTTTCTTATTAAAAACCATTGTCTGATGAAGGTTTATACAACGGTTTCTTATTAAAAACCGTTGTTTGATTAAGGTTTACACAACGCTTTCTTATTAAATATCGTTATATAATGAAGGTTTACACAACGCTTTTTAATTTTTCAGACAATGGTTAATTAATCTAAAACCGTTGTAGAAGGACACTAAATACAACGGTTAATTAATGTGCACACTGAATATTAGACAATAGTTTCAATGTTCATTTTCATTTCACCACCATTGTTTGTTAAACTGTACATTATACATATAAGACAATACTTTACAATGGAGGATTGCAAATTTGGGAATAAAAAAACCTCCACAAATTCAACCATTCAACATATTAACAAACTAAAAAAAATCAACACTATACATATATCACTGAATTATACTATTAACTTCAGCTTGAATGACGCTTCATGAAATATTTGGCGAAGTCAATCCTAATCTCGTTGATGTCGGCATCACTATACTCCAAGTTGCCTCTACGTAGCCACTGAAAAATGAATCAAATTTTGGTTAGCCACATGTGGTAAATACAAAACTATTATATAAAAAATGAAAATAATTAAAATTCTCACCTTAGCTGCAAACTGAAGCTCCTTGTCATAACAGATTTCCTTCATGTACCTCATGAGAAAGAGGCCGCAGTTCGTGGCCTCTTTCTGCACAGGAACCCCCTGAAATAGCAAATGAAAACAAAAATGAAGTACCACATGTTACATCCATATGTAAACCCATATGCAAACCAACACATCAACCTAATCACACAACCTAACCTGAAAAAATGCAATCCAAATATATACGAGCAAGTATACAAGTAATGCCAGCAATGCTGCAGTTGGAAATGAAAAAATGCAGACCAACTGAAAATGCTTTGTGGACTCCAAGTTTGTACTCAAATGAAAAAATAAAGTCCAAATTTTGCAATATTTCTTTCATAGAACAAGCAATTAACATAGTGTATAAATTGTATAAATCAGAAATGATGAGAAAAACAATACCGCCATGTTCTCCCATAAAATTTTCCTCCTCACATTCTTGTTGACACTCTCTTTGTATAACTTTATGGCACTATAAGAAACACAATATAAGTTAACAAAATTGCATTTTCCCCAAATTTTATAACTTAAGACTAAATAGGCAGACTTTAGAAGCGCAACTTACTTGTCAACAACCTCTATCCATTCCTAGCTAGCAATGCGACGTTTAAGAGGGTCCATGTGGTAGACTACCTCTCCCGTTAGATTTACAACAGTCAATACCCAGTGATTCCTACGAAATAACAAAATAAAATACAAGCAATTCTTCATATTTGGAAGAACATAACGCCAAATAATTCATTGAACAAAAAGATCTGAATAAATACAAAACCGACAATGAAACAGTGATTTCAATCACCAAAATAGCAATCACAAAGGCTCAATTCATAACATCAATCACAATCACATACAGAAGCAGCGTTATTTAGCTACTAACTCTCATTAGCTACGATAGCGGATAAAAAAGAAAGGTAAAGAAATACTCACACATCATTGAAAGGCAAGAGAAAGTATTGCCCTTCTTTAGCCCCCTTAAATCGACTCGCAAGTGTACGTGACCTCCCCTTTGAATTACCACATCCAATGGCACCAATCATGCTGGGATCCACAAAGCCAATCATATCAACCATTTTATGCCTTTTGACATATTCATACAAGTAGCTGCATACAAAATGAAGTAATAGTTGGTACATATTATCAGTTTAATTCCAACACAATTAACAAAGAAAATAAAAAGCTATTGTACTTGGAAACTTACTGAATAAATATGGTAAGTATGGATCCGGACATTTTACCTCCGGCGCACACAGCATGTAGATCTTGTAAGAACACAACTTGCTTTTTGCTCACACCAAATGCTTCTTCACTTAGGGCAAAACTTACTGTTCGATCATCGCTTAAGGCATCCTTCGCCCACAGCCACAAACGTTTCAAAGACGCTAGATAATCAGCACCCATCTGAACATGCAGCTCCTCCTCAAACATATCAGCTTCTATAACAACAGACTTCTTTAATTTCTTGGAGGCTTTTTTCTTCACACAAGCTTTTTTAAAACTCTGAAAATAAAGGGAGGCACGTGAACACAGTAAATAGCAAAAAAAAAAAAATTATGCAAAGTTTCATTTATCAAAAGTTAACCTTTGGATTAGACACCCCATCCAGCACAATCAAATTTCTCGGCCATGCTATAAAAGTACCCACGGCTTGGTCCACAGTAACAATTTCATCGCCGACTGGGAATGAGATATTGACGTCTGTAAATATAAAAAACATGGAAAAATTACATTTATTTATATGTTTGAATATAATCATTAGAAGTTTGAATAAATATTAAGTAGTATCCTCAAACCTTGAATTGTACGAGTGATCGACACTCTTGCATTCTCTTGTGCAATCTTAACTCCATGGAGAGATGGCTCATGTCCTTCAACAACCGGGACTTCAACAACCTTTGCATAAGCAACAATATTGCTCGGTGATCTTATGGCCAGCTTTGCCAATTTCACTTGATTATCAAACCCATCATCATCATTTTTTTTAACGATGTCATCATTTTTTATTTCAACCTCCTCATTATTGGGACCTTTGACATCAGCAGAAACCTCAATACCTTCTGCTTCCTCAGCAGCAGAAACCGTAGCAACAACCTCGATACGTTCTGCCTCCTCAGCAGCAGCAACCTCATCAACATCTGCAACAATCTCAGCAGCAACCTCATGAACATCATCCTTATCAAGCACCTCCACTTTCTCCAAAGCAAGGACCTTCTCATCATCAACAGAATTGGGGCTCCTTTTTGCTTCATCCGAATTGAGACTCCTTTTTGCTTCTACAGAATTTGCATCAAATTGAGGACTCAAATTCTTCCTCACAACCGGCACTTGCGCCTCTTGATCCTTCACAATAGGAATGGAATTGGAGCAAATTGCTTGTTGGGAAGGCATGTTTGGACTAGACACAGGCTTTGACAAAAATTCTTCTCTAATCTTGGCAATTTCAGCAGCCCAAAATGCATCTCTCTGCGCTATAATTTTCTTGGTCTCCTCCTCCATGACCATTTGAACCCCCTCCCGTATCTTTTCATCAAAATTCTTTGCTTTTCTCTGTCTTGAGAGACCAAAATAGACAGATTGCTTCACGTGCCTTCCCTGGCCACGTACTCTTCTAGAATGCTCCGGTTTACCAAGCGCCTTTGATAACACATCATCAGCGCCTTGTTCAACTACTTCACCTGAACTAACTTGCTCCTTTAATGACTCCTAAAAAATATACCCAAAATGGATGTAGTTAATAAATTGGGAAACAATATAAGCTGATGAATTGAGTTGAAACTTGAATCGAAAATCAGAACTTACGATTTCCTCAGCTTTGTGCTTCACTCTCTCATCTTTAAACTTTCCTTGTCTGTCCTGCCTTACAAGGATCCAAGCCTTCGATCGATCGATCTCTGAAATCCCTTCAGGATGAGATTCAGTCTGCATGTATATATAGAGGATGACCTTATTAGTAATATAAACATGTTTTAAGAAGCATTATAAATCGATATTGACGATACACAAGTCATAGAAAGCAAAATTAAATACACAAGTCAACACTAACCCATTCACTTTCCAAGTTCGCGTATCCTTTTCGAGACAAACGATGAGGATACTCATTTTGCATACTTCTCTTGTGTTGTTCTTCATGAATTTTCTAAGACAAAAAGGAACAAAACATCATAAGTATGAAAAAGGAATCCAGATTACCATTTGGAACTAAATTAAGAAACAAGATAATTGAAGATTTCCTTACGTTAAACTCGACTCCAAGACGATCAGCAATGAAAATGTCCCAGTGCGACTGCTCAATGAATGTGAAGTCAGCTGGAGGAAACCGCAGCTTCTCTGGTTCATCACGGTGTGGAAGAACATAGAGTCTCGTCAACCGACATTTGAATTCCCTCCATTTTTGACCAGCAGACTGCAGTACCATTTTCTTGGAAGTCGATGGTAAAACGAAAGCCATCTAGATACATAAACCACAAAAATAAAATTAGATGAATAAGTTACTAAAAACCCAACGTGTATAAAGCAATTGAAAAACTAATGTATATAAATTAATTGTGTGGGAAGGATTTTGCATAACCTGGACACAATCCCAAATCTTTGTTTTGACGTCTTCAGCAACTTCCTTCCAGGAATCATGCCATATCGAGGCTTTAGACCTTGCTAAAACTCCGATATATGATTGCATCTCTGAAGCAGCCCTACCAAATGGTGCTCCCTTTGCATTAAATGAAACTGTAGGCTTTTGGCTACTGATCTTCCGTCTAACAATTCGGTGCATGGAGACACACCCTCGTTTCAGCAATTTTAATCCTGCAACATCGTCCTCGTTTGATTTCGGCTTAACCTTATCCACTCGCTTTCTTTTCTTGGACAGTTTTTTTTCCAAGTTTTCAAAGATCGACTTCCTCTTCGAAGATACGAGGGAAGAAGTCGACGGCTTTTCTGGGTGCATTGACCCTGTCCTGGAGATAGCCTTCACCACTCTAATTGTGGCTGGATTTGGGGGAGACCGGGCTTGTTGTTTACATACACGTGGAGAAGAACGGGTGGGTAGTTGATACGATTGTTTCTTCTTCGAAGGAGCCATAATCAGCACCTGCATTCACAAATTAAAAGTTACATTTTGTACGAAATTATCCAGTTTAAACATTGGAAATCATAGGAAATAGCTGCAGGTTAGATAAGCATCAGCCAACAGGTAAGAATTATATGTGAAAATGCATTTTTGAAGAATGTTGATGTAAGCCTGAATTTTATCACGTTGCTAAGCAAATAATGCATAATTTAATTGGGACACGGCTAAACTAAAAATCTACTACGAGACTAAAACAAAACAGAATTAGTAAAAAATAAACTATAGCTTGCACAACAGACAAGATAGCTACAAGTTCTTTAGTTGATTAGATTAATGAAAGTGGTTAAGGACTTATTTCAGGTGCATTTGAAATGACACCTATTCTAAAGCCACATTCAACAAGACCTGTATCCACAACCATGAACCTGAAACCTATGCATTATTTAAGTCAAATCTCAATATTTCAAATTCCTCTGTCCAAACTAGTGAAAGGCTTATCTATCTCTTCCAGTAAAAAAATATTCACAAGGCTAAAATTTAGTCAAAGATTAACAGACAGGACATGGGCTGTATTTCGGAGCAGGAAAAAATATTAACAGCGACATTTGCAATATTCTACTCATTGCAGCCGGAAACAAAAAGAAGCAGCATATACAACAACAACTAAGTCTCATGAAAATGGTTTATAAAACAAACTTCTAAGAACTAAGAAGAGGAAGAAAAAAATTATACAATAAAATAATAACAGAAAAAATTAAAAAAAAAATTGCAGAGCGACAAAAGTATATAACGAACCTCGAAGGCTGGAACTGAGGGAGTGAATGCAGAGCCGCAGTGAGTGGCGGGCGGGTTAGAGAGAAAGGTATAAGAGGAAGAAGAAATATGAATTTGCCATGCGTTTTTAGGTCAAGACTGAAGATTTCGAAAGAGGGAAGGAAGAGAACAAAGTTAGGTCTAGCAATGGAAAGAGGGAAGGAGGAGAACAAAGTTTGGTTTAGTTTCTGAAGCTTTCTACCCATGAAAATGGAAACAAATTAGGTATACACAGAGAAATCGAAAGAGGGAAGGAGGAGATAGGAGAGAGAAATCGGAAGAGGGTCTGTTTAGGTTTATTGCTAAATTTCAAAACGGCCGTGTTTTGGGCAAAATGGGGGCAAATGAAAATTTTTTTGGGAAATAAAGGGGGGAATTTAAGTGTTCAAAATATTTTGAAGTTTTGACATCCCTCTTTTGAAACAAAATGGATTTTTCAAATTTTTGTTAAATTAATTTTACAAATTCACTTATATAGATGACTCATAAAATTCAATTTATAATTCATTCATAAGTGCTTAAGGCAATACAATTTAAATAATTAGTAGTGATAAATTTCTATGGAACCCTATATAATTATAAAATTTAGTGTTGATGTAAATTAGATTGAGCAAAAACTAAATAAGTCTAACATTGAAAAATTTTAATGAATACTTGTATATACTAATATATACTTGTATATACTTATATATACTTGTATATATGAATAAGCAAGTCCACAAGAATACTTGTATATATACTAACATATACTAATATATATACTTGTATATATACTAATATATACTTATATATACTTATATATATATACTAATATATATACTTGTATATACAAATATTACTAATATATATACTTGTATATATACTAATATATACCAACAGTCGATACTTGTATATTTGTATATACTAATATATATACTTGTATATACTTGTATATACTAATATATACTTGTATATATACTAATATATATACTTGTATATACACTAATATATACTTGTATATATGAATAAGCAAGTCCACAAGAATACTTGTATATACTAATATATACTTGTATATACTAATGTATACTTGTATATACTAATATATATACTAATATATATACTTGTATATACAAATATATACTAATATATATACTTGTATATATACTAATATATACTTATATATATACTTGTATATATACTAATAAATACTTAAATATATACTTGTATATTTGTATATACTAATATATATACTTGTATATACTTATATATACTAATATATATACTTGTATATTTACTAATATATAATTGTATATACTAATATATACTTGTATATACTAATATATACTTGTATATATACTAATATATATACTTGTATATACTAATATATACTTGTATATACTTGTATATATTCTAATATATACTTGTATTTATTAGTATATATATATACAAGCAAGTTCACACGAATACTTATATATACTAATATATACTTGTATATACTTATATATACTTGTATATATGAATAAGCAAGTCCACAATAATACTTGTATAAACTAATATATGTGCTTGTATATATACTGGGTGTGTGTATATATATACTTATATATATACTAACATATACTAATATATATACTTGTATATATACTAATATATATTTGTATATACTTATATATATACTTCTATATACATGTATATATTTGTATATATATACTAATATATACTTGTATTCCTACTTATATAATATCATATTATATCTAAATCATTATTTAACGGTGGACTTTAAAATTTCTAATGGGTTTATGAAATATTTATAAATCCAAACCTTAGCTTTTAATACTTAGTCAAGTTTGTTTGGCTTAAGAAAGCCTAACTTCCATACATTGCAAATAGCCACTGGATCCTTAGCATGTTTTTATTCTAAGAAAATCTAACTTCCATAAAACGTCCAAGCTTCTGATTCTGCTTCATCTCTCATTCCTCTTTCAGCTTCATTAGTCGTGGTTCTCTCGCTGCCAAACCCTAAGCACCACTCTCCTAAGCACCACTCTCCTTGCTGCAGTCTTCATTAATGCCGGCCGTCTCCTTGCTACCGGCCGTCTCCTTTGTCAGTAACTGCATTGTCCCAATTAAGTCGAAAGAAGATTATTTTTTTTCTTATGAGCCGTAAGTAATCGTCCCATAGAGATCGTCTCATATAATTCATTCCTCTGTTTAATCTAATTGAATTATTGCATTGTATTTTCATATTACTATAATGTTGCATTGATATTTTTAGGTTACTATAATGTTGTTCTGTCCCTTCAATTCTCTGCTTAAATTTCAAGATCTACAGTATGTCTCCATGCTTCTGATTTGTCTGCTTGTTTATAAGTCTTTGGCTAAAATTTGATGACTGTTAGTTGAAATGGTATGTTGAGTTGTGTTAGTGAATTGAGGATTATTTGTGGATTCAGGTTGTTGTGAATGAAGTTGAATGTCTGTTAAAACGTCTGTTGTGTGAACTGGTATTTGTTTAGTTTTATAGGTAAAGTACTGCTCATGAAACTGTAAATAAATGCTGACTAAAATTTATTTTGTTGTGAGATCTATAAACAGAAAACCTTTCACTCCTGACTTGTAACCAAGAAATACCCCTTTCCTTGCTCTTAGTGCTAGCTTTTCTTTTCAATGACAACTTTTAAGTTCTATATGTGAACCCTTTTTCTTTCTCCTTCAAGTTGAACAATTACATAACAGTCCAAGCTTCCTCATGCAACTTTATTCAAACCACAACAACCATATGATAGCTGTCTTCGAGAAACCTTCATAGAAGTTAGCTGCTACATCTGCTCTCGCATATGAGGTGATTATACTTCCCTTCCAGGTTCTATTTGACATCACCATAATTCAGTGGTCCAACTAACTGAATTATTGCTCAAATTGCAGAACTGGTCCAACTTAAAGATGGATAGATCTTGGTTGAAGGCTGATAGAAGAACAAGAGAGTTTCAATTAGGTGTGGAAGAGTTGTTAATGTTTGCATTTGAGAATGGGTTTGATGAAACAAAAATTAGTTGTCCATGCTTAAGATGCGCTCACAGTAAATCGTGGAAGTCTCAAACTGTTAGGGGTCATCTTTTCCAATATGGTATTGATCAAACCTATACTTGCTGGATATGGCACGGAGAGTCAAATCCAGAAGGGAGTCCTTTAGTTGCTGAAACTGATTGTTTCTCATAATCAGTTGATCAAACTAACATAAGAATGGGACATGATAATGTCGACGATGATGATATTTTATTAGATTCCTCTGATTTCATTAACCATGTTGAAGGTGAACATGAACCCCTTTATTTGGGATGCAAGGGTTATACTAAGATGAAAGCTTTAGTCAAGTTATATAACTTGAAAGCAAAGCATGGCATTTCTGATACATGCTTCTCTGATATTCTCCTTTTGCTTGGGTCAATGCTTCCAGAAGGCAATAGTATCCCTTCTTCCTTCAGTGAAGCCAAGAAAACCTTATGCGCTATGGGTATGGAGTATGAAAAAAAATGCATGTGCCCGAATGATTGTCTCTTATATCGTGGTGAGAGAGATGAAGATGAGACAATTTGTCGCATATGTGGAGCCTCTAGATGGAAGTTGGACAAGAAAGGAAAAGAATTGGAAGGGGTCCCTGCTAAGGTTCTATGGTATTTTCCATTAATACCAAGGTTGAGGAATTTGTTCAATACAACTCAAATTGCAAAGGAAATGACTTGGCATGACACCGGGTGACAAAAGGATGGTAAAATTAGACATCCGGCAGACTCACAAACATGGAAGGTTGTCGACCAAAAGTGGCCTGAGTTCGCTTCGGAGACAAGAAACCTTCGATTAGCTTTATCTACCGATGGATTCAATCCCTTCCGTGGATTATCAACTGATTACTCATGTTGGCTTGTTTTGCTATGTATTTACAACTTACCACCTTGGCTTTGTATGAAGAGAAAGTATATTATGATAAGTTTGTTGATATCCGGACCGAATCAGCCCGGAAATGATATTGATGTGTTCCTTCAGCGACTTATAGAAGATCTTCAAGTGTTATGGAATGGGAAACAAGTGTATGATGCATATAAGAAAGAGTTCTTCATACTAAGGGGAATTTTGTTGTGGACAATTAGTGATTATCCAGCCTTAGGCAACTTGTCGGGCAACATCATTAAAGGGTATAATGATTGTACTATCTGTGTTGATAAAACAAAAGCTACCAGGTTGGCAAATTATCATAAGACGGTGGTTATGAGGCATCGTAGGTGGTTACCCCGTTATCATCCATATAGAAGGCAAAAATTAGCCTTTGATAACACTGTGGAGAAGTTGTTGGCTCCTATTCCATTAACTGGAGAGGAGGTGTTTGAAAGGGTACAACCACTAAGGGGCCATGTCTATTGTAAGACACAACGCCAACCTCGATTGAATAAATGTGAACCTCGACCTATTTGGAAGAAGATGTATATATTTTTCCAACTTGAGTATTGGAAATTTTTGTCGGTTAGGCATGTCCTTGATGTGATGCATATCGAGAAAAATATATGTGAAGCTTTGACTGGTACCTTGTTAAATATACATGGGAAGTCAAAAGATAAGGAGTTTGTCCATCTTGATATGGCTGAAATGGGAATAAGAACGGAGCTGAGGCCAAAAACTCCCGGAAAAAAAGAGAAGTTGCCGACGGCATCTTGGGACTTATTGCATAAAGAAAAGAAGATTGTCTGCTCCTCCTTGGTTGGCATGAAGTTACCTGATGGTTTTTGTTCAAACATTAAGGGTCTAGTATCAATGGAAAATCTGCGACTTATTGGAATGAAATCTCATGATTGCCATACAATGTTGCATCACTTACTCCCCATCGCAATTCGGTCAGTACTACAAAAATAGGTTAGGTGCACTATTATTAGGTTTTGCCTCTTCTTCAAGGCAATTTGCAGTAAAGTCATCAAGGTGGATAAACTGAAAAAAATGCAAGCTCAGTTGGTGGAGACCATATGCTTGCTAGAAAAGTACTTCCCCCCCTTCCTTCTTTGATATAACGATCCATCTCTCAATTCATCTTGTGAGAGAGGTTGAGCTCTGTGGGCCAATCTTCCTTCTCTGGATGTACCCTTTTGAGAGATATATGAAGACTTTCAAGGGTTATGTACGGAATCGGGCTCGTCCGGAAGGGTGCATTGCTGAGGCCTATGTTGCAGAAGAGGCCGTTGAGTGTTTGGTCAACTTTGAAGAAGCAACTGTTGGATTGTCGAAAAATAGTAGGGATAAGAACGACGC
The DNA here is from genome assembly GCA_947685225.1 of Garcia nutans. Taxonomy (NCBI): domain Eukaryota; kingdom Viridiplantae; phylum Streptophyta; class Magnoliopsida; order Malpighiales; family Euphorbiaceae; genus Garcia; species Garcia nutans. Next base: position 41,316,561 of record CANTUV010000017.1, read on the forward strand.
AAAATACAGACCCTTATCTGGTGCAACAGTGATAACGCCAAGTAAGAAGGACTTGCACCTAGCACATTTGTGTCTTCTCCAAAATTGTAATGACGTTCGCTCATATTTTAAGTAAGTTACTTCAATTTGTTTTTGTTATTTCCTTATTTTCTGCATTTTGTTTCAAAAATTAATAAAGTTGATTTTACTTGCAGTGAACATATGGCTTCTTTGGTGACAAGATATCCACAACATGAAAATGATGAAGAGTGGCTAAAGAACATGCAAAATGAAACATTCCCTAAGTGGTTTCATAAAAAGGTAAAATCTTATAGCCCAAGTATTTTGCTGCAATTTGCAGCAAAAATAGGCCTGTTTCTTTATATATTTTACTGAAAAATAATGAATGCCCTGTACTTGTGAATTCTTTTGAAATACTACAATATTTATCTTCTCTCAAAGGCTATATCATACTTATGGCCAATTTAATTTTTTGGACAGATTGCATCAGAATTACTTGATGAGAAGAATACAGTAACTAAGGATATAATGTGGATTGCAGCAGGGCCTAACAAGGATGTAGCTACATTCAGTGGCTATAGAATCAACGGTGTTACCTTCAGCACCAAAGAACGTGATGATACGCGGCAAGTTCAGTGCAGCGGTGTTTGTGTAGATGCCGATACAATGCTTGTGAAGGGTAAGGATAAAAACATCGAGCATACTTCACATACATTTTATGGAGTTATTACAAGTATTTGGGAGTTGGACTATAACCACTTTAGGGTTCCTATCTTTCGTTGTAATTGGGTAGATATGAACAAAGGGGTTAAAGTAGATGACTTGGGATATACATTGGTTAATTTGAACAAATTAGATTTTCTAAACGATCCTTTTGTGTTAGGAAAACATGTCAAGCAAGTTTGTTACATAGATGACCCTCTTGAAAAATTATGGTCAGTTGTCTTAAAATTACCTGACAAGTACTATGATGAAAGTGATGATGAAAATGAGGGATCTGTAGAAATAGAACTTGAGAATGAGCTACATTTGCCAACGTTCCCATATGTTGATGAACTCGATGAAGAAAACAGTAGTTACATGCGGGAGGAAGAAGAATTGATTCAGCTGTCATGATGGTAATAATTTCATTTGTTTTAAGTTCTGTTTTGAAATTATGTCCTGCCATTAATTTTTCCATCGTTTATACTTGCAGGTCCAACATCCTTAATGCCTGTCACAACTCCCTGCTGCCTGTAGAATAAATTGTTTATATCATTCACAATTTAATGAAAGATTGGTTGGACGCTTTGTTGAAAGTTTTGTGTTTCTTATTTAAATTTGTTGAAAGTTTCATTTGTACCTATCATTCGATTTGTATCTTTATTTGACACTTTGTTCAAAGATTTTGTTATATAATTTATTGAATCATGTGGTTTTTGCTCTGACACCTTGCTGGTGGATTTGGTTTAACACTTGTCAGTTGAGGATTTCATTTGATTTGTGTTTTTGGTTTCATTTGTGTATAGGGATTACTTTCATTTAAGGCAATTTTTTTTCACACTCAGTTAATCAGACAACGGTTTATTATGAAAAACCGTTGTCTGAACATATATTGTACAATGGTATGAACAGTTAATCAGACAACTTTTTAAATAACTGTTGTCTGAAACATCTTATCAGACAACGATTTTTTTTTACCAAAAAAATACTTGTCTGAACATATATTACACAACGGTTTTAAAACCGTTGTCTGTATGCTTGATTCAGACAATGATTTTTTTAAACCGTTTTCTGAAACGCTGAATTATACAACACTTTCAAAAAAACCGTTGTCTGAAATATCTTATCAGACAACGTTTTTGTATTACCAGAAAAACAGTTGTCTGAACATATATTAAACAACGGTCCCTAAAAAACCGTTGTCTGGTGTGACCAAAATGACAGCTAATAGACAACGCTTAAAAAAAAAACCAAAAACAGTTGTCTGAAAATTAATCAAACAACGCTTTTTTGGAAAAAAAAAACCGTTGTCTGTTTTTTTCAGATAATGGTTTTTTCCTTAACCGTTTTCTGATGACCGTTGTCTGATTCAGTTTTTCTTGTAGTGAATTATTCTACAATTGTAAAGCCCTGCATCTAAAATTAAGTCTAGAATGTACTTACTTTGGTTGAGAAAAATTCCAAAAATATAATAAGAAGCCTCAATTCCCAGGAAGTATTTGGAAAAACCTAAATCCTTAGTAGTGAAATCTGTGTGCAATTGAGCTTAACTTGAGAGATCAAGGATTCTGAAGTACCAGTAAGAAGGACATTATCAACATTAACTAGCAAGACTAAGAAATGAGAATCTTTCATAAAAAATAAAGAGACAAAGATCACGAACAAATTGAATAAAGCAAAAAAGCTACAACTTGTGAGAAAACTTAACATTCCTCTGTCTTGAGGCTTGCTTTAAGCCATACAAGGACTTCAATAATTTGCACACTTGTCTTGGAGCTGCTTTGGTATAGCCATCTTGTGGTTTCATGTATAAGTCTTCTTTAATGAAATATACATGATACCATGAAGGAATGGATTATTATTGTCATTTGATGTAAGGGCCAGGACTTAGCAGTTGAAATAGCAAAAATTAACCTTACAGTCACTATCTTGGCAATAGGAGAGAAGCTATCTGTAAAGTCAATTCCTTCTATTTGTTTGCAGCCTTTGGCTATTAAACATGCCTTAAACCTCTCCAAAGTCCCATCTGGTTTAAGCTTTAGTTTGTAAACCCACTTTGAACCAATTGCCTTCTTACCTATCGGTAAATTGGTAAGCTACCAAGTATATGATTAAGCTCTAAAGCTTTAAGCTCTTCTTGTATTGCTTATACCCACTGCTCACACTTAATGGCTTCAGAATAACTGTTAGGCTCTTGAACATTAGACAATTATGGCAAAAAACATAAATGTGTGTCATTGAAGTGTCCAATGATAAGAGAATATGATGTATGGGTAGTAAGGGATAAGTTAATCTTAATTCTTAAAGCCAAGTGGGTGGTTAAGTAGGTGGTGATAAAGAGGAGGTTGAAGCTATGTCATTGAGGGTTGTAGAAGACTATAGTATAAATTATTCTAAAGAAGCTAGAGGATTAACAGATGAAATACTAGAAGAAGGAAAAGAATCTTCTTCTAAGATAGGACAAGGAATAGAAGACTATATAGAATCAATTAAATATATTTTGAAAGGAAACTGATTTTCATGGAATATAACATCTCTTAACACAAAAATGGTTTAAGTATATAGATCTGAAGGCTTTTTGACCAATAGAATGACCAACATAAATGGACTTTATAGACCTAGGTTGAAATTTTGGTTGATGAGGAACATTATTTTTGACAAATACCAAGCAAACAAAGGACTTACGAAGAGAATAACTAGAGATTTTGAATACAGAAGCTCAAAAGGAGTCTTCCATTGTAAGATAGCAGTTGGGAAGCTTATTTATGAGAAATGTAGCATGCAAGATAGCAAGGCCCCAAAATTTAATAGGTCAACTAACTTGCAATAACAAAGTTTTATGTTTATGCTTCCTTTCAACAACTCAATTTTGCTGTGGAGTATATGTATAAGATTTCTGATGTATGGTTCCATAAGTGGCAAGCAAAGATTGACAATGAGTACTTAAAAATCTTGATCTGTTATTAGATCTTATGGCTTTAATTTTAGTATTAAATTGTGTCTCAACAAGTTTAAAAATTTTAGTAAGCAAGAGAATAGTTTGAGCTTTAGAGCTCATAAGAAATATCCATACCCCTCTACTGTATTCATAAACTAGAATAAAAAATATTGTACACCAAATATATCAGTTTCCAAATGGGGACCCCAAATATCTACATTCAATAATTCAAACACATTCTAAGCTCTAATATTACTAAGAGGAAAAAAAGTTCTAACTTGTTTGGCTAAAGGACAAACATAACATAAGAAATTGTCAACTTTATTCAGGAAATCTAACTGAGATTTGTGCCAAATTTGCACGTCAAAATCGGTCACTTGATTAGCATAATAAGACTATGGTATAAATTATTCCAAAAAAGTTGTAGGATTAACAGATGAAATACTAGAAGAAGGAGAGGAATCTTCTTCTGAGATAGGACAAGGAATAGAAGACTAGGTAGAATCAATTAAATTTTTTTTGAAAGGAAACTGATTTTCATGGAATATAACATCTCTTAACACCAAAATGATTTGAGTATGAAGATCTGAAGGCTTTTTTACCAATAGAATGACCAACATAAATGGATTTTATAGACCTAGGTTGAAATTTTGATTGATGAGGAACATTATTTTTGGAAAATACCAAGCAACCAAAGGACTTAAGAAGAGAATAACTAGAGATTTTGAATACATAAGCTCAAAAGGAGTCTTCCATTGTAAGATACTAGTTGGGAAGCTTATTTATGAGAAATTTAGCATGTAAGATAGCAAGGCCCCAAAACTTAATAGGTAAACTAACTTGCAATAACAAAGTTTTATGTTTATGCTTCCTTTCAACAACTCAATTTTGTTGTGGAGTATATGTATAAGATTATGGTTCCAGAAGAGGCAAGCAAAGATTGACATTGAGTACTTAAAATTCTTGATATGTTATTAGATCTTAGGACTTTGATTTTAGTATTAAATTGTGTCTCAATAAGTTTAAAAATTTTAGTAAGCAAGGGAATAGTTTAAGCTTTAGTGATCATAAGAAATATCCATACCGCTCTACAGTAATCATAAACTAGAGTAAAAAAATATTGTGCACCAAATATATCAGCTTCCAAATTGTCACGACCCAATTTGTACATATTTACTGTACATACAGTACATCCATGTACAGTACATATGTACAGTATATCCATGTATAGTACATCCGCGTACAGTAAGAGGAACCATCCCGAGAAGCTACTCAAGAGCGCGAAGTGAAGGGAAGTTCTATAGAACTGAAAGGACCTATTTGAAAAGATTACAAAGTTTTGGGGAGGTGACTGTAATTTCTAAAAAGTTTTGGGGAGGTGACTGTAATTACCAAAAGTTGTTCCGGAGGTCCTTAATAGTGCATATAACAGACTCCAGAAATGGAAAGTAGAGAAAAATCGGGGTAGCAACGGCGTGACACGGTTTTTTCCGAAAACGCACGGTTTGGAAGATATAGGGGATTTTGACTAGGGGCATTATGGTCATTTTCAAAAGTGTCTCAAAAGTAATAATGGATCTCAAAAATGAAAAGTAGAGGAAAAACTGAGTCAAAAAGTGTACCACAGCATTCGGCGGAAGTGCGCGGTTTAAAAGTTACGAACAAGTAATCGCCGGAGGGTATTTTGGTCTTTTCACACCTTAGACCATAAAATTTCAGCATAAGGAGGTTGAGGGGCCAAAATATAATTAAAAGGAAGTCCAAGGGCTTGGGTTGTAAATAAATAAAAGAAGGAGACATTTGGACCAATGAGAATTAGCCATTTTCCCACATATGTGTACCAATAGGAAATCAACATTTACACCATGACATATTAACCCTCTTGGCTGCCATTTGGAGGAGAGAACACCACAAAAATAAAGCCAAGAACTCTCTTTGTTCTTGCTTGGCCGAAAATAAGAGAAAGGGAAAAGAGAGAGAGATTGTTTTTTTTTTCAAGTAGCTAATTTTGGAGAATAAAGAGAGGTTGCAAACTTGGGTGGAGAATAAGATTTTAAGGTAAGGAAATTCATCTATGGTTCCATTTCTTTCATTGGTTATAGTATTTGTAAGATACAAATGAAAGAATAAATATGATGATTATAGAAAATTTAAGAAGTTGAAGAAAAGTGAAAGAGATGATTTGCACATATAAGATTAAGGATAAAAAGGATGACTAGTAGTATTAGTTAGCAAAATAAGGCATGAAGCACTTAAATTTTATTATGTTCTTGACATGGATTTTATGAAAATTATAGGAAATCAAGAAGTGAGAGAGAAGGAAGCAAAGAAGGCATAAAAGAACTAGAAACAAGTGAAAAGAATTAAGGTTTGGTACTTAAATCATTGCCCTTTTCAATTAATTCACATATTTTGATTTATGGGACTTTTGAAATAGTTTTGAAATGATGTTATTATGTGTGGTAAATATGTGGGAAAGTACTCTTGAACCATTTGTAATCAATTGATTGTGAAAAGAATGAAAACAAAACAAACTAGCTAAACTTTGCTCAAATATCCATAAACTTTGATGAACTTTTAATCACCCCTTTGGGTTGATTTTTGAAAGAGGGACCCTTAGTCTTTCAATGGTATCACAAAAAGATTCTAAAAATCAATTTTGCAAGAAAAAAATGAATTTCCCTCAAGTTTGGAAAATTGGGCCGAATGGTCCCTTTTGGGCACCATTCTGCAGCTTTCATTTTGAGCAGTCCGTTGAAGGGGCAAACGAAAGAATTTTTTGACAAAATTTTACATGCATTTAGTTAACTTATGAAAGTGTTTTCCTGCAAAAATTCAGCCAAAATTAAGTTTGTTTACTTGGTCAAAACCGTTGCCAAAGTTGACTGATTTTCAGCAGTAAAAACAGATTTTACCATTTAGTTGTCGCGCGCCATTGCGTTGCCGATTTTACGCGCCGTGCTACTATTCATTTGGTCATTTTTCTAAATGTGTTAAAACTTGAATATTATGATATGGATTGATGTTAAATCATATAAAATGACATGAAGGAGAATTGGAAATGATCAGAAAGGCATCATGACAAGCTATTCCGACAATACATGCATTATGGACAAATCATGGCTTATTGAATATCATGATCAAAGTAATTTAATAAATTATTTATGCTCTACTTGGTTATGACAGAACCATTGAGATAAGGGTATGATGCATCATACTATTACTGCAGTACTGCTTATGACATGATATGATATTCCGGCTGAAGGCCGATGATTACAATGACATGATCAATGATGCAATGATAATGGCCATTGGCACATGTGCAAGAATTATGATGAAAGATAATGAAATATGATCATGACGAGATATGTTTATCATGACCCTTCCTTATCCGCTGATGTTCTGTTAAACCAGTAGAGCAACCAAAATGATAAAAGCAAGAAAAATGATTTAAATTCAAATTATTCAGTCAAGCCTTTTTACCTTCTGTGTTTTGTATTTATTCCCTTCAATTAGTTAAAGTATATAAATGTATGTTCAAGTCATTCTTTCATTTCATTTATTTATTGCAATGATTTAAATACCCACTAAGCAATTGCTTAGCGAGTTTAGTTTCCCTCTAAACTCGTAGGTTAAACGAGGAGATGAGATTGCAGCATATCCTGTGCAGCTGGCCTTGACTACTACTTTGGGTAGGAGTTTGGATATGATTGATTGTAGCAATATGGCATGTACATAAGCTTGTATGATCTAGCAAATAAATGTATTATACTGAAAAGCTAGAACACGTACACTGCTAGTAATCTAATAAATCTTATTTGGGTTTAGCACTTATGTATGCAAGTATAGAAGTGTGAATTCTTCTTGCAGGAATGTAGTTGAGGTTATAAGGGTGGATTATTGGGAGTGTGCTTGAGTTGAATTGTGAAACAAAATATTTTTCAAAAATAAGAAAAATCAGTTTTGGCGACACTTGGGACCTCCATTTTTAGGGGAGGTTATGTCAAAATTTTTTTTATAAATCAGCACTTAAAATTGGCTAAGTAAAATATTAAGACACAACCACCATGAGTTAACAGTCCATCTTGGTCTATAAATGTAGGCTAAGATGGGGTGTTACATTTAGTGGTATCAGAGCCAGGTTTAGCCGGTCCTGGAAAATTCAACATAGGAGGATACACATTTTATGTTGGGAGTGGCCATTACCAATGTAAAATGGGATATCCTATAGCAGATAAGAAATGAGAGCATATATCATTTAGGTACAAAATGTTGGTACAGTAGAAAGAATATTATAAATACATAAGTATATAAGGTACATGTGATAAAGGAAAATCTAATAGGCTTACGTACATGCCATATAGGAAAGTTAATGTGTTGAGTCAAGCCAGCTGCTAATTCTTATCACGATATATGTATACGGTATAAGGTTGCAAGAGGCAGAATCACAAAGAATTATAGATCAAGAAAAGGAATCACACACTTTTCGTACCCATAAATGTAGAAATGGGTCTCGGACTTATGCCACGACCTGCAACGGTGGCTGTGGAAGGCCCCAAAGTTTATTTAAGATAGATGATAGTAGCATTGCAATAAACGGCAAGAATGGTACCTGTTGCTACCAAAAGAGAAAGAAAGTCCCCAATCGAGAAGTTAAGGAAATATGGGGCTAAAGAATTTAAGGCTAGTAGAGAAGAAGGATTTGAAGAAGTTGAGTACTGTTTGGACAGTACCAGTAGGGCATTGGAACAACTGAGATGCACACTAGATAAAAGATTTAATTATGCCATGTCCCTTTGGGTAGAAGAAACATACACTTGGTAAAACATACTTAAACGCAAGGAGAATTGAGTTTATATATCTACAGCAAGGAAGAATGACAGTATCTGAGTATGATAGAGAGTTCACCCGTCTCAGTAAGTATGCAAAGAAAATGATAGAAACAAAGCAAGAAAGACGTCAAAGGTTTTGGAAGGATTAAATAATGGAATTAAAGTACAATTAGTAGTCATGGACGTGTTTAACTTTTCAAGATTAGTTGTGAAAGTTTTAGGTATTGAGAGGGTATACATAGATTAGAGAAGTAGACACCAACGTATGCAACAGAAGAGAGTTCAAACTTAAAGCTTGGGAAGATTTTGACAAGTTGAGAAGAAGTTTAGAAGTGAAGATAGTTTTGCACAGAAAAGCCAGGGATCCGGTCGAGGTTCAAGGCGCCAGACATCCGTAGCCAGTATTCCGGGGTCCTTATAAGGGGGTTCCAGGAGAAGGTTAGATAGGCGTATATGAATGTAAAATTGAAAATGTATATAAGAAAATGAAATTTGAAGAATGGAAAAAAAAAAGAGGAACAGAATAAGAAGAAAAAAGAAAAGTACGTAAAATGTTAAGACCAAACGGTAAGAGATAAAATAGATAGAACTTAGATAACAAAGATGAGTGAACAGAAATAAGTATATGAGAAATTCTCATGTCCGGCCACTATAGAATATGTACAGTAACCTCATGTACAATATTCACATAAGTAGATGAAGTAAGGTCATGTTGAAATTTAGCAAGAAATCAGAGTTAAACGTGCTCAACCAATGATGATGGGTGACCATCCCGTGAAGTCTTAATAAGGTAGGTGACGTACTATATGAGTAGAAACTAGACGAAATCTAATCAAAACACTGTATTGTGATTTCTCCTGAAAATGCCCCAATGTAATCATCAAAATTAAGAAATTATAAGAAGATATATGAGATTTATGAATTCAGTCAATGATGGGAAAAAAAAAAGAAAGAAGAGAAATTGAGAAATTGAGAACTAAAGAGGTAGAAAGTGCAAAAATTAAAATTAGATCAAAAAGGAAAGAATGAAAGTAATAACAACCCAAGGACTAGGTAAAGGAAAAAGGAAAAAGTAACAATACAAAAATTACTAGAGGATTGGAAAGAAATATAGATTTGAAGGATATATTACTCCTCTATGCAAACACTGTGGATGAAGATATAAGAGTGAATGCTAGTATTTAACAGATGGATGCTGGGAATGCGGGGCACCAGATCGTGTTAGGGTAAACTGCCAGAAAGACAGTGAATGCACCCGCATCGACAGAAAAATCATGGCCCGCTTTTGGCCGAGGCCGAAGCAGGCGAAAGGAAAGTGATTCGAATTTTCAAAGAGCACAATCAGAGACCGTTGACTAGCTCAATTCAAGTACACCAGCTAGAGCCTACGCAATGAAAATTTAGAAGAATTACCAGTAGGATATGTTAAGTTTGAAACATTAGTTATAAATCCGATAAGAGACGAGGTAGTTACACACAAGTGATTAAAGAATGTTCTATAGAGTTACATGAAAATGCATTTCCAGAAAATTTAACAAAGTTACCATTCTGAGAATTTGACGTAATGTTGGTATTGGATTGGCTAACAAGGCATAAAACAGTGGTTGATTATATGAAGAAAGAGAGTAACACTTCATACTCCTCACAAGGAGGAAGTGACGGTAGTAGGAAAGAGAGCCAATTACCTAAACAACGTAACAGCAACAGTTACAACAAGGCGTTCCATACAAACAGATGTGAGGCACACTTGGTAAGCACTATGGAAGCAAAGAAGAATGTGATAAAGATTCAAGAGGTATCAACAATGCGTGATTTTCTCGATGTTTCTTTAGACGAGCTACCCGGATTATCACCTAAGAGAAAAGTAGGATTCACTATAAATGTATATCCGGGAATTGCACCGGTGTCGGTTGCCTCATACCGAATGGTACCAGCGGAACCCAAAGAAATGAAAATGCAATTATAGGAGCTACTCGACAAGGGTCTTATATGGCCAAGTATTTCTTCATGAGGCACGCCAGTACTCTTCGTCAAGAAGAAAGATAAATCCATAAGGTCATATGTGAACTATAAGTAGTTGAATGAGCTTACGATTAAGGATAAATATCCATTACTATCCATCGACGATGTATTCGACCAACTTAAAGGAACTAAGGTCTTTTAAAAAAATATATAGATCACCGACTGGGATATCAGCAACTACGGATCAAAGGAAAAGACATTCCAAAGACTACATCTAGAACTCGATACGGATGTTATAAGTTCCTTGTAATGACTTTTGAGCCCACACATGTGTTAGTAGTGTTCATGGATTTAATGAATCATATCTTTCATCCATACTTTGACCAATTTATAAATGGTGTTCATAGATGACACCTTCGTTTATTTAAGGAACAAAGAAGAATACAATCGATACTTTTGCATAGTATTGCAAATGTTGCGAGAGAAGCAGTTGTACGTCAAATATGACAAATGTGAGTTTTGATTGGAAAAAGTGACATTCTTAGAACACACCATATTAGCATAAGGCATTAAAGTAGGTCTTAATAAAACAAAAGCCATTTTGGAATGGAAAACACCAAAGACAGTAATAGAAGTAAGAATCTTCTTAGGACTGACTGGGTACTATTAATGTTTTATAAAAGGGTTTTCCATTATTATCATCCCAATGACAAGGTTGTTCAAAGGAATGCCAAACTCCAAGGAATGATAAATGTTAGAGGAACTTTGAGAAACTAAAGGAAAAGTTAACGAATGCTTCAATACCCATACTGCCCGTGTCCAGCAAAGAATTTGTGATATATAGTGATGCTTCACACATCGGTTAAGGTTATATGCATATGAAAAAGGATAAAATAGTCGCATAAGTCTTTTGATGATTTAAATCATACGAAAAAAATAATAATAACCTGGCACACTGTTTGGAATTAACAGTTATCGTATTGGCTTTCATGATTTGGAGATATGATTTATATGGAGAAAAGTGTTATATTTATACAGACGCAAAAGTTTAAAATATCAGCCAACCCATGAGGATCTCAATTTATGGTAAGGAAAGTAAGCCCAAGTTTTGGAAATAACAGCTAAGTTATAAATTATCATCTAGGAAAAGCTAACGTGGTGGTCGATGCACTTGGTGGAAATTTGATACCAGCCTTAGGCGCTATAAAGATCAGTTTAAGACCAATGGAAGAGGAAGTACTAGTAATAGAAATGCAAGCATAAACTATGTTTCTTTTCAAGAAATTCATCAAGTGCAAAAGGAAAACAAACAAATACAAAAATGGATCAAGCAAGTACAAGGAGGAAAGAATATAAAATTCTAAATTTCTAAGAACAGTAGTTTGTATTATGACAATAGAGTAATGATACTAACAATGGGAGACATAAGAAAGAAAATTTTTTCGAAAAGCATATAGTAGTCTCTACGCAATGCATCCAGGAGTTACAAATGTATCAATATCTAAAGAAGTTTTAATGGTAGCCTGGAATGAAGAGAGATATTGTTGATTTTATGACCAAATGTTTAATATGTCAACAAGCAAAAGCGAAATATCAAATCCTATTGGGACAGTTACAACTAATTCCCAGTCTGGTATGGAAGTGGGAACATATCACTATGGATTTCGTCATAGAAGTACCAATGACACGAGGCCGGCAAGACGTTGTTCGGATAATCGTTGACTGCCTAACTAAGTTAGCTCATTTTCTACTTTTACTAATGGATTATTCAATAGATAAATTGGTGGAAATGTACGCCAAAGAAATTGTACGATTACACAGGATTCCAACGTCTATCATTTTAGGCAGAGGTCCACAGTTCACCATGAATTTATGGACGAAGTCACAAACAGCTTCTGAATCCCAAACAAATTATAGCACTGCCTTTCACTCGTAAACAGATGGACGATTTGAAAGAGTAATCCAAATTTTGGGAGGACATATTAAGAGTATGTGTTATAGAATTTAAGGGTGGCTGGAATAGGTATTTGAGTTTAATTGAATATGCATATAACAACAACTATTAATTCAGCATACGGTGACGCCCTATAAAGAATTATATGAAAGAAAACATGGAACACTAGAGTGTTGGACGAAATTAAGTAAAGACAAGATAAAATCATATGCGGGTAGGTAGGAGCAAAATCATATGCAGACTCAAAATGAAGGGACATAGAACTCTAAGTGGAAGACAAGGTTTTTCTTAAGACTTTCCTATGAAAGAAGGTATTAATATTTAAGCAGAAAAGTAAGTTAAGCCTTAGGCTTATTGGACTATACGAGATCATCGAACGCATAGATCAATAGCCTATCGGTTAACTCTATTACCAGAACTGAACAAAATACATAATGTTTTTCACGTTTCAATGATAAGGCAATATCGTTGAACTTCACACACGATATAAAGAAACAAAACATCAGAGTCCAATCTGACCTAAATTATGAAGAAGAACCAATAGAAATTTTAGCATGAAAAGTCAAAGGATTAAGAAATAAGAGATTTCCTCCAGTTAAAGTGCGGCGAAGGAACCATAGAATGGAAGAGATAATTTGGGAAAGGGAAGGAATAATGAGGATGGAAGCCTAAATTTTATACCCGATCGGCTTCGGGACGAAGCCTAAATTTTAGAGGGGAAGAAATGTCACGACCCAATTTGTACATATTTACAGTACATCCAGGTACAGTACATATGTACAGTATATCCATGTATAGTACATCCGCGTACAGTAAGAGGAACCATCCCGAGAAGCTACTCAAGAGCGCGAAGTGAAGGGAAGTTCTATAGAACTGAAAGGACCTATTTGAAAAGATTACAAAGTTTTGGGGAGGTGACTGTAATTTCTAAAAAGTTTTGGGGAGGTGACTGTAATTACCAAAAGTTGTTCCGGAGGTCCTTAATAGTGCATATAACAGACTCCAGAAATGGAAAGTAGAGAAAAATCGGGTAGCAACGGCGTGACACGGTTTTTTCCGAAAACGCACGGTTTGGAAGATATAGGGGATTTTGACTAGGGGCATTATGGTCATTTTCAAAAGTGTCTCGAAAGTAATAATGGATCTCAAAAATGAAAAGTAGAGGAAAAACTGAGTCAAAAAGTGTACCACAGCATTCGGCGGAAGTGCGCGGTTTAAAAGTTACGAACAAGTAATCGCCGGAGGGTATTTTGGTCTTTTCACACCTTAGACCATAAAATTTCAGCATAAGGAGGTTGAGGGGCCAAAATATAATTAAAAGGAAGTCCAAGGGCTTGGGTTGTAAATAAATAAAAGAAGGAGACATTTGGACCAATGAGAATTAGCCATTTTCCCACATATGTGTACCAATAGGAAATCAACATTTACACCATGACATATTAACCCTCTTGGCTGCCATTTGGAGGAGAGAACACCACAAAAATAAAGCCAAGAACTCTCTTTGTTCTTGCTTGGCCGAAAATAAGAGAAAGGGAAAAGAGAGAGAGATTGTTTTTTTTTTTCAAGTAGCTAATTTTGGAGAATAAAGAGAGGTTGCAAACTTGGGTGGAGAATAAGATTTTAAGGTAAGGAAATTCATCTATGGTTCCATTTCTTTCATTGGTTATAGTATTTGTAAGATACAAATGAAAGAATAAATATGATGATTATAGAAAATTTAAGAAGTTGAAGAAAAGTGAAAGAGATGATTTGCACATATAAGATTAAGGATAAAAAGGATGACTAGTAGTATTAGTTAGCAAAATAAGGCATGAAACACTTAAATTTTATTATGTTCTTGACATGGATTTTATGAAAATTATAGGAAATCAAGAAGTGAGAGAGAAGGAAGCAAAGAAGGCATAAAAGAACTAGAAACAAGTGAAAAGAATTAAGGTTTGGTACTTAAATCATTAATTAATTCACATATTTTGCATTATGGGACTTTTGAAATAGTTTTGAAATGATGTTATTATGTGTGGTAAATATGTGGGAAAGTACTCTTGAACCATTTGTAATCAATTGATTGTGAAAAGAATGAAAACAAAACAAACTAGCTAAACTTTGCTCAAATATCCATAAACTTTGATGAACTTTTAATCACCCCTTTGGGTTGATTTTTGAAAGAGGGACCCTTAGTCTTTCAATGGTATCACAAAATGAATTTCCCTCAAGTTTGGAAAATTGGGCCGAATGGTCCCTTTTGGGCACCATTCTGCAGCTTTCATTTTGAGCAGTCCGTTGAAGGGGCAAACGAAAGAATTTTTTGACGAAATTTTACATGCATTTAGTTAACTTATGAAAGTGTTTTCCTGCAAAAATTCAGCCAAAATTAAGTTTGTTTACTTGGTCAAAACCATTGCCAAAGTTGACTGATTTTCAGCAGTAAAAACAGATTTTACCATTTAGTTGTCGCGCGCCATTGCGTTGCCGATTTTACGCGCCGTGCTACTATTCATTTGGTCATTTTTCTAAATGTGTTAAAACTTGAATATTATGATATGGATTGATGTTAAATCATATAAAATGACATGAAGGAGAATTGGAAATGATCAGAAAGGCATCATGACAAGCTATTCCGACAATACATGCATTATGGACAAATCATGGCTTATTGAATATCATGATCAAAGTAATTTAATAAATTATTTATGCTCTACTTGGTTATGACAGAACCATTGAGATAAGGGTATGATGCATCATACTATTACTGCAGTACTGCTTATGACATGATATGATATTCCGGCTGAAGGCCGATGATTACAATGACATGATCAATGATGCAATGATAATGGCCATTGGCACATGTGCAAGAATTATGATGAAAGATAATGAAATATGATCATGACGAGATATGTTTATCATGACCCTTCCTTATCCGCTGATGTTCTGTTAAACCAGTAGAGCAACCAAAATGATAAAAGCAAGAAAAATGATTTAAATTCAAATTATTCAGTCAAGCCTTTTTACCTTCTGTGTTTTGTATTTATTCCCTTCAATTAGTTAAAGTATATAAATGTATGTTCAAGTCATTCTTTCATTTTATTTATTTATTGCAATGATTTAAGTACCCACTAAGCAATTGCTTAGCGAGTTTAGTTTCCCTCTAAACTCGTAGGTTAAACGAGGAGACGAGATTGCAGCATATCCTGTGCAGCTGGCCTTGACTACTACTTTGGGTAGGAGTTTGGATATGATTGATTGTAGCAATATGGCATGTACATAAGCTTGTATGATCTAGCAAATAAATGTATTATACTGAAAAGCTAGAACACGTACACTGCTAGTAATCTAATATATCTTATTTGGGTTTAGCACTTATGTATGCAAGTATAGAAGTGTGAATTCTTCTTGCAGGAATGTAGTTGATGTTATAAGGGTGGATTATTGGGAGTGTGCTTGAGTTGAATTGTGAAACAAAATATTTTTCAAAAATAAGAAAAATCAGTTTTGGCGACACTTGGGACCTCCATTTTTAGGGGAGGTTATGGCAAATTTTTTTTTTTTATAAATCAGCACTTAAAATTGGCTAAGTAAAATATTAAGACACAACCACCATGAGTTAATAGTCCATCTTGGTCTATAAATGTAGGCTAAGATGGGGTGTTACACAAATGGGGACCCCAAATGTCTACATTCAATAATTCAAACATATTCTGAGCTCTAACATTACTCAGAGGAAAAAAAGTTCTGACTTGTTTGGCTGAAGGGCAAATATAATGTAAGAAATTGTATACTTTATTCAGGAAATCTAAATGAGATAGAACAACATGAGAAGGATGACTAAGTCTATTGTGCCAAATCTGCAAGTCAAAATCAGTCACTTGATTAGCAGAATAAGACTATGGTATAAATTATTCAAAAGAAGCTGGAGGATTAACAGATGAAATACTAGAAGAAGGAGAAGAATCTTCTTCTAAGATAGGACAAGGAATATAAGACTAGGTAGAATCAATTAAATGTGTTTTTAAAGGAAACTAATTTTCATGGAATATAACATCTCTTAACACCAAAATGGTTTGGGTATGAAGATCTGAAGGCTTTTTGACCAACTTAATGACCAACATAAATAGATTTTATAGACCCAGGTTGAAATTTTGGTTGATGAGGAACATTATTTTTGTAAAATACCAAGCAACCAAAGGACTTAAAGAAGAGGATAACTAGAGATTTTGAATACAGAAGCTCAAAAGGAGTCTTCCATTGTAAGATACCAGTTGGAAGCTTATTTATGGGAAATGTAGCATGTAAGATAGCAAGGCCCCGAAACTTAATAGGTAAACTAACTTGCAATAACAAAGTTTTTATGTTTATGCTTCCTTTCAACAACTCAATTTAGCTGTGGAGTATATGTATAAGATTTCTGATGTATGATTCCAGAAGAGGCAAGCAAAGATTGACATTGAGTACTTAAAAATCTTGATCTGTTAGTAGATCTTAGGGTTTTGATTTTAGTATTAAATTGTGTCTCAACAAGTTTAAAAATTTTAGTAAGCAAGGGAATAGTTTGAGCTTTAGAGCTCATAAGAAATATCCATACCCCTCTACTGTAATCATACACTAGAGTAAAAAAATATTGTGCACTAAATATATCAGCTTCCAAATGGGGACCCCAAATGTCTACATTCAATAATTCAAAAACATTCTGAGCTCTAACATTACTAAGAGGAAAAAAAGTTCTGACTTGTTTGGATAAAGGATAAACATAACATAAGAAATTGTCTACTTTATTCAGGAAATCTAAATGAGATAGAACAACATGAGAAGGATGACTAAGTCTGTTGTGCCAAATCTGCACATCAAAATCAGTCACATGATTAGCAGAATAAGACTATGGTATAATTTATTCTAAAGAAACTGGAGGATTAACAGATGAAATATTAGAAGAAGAAAAAGAATCTTCTTCTAAGATAGGACAAGGAATAGAAGACTAGGTAGAATCAATTAAATGTGTTTTGAAAGGAAACTGATTTTCATGGAATATAACATCTCTTAACACTAAAATGGTTTGAGTATGAAGATCTGAAGGCTTTTTGACCAATAGAATGACCAACATAAATGGATTTTATAGACCTAGGTTGAAATTTTGGTTGATGAGGAATATTATTTTTTGCAAATACCAAGCAAACAAAGGACTTACGAAGAGAATAACTAGAGATTTTGAATACAGAAGCTCAAAAGGAGTCTTCCATTGTAAGATAGCAGTTGGGAAGCTTATTTATGAGAAATGTAGCATGCAAGATAGCAAGGCCCCAAAATTTAATAGGTCAACTAACTTGCAATAACAAATTTTTATGTTTATGCTTCCTTTCAACAACTCAATTTTGCTGTGGAGTATATGTATAAGATTTCTGATGTATGGTTCCATAAGTGGCAAGCAAAGATTGACAATGAGTACTTAAAAATCTTGATCTGTTATTAGATCTTATGGCTTTAATTTTAGTATTAAATTGTGTCTCAACAAGTTTAAAAATTTTAGTAAGCAAGAGAATAGTTTGAGCTTTAGAGCTCATAAGAAATATCCATACCCCTCTACTGTAATCATAAACTAGAGTAAAAAAATATTGTGCACCAAATATATATGCTTTCAAATGGGGACCCCAAATGCCTACATTCAGCAATTCAAACAGATTTTGAGCTCTAACATTACTAAGAGGAAAAAAAGTTCTGACTTGTTTGGCTTAAGGACAAACATAATGTAAGAAATTGTATACTTTATTCAGGAAATCTAAATGAGATAGAACGACATGAGAAGGATGAGTAAGTCTATTGTGCCAAATCTGCACGTCAAAATCAGTCACTTGATTAGCAGAATAAGACTATGGTATAAATTATTCAAAAGAAGCTGGAGGATTGACAGATGAAATAGTAGAAGAAGGAGAAGAATCTTCTTCTAAGATAGGACAAGGAATATAAGACTAGGTAGAATCAATTAAATGTGTTTTGAAAGGAAACTAATTTTCATGGAATATAATATATCTTAACACTAAAATGGTTTGAGTATGAAGATCTGAAGGCTTTTTGACCAACAAAATGACCAACATAAGTGGATTTTATAGACCTAGCTTGCAATTTTGGTTGATAAGAAACATTATTTTTGGCAAATACCAAGCAACCAAAGGGCTTAAGAAGAGAATAACAAGAGATTTTGAATACATATGCTCAAAAGGAGTCTTTCATTGTAAGATATAAGTTGGAAGCTTATTTATGAGAAATGTCGCATGTAATTTAGCAAGGCTCCAAAACTTAATAGGTAAACTAACTTGCAATTACAAAGTTTTATGTTTATACTTCCTTTCAACAACTCAATTTTGTTGTGGAGTACATGTATAAGATTTCTGACGTATGGTTCTAGAAAAGGCATGCAAAGATTGAAATTGAGTTTTGTACTTAAAAATCTTGATTTGTTATTAGATCTTAGGATTTTAATTTTAGTATTAAAATGTGTCTCAACAAGTTTAAAAATTTTAGTAAGCAAGGGAATAGTTTGAGCTTTAAAGCTCATAAGAAATAACCATAACCCTCTACTGTAATCATAAACTAGAGTAAAAAACTATTGTGCACCAAATATATCCTCTTCCAAATGAAGACCTTAAATGTCTACATTCAACAATTTAAACACATTTTGAGCTCTAACATTACTATAAGGAAAAAAAGTTCTGACTTGTTTGGCTAAACATCACGTAAGAAATTGTCTACTTTATTCAAGAAATCTAAATGAGATATAACAACATAAGAAGGATGACTAAGTCTGTTGTGCCAAATCTGCACATCAAAATCAGTCACTTGATTAGCAGAATAACACTATGGTATAAATTATTTGAAAGAAGCTGAAGGATTAATAGATGAAATACTAGAAGAAGGAGAAGAATCCTCTTCTAAGATAGGACAAGGAATAAACGACTAGGTAGAATCAATTAAATGTGTTTTGAAAGGAAACTGATTTTCATGGAATATAACATCTCTTAACAGAAAAGTGGTTTGAGTATAAAGATCTGAAGTCTTTTTAACCAACAGAATGACAAACATAAATGGATTTTATATACCTACGTTGAAATTTTGGTTGATGGGGAACATTATTTTTGGCAATTACCAAGCAACCAAAGGACTTAAGAAGAGAATAACTAGAGATTTTGAATACAAAGCTCAAAAGGAGTCTTCCATTGTAAGATACCAGTTGAAAGCTTATTTATGAGAAATGTAGCCTGTAAGATAGCAAGACCACAAGACTTAATAGGAAAACTAACTTGCAATAACAAAGTTTTATGTTTATGCTTCCTTTCAACAACTCAATTTTGCTGTGGAGTATATGTATAAGATTTCTAATGTATGGTTCCAGAAGAGGCAAGCAAAGATTGACATTGAGTACTTAAAAAATCTTTATTTATTATTAGATCTTAGGGTTTTGATTTTAGTATTAAATTGTGCCTCAACAAGTTTAAAATTTTAGTAAGAAAGGGAATAGTTTGAGCTTTAGAGCTCTTAAGAAATATCCATACCCCTCTACTATAATCATAAACTAGAGTAAAAAAAATATTGTGCACCAAATATATATCAGCTTCCAAATGGGGACCCCAAACGTCTACATTCAACAATTCAAACACATTTTGAGCTCTGACATTACTAAGAGGAAAAAAGTTCTAACTTGTTTGGCTAGAGGACAAACATCACATAAGAAATTGTCTACTTTATTCAGGAAATCTAAATGAGATAGAATAACAGTTTAAGGATGACCAACTCTGTTGTGCCAAATGTGCAAGTCAAAATCAGTCACTTGATTAGCAGAATAAGAAAGATATTGGTTACTACTACATAAAGTCTGATTACAAGAATTATTCAAAGAATTAAGATTCAGAATGTATAAACTGCCTACATCCTTCCTAATAGATACTTGAATTTCACTCTTTTGGTCTAATAAAATGCAGTTATTCTGATTAAAGATCAAGTGTAAATTGTTCTTTTGGTAGAGTTTATTTATAGAAATTAGGTTGTGATTAAAGGTAGGCACATATAACAAATTGGCGAGGATCAAACTTGGACTGAGAATCACAGTGGCTAACTTTATTTATAATATGTACTGAGGTATTATTTGGCAAATGTATTCTAATTTGTTATGGAGCATCAAACATGTCATTGAAGATTTCTTTAACAGCACATATATGATGAGTGGCACTACTCTCTAATATCCAATAAGAAAGAGTATGCAAATTAGTAGCCAAGTTCATCAAGATACCTACAAAATTCTCCATTTGAGTAAAATTCATGAAGCTATCAGTAGGAATTTGCTGATTCATCATGTATTTGGAAATCTCCTACTTGATGTTTTCTATAATGCCTTGTTGCATCTTCCAATTCTGGTCTTCATTCTTACTAACCTCCTCAAAACCTTGCTCAGCTAAGTTAACTTGATACTTAGCTTATTCCTTTTGCCTTTTTTATTGTAGCTCAGTCTACCATTCAGGAACTCCAACTAACTCGAAACATGTTTCTTTAAGATGCCCTTGCCTTTTGCAATGCTCAATCACTTATCCTCATTTATAACAAACTCCTTCTTTCTATAATTTTGATATCCTATTTTATTATTATTCTCAGTCCTAGCTAAGAGAACATTACCCTCAACGTTTTCATCCAACACCATATTTGTTGTCCTTTGTCTCTTAATTCTCAGCACAAGTGAATGTGCCTTACTAATAGGTGACAGTGGATTTGACATCAATACTTGATCACAAGCTCCATCAAAGTTATCATTAAGTCTCATAAGAAATAGCATAAGCCTAGTATGAGAGACAGCTTCCTCCATTTTCTGACTAGCTCCACACTCACATTTACCAAAGCTACAATGTGGTGTAGGACTCAAGCAATTCAATTCATCTCATAACTTTTTCAATTTAGTGTAGTAACCTTTGAATGAAAGATTACCTTTCTTAGCAGAAGCTATTTCCTATTGCAATTGATAAATTTGTGCTCCATTACATTCACTATAGTTTTATTCTAAATCTCTCCATAATTCAATTATTAAAGTAGCTTAAATGAATGCATCGGCAATAATTTTTTTCATGGAATTTAAAATCCACAATATCACCATATGATCAGCCCTACTCAAGTCCTTAAACTCATCTATACTTTGATTAATTATTTTTGCATCATGATCTATGAAATTCAACTTATTCTTTACTTTAAGTGATTTTAACAAATCTTCTCTAAGTAAGGTAATTATCCTCATTCAAAAGATTCGTAACCAAAACCATATCAGGATTGTTAGATGAATGAAGTTGCGAAGGATTTGTACTACTAGCAGTCTTCAAAGATCCTAATTGTTGAGTTCCCTGACTTCCTTGAGCTCCAGTATCATCCATATCTCATGTTCCAAAAAGAGTAAACTAATCTTCCAGATCAAATTGAAAGTAAAGATCAATTCAAGCCAATCAACTAGATAGCTCTAATACCATGAAGAAATAAAAAATCTGAATGAAATTCAATCTCATCATTAAAAAAAAATTAAAAGGGAAAGTAAAGTACAAGCTACTATTTATACTAACTAAAAGTGAGAAGAAAAAACGAAGAAGTCAGTCAAAGTTGCTAGCTGCCTACAACTGTCCACTAACTAACTACAAACTACAAACAAAATAGCCGATACTCTCAAATTCAAAACGCTGCACTCTTAACACATAATATCACCGTTTCATAAATTCGAGAATTTATTGCTGTTTAGATTGTCTTCAAACACATGGTGTGCATTTATATTAAAGAACAAAAATTTCCCAATTATTATAGTTCAAAATAAAAAATGTAATTCAAAAACAACAATTTTTTTAAAAAAAATAAAAGTGAAGAGAAAGGATGAAAAAGACAAAAAAATATATAAGCAATTGTTACATATTAACAGTTAATTCAGACTCAGTTCTTGAAAGCTTTTTAAAATGTCTTCCTAATCATATTAGTCCCTCTAATCTAAGAGATAAAGCCATTTATACTCCAATAAATTCTTCTTTTAGCTTTGTTTTACAAGCCTATATTAAAAACATAAGGTTTTTAATCATTAAAACACCAAAACCACTTGTTATAATCACTGTGTTGTATGAATCCCATGTCCAAACAACTATTATTTGTGCAAATCGGATAACTTGTAGCTCAGAATAAGAGTGGTGACCATGTATAAACAAAATTATAATGATATATATAATAAGATTAAAGCCTCTCTGCCAATCTAGCAGGAAAGCTTTCAATATACATTTGTATCTGCAATTACAATCCCTATTATTCACCCTAAGATTGCTTTTAAATTGCTGCTAGGACTAGGTGTCATTTGTGGAAGCAGATGGAGAATGGTAAAGAAGGCGGTGGTGGATAGTGGCCATTGGAAAGAAAATCATATTTTTGAAAAAATAAAATATAAAAAAAGCTAAAGATAAAAATTTTAAAAATTTAATAGCAGTAAATTTAAAAATGAAAGTTGAAATGAAATATATAGCATAATTTCTTCTATTTTATTTTGAAAAAATTACACATCTCACCATATTTAATACAATTTTTATATCATTTATAAAAATATATAATAAATTTATACTAAATTTACATAAGTTATCATGTCTATAATACTCATAATAAATACATAATAAACTATAAGAATATATTATTATGGAAAACTTGTCTATGCTTTTGAAAACTATCTACCAGTCATATATTATGGTAATGAATATATTCTTTATTGTTTTATTATTTTTTAAAAGTAAGTACATTACAATGTTATAAGCACATTACAATGTTATAGGCCAAAAATTAAATTTAGCCTAAAAAACTCAATTTCGTTATTTTACTTTGATTGCAAAGAGTTAATCATACTTTTCAATTTCTATATTAGGTCAATTTAAGGTCTATTTAGATGGAATTTGACGAAGTCATTTGATTGATTAGTTTGGATGTGATTATCGTGTGATTGATCTCCTCAGTTCAAAGTACCATTAAAACTAATAAAACAAGTGAAATTAGTTAGGCCAATGGAGAGTTTTTTTTGAGCAATTACAAAATGAAATTTACAAAGCAACAATAAGATTACAAAGAAGTTTTGGCAGGAAAGGGAACCATTTAAGGCACAAAAAAAACCCATACAAAAGTAGATCAAACTATATAAAAAACCCGAATTACAAACGATAAAAAACACTCTCATCTAAACCATAAAGCACCCTATTCATATGAATCTTGAAACAATTAAAAAGCATCCCCAAACAATATAATGGCAGAGATGAATAATATGCAAGCCAACAAAGAAATAAAAAACAAAAGTCTTTACAAAGCTCTCAAACAAGAACAAATGAACATGATTATGGGTCAAACACTCAAACCATAAATCTCACACAACCTCAAATTTTAACACAATGGAAAATAAAGGAAAGAACGGATGAACATCCTCTTTTGGGACATTTTGAGACAAGAGATTTGGTAAAACAAAGAGTTTGACTTGGAGAAGGGTGGCGTCCAAATTCAACAGGAAACCACCTTCCTTTTGAAAACCATGGGAAAACAACGTTATCGAAGATTCGCATAAAATGTTGGAAGGAGATTGGGTTACTTCTGAAAAACTTGAATAGGCTTTATAGTGCCAAAAAAATGTAGCAAACTCTTTGTGTATGGTTAAAACTCACCATCTGCCATGGTAAGCAAGCTAACATAAAGAACATCTCTGAAACTTTTTTTTTTTTTTATCTCCACTCCAAATAGCCAAATCCAAAGAACAAAAACCTTCCATCATGGAGAAAGAGAGAGAAAAAAAAAGCCTTAACAAGCTAGATATTCTAGAAAGAACACAATCCAAACTATGAAAAAAACACAAGAACTAAAAGAAATCCACACAAAGGAGGTAAATTTTAGGTTGAACTAGCAGCAGTCCTAGAACTAGACCAAAAGAAATAGAGAAAACTGTTGAGAAAATTATACAGATTTTCTTATAAACCAGATTAGTAAAAATGTAAAATAACAGCGAAAATAATAAACACACAAATTTAATAATGGAGTTTGGGCAATTGTGCCTAGGTCTCTAAACCTGCTGCACATTATTTTATTTAAGGGTGAAAATATACAAAGTATTTACAACACTCACAACTCACAACCCATGGCCAATTAAACCCAAGAATTTTTCTTCACAAAAATTATTTTACCAGATTTTTCTCTTAAGCTGGTCTCACAAACTCTCTAATTTTTTAGATGATCTTCCAAATAAGATATAAGGATTTATATAGGCTTCAAAAATTGGGTTAGAGAAATTTTAATAATGGTTAGGCACCTTTATTTTTTACAAAATTAGGCACCTCCATTTTTGACAAAATTAGGCGCCTCCATTTTTGAAGAAAAAAAGGAACTTTCATTTTTGACAAAAATATACCTCCATTTTTTACTCTTCAAATGGTGCAATTTTCTTAACAATCTCCCACTTGAAGACTGATTTCAATCTATCTTCACACCTCGATCTGTGCGGCAAGTTTTTCCAATCTTGTTACTCTTACAAGCCAACTGAAGTTAAAAACAACTTTAGTTTCTCAATAGCCACTGTCTTTGTTAACATTTCTACTGGATTCTTGCTTCCTTGGATCTTCTCCAGTATTAGTGTAACACCCCCCTACATAGCCCATACACTTACCTACATAGA
The DNA here is from genome assembly GCA_947685225.1 of Garcia nutans. Lineage (NCBI taxonomy): Eukaryota > Viridiplantae > Streptophyta > Magnoliopsida > Malpighiales > Euphorbiaceae > Garcia > Garcia nutans. Next base: position 41,341,631 of record CANTUV010000017.1, read on the forward strand.
AGATATCACCTAGCATTCACAATTGTTCTATATATGTGTCTATGTATGTACTAAAGAAATAAAGTCATAATACTTTTAAGAATTAATGCAGTTGTTAAGCTTTCCATAGTACACACATATATCTATTAATTTATAAAGAACTCTTAATGATAATTTACATTATTATAAGATTCTCAAACTGCTCTCAAACTTGTACAACTGTCATACAAAATTATAAAGTATTGTTATGTGAACTATATAGAATACAATATTTACAATATTGTTAACTGAACCTTGATGATACAGTTGATCAAATATCTATATCTCTCACTCTACAGGATCAACTCTTCTTGTTTGATCTGCGCGTCAGAAAACAATTCTAACACGCAAAGCAAAACTTAGTGGTACTTATGTATTTATAATATACAAGAAAATTTAATGAAAAGAGATCAAATCATTAAATTATTTAGAAACATTGAAGTGTATTACTTCCTGAATGTTAAATAAAGAAATCAATAACTTCATTAAAAATTGAAATACTAAGCACAATTAGATTCATAATTGAGTAATTTATCAATAACTAAATAACACATTATTTTTACTATAGATAACTACTTTAATTATGCCCATACACGCTGAAATCAGATTCTAGATTTGGATAACGGGTCACTGATGGCAATTTAATGCCCACTGTATAGAATTTTGGCCAATGGCCCACTATGGCACGAATGTCCACTGAGTATGATGACAGAGAGTGTCTAATGATGGCACAGAGTGCCCACTATTACTTTGGATATCCTACCTTTGGCTAGCCATTCAATCTCAAGCTAGATCTAAAATCAGTATATTTTAGGCAATTCATTAGTTTTAAACTAACATTAAATTATGCATAGCACCATAATGAAATAATTCTTTGATCAACACTTACTATCACACACATTTATCATATATTCAAATAAAGCTATTACACTACTTGTTAGGATTAACTTCAAAAAGTTATCATTTACACTTTGAGAACTTATAATCGTTACAGCTAGAATTACAAGTAAAAACAAAGCAAAAAGTTATTTTGAGCAATTTCTTCAAGTGACACCCCCAGTGACATGGGCGTGTCAATGACCGTGTCATAAGCTCATTTTCACAGAAGGTTTGACACGTCCAATGACACGGACGTGTCATTAGCCGTGTTATTTATCTTTTATTACAGTAGCTATGACACGTCCATTGACACGGGCGTGTCACTAGCCATGTCATCAATGTTGAAACACATCATCGTTGACACGCCCAGCGACATGGCCGTGTCACTGGTGGTGTCAAGCAAAACTCTGTATTTCGAACACTTATCAACTTAAATTTCATATATCCAAATATATGATATCAATGGATGAAAACTAGTTTCTTTAACATAGAAAGACTATATATCAAATATTTGTCAGTAAAAACTCATTAAGACAACTCAATCAATCATTTTAGACAATAAATTTATAGAAATTCAAGTAATTGCAAATCAAAAATATATAAGCACATACCTTTTCAAACTCTTCTTTTTCTCTAATCACTTGTTGCTAATCTCAACTTTTCAACTTAATCTTCTAAAAACTTATAACTAGATATTATTTTCTCTTAGGTTTTGATCAAAATCTTGGAAGGAAGGAAGAAAAAAGGAGTTTTGATGGTGAAAATGGTGATGAATGTGGAAAGAAGAAGAGGAAAGAAAGAATGAGAAGCTTCTATATCCTTACACCTGTCCATACACATACACACACACACACATATATATATATATATTAATCTAGTGTGGCCAATCTCATCTTAGTTATGGTGCACTCTCTTTCTTATCCTTTGATACTAATTTGATTTTAAATCTCGTAAAACTGTAAAAATAAATAATTTCTTCGATAAATTTTTGAGATAAACTATTTGCATCACTTATCCATACCACTTATATCACAATTCACTATTAATTATCAATATTAAATTAAAAATTTAGTATCCAAAATTTTAAACATTACAATTCTCCCCCCTAAAGAAATTTTGTACTTGAAATTTATCTATTATAGACGCTTGAAAAAATTGAGGATATTGTTGTCTCATTGTCTCTTCACTTTCCCAAGTGGCTTCCTCTATCGAATGATTTCTCCATAACACTTTTATTAGAGGAATACGCTTATTACGCAACTCTTTTATTTCACGAGCAAAGATAGCCACTGGTTCTTCTTCATAATTCAAATCTGGCTGAATTTTAATAGACTCTACTTGAATCACATGTGTAGGATCTGATCTATATCGCCTAAGCATCGACACATAAAATACATTATGAATCTTAGCCAATTCTAGAGGCAAAGCTAGTCGATAAGCTACTAGACCTACACGTTCAAGTATTTCATATGGTCCAATGAACGTAGGACTTAATTTACCTTTCTTTCTAAAGTGAAGAGCTTTCTTCCACGGTGATACTTTCAAAAACACCTTATCCCCCACACTATATTCAACATCACGCCGTTTCAAATCTACATAAGATTTTTGTTTATCCATTGCAATTTATAATCGATCCTTTATAAGCTTTACTTTTTCTTCAGTTTGTTTTATGAGATCAGGTCCCACAAGTTTGCTCTCATTCAATTTCACCCCAACACAATGGAGTTCTAAACTTCCTTCCATAGAGTGCCTCATATAGAGCCATTCCAATACTCGTTTGATAACTGTTATTATAGGAAAATTCTACTAAAGGTAGATATTTATCCCAGCTACTTTCAAAATCGATTACACAACTTCTAAGCATATCCTCAAGTATTTGTATCACCCTTTTGGATTGACCATTTGTTTGTGGATGAAATGCAATACTAAAATGAAGTCGAGTACCCAATGCTTTCTGAAAACTTTTCCAAAATCTTAAAGTAAAGCAAGGGTCTCGATCTGAGATAATAGACATTGGTACTCCATGAAGTCTGACTATCTCATTAACATACAACTCTGCAAGTTTATTCATTGAATAGTCAACTTGAATGGGAAGAAAATCAGTTGATTTGGTTAATCAATCAATAATTACCCAAATTGTATCATGCTTCTTTTGGGTATTTGGAAGACTAGTCACAAAATCCATAGTGATTATATCTCAATTCCATTCTAGTATTGATATAGGTTGCAAAAGACCTAATGGAACTTGATGTTCTGCTTTGACTTATTGACATACTAAACATCGAGTCACATATTCAGTAATACCTCTTTTCATACCAGGCCACCAATAATGAGATTTCAAATTTTGGTACATCTTATTGCTTCCGGGATGTACAGTATACATAGTATTGTGAGCTTCACCAAGAATACATTCCTTTAGTTCCGTTATATCAGGTACACACAATCGATCTCTATAATACATTCCACTATCTTTTAACACAACATAATCTGGCTTTTCCCCTTTATGCACTTGTTTTAAAAGTTCTAACAATATTTTATTTTGTTTCTGAGCTTCTATCACTTTTTGCCTAATGGTTGGCTCAACCCTCAATTCTGCTAACATAACACATGATATCATTTAGTTTATTTAATATATATATATAATGCTAAAATATTCTGTATACAACATACCTGCTAAAGTCTTTCAACTTAAAGCATTGGCTACCACATTAGCTTTCCCAGGATGATAGTCGATGATACAGTCATAATCCTTAATCAATTCCATCCATCTTCTATGCCTTAAATTTAGATCTTTTTGTGTTGGCAAATATTTCAAACTTTCATGATCAGTGAAAATATAACACCTTTCACCATACAAATAATGTCGCTAGATTTTAAGAGCAAATACAATAGCAGCTAACTCCAAATCATATGTAGGGTAATTCAATTCATGAGATTTTAATTGCCTAGAAGCATAAGCAATTACCTTGCCCTCTTGCATCAATACATACCCAAGTCCCTGATGAGAAGCATCACTATAAATAATATAGCCTTTACCTGGAGTCGGTTGTGTCAAGATAGGCTCTTCAGTCAATATGGCCTTCAATTGTTCAAAACTAGCTTGACACTGAGCATTCCACTCAAATTTAATTTCTTTTCTAAGGAGCTTAGTTAAGGAAAGTGCTATCTTCGAAAACCCTTCCACAAATCTTATATAATATCCAGCCAACCTAAGGAAACTTTGGACTTCTGTTATATTCTTTGGTGGCTGCCAAATCAAAATAGTCTCAATTTTACTTAGATCCACACGAATACCTTTACCTGACACTACATGACCTAGAAATGCCACTTCCGTCAATCAAAAATCACACTTCGATAATTTAGCGTACAATTGATTCACCCTTAGTGTCTATAGTACAATTCTCAAATGCTTATTATGCTCCTCTCTATTTCTAGAATAAACTAGTATATCATCAATAAAAACAACTACAAACTGGTCTAATTAGGGTTTAAAGACTCTATTCATCAAGTCCATAAAAGCTGCTGGAGCATTTGTTAAACCAAAGGGCATAACCAAAAATTCATATTGTCCATATCGAGTTCTAAAAGCTATCTTCACAATATCTACTTCTTTAATTTTCATCTGATAATAACCCAATTTAAGATCAATTTTAGAGAAAACACTCGCTCCTCTCAGCTGATCAAACAAGTCATCAATTTTAGGTAACAGGTACTTATTCTTAACAGTCACTTTATTCAACTGTCAATAATCTATATATAATCTTAAGGTACCATCCTATTCTTCATAAACAAAACTGGTGCACCCCAAGGTGACATACTAGGTCTTATAAATCCTTTACCAAGTAATTTTTGGAGTTGCACCTTTAATTCTTTTAATTTCGGAGATGTCATTCTATAAGGTGGAATAGAAATTAGTGTTGTACCTGAAACTACATCAATAACAAATTCTACCTCTCTCTCTCTAGTGGTATTCTAGTTAATTCTTCCGAAAAAATATTTGAAAACTCACTCACTGTAGGTATGTCTCCCACAACCTTGCTTGAATGTCGTGTATCATTAACATAAGCAAGATAAGCTTCACATCTCTTCCTAATCAACCTTCTAGCTTTAGCTGCAGAAATCAAACTAGAAGGATAAAATTATTTTTCTCCTTGAACTACAATTTCACCATAATCCAGAATCTTAAAAGTTACAACTTTACTATAGCAATCTATAACTTCTTGATGTTGGAACAACCAATTCATTCGCAATATTACATCAAATTCATGGAATGGTAGTTCAATCAAATCAGCAGAAAGCTCTACATCATGAACTCTAAGTGGACAATTTCGATATACTCTATTTACCTTCACACTATGGCCTAAGGGATTTGTAACTTCTATCTCATAATCAAGTTTATCAACACACATTTTCTTCCCTGAAGCTATAGTTGTACAAATATAAGAATGTATAGAACCAAGATCTAATAATGCATACACATCAAGACCAAGTATAGAAAATTTACCAACTACAATATCAGGAGCATCCTGGTCCTCCACAGCTTTCATGGCATAAGCCCTAGCTGGAGCACTACCTCGATTCTGAGGTCTATCCACTATTTTAGATCCTCTCTATTGACTAACACTGGGTCAACCACCTCTACCTGTTTTACGGCTTGATTGAGACCTCTGTATAGAACTTTGTCCTTCCATAACTTCTAATTCTTTTATTGTTGGACAATCTCTGATTTTATGCTCCAAAGAACCACATTTCAAACAAGCCTCCTTTTTATACCAACAATCTTCACTTGTATGACCCTTACCACAATATTGACAAGGTATAGTAACAACTCTTGAAGAAGAGTCTATAGCCACTCCAAACCTACCACCTCTAGATTTATGAAAACTAGCTCCACTTCCTCTACCAAACCTCTGAGTTTGGACTTGAATATTTCTTTGTCTTTTCTGGCCACCTTATTGTTGTTCACTAGAAAATCCCTTCTCCTGCTCTTGTTTAATCTCATTTTCTATAATGATTGCCTTATTAACAAGAGTGGAAAACTCTTTAATCCTTATTGCTATTAAATACACCCGAATCTGATTGTTCAAACCACTTACACTTCTCTTCCTTAGATACAACTAACTTTGGAAATATATTTGTTGAGGTGAACAAACTACCTCTCATATTCAAACATAGATAATTGCCTTTACTTAAGATACAAAAACTCTCGACGCTTCTCCTTTAAATAAATCTCAACAATATATTCCTTTTTAAATTCTTCTTGGAAAAATGCCCAAGTAAGTCTACCTGTGGGTTCACCTTTCTGCTTTGTATCCCACCAGGCATAAGCTTGTTCTTGCAACAAGGAACCTGCACAGTTTAATCTTTCCTCATCAGTACAATGCAGAATATCAAAAACTCTCACAATCCTCTCTATCCAATACTCTGCTACTGAAGATTTATCAGTATCACGAGCTTTAAAATCTTCTGCTCCCAGTTTTCTAATGGAGATCTTTGGAGCACAGGTGGTGGAGGTTGTGTAGGAGGAGCAATTCTTACAATTTGCCTGAGAATTTCCCCCATATTTCTCACAAATTCGGGATCTAATAGAATTTGTTTCTCAGAAGGTTCCAATGGCTGCTGATTTTCCACACTAGCTTGACTGTGTAAGGATGCAGCTTGATCCTCGGCACCTTGACCGGATTCAGACGCCATCTTATACCTTTAAACATTAAAAATCAATTGTACCAAATATTTATTCAATTATATAGTCCACATAACAATGATAGTTGTACTTCTCTTTTCTTTTAACCCACAACTAAGAACCGGCTAAACCTGCTCTAATACCACTAAATGTAACACCCCCTACATAGCCCATACACTTGCCTACATAGGAGATGTCACCTAGCATTCACAATTGTTCTATATATGTGTCTATGTATGTATTAAAGAAATAAAGTCATAATACTTTTAAGAATTAATGCAGTTGTTAAGCTTTCTATGGTACACACATATATCTATTAATTTATAAAGAACTCTTAATGATAACTTACATTATTATAAGATTCTCAAACTACTCTCAAACTTTTACAGCTGTCATACAAAATTATAAAGTATTGCTATGTGAACTATATAGAATACAATATTTACAATATTGTTAATTGAACCTTGATGATACAGTTGATCAAAAACGTATATCTCTCACTCTACAGTCTCAGCTCTCCTTGTTTGATCTGAGCATCAGAAAATAATTCTAACACGCTAAGCAAAGCTTAGTGGTGCTTATGTATTTATAATATGCAAGAAAATTTAATGAAAAGAGATCAAATCATTAAATTATTTAGAAACATTTAATGTATTACTTCCTGAATGTTAAATAAAGAAATCAATAACTTCATTGAAAATTGAAATACTAAGCACAATTAGATTTAGAATTGAGTAATTTATCGATAACTAAATAACACATTATTTTCACTATAGATTACTACTTTAATTATGTCCATACACACTGAACTCAGATTCTAGATTTGGATAATGGGTCACTGATGGCAATTTAATGCCCACTGTATAGAATTTTGGCAAATGGCCCACTATGGCATGAATGTCCACTGAGTATGATGACAGAGAGTGTCTAATGATGGCACAGAGTGCCCACTATTACTTTGGATATCCTCCCTTTGGCTAGCCATTCAATCTCAAGCTAGATCTAAAATCAGTATATTTTGGGCAATTCATTAGTTTTTAACTAACATTAAATTATGCATAGCACCATAATGAAATAATTCTTTGATCAACACTTAGTATCACACAAATTTATCATATATTCAAATAAAGCTATTGCACTACTTGTTAGGATTAACTTCATAAAGTTATCATTTACACTTTGAGAACTTATAATCGTTGCAGCTAGAATTACAAGTAAAAACAAAGCAAAAAGTTATTTTGAGCAATTTCTTCAAGTGACACCCCCGGTGACATGGCGTGTCATTGACCGTGTCATAAGCTCATTTTCACAAAAGGTTTGACATGTCCAATGTCATGGGCTTGTCTCTGGCCATGTCTTTTAAGTTGCATTACAGTAGCTACGACATGCCCATTGACACTAGCATGACATTGGCCGTGTCATTTATCTTTTATTACAATAGCTATGACACGTCCATTGCCACGGGCGTATCACTGGCCGTGTCATTTATCTTTTATTATAGTAACTATTACACTTCCATTGACATGGGCATGTCACTGGCCGTGTCACCAATGTTGAAAGACATCACCGTTGACACGCCTAGTGACATGGCTGTGTCACTAGTGGTGTTAAGCAAAACTCTGTATTTCAAACACTTATCAACTTAAATTCCATATATCCAAATATATGATATCAATGGATCAAAACTAGTTTCTTTAACATAGAAAGAGTATATATCAAATATTTGTCAGTAAAAACTCATCAAGACAACTCAATCAATCATTTTAGACAATAAATTTATAGAAATTCAAGTAATTGCAAATCAAAAATATATAAGCACATATCTCTTCAAACTCTTCTTTTTCTCTAATCACTTGTTGCTAATCTCAACTTTCCAGCTTAATCTTCTAAAAACTTATAACTAAATATTATTTTCTCTTAGGTTTTGATCAAAATCTTGGAAGGAAGAAAGAAAGGAGTTTTAATGGTGAAAATGGTGATGAACGTGGAAAGAAGAAGAGGAAAGAAAGAAAGAGAAGCTTCTATATCCTTACACCTGTCCACACATATACACACACACATATATATATATTAATCTAGTATGGCCAATCTCATCTTAGTTATGGTGCACCCTCTTTCTTATCCTTTGATTCTAATTTGATTTTAAATAAAACTATAAAAATAAATAATTTCTTTGGTAAATTTTTGAGATCCATTATTTACATCACTTATCCATACCACTTATATCATAATTCACTATTAATTATCAATATTAAATTAAAAGTTTAGTATCTAAAATTTTAAACATTACAATTAGCACATCATCCTCCAATAGAGTTCTAATGAAGTGATAACGTAGTCCAATATGCTTGGTTCTAGAATGAAATGTTGAATTCTTTGCCAAGTGTATCACACTCTGACTATCACTGTGTAAGACATTCTTCTCCTGTTTGATTCCCAACTTAGTGAACAAACATTGAAGCCATATCATCTCTTTTACTAGCTTCAGTCACTGCTATATATTCAGCTTCTATAGTGGATAGAGTGACAATCATTTATAACTTTGACATCCAACTAACATTCATATTTCTAATAGTAAATATATAACCGGTCATACTTTTTCAGTGATCAATTTCACCTCCAAAATATGCATCTACATAGCCTTGTACTTTTAACTCTCCTTTACCAAAATATAAACACTTTTATGTGGTGCCCTGTAGATATCTCAAAATCCATTTTACAGCTTCCCAATGGACTTTTTCTATATTTGACATAAATCAGCTAACAACTCCTACTACATAGCTAATGTCTGGTCTTGTACAGACCATTGCGTACATCAAGCTTTCAATGGCCGAGGCCTAAGGAACCTTAGCCATGAGTTTTCTCTCTTCCTTTGTCTGAGGGGATTGATCCTTAGATAGACAAAAGTAACTAGCCATAGGTGTGTTGACTGGCTTGGCGTCACCCATGTTGAATCTTTACAAAACACGGTTGATGTATTCTGCCTGAGATAACTGCAAAAGTTTTTTATGCTTATCTCTTGTGATTTGCATTCCGAGAATCTTCTTTGTTGAACCTAAGTTTTTCATGTCAAATTCCTTTGACAATTGTTGCTTCAAACTTCTGATATCCTTCATATTTGAACATGCGACTAACATGTCATTGACATAAAGTAATAAAATAATATAACTAGAGCTATTTCTCTTGAAGTAGAAACAATGGTTGGCATTGCACCTCTGGAATCCTTTCTTGTGCATAAAACCATCAAACTTTCTATACCACTATCTTAGGACTTATTTTAGTCCATACAAGCTCTTCTTAAGTTTGCACACTATGTTTTCCTTTCCTTTTTCTTGAAAATCTTCTGGCTAGTGTATATATATATCTCTTCATCTAAATCTTCAAGAAGAAATACAATCTTTACGTCTAATTATTCAAGATGAAGATCTTCAATGCACAACACTAATCTGATAGTATTGAGCTTCACAACATGAGCAAAAATATAGGTGTAGTCAATTCCTTCCTTCTATTGGAATTCTTTGACAACTAATCAAGCTTTATATCTCTTAGAACAATTATGCTCTTCTTTTACCCGATACACCCGTTTGTTGTGAAGTGCCTTCTTCCCCATGGGTTACTCAGTTAATTCCCATGCTTGGTTAAATATCAGAAACTTCATTTCATCTTTCATGGAAAGCTTCCACTTGCTAGCATCTATAGTCCGACAACCTTCATCATAGCATTCAGGCTCTCCTTGATTAATGAACAATAAATAGTTCATATATCTCCTGTTAGGCATATGAGGCCGAGAAGACCTTCTCAATACAAGGAGTTGTAGTAAGAGGTTGTAGTATGTCAGACAACTGCACACTACTTTAATCAACAAGTTTCTCTAGCTGAGGACTTGCTACAATCGGCTTTGTCACGGGACTATCTGAGACATCATCTATATTTGTAAATACTGGCTCACTCTGCTCTATATTGCTGGCATCAGTTTTATATATGTCCTTATACATTACTTTTTCATTGAAAATCACATCTCAGTTGTGAATCATCTTCTTGTTTTTATCATCCCAAATGTGATAGCCAAACTCATCCTCACCATAGCCGATGAAGATGCATTTTTTAGATTTGGGATCAAGCTTATTTCTACTTTGATCACTAATATGCACAAATGCTATACAACCAAAAACTTTTAGATGTGATATTTTTATCTCTTTCCCACTCTATACCACTTCTGGTATTTTATACTCCAATGGAACTGATGGGTCTCAGTTGATCAAGTAAGCTGTTGTGTTGACTACTTCTGCCCAAAACTGTTTCGGTAGACCTGACTGTATATGAATACTTTTGACTCTTTCTATCAACGTTCGGTTTATACGCTCAACTATACCATTGTGTTGAGGCCTACCTAGTACGGTTCTCTCCATTCTGATCATGTGCTCATAGCAAAACTTCTTAAATATGGTGTCTTAAATTCACCTCCATTGTCAGTTCTGAGACTTTTAATCTTCAGACCTATCTCATTTTACAGCATAACTTTCCATCTTGTGAAAGTCTCAAACACTTTAGACTTATACTTTAGAAAGTAAACCCATACTTTTCTAAAGTGATCATCGATGAAAGTCACAGAGTAGTATTTTTTACCAATAGATGAAGTTGACGTTGGTCCCCAAACATCAGAGTGAAAGAGCTCTAGCTTTTCCTTCTTTGGGGTTCTGCCACTTGTCTGAAAGCTGACCCTCTTCTACTTTCTAACTATGCAATCTTCACATATGTCTATATCAACTGATTATAGACTTAGAAGTTTTTCCTTTGAGTGCATAATTTTTATTTCTTCTCATTCATGTGGCCAAGTCTCTGGTGCCACAAATTGGAATTTTCATTTTCTACTGCAACTGCAATTGAATAGCATGCCCCTGTTGTCATGTAAAGAGTACCACTCTTTTTGGCCTGAGCAACAGTCATTGCACCCTTTAAAATCTTTCAGTCATCACCATGAAAGATTATAGTGAAGCCTTCACTAGCCAACTGCTCAACTGAGATTAAGTTCTTTCTCAGGGCGGGAATATGTCTGACATCCTTCAGCTCCCAAATAGACTAATTCAACTTAATCTTCACTATACCTTTACCGATAATATCACAAGGTTGATCATCACCAAGATATACCTTTTTAAGATTTTTGGGGATATACCTCTCGAAGAATTCTTTTTGCGAAGTGGCATGGAACGATACTCCAGAGTCTAATACCCAAGACTCCTCTTTGCTCTCTAAAGAGCATTTAACTGCATCATCTTTTCTTAAGGTGGAAGTAATATTTACCTCTACCTTTGCCTCCTGGTCCTTTGATGCACTCTTGTACTAATTTTTATAGTACCCGGTCTTTTCACAGTTTCAACACTCGATGGTCTTCGAGTTATGAGAATTATTAGGTTTCCTATATTTGGACCTTTTGTCCTTTGATCTACCTCGGTGGCTAGATTTGTTGCGCCCATTACTTTTGGTTGAATTTCTTCCTCTTGACTTTGTATGCAAAATTGAAGAGGTTGACGATTCACCTGACTCTCTCCGTCGGATCTCTTCTCTGAGAATTAGATCATGAACATCATCAAATTTTAACTTTTTGCTTCCGAGCTACTCACACCCGTGATAATAGCATTCCAACTTTCTGGTAGAGAAGATAAAAGTATTAATGCTTGTACTTCTTCATCAAATTCAGTCCCAACTGAACTCAACTGGGTTGTGACTGTATTGAGTTTATTTAGATATTCAGCTACCTAGGGGTGTAATTCGGTCGGTATGGAATGGAATTGCCTCTATTCCAATTCCATTCCAAAATATTTCGGTATTTAGAATTTTATTCCATACCAATTCAAATATTATTCGGACTTAAAAATTTCATTCCATATCATTCTATTAAAATTCGGTATGGTATTCGGTAATTCCAAAATTTTTCCATCAAAACTAAAATTAGAATAGATGTAAAATAAATCTGAAAATGGAAACATTATATAAGTTTAAATTTCAAAGTAGCTAAATAAATTCATAAAATTATATCATTCAAGTTAAATTACTAAATAAGTACTTAATAATATTCTTTTTAAAAATAAATGCACTTAATAATTTAAGAAAAGTTTTTCATCTCAAGTAATCCTTTGAACCTCTATATCTTTCCAAAAAATTTCTTCACCGCATCATGGTAGTCTTGACAAATCTGAATATTGAAAAAAAAGAATAAATAAAAGGTTGTTAAAATTTGTATTAAATAAAATATTTAAATTAAAATTATGAAAATTATTATATGTACCTTCCTCAAGTTGTTGAATATCTTCTTGTGATTCTTTATAATTGATTGGAAATGGAGAAACACGAAGCCAATCTTGTGCACATATAAGAGCCTCCACGACTTTAGGACTCAAAGAACTTCTAAAATTATCAAGTATACGACCTCCAGTACTAAAAGCAGCTTCAGAAGCAACAGTAGAAACAGAAATGGCTAACACATCACTTGCCATCTCTGCAATTATTGGAAATCTAGAACCATTGTGCTTCCACCAAAGTAAAATATTAAATTCATTTACATCCTCAATGCAATCTTCTTCAAGATATCTATCTAACTCAGATTTAATATACCCTGTATTTTTCTCGCATTTATGCTTATTGTATTTTTCTTTCATTATTTGTCTTATTTTTTGAGAAGGTTGAAAACTATCCACCATATCATTAGAATGCAGATTTATTTCAGTAACTTGTGCCCCAACCACATTTGTAGGTGAACCACCAGCACCCTTATACTCTTCAAACATGCAATTAATTGTCTCTCTCACTTTTTTAAGAATACTAGATGAGGTATAACAATCAAACAATTGATTAAGACCCCATTCTAATAAGCTCATTTTGAAGCGAGGATCAAGTACAACTGAAATAAAAATCATTATGTTCATTTTTTCAGGCTTTCCCCAATACTCGTAGTACTTATCTTTCATTTTTTCAGCCATAAAACTCATGTTCAAATCAGAGCTATTATTCAACTCATTCAAAAGAGCATCTATAGCAACCATCTCATGAAAAAAATTATTAGATGTGACATATAAAGAGCCAGAAACACTCAAAGTCAACTCATAAAAATTTTCTAAGAAAGTCACCAACCTACCAACATTAACCCAATCATCATCAGAAGGCTTTCCACCCCCATCTCTATCTTTTAACTCACTTTCATAACGAGTATCCTCTAAGTCATACCTATCAAATGCCTTTTTAAACTTGTAAGCAGCATCCAACATCATATAGGCAGAATTCCATCTAGTAGAAACATCAAGACACAATAATTTTTTACTTTGAATTTTCTCCTCTAATGCACATTTTTTGAACTTTTCCAATCTAGATGGAGATTGTTTCATATATTTTACAGCTTGTCGAACACGGAGAATTGATTCTTTTGCCTCATTCAATCCATCCCCAACCACTAAATTAATTATATGAGCCACACATCTCATGTGAAGAAAATCACCTTTCAAGACACTACCACCCCAAGTATTAAGTCTAGTTCTCATATAATTGATTGTTGTATCATTCAAACTTGCATTATCAACTGTGATAGTAAAAACTTTTTCAATGCCCCAATCTAATAAGCATCTCTCAATTATTTTTCCAATTTGCTCACCCTTATGACTAGTAATTGGACAAAAATTTATAATTCGCTTTTGTAATTTCCAATTGTCATCAATATAATGTGCTGTGAGACACATATAATTGATTTGTTGTATAGAAGTCCATGTATCAGTTGTGAGACATATCCTCCTTTGGGGTAAGACTTTTTTAAGTTCTATCCTTGAATCACAATAAACTTGGTAGCAATCTTTAGCAACTGTTATTCGTGAAGGAAAACGAAAAGAATGATCCACAACACTAAAAAGATATTTAAAACCTTGTCCCTCAACACATTTAAAAGGAAGTTCATCCACAATTACCATGTATGATATAGACTTTCTCAAAGCAATTGGGTCCAAGCATGCTTGAAACTTTAGATTACTCACACCATCATTTTCTTTTGTGACACAAGGAAAGTTAAGTTGGGTTTGCTTACGATCCTTAGGCCTAGTATATGGATATTTAGGACATCTGTCTAAATGTGCCAACAAACCGTTTGTGCCTAATAAGGAGGTGTTATATCCATATTGTAAATTACAATGTTTGCATTGAGCTACCATACCTTTTTTAGGATCATTTTTTCGAACAAATTGGTTCCAAGCTACAGATCGAGGGGCCATCTTTTTTCTTTTTGTAGTAATCTCTTTAGAAGGAGCATTTGCTTCATTAGTAGGTTGAGGGTTCGCACCTTCTCCGTCTATGAGAATTGGTTCGCTATTTTCAGTCATCTGATATTGAAAAATATATATACATATATATATTCAGTAATACTCATAAAACATTTAATAACATAAAAGAAAAAAAACTATTACCAGTAACGTAAAAACAGTTTTTATTACAATATCATAATGGTTGTTACAACTTTGGAGGAAAGCATAATATAATCCTATATATATATGGATCTAATGATTCTAAATAATATACTATACATATATAAACTGACGCTAGCAATAAAAGTTGATGATTGTGTCAAGAACCCTAACCTATATAAATATAATCCCTAAGCCACCATTAGTTGTAAAGCAAATAAAATAATAATTATCATAGATTGTGCCAATAGGTAGGATGAAAAGCCAAGAAGAAAGAGTCAGTATTCTAACCTTTAGGATTTGTAGCAGACTAGCAGCTTTCCTGTGTTTTTTATTTGTTATCGGTATTCACAAAGCAAAGCTGCCAAAGCAGGCAATGAATATATATTAAACGAATATATATTAAACCTAATAGGGTAGGGTTAATAAAATATTGTATAAAATTGAATTACATATTTCAATATTAATATTTAATGATTTTATTTAAATATGTATTATTAATTATATTATTAAAAATCTTATAATAAAATTTCGGTATATGGAATGGAATTTGGAATTTCATTATAACATTCCATTCCATATTCCATATTCCAAAATTTTAGAAAATACATTCCATTCCATATTCCACATTCCAAAATTCCAATCCAAATAACAATTTCGGTTTGGATTTCGGTTTAAATCGGTAATATTCCAAACCAAGTTACACCCCTATAGCTACCGATGCGCCTTCCGTCATCCACAAATTAAATAACCGCCTCATCAAGTGAACTTTGTTAGAGGCTGATAGCTTCTCATACATACTGGAGAGAGCCTTCATAAGACCTGTCGTGGTCTTTTCTTTTTCTATGTTGAAAGCAACATTGTGGGATAGCGTCAATCGGATAACTTCGAGAGCTTATCTATCTAGAAGTTTTCAATCTTCTTCCTTCATATCATCTGGCTTCTTTTATGATAGTGGTTAATAAAGCTTTTTCTGATACAGATAATCTTCAATCTGCATATTCCAAAAGTCAAAATCTACACCATCGAATTTTTTAATTTTTATATTTCCTTCGTCTGTAGCCATCACTCTCACTCAAATATAACTTTCTCTAGATCTTTTCTAACAATTCTTGTGAACACCGTGTATTAGAACACCTCTATCATCTGACAGATATAAAATTTTACTATTCATAAAATTCACTATTTATATAAATAGTAACCTCACAAAAATTGACAGAATTCATAATCAGCAGCTCTGATACTAGTTGTTGAAAAAATTATGCAGATTTTCTTATAATCAGATTAGTGAGAGTGTAAAATAATAGCGCAAATAATAAACACACAAATTTGATAATAGAGTTCGGTCAATTGTGTCTACGTCTTCAGACTTATTGCAGATTATTTCATTGAAGGGAGAAAATATACAAAGTGTTTACAACACTCACAACTTGTAGCCCACACCCAATTAGACCCAAGAATTTTTATTCACAAAAATTCTTTTACAAGCTTTTTCTCTTAAGCTTTTCTCCCAAACTCTCTAATTTTTGGGATGATCTTCCAAATGAGATATAAAGGGTTTATATAGGCTTCAAAAATTGGATTGGTGAAATTTTAATAATAGTTAGGCACCTCCATTTTTTACAAAATTAGGCATCTTCATTTTTGATAAAAATATACCTCTATTTTTAACTCTTCAAATGGTGCAATTTTCTTAACAAAAACCTCTATGAGGGAGGGGAGCCCTTAACTTCAAAGGGAAGTTTTTTTTTAGGTTGTCCTTTTGCCAATGGAGAGTTGAAACACAAGGGCATGGAGGCATTAGATGCTACTAAAGATTTATTCATATTAAAATTAAAATAATAGTGAATAATTAGTGTTTGATTGAAGGATATCAGAGCCATTTATAATGTTGAAATGTTTCTAATTCAATTAGGTCAGAATTAAATTTATATATATGTGTGTGTATAAAAACACTAAAATGGAGAAGTGTGATAAGGATAAGAGAAAAATTTCTGATTTCTATTATTGAAACTTCCTTTTTTCACCTTCCATGTTTATTTCCAAAACAAAATTCCAATTTCCTACGAGCAAACAATCCATACAAAAGTGTACACATAATTTGATTAGGGCCAAGTCCATATGCTACATAGTACATACACTAAATTGCAGCTTCACTTCACTTTCTTGAATTTAATTTCTGCTAACAACAAATAAGTAAAATCCTATAAACAGAAGTTCCCTTATATGTTCAGTATTAAAGAATGACCAACATTTACTTTCTGCAACAAATTAAAAATTACCCAAAGGAACCAAAATGATATAATTTCTTGAATAGTAAATAATATTTGAGGAATGGTTCTCTCGTACTTGTTTGCTAAGAATTGGGTACAAAGGTCCCAACATAACCAATTCCTGCAATGAAGAAGGTGATAGATTGCAAGAAGAGATATATGAAGTAGTTGTTCTTTCCAAAAGCAAAATCGTAGGACCCACAAAAGAAAAGATAGGCTCCAACACCAAGCTCTAGCAAATGAAGTCTGTATACATTTATTTACATATGCAAAAAATAATAAGAAGTTAGTATCAACTAAAAATTTTAAAATTTTTCCTTTTTTTTGGATTTTTAATGTGAAGAAATTTATGGGTTGAATATTGATAAGGTCAATGAAATGAACTAATACTTCCAATATGAAGTAGTTTACCTTTCTCCAATTCTAAGGCGAGGTTTCTTGGGAGCTTTGGTGGTTGATTTAGTCTTAAGAGCATCTCCTAATTTTTCAGTAACAACCCATTCATTCACTCTTCCTACTTCCAATAATCCTATAAATGTCGCCTTTGTCCTATGCAAAGACATCACATTCTCAAATAAAACCCAGAAAATCAACAGATGAAGTGATCTGCAAAATTGTAAATATTCCCAGTATTAGAAACTTGCAGCTTTATACTATGATTGCTGAATCTAGTAGAGCCAAGATTTTGCAATTTTGACTGCACAAAATAAAAGAAGAAAGTAGAAGGAGACCTTGGAGTTCCAACAGCATTAAGGAGAGTAATAGTTGAAGGAATATAAACTGATCCCCATTTGGGAACTTCTATTTCAGGAACCAAAACAGTTGCAGGCAAAACAACACAATAAAATAGGAATGTGACAATATGAGCTACGATCTTTCGAACAAAGAAAAAACTGTAGATCACATAAAACTTCTTCCATAATGACACTTTCTGCAGCAAATAGTATACTTACTGTTAGTTAAGCCATGAAAATGTACTAAAAATTTTATCTTAGTTATTTATATATGTTTTTAGAGGGGAGCTTTGGTGCAGCGGTAAACGTTGTGGCCTTGTGACTTGAGGTTACGAGTTCGAATCATGGAAACATCCTCTTGTAATTGCAAGGGAAGGCGGTGTATAAAGGCTCAATGAGTCCGACCCTTTCTCAGACTCCGCGTATTGTGAGAGCCTTTGTGCACTGGGCTGCTCTTTTTTTATTTATGTATGATTTTACTGTTACCATTTGTCCCTTTAGAACGTACCTTGTTTCTTAATATTTCTATTGCCATTTTCTTGAAGAGATTTGCAGGGCCACAAGACCATCGGTGTTGCTGGTATCGGTATGCTTTGAATGTACTTGGTAATTCATTTTTCACCTAATATATACAATAAGAAACAGCTGTGTTAATCTGCATTAATGGCACAAAGAAAAGAGTGTTTTTTGTTTAAATTAGCAACAATTTTGAACACAAGGGGCTTCCAAAAAATATTCCAAGATTTGATGATATATGTTTTTGATACCTTAAGATCAGCAATATAAAGAAACTCCCAGCCTTTGAGACTTGCCCGGACGGCTAAATCCATATCCTCCACAGTTGTTCTATCCTTCCATCCTCCTGCTTCATTTAGAGCTGAAATTCTCCATATGCCAGCAGTGCCTGCATCAGTTGTTAAAAATTCAGATTTTTCTATGCTTAATATTTATGGATTTATATTTATTTAATTGAGATTTTGTTAAAGAAGAATATGGTACCATTAAAACCAAAGAAGGCGTAAGTTGAAGAGCCAACTTCTTGCTCTACTGTGAAATGATAATCCAGTGACATTTCTTGCATCCTTGTCATTAAGCATTCATCAGCATTAACTACATAAACAACCCAATCAGATCAAACCCATTAATCTTAAATATAAAACATTTTAAAGATTGTTTACTATAAAACTATAACCCAAAAAAAAGTTATTATTATTCCTTTTTTAATCTAATAATTACATTTCTTTTCTTACTGATTAATGATATGCCAAGTGATTTCATTAGGTAAGCTAAAGCATAATTAATTAATGAAGAAGGTTTTAAATAATATTTTTTTCATTAATTAAGGGAGTCGAATGACGAATCTATAAAATAGAATTAAAGATTATAATATAATTAAATTTTAAAAAATTTGACATTTATAAGGCTTATTAATTTTTTAAAAAATATAAATTAAATAGTTGATGAATTTATTTAAGATCCCAGATATGTACAATATGATATATTTGTCATATGTTATAAATATTTGAAAAAATCTTATTATTTTCATAAATGAAGAAATTATAAAATATAGTTATGCCATCAAAATATTTTATCAATCCCAATATAGTTTTATTTTTATATAATATTTATTATACTAATGACCCTATATGGATCATATCATCCCACAAACACAGATTAAAAGTACATTTCTAATATATAATACAAAAAAATTGTTGTTGATGTATCGACACCAGTGTCTACTTTATAGACATGACAGTAGATTTTCTATCATTTTAGTTATGATGCATTGTTTTGGCCAATCAATTGCTTTTTATTTTTATTTTATATATATTATATTATATTATTTGGTTCTTGCAATAATAAAACATGCAAAATGTCATTTTCCGTTACCAGTTCCTTTTGCACACCTAACTCTCTAAATATTTGCACAACTGGGAATAGCTGGCCAAGCTTCATCAACTAAATCCTTAATTAGTCAATTTTTTTTATGATCCAAGGATAATTAAATCACTAATAATAATTAATTAATTAAACTATATTCACAAGATTATCAGTTTATTATTTTATGCTATAAAGAATATAATATTTACATCCCAAGATGTAGTACAACAATAAAAATATTTTTTCTAGACAGATTCAAATTTAATTTTATTCCTTTCATCGTATGATAATGCTAAAAAAAGAATATAATATTTACTTTCATAAATAATATTTTACTTTTTTTTAAATCAATTTTTTATTATAATTAATTATAAAAAAATAAACACCTATAACTCAAATTCGAAATCTAAATAAGACCATACTCTATTGATTATCAAATTACACTTTAGTAGTTAAACCAATTGTTTTTTAATATCACATCTGAGTCATATAAACATGTATAAAATTCATTCTTTCATTATACTTATATTTTAGAAAAAAATATATATATAACATTAATATAATAATAAATAATTAAGACGCAAAGGCAATAACTAACATATAAAGATAATTAAAAATAATAATTATAAAATAAAAAATTACCAAATTTCCAGCGAGCTTGAACAAGAGCAATTTGAGGGTTATGGAGAAGAAAAGGAATGGTACGCCAAAGGAAGTCAGGCTCAGGCTGAAAATCAGCATCAAAAATCGCCACAAAATCACATTCTTTCACATAGCTATGTTTCATTCCTTCTTTCAGAGCTCCTGCTTTGTACCCATTTCTGTTGTCTCTTATTTCATACTTTATGTTTATGCCTTTGCTTGCCCATCTTTGGCATTCCATTTCCACCATGTTCTGGATATATTTTTTTTAATATAAATTAAATTAAACCCCAAATTAACTGAATTAAAAAAATTGTATAAAAACATTTTATTTATTAGAATTTAGAAATAACCTTAATCGTAGGGTCTGTTGAATCATCAAGCACTTGGATTATGATTCTATCAGATGGCCATGAAAGCCCACACGCAGCTCCAATCGATAATTGATAAACCTGCATTTACAGTAGTAATTAAGCTTCTCCTAAAGTTGGATTTTGAAATTCTTATATATATATATAGTTAAGGGATTTTTTCATAAATATCCAAAAAAATATACTTTTTTCAAGTATTTATTTTCCTTTGTTTTTTAAATATCTATTTTTCAACTTTCAGATGAATATGTTTTTAATATACTAAAAGCATATCTCATTTTCATGGGTATATATATCTAGTATACTTTTGATATATCAAAAATATATAAAAATTCTAGAATATTTTTTCAAAAAAAAAGTGACATATAGTGTAATTTTTACATAATTAATGGCTAAGTTTTCCCTTAATTTCTTTTTTGTTAAATTGAGTAGGGTGGACTTGATACAACTGCTAAAGTAAATGTATAAATATAGTATGTAATGCAATCACTAAAAAAAGAGAGTACATGGGAACATAAAATGGTCTTCAAAGGTGGAGATGGCATTAATTGTCTCTATATGTCATCCTCTTTCGTCTTCATACCCAATTTTCTAGAGGATGATAAATTACAAAGGGACTATAGTCGTCCCCAATAGAATGAACGATGATTAATTGGCATATGAAAATTAATTAAACAAAATTAAATAGATAGAGAAATACAAGGATTCTCAAAGAAAGTAAAAAATAAATAAATAAAAGCAGAAATGTGAGTACCTCTTTTTCATTGTACATAGGAATTTGCACAAGAACCTTAGGATAAGCAGAATTTCCAAGCTCAATGTCATCCTTCATACATTCCCATTTGTACCTTTTACTTGGTTTCTTCCCAAGCAATTTAACAAAAATTATAACAACACCCATATAAACTCTCTCTAAGAAAAGCATTATTGACATGGCTAAGCACATTATCACCAATAATTTCAACACTGGCACGATCACTGGTGCTTTTAAAACTTGCCAAATTATACTAAACTGACCTGTAATATCATCCTGACTGTTTAGAAATGTATTTGGAAAAATAGTTATAGAAGATATGCTATCCATATATCACTGTAACTAAGTAAATAAGTTTATTGAAATGAGAAGCAAAAAGGGTATAAGAAAATAACAATAATATGTCACAATATATCAATGTGTATATATATAATTAATAGGCGATGGCCTTTGCGAAAAGAACACTTCTTTTGTTATTTTGCTCACTATGAATTTGATTTTTTCTTTCGAGTTACGTTTAGGCAAAGCGGGAGAGAAAGAACTCTGTATAGCTAGCTGGACTTGTGTCAGAAACTTGATTATTGACGATGTAAATATATAATGATAAAAAAAGGAAAAAAAAAAGAACTAGAGAAATATTCAGGAAAAAAAAACTAGAAAAACCCTCTTCTTTTCTTTAGAAAAAGAAAGTTTATTCTCTTCTTCTTCTTC
The DNA here is from genome assembly GCA_947685225.1 of Garcia nutans. Lineage (NCBI taxonomy): Eukaryota > Viridiplantae > Streptophyta > Magnoliopsida > Malpighiales > Euphorbiaceae > Garcia > Garcia nutans. Next base: position 41,364,015 of record CANTUV010000017.1, read on the forward strand.
TTTGCTATTGTTTAAATAAAAAAAAGCTTTGGGTGTCAAAAACATTCGTGTGATGCTTAAATATATATGTGTGTGTGTGTGCTTATTAATAAAGAATAATGGTTTAGTCAAAAAAGGATAAAGACTGCTGATCTAAAATTAAAATTATTTTTTTTTTGCAAATTGTATAATTTATAATTGAGATTTTTGTTCAATTAATTAATCAATTAATTAATTAATTGCATATCTCTAACCTAAGATATTAGTTCATCTAGTCCATTTCTTGAAGTTTTGTAACTAACCAAAAATTACAGTTTAGCTATCATTTTCATTAAGGGCTGGCAATTGGTTAAATTAAGGCTAAAATTTTGAGATAGAATTTTATGGAATATGAACACAAGGTCTTATAAACACGATTTAAACATGAAAGGATAAATCTGGTATCTTCTGAATTGATATATAGTTTTAATTAAATCTATTTTAATTTAGTTATTACATTGAGCTACGACTAAAATTTCAATTCAAGATCTTTTAACACAATTTTAGTACTGCTCTATCAAAAGCTTATCCTTTTTTTTTTTTCTTTTACATTGCAATGAAGTTTTAATAAATATTAATATGCTAAAACTAGATTTTGTTATTAGGATTTGGAAGTGAAAGATTAATTAATTTTAGGTATGGCATATAAATTAAAGGTTGCTTGGGGTTTGAGAATATAATCATTTGATTTAAAGATGAATTTCTTTTATATGTTCACATGTGTATGTGTGATGTGTACCAAAAATCAATTCATTCCTAAGCATTCATGGGACCATTGTCAACTTCTCTTTCATGTGGAAAATGCCTCCAAAATGATTATACGAGGAGCTAGTCATTGTAATGCGGGGATAGTTAATTTTATCATAATACCACATCCGTTTCATTTCAAGTGTAGTATAAATATAGTGCACACTGATTAAAAAAATAATTAACTATTATAAATTTTTATTATAAATTACTTATATATTATTTTCTATCTTTCTTAACCACTTATTCTCTTTCATTAATTAATAGAGGTAATATTGAAATTTTTTAATTTATGCTCTCTTAAATTTCTAAAAGTGATACTTAAAATGAAATAAAAAAAATTTTTTATATGAGATTTAAAATAAAACGAAGGAAGTAATAACAATAGCATATATAGTTTTTTAAAAAAAAAAACACTATTTTTGTATACATGTAATAATATATAGCATAGTTATTTGGTGAAAAGGTAAATTTCTAGAATAATATAAACTATGAATCCTCATATGATAGAGAAAGAGCGAAATTCATTGATATCCGTGGCCTAAATAAAGTTATTATTATAACTTGTTAAGGATAACATAAAGTGGAACTTTACTTGGAATTGTTAATTTGTTTTGTTATTGGAGGTTGCTTAATAATTAGTCGGGATAATCTATTGATAATATTGATTTCTAAATCTTTATTCATAATTTTTTTTTTCTATTAGTTTCTAGTTTATTTTATTTTATTTTATTAATAATAATTTTTTAGAAAACTGAAAAGTTAAGGTGAATATAGCTAAAAGAAGTAGAGTTAGATCTAAGATAACTTGAAAAAAAAATAATTTAAAATAATCTGATGACTATATATATATATCTCCGAAAACGTAATCTATAATCGCTTGAAGTGAAAACAAAATAAATTTATATAGGAAATCCAATTAACTTGAGATTAAAAATTTATTGAATTGAATTGAGTTAATGATAACTTTTTAGAAAATAATCTTATCGAACTATCTATAATACATGAAAAGTACTAATTTGAGGATTATGATAAATATTTATATTAATTGTTTTAGAGGGTGTTTCTCAAAACTTAAAAGCTGGTCAAAACTGCTTATAAGCTGTTTTTAGATTATAAGTTGTTTATTTAAGTGTTTCTGAAAACTTAAATAGTAGATTATAATCTGATTTTAATCAGTTTTTTAAAAGTTGGGTTTTGCTACTTTTTTTTAAGCACTTATTTTTTAAGCAGTTTTGACCAAGTAAAAGACCATACTATCCCTACCTAATCTTCAATATTCCAAATTTGCCTACCTTATACACTTTAGTTCCCATCAAAGAAATTTTATTATTATTATTATTATTATTAAATTTTATTATTATTATTATTATTATTATTATTATTGCAAAATAAATTTTGAATTGACATTTAAAAAATTATTTTTATACAATAAATAAACTCATGGACAGTTTGGTCATTTTGACAGTTTTTACAATTAAAAACTGATTATAAGCTGATTTTACAGAAACACTTAACTGATTATAAACTGATTATCAGCTGATTATTAGCTAGTTTACAGAAACGCTTAACTGCTTATTTTTAATCTGATTATAATCTAAAAATCACTTATTCACAATAAGCTGAAAAGCTCCAGTTTTGAGAAACACCCTCTTATTCATATTGAATTGTATTAATTTGACTCATTTTACCTTTTGTATGAGGTCTCAAGAATAAAAGTCCTTGTATTTGGTATTGAAAATGAAGATCTGTATTGAAATCTTATTGAAAAGAATGACATTTTACAAACTGAAGAAGAAGAAGATCAAAAAATACAGAATGAACAAAATAAGCTAAGCTTCATCTAAGTTCTCTAACTTCTATTTAATAACCGTAAATCTTCTCTTTCCTTCTAGAATTTTTAGCTCTCAACTTGCAGCCTTCTAACTAATTCTGTTGTTGATTTTATTGTCAGCCATTTGATCTTGTAACTGAAGGAGACAGCTGGTCCATTTGATCTTCAACTTGCAAGAGTTTTATGCTGCAAGTTGTGACAGCTGTTTGATCAAGCTGTTTGATCTTGTAACTGAAGGAGACACTTGTTATTCTTTCTTCTTATTAATCAACTCTCAATTTTCTCTTCTTGCAGCCAGCTCCATTACATCTAATGAAGGTACTAAGGTGAACTCTCTTTACATAAGGTGTAAGGTCCTTTGGTGATGAAAAAAGGTAAATGCCTAAATAAGGTGAAGGAGAAGCTAATGTAGGATAGTAACGAATCGGATATTTTCAGATAATTAATTCATCCTAATTCATTTATATGGAATATGAATAATTTATAAATAGATTTGGACGGATACAGATAATATTTTTACTATCCATATTGGGTTGGAATATTTATTATTGAATACCCGTTACTCAAAACTGATTATATATTTTAATTATATTTTATTAAATTTTAATTATATATTTATTATATTTAATTTATTTTAATATAATATAAAATTATTTTAATAAAATTATATTAATATTAAATATTTATTTATAATTATTTAATTGGGAGTACTCCATCGCTCCTCCTCGTCTCGTTGCCATACCAACTCATCAACCTTCGGAGTCCTTCAATGAATAAACTAGCGACCAGTGACAAAAAATGAAATGGGACAATTGCCCCTTTCTTTTCTTAAAAAAAAATATTACACACACACACACACACACACACACACATATATATATATATATATAATTTTTTTAAAAATTTCTTATTTGTTTATCTTCAAATTTTTAAATTGCTTTCTAGATTTAGCTTATACAAAATGCTAATGACAATAAATATTAATAAATTAGAAAAATGACAAACTTTTCAATCAAATTAATTTAAACTCATTTAATAAATACTAAAAAAATTAAAAGCACAATAAGAAAAAAAAATTTGAGAAAAAATATAAGGTTAAAATTTTTATTTTTTTAATTCTATATTTTAATTTCTTATATTTTCTTTTTAATTTTCATTGTATCATTTCTAATTCTAGCCTATTGTGTGATGATTTTTTCTTCAAACTATTTTTTAAGATACTATATTCATGATTCAATATTTTTTTTAACCTTTTTATTTTGAATGCATCATCAGCTAATTTAGGAGTCTATACACACACACACACACACATATATATATATATATATCTAATATTTGTTTTTGTTTAATTATTTTTGTCAAATAAAAATAATTTATTAATAAATTTATAAATTTATAAAATGTTAACTGTATAAAATATACAATAAAAACTAAGATAAAAAAGTAAAATTTGGCAACTAGTGGTGAAGTTAAGACTTTTTCAAGAGCAATTTTGCTGCCTCTCTTAAAATCCTAGCTTCACCGTTGCTTGGGACAAGCTTCTTGTATTTTTTTATCTTTCATCCATTGCATATTAAATTTTGTTTGTTGAAATTATTAAAAAATCTATAAAGAAAAAAAAAATCTTAAACTCATGATCTGTTTTTACCATTTAAACATTATTAATAAAAATGAAAACTAAACCATATTTCCCAATTTATCTAATCATCCTTTAATAATAGTAATTAAGTCTTCAAAAGGAATGTTCATAAAACATGATTAAACTTTTAAATAGCCCAAATAGGGCAAAAATTGACAGCCCAACTATTTATGGGTCCTGTCCCAACAAGGGAAGGCGTCATGGAGACATGGAATTTGCTATATGCAGCGTGTATAATGATGATATAAAAAATCAATATTTTTTCTACAGTACACATTAAATTTTACAAAAAAGAAAATAAATTTGAAATCAAATGTTTAATTTTTCTAATATATAGAATCTCATTAACAATAATGATTAATAGTGATAATTAATATTTAATAATAATGACATGAAGCCATAAGCAAATTGCATTCAGAGTCTGTTACACCAACAGCCACATGTCAAATTTGAACTTCTTAGTGACTCCAAAAACATGCTTGATTTGCTAATTAATTTCCATTAAAATTAAGCTTTCTTAATTTATAATATCAACTAACTAATCACAACATTAATTAATTTTTGGGTCCATATATATATATATATATATATATAATTTTCTCATGAAAGAAAAAACTGGTAAGACCATAGAATTAATAATCAAATAATTGATAGAAATAATGCTAATGTCTATATGGTGACAACACAAATGGCAATTGATTGCTTTCTTTAGTTGAACAAAAAAAAATCCCTAAAGTTTGACCTTGATAATCATTGATAAGAATCACAACTTCATAGCCCTGATTACATTAGACCGAGAAAGTTCATTGAAAAGGAAAAGCAATGGTTACAAGTTAACTATCACCAATATCTTGATCAACTCTTTAGTTAATAGTTAATATCCAAACTACTACAAAATTATTGTGTTATTTCTTCTTCCATTTCCTTCTCTCTCACTCTTTTCATTAACCAAATCGAAAAAAGTTTCATTTCATATTCAATACATCAATTCAATCCTCCTTCTTGGTGTGCCAAAGGCCAACACAATATAAAATTAAAGGAATTGAACATTATCGATTCTTTATATAGCAATTTTTAATGGAGAGAATTAAAAATTAAAATTTTAATATAATTTTATTCTCTAAATATAATATATTATCAATTTTAATATAAATAGTGTCAAAAGAGGAAAGGATATATATAAATTTCTTAGTATGTTTTTTATAGTAATTCAGACCAAATTCTTTTTATTACATTCATTTTTTCTAAACCCAAGATTTAAGATCCCATTAATTTGGAGGCCTTTTTGTCTTGTACACCATATTCATGAGATTTCGTCTAAATTACACAAACAAATACAAAGATTTGAGATTTAAGATCTCTCAATCCTCATAAGGCGAAACTATTAGAATGAATACATTTAAGTACAATAACTTTTATAACCACTCAAAAAAAAATAATAAAGTACAGTACCTTTTATAAAGTGATAACTAAATAATTCAGATTGAACACAAGATGTTAAAAAATATAGCATTAGAAAGTTGATGATTTTGAGCTTTGGTATCACTTGAATGTACTTAGAATTACTTTTTAACTTCACTTGAAAATTAATCAATTTGTTGAAAGCCAAAAAAATGATTTTATGAACTTTATGACCTACTTAAAAATAAACCATTAATCCATGTAAAGAATAGAAAATTGAAGAATAAAATAGTCATAGGCTAATTTGATTAGAGCGACTAATAAATAAATGGGAAGAAAATAATGGTCAAACTTGGGAGTGAAGTTTAAAAAAAGAGTGTTAGATGGGACTTATTAAAGAGATGTAATGTCTAATTCAAATTGCATCAACCATTTCTCTGATTTTTCTTTTTTATTCAATATTTTTGTTGGATAAAACATCATTTTTGTAGCCTCTTTTGTTATTTAGACTTAGACCCCACTCTCTGTTACCCACCAACACCAACCATTCCATTCCTCTTAACCTCTCATAATATTGGTCAAAAAGCTTCAATAACACTTCGTGACCTGTTAACATTTGCCTGAAAATTTTTGAATTGGTCAAATAATAATTAAATAAATAACTACACATTTGCCTGAAAAAAATTATCATCATTATCATTCTAATTTGCTAAAGAAACTTGTTTAAGAATCCTGCCGCAAAACCATAATTTTCATACTTTATAAAAAGAAAATTATAGGTGGTACGAATTCAAATTTTGAAAAATTTTAATTTTTTTAATTCATAAATAAATCTAATCACTTCTTTTTTCTAATCATCAAAATAATTGAACTTTAACTCATATATTCCAATTTCTTAAAAATTCTAAAAGTTTTTATCAACTTTGTGTTAAAAATTTAAACATTTCTATCAATTTTATCATGAATTTAGGGAAAGTAATCCTAAGAATTAGTTTGATTGTTAATAAAATTTGCTATTTTCTTTGTTGACTTTAATTTAAATTATGGGATCAGATCATAAATAAATTTTTTTTATTCCTAAACATGTGCAAATTGCTTTTGCTTATATCAGATAAATACATTTTTAATACAGTTTATTAAAATTCGTCGAAATGATAAAACCTTATTTTAAAATTAATAAATTTAGGAATGACTTAAATTTGTTTTTTTAATGCTAAATCTTCCTAATTTTATAGTATTAAAACAAAAGGAGATTAAATTAAAGGTGGGAGAGATACCGTAAAATCACCTTGGGTAGAATTTTTCGTCTTTGCCTACCAATTGTTTGATTAAAAGACTCAGAGGTGGAGCCATACCACATGCAGACCTCACTGAAGGATCCTTTGCCCTCTAAGACAAAGGACGATAGAACCAAGAAAAAAGGGAGGACAGTACATGATCCAAAAGAAAATTCAGGCATTGGTCTTATGTCCTTTAGGGACAAATTGATGATGAATATTGACAATAACGGTACAAGATAAAAGGTTTAGGGAACTCTATTATTTTGTATTCATTAATAAACCGTATTTATAATACAACAAGAGTCCTCTACCGATATACATAGCTTCCTATAAGTTAGGGATTACAAATTCAAAAATAGAATCAGTAACAATACAAAAACTAACTATCCTTATCACCCCCCTGCAAACAGATGGGAGGATGAACCATCAGTTTGTCTTTGAGTAGTAAAAAACGTTGCTTACCAAGTGGCTTAGTTAAAGCATCAGCTAGCTGATCTATTGTAGGAATATAAGACACTACAATCTGCTTTTGCCGAACCAAATCACGCACAAAATGAAAATCTAACTCCAAGTGCTTGGACCTGGAATGAAACACAGGATTTGCAGCTAGATACGTAGCAGCAACATTATCACACCATATCCTGGGCTTTGCGAGCAACGGTTGACGCAACTCTTTTAGTAAACAAGTTAACCAGTAGACCTCCGAAGATGCAGTAGCTAGAGCACGATACTCTGAATCAGTGCTTGATCTTGCAACCATTTTTTGTTTCTTAGAACACCATGATATCAAGTTTGCTCCATGATAAATGACATAAGCTGTTGTACTCTTTCGGTCAAGTTTATCACCACCCCAATCGGCATCAGAATATGCCACAAGATGTGTTTCTGGTGATGATTTAAGCACAAGACCATGAGCTGCTGTTCCCTTTAAATATCGCAAGATCCGTTTAACAGCCTGCCAATGAATAACAGATGGTGAATGCATGAACTGGGCTACTTTGTTAACAGCCAATGTAACATCAGGTCTGGTTAAACCCAAATACTGTAATGCGCCAACCGTGTGTCTGTACAACGATGGATCCTCAAAATGATGCGAAGTATCGGTAGCCAAAACTAACTGAGGCGTAGATGGTGTTGAAACCGGTGCTGCATCAAGCATATTAGTCCGCTTTAACAAATCAGTAATGTACTTAGTTTGAGTAAGCTGCATACCAGTGGAGTTCCAACAAACTTCAATACCAAGAAAGTAACTAAGAGGACCTAAATCTTTGAGAGCCACTTGTGCAGACAATTGCGTAATCAACATATTTAGCAAAGCTTGCGAAGAGCCTGTCAATATAAGATCATCGACATACACCAAGCAATAGGCCAATTGATTTCCAGAAGAATAAACAAATAAGGAACTATTGGCTTTGGATCCTTGAAAACCCAACTTCTGTAACGCATTCACCAAACAAAAATACCACGCCCTTGGAGCTTGCCGCAATCCATAGAGGGATTTGTTTAATAAACAAACATAAGAAGGTCTTGTTGAATCATGAAACCCCTGCGGTTGTTCCATAAACACTGGTTCATCAAGGGAACCATGCAGAAACGCATTAGAGACATCCAGCTGATGAATTGGCCACTTAAAATTAATAGCCAGTGAAAGAACCAAATGAATAGTTGCCGGTTTAACTACGGGACTAAACGTCTCAACAAAGTCAACTCCCGGCCTCTGATTAAAGCCTTTAGCAACCAGCCGGGCTTTGTATCTATCAACTGATCCATCAGGTTTAGTTTTAACGCGATAGACCCACTTGCATCCAATCACATTAGAAGCCTGTTCACGCGGCACTAGATCCCAAGTGCCATTAGACATTAAGGCATCGACTTCTTCAGACATAGCCCGACGCCAAATACGTTGTTTTGCTGCTTCAGTATAACATGTAGGAGCAATATGAACTGAAGAGCTTGTTGAAAATAAACGAGGCTTTAGATTGCCTGTTTTAGATCGGGTAAGCATGGGATGAACAGGACGATCCTGAGGAGGGAGAAGGAGTGGACCCGATGAAATAGTATCTGCTGAACTATTAGAATCAGAGGCAATACCAGGGCTGATTTGAACAGAATCAACATCAGATTGTTGCCGCAACACTGGAGGCCCAATAACAGGTGAAGGAGATGATGCAGGTGATGGAGTCAATCTGGATGGTTTGGAAGAAGGTATATTTGACGGAGTTGGCGGTGCTGAGGTCACCGTTTGAGATTGTCCAAGAGAGAAAAATGGTAGTGGATCTGCTGGCGGTGGTCCAAGGATAGAAGCACACCCATCACTTTGCTTAAATGGAAAAACCTGTTCATCAAATATAACATGGCGTGAGTAAAAAATCTTATTGCTAGATAAAGATAGACATTTATAACCTTTGTGAAGAACACTATAACCCAGAAAAACACATTTACTAGACCTTGGTTCCAATTTCGATTTTGTGTATGGGCGAAGCCATGGATAACAACAACAACCGAAAACACGAAGTAGATTATAATCAGGACAACGTTAAAACAGAATTTGATATGGGGATTTATTTTTAAGCTTGGGTGTGGGTAATCGATTAATGGTATATACTGCTGCGGCAAAGGCATGATCCCAAAATTTTGGGGGTATAGAGGCATGATATAAAAAGGCTCGACCAGTTTCAGTGATGTGACGGTGTTTACGTTCAGCGCAACCGTTTTGTTCAGGAGTATGAGGGCATGAACTACGCTGAACAATCCCATTTTTAGCTAAATAAGGCTTTAAGGCCTGATATTCACCCCCCCCCCCCCCCCAATCACTTTGAAACTGTTTGATATAGCATCCAAAAAACTTTTCAACAGTAGTCCGAAATTGAATAAAAGTGTTTAAGACATCTGATTTATGTTTTAGAAAGTATATCCATGTGTATTTTGTGTAATGATAAAAAAAATAATATAATATAATGAACCATCACAGGACGCAATCGGGGAAGGACCCCATAAATCAGAACATACCAATTCTAAGGGAGCAGTAGCAGTAAAAGTAGAATCATGAAATTGCAATTTGTGAGATTTACTCACACAACACGTTTCACACAAAGAAGTAGTGCTCTTCATAGAAGACGACAATTTATTTAAAGACAATACTTTATGAACAGTAGGAAACGAGGCATGTCCTAAACGAGCATGCCAAATAGATACAGAAACAGAATGACAAACTGGAGAAATTAAAGACGCAAGCTGATATAAACCATCCTTAGTGAGCCCCTTGTGCAGTTCCTGCCTCGTTCGGAGATCCTTAATAACAAAATGAGTAGGAAAGAATTCAACAGAGACATCGTTAGAAATAGTAAACTGTAAAACTGACAAAAGATTAGACTTAGCAGTAGGAACATGCAGAATATTATCTAACTTAAATTGCTGAGAACCAACAGAAAGAGTATTTGAACCAATGCAAGAGATAGGAATTTTATTACCATCTGTAAGTGCCACCTCTTCTGTGCCAGTATATTCCAAATGAATGCCCAGGTTTTCCATGTCAGATGTCAAATGATGGGTAGAGCCACTATCCATGATCCATGGTTTAGGCGAGTGAGATGGAGAAGCAGAGAAGTTGGCATTGGGTTTAACACCATCATTCATTTTTGGACTAGGACATTGGCGTGATGTATGGCCTTGTCCTCTACAAGTATAACAAGTAAGCTGAGCAGGATCAGTAAAGGCAGAACCAGAACGACCACGGCCATAACCAGAACTTCTTCCTCGTCCACGACCACCAGATCGACCACGGGAACCACTAGATGAGTTCTGTCGAGAAGTATAGTGAGCAACAGCAGGGGCATGAGAGAGAGCAGAAGCCGCCTGAAGTTGCAGTTCTTCAGACAATAAAAGCCCAAATAAATCATCAAACGAAGTCGATGTTAATCGTGCCTCCAGATTACGCGTAAATGGCCTGTAATCAGCACCTAGGCCACGCAAAATATGATCAACTAGATCATCCTCAGATATAGGAGATCCAAGAGCAGAAAGTTGATCATAAAATCGCTTCGCACGATCCATATACACAGGAATCGAATCAGTACCACGAGATAATGAGTGAAGAGAATTCTTCAGTGTGCGTATTTGAGCACGAGATCCAGAGGCAAAAGAAGTCTGTAACTTTACCCAAACAGACCTAGCAGTTGGGGCTCCCACAACATGAGAAATAACTGACTCTGACAAGGAACTCAGAAGCCAACCCATAACGATCTGATCCTTTAAAAACCAGTCGTTGAATGCCGGATTCAGTGCACCATCGATTTCAGCTGGAGGTGCCTGAACCGATCCATCAACATGGTGCAGAAGTTGATTTCCAGTTAACAATGGCGTAATCTGGGTTTTCCATAAGAGGTAGTTGGCAGCTGTAAGTTTAATTGTGACCTGATGGTTCGCTGCAAGTGGAGTAATAGACACAGCAGAAGGAGTAGTGACTGAAGGTGTATTGGTGGCAACGGAAGGAGGAGTAGAAGAAGTCTGACTCATTGTGAAGAGATCGGAAAAAAAAAATAGGAGAAAGAATTAACCACGTAGCTCTGATACCATAAAAGGTTTAGGGAACTCTATTATTTTGTATTCATTAATAAACCGTATTTTTAATACAACAAGAGTCCTCTACCGATATACATAGCTTCCTATAAGTTAGGGATTACAAATTCAAAAATAGAATCAGTAACAATACAAAAACTAACTATCCTTATCACAAGATGCTTCAATACCTTGGAGAATATTGATTTTGAGGATTTTGAATTAGAAGTTTCATTGGAAGATGGTATTCCAACGATAGCAATTTTAGAAAAAACAAAGAAAATCCTTATCAAACCTTGGAATACCACAGTTATTGGAAGACTTCTTGATAAAACTATTGGCTATAAAGCCCTAGAAACCATACTAGCATCCATGCGGAATGCAATAGGAGGTTTTAAAATTATTGATTTAGATAACAACTACTACCTCATTCAATTCAGTTCCTCAGAAGATGTAGAGGAATTCATGACTAAAGGACCTTAGTTAATCATGGGTCACTACTTCAAGCTAAGATTGTGGGATGTCGGCTTCAACTGCCTCACATATTTAATCTCTTTTGTTATGGATTAGATCTGTCTGCCTGGTTTGCCTCTTCGCTTGTACCACAAAAGAGTCCTTCACACTATCGGCAATGCCATCGGAAAGGTTATTAGAACCGATTACAACACAGAAAATCTGAAGAGATGTCGGTTTGTAAGAATTGCAATTGAAGTGGATCTCAATAAACCCCTGGTATCAATCATCAAGGTGGATGGGAGAACCCATTTTGTTAAATATGAAGGCCTACTTAGAATCTGCTTTGAATGTGGGAGATATGGACACCACTCAGCTACTTGCCCTTCAAGGCTAGGGGTGATGACAACCATGCTCAACTGGAGAAATCATATTAGGCCTCCTCCTCGGGAGCAAAGGATTTCAATCAACATTACAGACCTTGGATGGTCGCAGCCAGGAAAGGAAAAAAAATCTTCAGCCAGATCAAGCCACTAATTTAGTAGAGCCAAATAGTGCGCAGTTCATGGCTAGGTCAGAGGGGTCAAAAAAGGAAAAAAATGGATCAAGATTCTCAACCCTCTTAAATGTGGAGGATTCACCCCTCAATGAGGATCTTGAAGATCATTATCACGGGAACAATATTAGTAGTCCATCTTTAGAAATTTAGGAAAGGTAAAGGCCTGGCAGATATAGTGTTAAGACAAACAAAAAGGCTCAAAAGATAGCACAATCTTTGGGCCCAAGAACAAATATAGTAAAACAATCACTTTCAGCAATCAAGGAAGGTGCCCTTACCTTATCTGAACAGCTTCCCTCTACTATGGATGAAGGAAATAAAAACATGAGACCAGAAACCTCTAATAAAGTAAACTGTCTCTCAACCTTTCCAAAATCAGTTTTTTTCTATGGTGCCTAATATTGCGACCCTCACAAAAGGCAATCATACAACAGTATCTATAGAAGCTTATAGCCAAGTGATGGGTACTCAACTTGAAGGGGCTCCATTCTTCTTGTTGTGGGTAATGGTACGATGGTTAGGACTGAAGCCATAGAACAAGTGGAATTGGCCAAACCCCCTGATCCTATGAAAGCGTCATCTAGTAAAGAGCTAATGAGAAAGGAGGTCATGACTAGCTCTAGAGTCGCCCCTGTTGAAGATAAACCTGACTTCAGTATGGAACTTGCAGCCACACCTGACTGATATTACTGGTATGTATAAATTAAATATGCTTATTTTGCTTAAAACCAGAATAAGTAGCTTGAGAGCAGATAAAACCATTAAATGTATGGGGTTTAGAAATTCATTCAAAGTTGAAGCTTCAAGTTTTTCAGGAGGTATTTGGATGATGTGGGATGAGAGTGTAAATGTCTCTGTTTTAGAAATTAATACCCAGTTTATTCATGTCACTATTGTCAAGGATAATGGTATTAGGTTCTTATTTACTACAATCTACGCTAGCCCCAGCTCTGGGCTGAGGAAGGCTCTTTGGCCTGAGCTGAATAAAGCTCTTAATTTGTGTAAGGAACCATGGTTACTTGTTGGAGATTATAATGTGATTTTTAATAGCTCTGAAAGGAAAGGTGGCTTTAGTCTTAATACTAATGGTTGCCGCATTTTTTCTTATTTGTTTTCTAACAGCAATCTTATTGACCTTAGCGCTCAAGGGAACTTATTTTCCTGGGTTAGAGGTGGATTAAAGCATAGACTAGATAGAGCCTTATGCAATGATTTATGGAGTAATGCTTTTTTAGGATTCGGTGGTGTTGAACTTACCTAGAATGGGCTCTGACCATTCTCCTCTTCCTATTAAAACTTTGGGTGAAAAAGCTAATAAGGGCCTAAGGAATTTCAAGTTCTTTGCTGCATGGGTCAAATATGTAGACTTTGGTAGGATGGTCAAGGATTCATGAGGTGATAATTACTTTTCCTCCATGGCTAATCTGATCATCAATATGGAAACTTGGAACAAACAAGTCTTTGGTAATATTCACAAACGTAAACGCACATTGATTAAAAGAATTGAAGGCATTTACCGAACTTTGGAATGGGTTGATTCTGCAAACCTTAAGCAGTTAGATGTTGTTTTGATAGGGGAACTTGATGCTATTCTTGCTCAAGAGGAAATCTTATGGTTTCAAAGAGCTTCGGTAAAGTGGATTAATGATGGGAATAGGAACACAACTTTCCACCAGAAGATTACTATTTAGAGAAAAAGGAAAAAACAGTATTGATTATGTTACGATTGGAGAATGGGATTTGGTGCTATGACCAAGCAATACTCCTGAGCTTGGCTTTAGACCATTTTGTTCAGCTTTACTCAGACTCAGTTACTGATGTGAATGATAGCTGGGCTACTAGTCTTTTCCCTACTCTAGATTGTGAGCTTATGAGCCAAATCAACAAAGATATCACGATTGAGGATATTAGACAAGCTCTCTTCGAGATGAAATCGTTGAAGGCTCTTGGACCGGACGGTATGCATGCTTTATTCTATCAAAATCAATGGCATGTTATGGGTAATTCGATATGCAATCTCATTTGGCAATTTTTGAGGACAAGGGTAGTTATGAGCAAACCTAACAAGACCCTTATAACTCTTATTCCTAAAGTCCAAGGGCCAAAATTCATCACTCACTCACTTCAGACTAATTAGCCTCTGTAATATTATGCTCAAGCTACTGTCTAAACTGTTGGTCAATCATTTAAATCCCTACTTGCCTTTATTGATAAGTCCAAATCAGTCTAGCTTTGTCTCTGGTAGACATATAACAGATAATATTATTATCATGTAGGAGATAATCCATTCTGTGAGGTGCACAAAAAGTATTTTATGGAAATTAAAATTGACTTGGAGAAAGCATAAAATATGTTAGAGAGGAGCTTCATTAACAGCACCCTCTTGGATCTTGACTTGCCGACATGGATATGGGAAATAATAATGAGCATTGTGTCTTCGGTTTCTATGCAAATCCTCTGGAAAGGGGCTACTTCTAAACCTTTCAAACCTTCTAGGGGAATAAGGCAAGGCAATCCCCTTTCGCCATACCTTTTTGTCCTTTATGTGAAAAGATTGGGCCAGGTCAACAATTAATCTATGAGAGTGAATATTTGGAAACAAGTCAAATTGAGTGCAAATGGTCCTTCTATTTCTCATTTATTTTTTGCTGACGATATTTTCTTACTTGCAGAGGCTTCGTTGGAGCAGGCTTACAACATTTCACAAATCCTTGATGATTTCTGCCGAGTTTCGAGTGAAAAAATTAATAATAATAAAATAAAGATTTTCTTTTCCAATAATGTGAAAGCAAGCCTTAAGAGCCACTTGAGTCAGCACTTGGGCTTCCAGTCCACTAATGATCTAGGGACCTATTTGGGAGTTCCCCTTCAACATAGTCGCATCACGGCCAAATCCTATAATTATCTTTTGGATAAAGTGCATAATAGGTTGACGGCTTGGAACTCTAAATGACTTTCCTTGGCAGGGAGAGTAACTCTTACCAATCATGTACTTGCCTCCATTCCCAACTACACGATGCAAACAATATTCATTCCAAAAGGCTTAAGCAACAAGATTGAGCAAGCATGTCGATCATTCATTTAGAATGGGGAGCAGAACAGAAGAGGATTAAATCTAGTCAAATGGGAAACTGTGTGCCAGCCAAAAGAGTGTGGAGGTTTAGGGTTGAAAAACCTGACAGCCATGAACTCAGCTTTTATTATGAAAATTGATTGGAGTTTACTTACTCATTAAAAGTTGTTGTGGGTGTAGGTCTTACTCTCCAAATATAGTGTGAGGCCAGGCTATCACGACCCAACTTATTCATATGTACAGTACGTCCATGTACAGTAAGAGGAACCATCCCAAGAAGCTACTCAAGAGCACGAAGTGAAGGGAAGTTCTGTAGAACTGAAAGGACCTATTTGAAAAGATTGCAAAGTTTTGGTGGAGGTGACTGTAATTACCAAAAGTTGTTCCGGATGTCCTTAATAGTGCATATAACAGACTCCAAAAATGGAAAGTAGAGAAAAATCGGGTAGCAACGGCACGACACGGTTTTTCCCGAAAACGCACGGTTTGGAAGATATATGGGATTTTGACCAGGGGCATTATGGTCATTTTCAAAAGTGTCTCAAAAGTAATAATAGATCTCAAAAATGAAAAGTAGAGGAAAAACAGAGTCAAAAAGTGTACCACAACATTTGGCGGAAGTGGGCGGTTTAAAAGTTACGAACGAGAAATCGCCGGAGGGTATTTTAGTCTTTTCACACCTTAGACCATAAAATTACAGCACAAGGAGGTTGAGGGGCCAAAATATAATTAAAAGAAAGTCCAAGGGCTTGAGTTTTAAATAAATAAAAGAAAGAGACATTTGGACCAATGGAAATTAGCCATTTTCCCACTTAAGTGTACCAATGGGAAACCAACACTTACACCAACACATTATAACCTCTCTTAGCTACCATTTGAAGGAGAGAACAGCAAAAAAATAAAAGCCAAGAGCTCTCTTTGTTCTTGCTTGGCCGAATTGAAGAGAAAGGGAAAAGAGAGAGAGAGATTGTTTTTCAAGTAGCTAATTTTGGTTGCAAACTTGGGTGGAGAATAAGACTTTAAGGTAAGAAAATTCATCTATGGTCCTATTTCTTTCATTGGTTATATTATTTTCAAGAGACAAATGAAAGAATAAATATGATGATTATAGAAAATTTAAGAAGTTGAAGAGAAAGTGAAAGAGATGATTTGCACATATAAGATTAAGGATAAAAAGGATGACTAGTAGTATTAGTTAGCAAAATAAGGCATGAAGCACTTAAATTTTATTATGTTATTGACATGGAGTTTATGAAAATTATAGGAAATCAAGAAGTGAGAGAGAAGGAATCAAAGAAGGCATAAAAGAACTAGAAACAAGTGAAAAGAATCAAGGTTTGGTACTTAAATCATTCCCTTTTCAATTAATTCACATATTTTGCATTATGGGACTTTTGAAATGGTTTTGAAATGATGTTATTATGTGTAGTAAATATGTGGGAAAGTGCTCTTAAACCATTTGTAATCAATTGATTGTGAAAATAATGAAAACAAAACAAACTAGCTAAATTTGCTCAATTATCCATAAACTTTGATGAACTTTTAATCACCCCTTTGGTTTGAATTTTGAAAGAGGGACCCTTAGTCCTTCAATGGTATCACAAAAGGAGTCTAAAAATCAATTTTGCAAGAAAAAATGAATTTCCCTCAAGTTTTGAAAATTGGGCCGAATGGTCCCTTTTGGGCACCATTCTGCAGCTTTCATTTTGGGCAGTCCGTTGAAGGGGAAAACGAAAGAATTTTCCCATGAAATTTTACATGCATTTAGTTAACTTATGAAAGTGTTTTCCTGCAAAAATTCAGCCAAAAATAAGTTTGTTTACTTGGTCAAAACTGTTGCCAAAGTTGACTGATTTTCAACAGTAAAAACAGATTTTACCATTTAGTTGACGCGCGCCATTGTGTTGCCGATTTTACGCGCCGTGCCACTATTCATTTGGTCATTTTTTCTAAATGTGTTAAAACTTGAATATTATGATATGGATTGATGTTAAATCATATAAAATGATATGAAGGATAATTGAAAATGATCAGAAAGGCATCATGACAAGCTATTCCGACAATACATGCATTATGGAAAAATCATGGCTTATTGAATATCATGATCAAATTAATTAATAAATTGTTTACGCTCTACTTGGTTATGACAAAACCTTGAGATAAGGGTATGATGCATCATACTATTATTGCAGTACTGCTCATGACATGACATGATATTCTGGCTGAAGGCCGATGATTACAATGACATGATCAATGATTCAATGAACAATGGCTATTAGCACATGTGCAAGAATTATGATGAAGGATGATGAAATATGCACCATGACGCATATCATCCTGTAATATCTCACCATGACGAGATATATTTATCATGACCCGTGCCTTATCCGTTGATGTTCTGTTAAACCAGTAGAGCACCTAAATTGATAAAAGCAAAACAAGTAATTTCTAAATTCAGAATATGGGATTTAATCTTTTATCATTATGTTTAGATCTTATTCATTGATTTAAAGTATTCAAATACATGTTTTTATTTAATTACTCCTTTAATATATTTATTTAATGCAATGATTTAAGTACCCACTAAGCAAACGCTTAGCGAGTTTAGTTTTCTTTTCTAAACTCGTAGGTTGAGCGAGAAGCTGTTTTCTGCAGTGTCCCGAGCAGCTGGTGTTGGCAACTTTTCGGATAGAAAGTTATTATAAGTAATGGAACTAGAATGGCTTGTACATATGTTAGCATAAACTAAGAATTGTATGTATGGCTAGTAAAAGACCAAAGTACGTGTGCTAAGTATATTAACTATTGTATGTTGGTATGAATTAGTGTGTATGGATGTGTGTGTAGAAGTGTGAAATTTTAATGCAGGTTTTGGTGGAGGATATAAGGAGGTCGACTATAGAAGTGCTTGAGATTGATTGGTTGAGATAAAAAATGTTTTCATTAAATAAAAAAAATCAGTTTTGGCGACACTTGGGACCACCAATTATAGGGGAAACTCCGGCAAAATTTTTGTAAAATGTGTATTATAAATTGACTAAGTATAGAACCAAGACTCGAATATCATAAAATAGCATTCCATCTTGGTCTATAAACATAAGCTAAGATGGGGTGTTACACAGGCTCTATCCCAGTCAATTTGTGATAATGGGAGTAAGTAAACTCTATCCCGGTATATAATGGGAGGTAAACAATGGCAGAAGAGTCAATTTCTAGATTGACAAATGGATTGATGGATCTAACACATTGCTGAAATTAGCTAGCCACGAGACCCATCCCTTATGATGTTGCAGATTGGAAAGCTAGCAACATGGTGATTGAAACCTACAACTGGAGATGGGAAGCTTTTGCGAGTTGCATTCCAAATCATTTTCTTATGTCTCTCATAGCATACCCTACTCCAAGACTAGAAGATGGCAGATATGAAGTTTACTGGGCATTTGATGCAAGTGGAAGATTTACAGTAAAATCAGCTTATAAAGCTAACATGGCAGCAACCTAGAATGACAAAAGTAATGCTTGGGGCATTATAAATGACGAAAGTAATGCTTGGGGCATTATTAGGAATTGGCGAGGCTAGTACCGTATCAAAACATTCTTATGGTTGGCATATAGGGAAATGCTTCTAACTAACCATGAGAGAACTAAAGGGAGATGTTATAGATGTGGATACCCATTTGAAACAATGGTCCATATGCTACGACATTGCCCATTTGCTAGACATGTATGGGTTGCTTTAACTGGTTACTCCTACTCTAATATTTTCTTCTCTAAACAATTCAATACTTGGTTACTTGATAACCTTGTGAGTTGTAGATTGGGAAATATCCATGAGAAAGAGTATATTTGGTTTGGTATTACTTGTTGGCTCCTTTGGAAAGCGCAAAATGAAGCTATATTTACAGACTTGCATAGAAGTATGCTAGATGTCCTGTTTGAAATTCTTCGAAAAGTAGAAGCAGTGAAGAATGCAGCCCAACAAAGGACAATCTTTGGCAGTCATGGTGTGACCAAGGAAGTTATACACATTGGTTGGAAATGTCAACCTACTAGATGGTTTAAATTAAATAGTCATGGAGCATTTAAAATTTCCACAAGGCGGGCTTTTGCTGGTAGTGCTGTAAGGAATGACAACATCGCTTGGGTTGCAGGCTTCTTGATGAATATAGGCTCATGCTCCATCACGCAGGCTGAACTATGGGGAGTATATCATGGTCTTTGTATTATTTGGTAAAAAGTTATCCATAAACTCAAAGTAGAAATGGACAGCAGTTGCGCAGTTAAAATGCTAACAGCCCCTTCTATGTTGCCCAGTGTAAATGTAGCTCTTATGCGCAAAATTAAAAGTCTGATTAATAGGAATTGGGAGATTGATGTTTATCATATCTATAAGGAGGCAAACAACTTGGCAGATTCATTGGCAATAATGGAGCAAAGATTTCTATTTGGAGTTCATGAATTCTCTGACCCTTCTGTTGAAATTAAGGCATGGGTTTAGTGTGACTTGGTGGGGGTGGCATACCCGCGGATTGTTTGTTCTTTAGTCTTGAGTCTTTTTTCACTTTTTGCAATCTAAAAAGAACAAAAGGAAGTCTAGCATTGAATTGGGCATACACCTTAATAAGGGGTTTTTTTGCTTGAAAAAAATGCAAAACTTACGTATATGCAATAAGGAAGCCACGTGTAAGAGAAGGGGGTAACTGCCCCCCTTCTCTTTAAAAAAAGAAAAAAAATCCCATATGTACATTCACACATACACACACACACATATATAATTATTAGAAATTTTAAAACTTTTTATTTGCTCCCTTAAAATTTTAAATTATTCACCTATTTTTTAACTTATACAAAAAGAGAAAAATAAAATATAATAAATCATTTCATCTCCATATAATGTTTTTCTTCTAAAAAAATTAATATTATTCCAATGCAAAAAAAAAGAAAGAAAGAAAGAAAAAGAAATTAAAGAAATGGACAAATTCTTTAATAAAATTAATATGACTCATTCAATTAATTAAGAGACTAATAAAGAAGTTAAAATACAATAAAGAATAACAAAATTTGAGAAAGAATACAGGCTTAAAATTTTTATTTCTAATATTATGTGATATTTTTGCTTCAACAATTTTATTGAGAGATTATGTTTATAATTCAATATATTTTTTTATTTTACTTATTTGACATATCATTAGGTAAAATTAGGTATACATACATGTTGATAAATAAAGATAGTTTATTAATATATTTACAAAATAGTGATTGTGTATGAATTGTACAACAAGCATTGAGATAAAAAAAAAAAATAAGAGGGAACCAAGGATAAAATTGGAATTTTAAAAGAAAATTTGTCTTGTTCTCTTAAAAAGTTCTGGCTTCGTCTATGTGTGTATATATAGACATTTATTATGGTATAAAACAATTGTAAATGCATAAAACTGAAGAAAATATTAAACATTTGTAATTGTATGGGTAGCTTTGTTTATGGTTTCATTCCTTATAAAATAAATAATAAAAATTCTCAACAAAATTTAGAAAAAGTATTAAATATAAAATTATAGTAACTTTTCAATTTTAGGCAGTGTTTGGTTTAGATTGGGAGTCAAATGAAAATATCTTGTTCCCATTCATGCTATTTGATTGGTTGGAAAATCTCATTATCCTAAGTAAAAGAATGAGTTAGTTAATCAATTTTGATTTCTCACTTAAATTAAAATTAAAAAACTCATTATCAAAACATTAGTTAATATATTTATAAATATATTGCAATTTATAAATATACAAATATTTACAAAATTTGTAAATACGCCACTGTAAAAATATCCATAATACCTTTATTTACTCTTTTAAAACAAAGCCGAAAAATACTAAATACATACATAATTTTGCTAACCTTTATTCTCAATATTTTATTGGATCGGTAAGAACTTTGGAGAAAATTAGATGTGGGAATAGTTAACTCACTAGACTTGTCTATTCTTTTGTAATTTACCACAAATGAATAATTAATTTTCTTTAGTCGGTCACAGTAGCCGATTAAATTTCTTTTGTTGATCAAAGTATCCAAGTTGGCTACTATGGCAAACTAAATAGATTTAATTGGCTATTGTAGCTAAGTGAGCCCATTTTGTTGATCATTATGGCTAATTGAGAAGATTTTTTTTTTAAGTTCATAATTATGTATTTTTATATTGGTATTTACATATTCTTGACATGATTGAATAATAATTTTAATTATGTTAACTAACTTACATTTTGTTTAATTTTTTAGAACTAAGAGATGATTTTTTAGGATATGGTCTATTGAATATAATTAACTATTGTAACCAATAAGAATTATATTGGTCGAACACAGCAGTCAATCAATATTTAGTTTGTAAACTACAACGGCCAATTATTTTTGATTTGGTTGGCCTTAACCAGTGTTTTTAAAATTTAATTGATTGATCGAATATGATTAATCGAAAATTAGATATTGACCAGGTTTAAAAAATACTAAAAAAATTAGATTTATAAAAAAAATTTGATTAAAACTAACAAATCCTGTTGAATCAAACCGAACTAAATCAAACTGAATTTAACTAATTTTCTAAATTTTAAGGGTTAATTTAGACTAAAATTAAACATTAAGGGCCAAATTAAACTTTTAAAAAATATTAAACTAAAAAATTATTTATTAATTAATATTTTTAATATCAATAATTTACAATATTAATAAATATTTTTATATTTTATAATAATTTAACAATCTATAATTTGATAAATAATTAAATAATATATAAAAATTTATATTATATAGGATTTTATAATATTTTTTAACATAATATTAATTATAATATTATGATTAAAAATATTAATAAATAATTTATATTAAAAATATTATAATTTATAATATTAATAAATTTAATAATTTTAATTTAAGATTTTTTGATTTTTTTTAATAATTATTTAATTTTTAATATTATAAATTATTTATTAATTAATGTTTTCAATATTAATAATTTATAATATTAATAAATATTTTTTTATAATTTTGAAATTGATATTTTTTAATAATCTCTAATTTAATAAATAATTAAAAATTTAATAATTATATAAATAATTTAAGAATTTTAATTTTAATTTAAAAAAAAATAAAAAGATTCAAAAATTATATTTTTAAAAAAAAAAAAACATTAATCAACAAGAAAATAATAAATAATAAATAGTGTATTATCTACTCTTGTGATGCATTAAAGGGTTATGAATTAAAAAATAGTATAATGTTAATTTTTATTGTCTATCCAATAGAATTGAAGGTATAAAATTAAGATAGATAATTATTATATAAAATTATAAAAATATTTATTAATATTATAATTATTGATATTAAAAATATCAATTAATAAATAATTTCTAAATTAAAATTTATTAATATTATAAATTATAAATTATAATAAAAAATATTTTTTAATATTTTCAATATTAATTTCATAATATTATAATTAATATTATTTTAAAAAAATTATAAAATCCTAAATAATATAAATTTTTATATATTATTTAATTATTTTTTAAATTATAGGTTGTTAAATTATTATAAATTATAAAATATAAAAATATTTATTAATAATGTAAATTATTGGTATTAAAGATATTAATTAATAAATAATTTTTAAGAAAATATTACATTACTATTTTTTAAAAATTTAATTTGACCCCTAATATTTGATTTTAGTCTAAATTAGTCCATGCCGTTAATTATTTAATGGTTACGTTAAAAAAATGCAAATTGAACTAAATTTAAAAGAAAAAATATCAATTTAATCTAAAAAGATTTTAAGGGTCAATTTAAACTTTTTACTGTATTTTTTGAATTAAATTGGGCTTTTGCTCTATACAAAACTATCATAAATAAATAAATTTTATTTCAAAAATATTATAAAAATAAAAATATTTATATTTTTTAAAAAAATTTGAGCAAAATTTCAAAGATATCACAATTTTCACTAAAATATTTTTTTAAATATCCTTTTTCTCACTATAAATAATATTTTATTTCAATTTTTATCTTTTTTTTCAAACTTCACTATTAATTAAATAAATTTTAATAAATTAATAGAAATTAATATTTTAAATTTTATTTGTAGCATATAAAATATATTTTTTATAAAAAAATTTAATTTTAATTATAAATAACAAAAACAATTAAAAAATATGTCTAAACTAATTTTACATATTATACACATAAAAGATAAAATTTTAAAAATATTAATGTCGTCATGTTGATGTTATGTTGATATTCAGTAGGTGTTATGTCTATATTTAATAGATGTATATATGTTTAATATATGTTTTGTGCATGTTATGTATTTATTATGTATATTGTATATATTTTATGTAGATGTTAGGTGAATATTATGTAAATATTATATGTATTATATAAATATTGTGAGAATAAAAGATTAAAAAATAAAATTAAAACTATTATGTAAATATTTAATAGATATTCAATAAATATTCAATAAACATAATAAATATTATTTATTTTGTTGTTTGTATATTTTATATATGTTACATATTATATATATATATGTTTATTTTTTATATATATATTAAGAAAATCACGTCAATTTTTTTTAAATAAAAAACATAAAAAAATAAAATAGAAAAAAATAAAAATCACCATGGAAAAAACTTTGAACTGAAAAAAATTAAACGCCCAACTGTACAAATGAAAAAAAAAATCCTTGCCGCCATATATTTGAAATTAAGAAGTCAAATTGTTGTGAATATCCCTTTTTTAATTTACTTTGAGCCCATCAAAGCTCATTTGCTACTAAATCTGTAAAATGAATAATCAACAACATACATTCAAATTAGAGGCAGCCAAAATTTTTCAGAACATAAAGAAAGTAAGAAACGTGTTCTGTAGAATTAAACAGCCAACAGTCAAATCTTTGGTAATATATGCTATCTGAAATCCAAAAGAACAATGAAAACTGTAAGAAAAATATAAAAGTGAACATCCAGCAATCAAGAATCATCAGTAGTAAGTTGTACCATTTGTCGAAACCCCATATGATTCATGTTGTCTGTAATTTTTTTCTGAATCAGAGCCGCTAAAAAGCAAGCTTTGGAGAGCATCATCCATGTATAACATTTTGGTAGATATATTTAACTGCCATTTCAATCACCTGTTTCTGGTGCAGAATTCTTCATATGTAAGAAGAATGCGAAATGAAAGCGACAGGGAGAAATGAAATACAACAGAATGAAGAAATTTGAACTTCATAATTCTGAGATGGTGAAACTATGCAAAATGCCATGAGCAGTGTGCCGAGCAATTCTTGTAAGAATTTGTACGTAATTTTCAATAGAGACAGCAAAATTTGGCAAAATTACAATCTCATAGATGCAGGGGCGGAGCTGGGGGGGGGGGGGGGTCGTGTGGGGGCTGACGACCCCCCTTCGCCGGCGGCAATGAACACATATATAGGGGTCATTGCCGCCGGCCGTGAGTGTTGCAGAGACAACGGGAGAGCTCCGCCCCCCCTTCCGTGCTTGCTGCCTTGCTCCGGCTGCGAGAGAAGAAGAAACAGGAACACTGCTTGCTGGTTGCTGTGCGACTGCGTGAGAGGTTGAAGACAATCTCTCACGTAAAATTACTGAAATGCCCTTCGGGGCTTTAATTTTTTTTTAATTCTATCAAGTGAAACGGCGCCGTTTCACTTAAAACGGCGCCGTTTCACTTGTAATGGTTTAAAAAAAAAATAAGGCGAGAGTTTGAGAGGCAGAGAGCAGCAGACCTGGAGAGGAGAGGCAGAGATTCATCTGAGAGAGAAGAGGTGAAGAACGGACGTCGGACGGAGAGGAGAGGCGACGCCGACGCTGCAACACCGAGCCACCGCTCACCGGAGACGGCGACTGTTGAAATTTTGCCCCTCCCCTCAACAATTCTCTGGTTCCGCCACTGCATAGATGCCTAAATCAACTGTCTTGATGTCCTCTGCATTTATCACAGGGACTGCAAGTTTCATTCTGCAATCTGAATCCAGGCTGAAAAAATTACAAACGCTAATATAAGTTGTATAACCAAAAGATGAAGTATTTTATGCTGAGTCATGAAAAAGGCCACAGCGCAAGAGTTGTAAAACTCCAACATGAATTATCCATTCGTTCAAAGCGAAGAACTATAACACTGGATAATAACTACCAATCTAAGCACTAAAATATTGTAGAAGGTTTAATGTTTTACGTACTGACCTGTTATCAATATCTGAGATATCACAATTTGAGCCAGTTGAAACAGAATAACCATTGATTTTGAGTGCCTTGACTAAATTAGCAGACTTGCCATCTTTGCCAACTATGTATAGCACCCTTGAATTATCAGAGCATTCATGGTTGTCTTTTGCACCATGCAAAACTTGGATACCTTGTAAAAATTATTGTTTCTCAATATTTTTCATAGAAACTACTAGTTCAACAAAGATGAAGGACATCACACGATTTAATTGAATAAATAAAATGAAGAAAACGGTGAAAAGAAATCTCATTGACATCCTTGCAACAAGCGTGGCTAGGGTTTTTATATTAACATAAAAAGCTAAGATGCCATCCACTTTAAAAGGCAAGACATTGGGAGTACTAAAAGCCAAACACCCATGAAATAAACTTCTAGAATTATTCAGCTTGTCTCCAATTCTTATAAAACTGCGGACAACATTTTCCGGACAACATTTTCCATGACCAGAAATTAACAAGATAAACTGCTTCTGCAAAAATGATTTCAGCATCTACAGTTAGATGAAAGGGTGTCTTTTATTTTTTATTTTTTCGAAAGAAGGAAACAAAGAAAAAATCTGGAGAAAACGTAGCACAACTTCTTTCTATTTTACATGCTTTGAGTTCAAAGAAGAAACTTGCCCATTGCATGGGGCCATTCCTAAAAGCAAGGAGGAGACTATGCTAACTAAAGTATGGAAGTTTACTTTACGGTATTTACTGTATCCCAATCGGTTACATGAGAAAAAATACAGACATTAAGCATAAGAATAAATCATCCCCTAAACCTGTTCTTCAAGAAGAATGTGAAGAAGAGGTGACTAGCCTAGTTCAACCTAGTGAATCTGCTCATCAGTGTGCATCTTTATATGGCACCAGATGCTTTGCTAAGAGGTCTTTAGTCAAAACAACACTTGGTTGTGAAGTGTTTATTTATAAAAGACATAACAGGAAAAAGAGACTGGACTATTTATCCTGTTAAGCGGCTCAAACTCCCTTTACAACTTGCTTTTCAGAAAAACAATAGGAAAGAGAGGCAAGGGGGAAAGAACCAACAGAGTTAGCAGTTAGCACTAAGAGACAATCAAAATCATTTCATCAGGAGCTAAATATGTAATTATACAAAATGCTGTATTATGCAATCAAAACGATGAAAAGAAAGCATAATGAAAAATGGAGAGCATGCCCCACAGGGGATTCAAACTCCACACTGCAGCACCAAACAAGTATCAAGGTTGGAAGCACGGTTTTCCAATAGGGAATGACCAAATTTCATAAAGGAAAAAATAGAAAACATTTTAATTAAGTTTTCTAATGGCTTCTGTGAACTTGGAAAATTTGGTAATTTGATTTCTATTTTTCTATTTGGAAAAATTTTAACCAAACAATAAATTTCCTAGGAATCATTTTATGGAAAATAGGAATTGTTTTTTAGAACAAAAATTACCAGAATAAGCTTTCCCACACTAAATTTCACTAATTTAGGAGGTTGAACGAATATAGTACTTCTCTTACTACGTTTTTCTTTGTACATTTTTATTGCATACAGGTTCTTTGTACATTTTTATGGCTTCTGTGAACTTGGAAAATTTGGTAATTTTATTTCTATTTTTCTATTTGGAAAAATTTTAACCAAACAATAAATTCAAGTTTACATTTTCTAGGAATCATTTTATGGGAAACAGGAATTGTTTTCTAGAACAAAATAATCAGAATAAGCTTTCCCACACTAAATTTCACTAATTTAGGAGGTTGAACGAATATATTACTTCTCTAATACGTTTTTTTTTGTACATTTTTATTGCATACAGGTTCTTTGTACATTTTTATGGCTTCTGTGAACTTGGAAAATTTGGTAATTTTATTTCTATTTTTCTATTTGGAAAAATTTTAACCAAACAATAAATTCAAGTTTACATTTTCTAGGAATCATTTTATGGGAAACAGGAATTGTTTTCTAGAACAAAATAATCAGAATAAGCTTTCCCACACTAAATTTCACTAATTTAGGAGGTTGAACGAATATATTACTTCTCTACTACGTTTTTCTTTGTACATTTTTATTGCATACAGGTTCTTTGTACATTTTTATGGCTTACGTGAACTTGGAAAATTTGGTAATTTTATTTCTATTTTTCTATTTGGAAAAATTTTAACCAAACAATAAATTCAACTTTACATTTTCCAGGAATCATTTTACGGAAATAGTCCTAAGTTCACAGAAGCCTTTAAACTCCATTAAGATTCCAATAAGAAATTTGTAGTAAGAAGATTTATCAGCAGTGTCACATTAGCTCCAATATAAAAATAGCCTTCATTTAACCCGTGTCTCTTATAGACCATGTTTCAAGTTTATTAAAGACCTGTTAATCTCTCTTGGTAGGTAGAGTCTATTAGTGGAGATAAGTTGGAGAAGCGTGCATATGAGATAGACAATATTTAAACTCAATGAGACATTTGGCCAAATAATGTGTATGTGCGTATCTGAAGTGCAACAGTTCTTGCTCAAATGAAAATGATTCCCGAATTTAGTATGATAACTAGGGTTGTCATGTTATAGATATATTAATTTGGAAAGTTGAGTCATGAGGTACAATGACACTGATTTGACAAAATTAAAATTTGATTTTAAATTTTTTTAAACTGTTTTCTCGTTGCATAAACCTTTAAGTTAAGAAAAATATGTTACATTGTCAAACCTCAAAGGACATAATGGGCAGAAGAGGGCTAATGAAAGGATCACTTGCAAGGTCATATCATGAAGAAGTTGCCAACCAAATGTGTTGAAACAGATATCTTCCATGTCTTTGGCTACCATGCTTGGGCCTCCACTACTTATATTTTCAAAATTCTAGAAATAAAGCCATAAATGTGAAGACTTCTGTTGTTTTAATGCAAGATCTGAACGAGCATCTGAAAAAAATCAATGGGATCACTTCAGCTGATCGCCTTAGTATGTGAGTCAATGGAACCACTGTAAGTATTATTCATGCATATCATGTATAAATAAGCCTATCACACTGTATTTTTTGTCTTATGTTGTCTATTCTTTGTCAAAGTGAACAACATATACTTAATAAAGCAAAGATGAAGTAGATATGGAATCAGGGGGTGTGGAAGGCATATTGCTTGAGGAAGATCTAGTCACTCTACAAAATGGAGATGCATGCTTGTAAAAGAAACCAGACAATACATAAACATCAATCAGAGTCTGCATAAAAAAAATCATTGGTTTGAGCCTACATAGGGGGCAAAATTCCTCCTTTTAAATTTTGAGTTTATGCTTATACAAAATATTTTTAGACCCACCTTCAATATTTTGCCATGCAAAGGGCAAAGAGATGATATAAGGACTAGCTAAAAAATAGTTGATTTTTTTACAAAAGTGCAAAGTAAAGAATCCATTTAAGAATGGAACAAGAAGAAAATTAAAACTCTCAAACGAATGAAGATGCAAAAGATAAAAGATCAGTCTAGCTAGAAGAGCTGAAGTCAATGCATGACAAATGTCCAAGGATAAAGATCCATTTTTGAAGGGTAAAGACCCGATCTCCAAATGATGAAGATTCATTTTTAAAGGGTGAAGGCAGGGTATCCAAGGATGAAGATCCATTTTGAAGGGTGAAGTCCCGATATTCAATGATGAAGATCCATTTTGAAGGGTGAAGACCTGATGTCCAAGGATGAAGATCCATTTTTCAAGGGTGAAGACCCGATGTCCAAAGGATGAAGATACATTTTTGAAGGGTGAAGATCCGATGTCCAAAGGATGAAGATTCATTTTAAAGGGTGAATACCCGATGGCCAAGAATGAAAATCCATTTTGAGGGTGAAGACCCATAACCCATTGAAGAATGGAATAACTGGCTAGAAGACAGCCAGAACTCTCAACTGCTAGAAAGTCACCCAAATACAGTCTCGGGTCCAGAACCTAACCAATCTAATCTCGGGTCTAAAACTCAACTAATCCAGTTTCGAGTCTAGAACCCAACCAAACCCCGGTCTATAACCTAACCAATCCAGTTTTGGGTCCAAAACCCAACCAACCTTGAGTCTAGAATCCAACCCAGTTTTAGGTCCAGAAACCAACCAATCCAGTTTCGGGTCCAGAACCTAACCAATTTAGTATCGGGTTGAGTACCCAAATCAAATCTAATCTCGGGTCGAGAACCCAAACTAACTCGGGTCCAGAATCCAAATCTTTTTTTAGTCCAGAACTCACTCTGGGTCCAAAACCCAAATTTTTTTTAGTTCAGAACTCAATCCTGGTCTAGAACCCAAACCAACTCGGGTTTAGAATCCAAATATTTTTTTCGAGTCCAGAACTCAATCTGGGTCCAAAATCCAAATATTTTTTGAGTCTAGAATTCAATCCTGATCCAGAACCCAAACCAACTTTGGGTCCATAATTGAAATCTTTTTTGAGTCTAAAACTCAATCCAACCTCGGGTCCAAAATCCATTCCTGTTCTAAATCAGTTCAAAAGTCATGTTGCTTTTTACTCTCTTATACTAAAGCCTTAGATTGCTCAAGCAGAGGGCAAACTGTAAATCCTTAAATTTGGATCGATTTAAATTTAAAAAGCTTATCTTGGTCCATTATAATTTTAAAGTTCTTAAACCTAATTTTTAAGATTAGAATTCAACCGGTGTGATTTTTATAAATTCCATAATAAAATTTCAAAAAAGCCAGTGATGAAAAATTAATTATTTTTTGGATCGATTTGAGTTGAGTTGGTTCAAATTTGGACCTGCCAAATTGATATAAAGCAATGCCAATATCAATTTGGGGCAATCCTCATATCAATTTGGGCATGCCAAATTGATATGGGCATTGCCTCATATCAATTTGAGCATGCCAAATCGATATGATGCTAGCTCATATCGATTTGGATGGCCAAATTGATATGAGATTTGCCTCATATCAATTTGGTCAGCCCAAATCGATATAAGGAAGGCCTCATGTCGATTTTTGACCTTTAATTTGACTAATATGAGTCTTAAAAGTATTTGGATCTGGCAATTTTATTTTCTAATCACACAGTAATACATTTACAACTCGTGTTAAGCAATTTAGGTTTAAGAGGGAAGTGTTTGTTTTTGCCTATAAATATAAGATTAAAGGCAGAGAAGAGAAAAACAACAAGAGACAACAACACGGGGTAATTCCACACAGAGCAAGGATTAGCAAACAACATGGTAGTAACACAGAATTAAAAAAAAAAAAAGCAATCAAGAGAGCAATCAAGGAGGCAGTAAAAGATTGTCTCAAGTTTGCTTCAATTCGTCCAAGATCAAGTAGTAATATATTGATTGGAGTAACCAACGAACTCAGGTTTTTCTTTCTTAAAAACCCTATTTACTTTAAACATGCATTGGCTATATTTCTTTCTTTTTTCTTTAAACATTGAAGATTGATTGACAATTAAAACCAACAGCTAGTTAATTCGACGTTGTGTTTTTGCATAAGGCCCTAATAACAATCACTGAATTAAAAATACTCTTTTATACTGTAGCTTAATAATTCCAATAACTTATATATATTCAATCTAGTTCATCAATTCACATCCATTAGCTTAACATGTCAAGCAAGCCATATCTCATATAAATATTTATCCAAAACTAATTGTTTAAATAACTTGAAAATCTTTACAGTAGCTAAAACTTCTCCAAATCCTAAATTGCTTTCCAAAAATTCCAAAACTAGTTTTACAAAATTCCAAAACCTTAAATCAGTTTTCTAAATAACCCTAATCCAAAACCCTAATCTCCTAAACCCTAAAAACTCCATTTCATCTAAAAACCCTAGTTTTTAGATCAAAACCCTAATCTTGTTTTTCTAAACTCTAAAAATCCCATTTTTCATCCATAAAACCTAAAATCTTAATGTTCCTCTTAAAAATCCTAATCTAGTCATCAAAATTCTAAAACCCTAAATGTAAACCCTAAAAGTTATATATTTATTGCTTTATTTAAGTCTAAAACTTAGATGCGATCATTTATGTTTTTGAATGAATGATTTATTAATTTTTTACTTTTATGAATGATTTATTATTATTTTACTCATAATGATTGAATGATTTAGTTTGGTTAAGTATTTAAGTTTTAAAAGATGTAAGAGGTATGTTTCCACTTTGTAGGTACCTCATTTGTTAAGTTTAATGTAATTTTATTTACTTAAGTTTTGAATTAATGTAAATGACATGTTTTTACCAAATGGTGGGTGTCCTATCTTATTTATTTTATTTTTGAACATTGGACATTGTAAAAAGCATATTTCCATCTACGGATGGGTGCCTATTTTCTTCAGATTTAGGCCCGTGTTCTCTAAGGTCTTAAGCCTAACAGTACCGAAGTCGCAATAACCATTATATATGAATGTGGGGCAAAAATCTCCTCTTACACTGTGATAATTTTTAATAATATATATTTAATAGATTTATACATCAATTAAGATAACTATTTTTTTTAGGAAAGATAACTGTATATTTTAATTACTTAAATTTAAATTTAAATTAAATGTATTTCTGAATTTCCTAAATAAAAATGTACTTGAAAATTGCCATTTTTTCCCACCGTCTTCTTCTAAAATATCCATACCGCCATTCTTCCCTAGAGCAGGCATACATAAAGCACAGAAAGCTAGAAACCGCTGACCTCAGAGGAAAATTATTCTATCTCTCTCTCTCTCTCTCTCTCTCTCTCTCTCTTTGTATGTACTGAAAGATAATAATAATAAAAAGAAAATGGCGAAAGGGGATGATGCACTAACGAGAAAGAAGAATAAAGCAAACAAAAAGAAACTGAATAAGCAGAATTCTAACGTGTCAGCTCGTGTTGCTACTATTATCGTCGCCAAGAAGCGCCGCCTCTCTGGTAAACGCCGAATGTGCCAGGTAAGCTAAACCTAAAACCTCTCTGGAGTTTGGTTCTTGCAAAGCTATAGCTTGAAAGGGAAGATGGATTTGGAATGTCATTTGGAGTGATTAGAGAGTGAGGATTATGATAATTTGGATTTGGGATTTTCTTATTTTTAAAGTGCTATGGATGATATCTAAAAACAAGAAACTATATTAATCATGGCTTAGAATTTGTTCAATGAAGTAACATATATGTGTACTTTGCAGGGATGTGTGCATATTTTCTTATAAGTGATAATTTTCATTTCTTAGGCAGTTTGGTATTGCTATTGCTATTTATAATTAGAAAGGGAAAAAAAAGGAAGTAAAGTAATGGGCTTTTTTTTTATTTCACCATGTTTGGCAATCTATTGTATCATGCTTGATATAGTTTTATCAAGGGCCATATATGAACCAATTTGAAGTATTCGTCAATTTTATTGCAAAGAAAAACAAGAATATAAGTTGAGTTTTACATTTCCTTCGTTCTTTTACTATGAAGCTTGTACTAATGTTCCTATACTTCTAAAATTAAAACTATATTAGTTGTCATTCCTTCATTTCCCTTGCTTTTCTTTTTCTTTGCTTCTCCTTGGCATTTTCCTTGTAAAAGGAAATTAATCTAATTTCTAATCCAAACATATTGGCCTGCCATCTACCCATACTACATATTTGTTATATTTGGTCCTCTTTTCGTTAAATAATATACAAATTGACACACTTTCACTAATTGAGTGAAGGTACCACAACTATTTTAACTTTTAATATCATTGCTTACAAACTTAGTGTTGTTTCCAGCAGTAAGCTAAAAATTTGGAAACTAAATATTTTTCAATTTAACTTTTTTATCTTCTAGCTTACTGGTTGCTACAGAAGTTTTTGTTAGAAAATAACATTATAGACAATATTGCTTAAATATTGTCATAGTGATTATCAAGAAACAGGGAATATTTCTTATTGTCTCTGTAACTTGTAATAGCAATAATCATGAAACAGTGAATGTGTTTCAGTCTTCCTACTCTAGATGATCCATTCAATGATCGACATGGTAAATCAAATTTTATTGTAAAGGATAAGAAGAAAAAGACTATTCCACATAAAGTGGATGAGAAAGTCTTCAGTGGGGGGAAAAAGGCCTCTCTGCTTAAAGAAACTCTTAGTAATAATATTGTTGAGAATGATAATATAGAACAGAAAAATGAGAAGCTTATGAATTTGAGGGGTGAAGTGAAAAGGTGTAGTAATAGTTTAGGTCTGAAAAAACACATTGACAATGGAAAGACAAAGATTTAGCTGGATGGGAAAGAGCATAATAATGAATGACAAGCCTGTGGAAACTCAGATGGTCCATCAAAGTTTTTCATTCTATGCTTAAATGCAATAGGCAAAGAATTGCATCATGAGGATACCTGTAATGATGAGGATAAGCCTCTCTTTATTAATCCTTAGGGAGTTAAATTTTTGAAATGTTTTTCAATGGGAAAAGATATACTGGAGATAAGTGGATCTTCTTATACTGTCGAGCAAGTTGCATGGATTGTTTCTCTTGCTGCTGACACTATTGCAAGAAAAGAGAAAGAAGGTCTATCATTTTCCAGTCCGTTTCTTCTATTCCTTGTACCATCTTAAGAAAAAGCTGCGAAGGTTTGTCTTTAAGGTTGTTGCCTTTTGATTTATAGATTTCCTTAAATATAGCTTTTTATTTTGTTTTATTGTGCAACAACTATTTACACTTGTTGGTTTTACTTCTCAGTTCATGAAGTGGCACTTTGATGATAAATATTAGGAATGGTAATTAGGATTAATTCCCGTTAATCCCTTGTCAAACTCCATTAAGCTGGGACAATGTCCAATGTTCAAAAATAAAATAAATAAGATAGGACACCCACCATTTGGTGAAAACATGCCATTTACATTAATTCAAAACTTAAGTAAATAAAATTACATTAAATTTAATAAATAAGGTACCCGCAAAGTGGAAACATACCTCTTACATCTTTTAAAACTTAAATATTTAACCAAACTAAATCATTCAATCATTCACCATGAGTAAAATAAAAATAAATCATTCATAAAAGTAAAAAATTAATAAATCATTCATTCAAAACATAAATGATCGCATCTAAGTTTTAGACCTAAATAAAGTTATAAATATAAAACTTTTAGGGTTTATATTTAGGGTTTTAGAACTTTCATGACTAGATTAGGATTTTTAAGAGGAAAATTAAGATCTTAGGTTTTATGGATGAAAAATGGGGTTTTTAGAGTTTAGAAAAACAAGATTAGGGTTTTGGGTTTTAGATAAAATGGAGCTTTTAGGGTTTAGGAAATTAAGGTTATTTAGAAAACTGATTTGAGGTTTTGGAATTTTGTAAAACTAGTTTTGGAATTTTTGGAAAGCAATTTAGGATTTGGAGAAGTTTTAGCTACTGTAAAGATTTTCATGCTATTTAAACAATTATTTTTGGATAAATATTTATATGAGATATGGCTTACTTGACATGTTAAGCTAATGGATGTGAAATGATGAACTGAATTGAATATATATAGGTTATTGGAATTATTAAGCTACTATATAAAAGAGTATTTTTAATTTAGTGATTGTTATTAGGGTCTTATGCAAAAACACAACTTCGAATTAACTAGCTATTGGTTTTAATCATCAATCAATCTTCAATGTTTAAAGAAATAAGAAAGAAATATAGCCAGTGCATGTTTAAAGTAAATAGGGTTTTTAAGAAAGCAAAACCTGAGTTCGTTGGTTACTCCAATATCAATATATTACTGCTTGATCTTGGATGAATTGAAGCAAACTCGAGACAATCTTTTACTGCCTCTTTGGTTGCTCTCTTGATTGCTTTTTTTTTTTTTTAAATTCTATGTTGCTACCATGTTGTTTGCTAATCCTTGCTCTGTGTCGAATTACCTTGTGTTGTTGTCTCTTGTTGTTTTTCTCTTCTCTACCTTTAATCCTATATTTATAGGCAAAAACAAACACTTCCCTCTTAAACCTAAATTGCTTAACACGAGTTGTAAATGTATTACTGTGTGATTAAAAAATAAAATTGCCCGATCCAAATACTTTTAAGACTTAGATTAGTCAAATTAAAGGTCAAAAATCGACATGAGGCCTTCCTCATATCGATTTGGGCTGACCAAATTGATATGAGGCAAATCTCATATTGATTTGGACATCCAAATCGATATGAGCTAGCATCATATCAATTTGGCATGCTCAAATCGATATAAGACAATGCCCAAATCAATATGAAGATTTCCCCAAATCAATATTGGCATTGTCTCATATCAATTTGGCAGGTCCAAATTTGAACCAACTCAACTCAAACCGATCCAAAAAATAATTAATTTTTCATCATTGGCTTTTTTTCAATTTTTATTATGGAATTTATAAAATCACACCGGTTGAATTCTAATCTTAAAAATTAGGTTTAAGAACTTTAAAATTATAATGGACAAGATAAGCTTTTTAAATTTAAATTGGTCCAAATTTAAGGGTTTACAGTTTGCCCTCTGCTTGAGCGATCTGAGACTTTAGTATAAGAGAGTAAAAAGCAACATGACTTTTGAAATGATTTAGAACACGAATAGATTTTGGACCGGAGGTTGGATTGAGTTCTGGACTCAAAAAAGATTTCAGTTCTGGTCCGAAAGTTGATTTGGGTTCTGGACCTGGATTGAATTCTAGACTCGAAAAATATTTGAGTTTTGGACTCGGATTCAGTTCTGAACTCGAAAAAAATATTTGGATTCTGAACTCGAGTTGGTTTGGATTCTGGAACCGGATTGAGTTTTGAACTAAAAAATGATTTGGATTTTTGACCCGCGTTGGTTTGGGTTCTAGACCCAGATTGAGTTTTGGACTCGAAAAAAATGATTTGGATTTTGGACCTGACTTGGTTTGGGTTGTGGACCCTGATTGAGTTCTGGACTCAAAAAAAATAATTTGGGTTCTGGACCCGAGTTGGTTTAGGTTTTGGATCCAGATTGAGTTCTGACTTAAAAAAGATTTGGGTTCTAGACCCGAGTTGGTTTGGGTTCTCGATCTAAAACTGGATTTGAATTCTCGACCCGAGATTAGATTTGATTTGGGTACTTGACCCGATGCTGAATTGGTTGGGTTCTAGACCCGAAACTGGATTGGTTGGTTTCTGGACCTGAAACTGGATTGGTTGGATTCTAGACTCGAGGTTGGTTGGGTTCTGGACCCAAAACTGGATTGGTTAGGTTCTAGTTTGGGGTTTGGTTGGGTTCTGGACTCGCAACTGGATTTGTTGAGTTTTAGACCCGAGATTAGATTGGTTAGGTTCTGGACCCGAGACTGAATTTGGGTGACTTTCTATCAGTTGAGAGTTCTAGTTGTCTTCTAGCCACTTATTCCATTCTTCAATGGGTTATGGGTCTTCACCCTCAAAATGAATTTTCATTCTTCGGCATCGGGTCTTCACCCTTTAAAATGAATCTTCATCCTTTGGACATCGGGTCTTCACCCTTCAAAAATGGATCTTCATCCTTTGGACATTGAGTCTTCACCCTTCAAAAATAGATCTTCATCCTTGGACATCAGGTCTTCACCCTTCAAAATGGATCTTCATCATTGAACATCGGGTCTTCACCCTTTAAAATGGGTCTTCATCATTGAACATCGGGGCTTCACCCTTCAAAATGGATCTTCATCCTTGGACATCGGGCCTTCACCCTTCAAAAATGGATCTTCATCCTTTGGACATCGGGTCTTTACCCTTCAAAAATGGATCTTTATCCTTGGACATTTGTCATGCATTGACTTTAGCTCTTCTAGCTGGACTGATCTTTTATCTTTTGCATCTTCATTCGTTTGAGAGTTTTAATTTTCTTCTTGCTCCATTCTTAAATTGATTCTTTACTCTGAACTTTTGTAAAAAAATCATCTATTTTTTAGCTAGTCCTTATATCATCTCTTTGCCCCTTGCATGACAAAATATTGAAGGTGAGTCTAAAAATATTTTGTATAAGTATAAACTCAAAAATTAAAAGGAGAAATTTTGCCCCTGTGTAGGCTCAAACCAATGATTTTTTTTATGCAGACTTTGATTGATGTTTATGTATTGTCTGATTTCTTATACAAGCATGCATCTCCATTTTGTAGAGTGGCTAGATCTTCCTTAAGCAATATGACTTCCACATTCCCTGATTCCATATCTACTTCATGTTTGCTTTATTGAGTATCTGTTGTTCACTTTGACAAAGAATAGACAATGTAAGACAAAAAATGCAGTGTGATATGCTTATGTATGCATGAATAATAATTACAGTGGTTTCATTGTCTCACAGACTAAGGCAATCAGCTAAAGTGCTCCCATTGATTTATTCCAGATGCTCATTCAGGTCTTGCATTAAAACAATATAATCTTCACATTTATGGCTTTATTTCTAGAATTTTTAAAACATGAGTAGTGGAGGCCCAAGCATGGTAGCCAAAGACATGGAAGATATCTGTTTGAACACATTTGGTTGGCAACTTATGATATGACCTTGCAAGTGATCCTTTCATTAGCCCTCTTCTGCCCATTATGCCCTTTGAGGTTTGACAATGTAGCATATTTTCCTTAATTTCAAGGTTTATGCAACAAGAAAATAGTTTAAAATTTAAAATCAAATGTTGATTTTGTCAAATCAGTGTCATTGTACCTCATGAATAAACTTTCCAAATCAACATATCTATAACATGACAACCCTAGTTATCATACTAAACTAGGGAATCATTTCCATTTGAGCAAGAACTATTGAACTTCAGATAGGCACATACACATTAATTGGCCAAATGTCTCATTGAGTTTAAATATTATCTATCTCATATGCACGCTTCTCCAACCTATCTCCACTAATAGACTATACCTACCAAGAGAGATTAACAGGTCTTTAATAGGCTTGAAATGGGGTCTATAAGAGACACGAGTTAAATGAAGGCTATTTTTAGATTGGAGCTGATGTGACACTGCTGACAAATCTTCTCACTACAAATTTCTTGTTGGAACCTTAAACAGTTGGAAGTATGAAAAGATAGAGCTTTGAACATTCTTTTGTCTTCTTAACATGAATTTGGATCTTAATTAGGATAGTCTTTACCTTTGTAAAAAGTTTGATACCCACATTCTTTTCCTTTTCTTCTTTTCCCTTTTTCTTGTTTTTCTTTTAGCATTTTATCATTTTGTCCTTCCCTATAGGACTGTCAAGTATAGGACTTTCAAGAACTAGATGACTTTTCTCCTATTTCTCTGATTTTGGTTGAGTCTCTGGTTGGATTGGGCCAATTCAAGTCAATCTGTCTTTGTAAACTAAGTGGAAGTCTTCTGCTGCTTTAGGTTAAAGAGAACTTGGTTGTCTTTTTGAACCACCTTTTTAGGTTTTATTTTTATTTTTATTTTTTTTCTCATCTTCTTTTACTTTATCTTTTTTTTTCTTTTCTTTTTCTTCTTTTTTTTAGGTTCTACCTCTAAAAAAGTTATCTTGTCTTGTTTGCGCCAACTTATGTTTCTGATAATGGATGAGTAGAGTGGTATAAATCTGCTTCAGTCCTGATTTTATCTCAATAAATTTGTGATATAAGGTCTAATTCAGGTGTCCTACAACTATCATTATAGTCTTGACTATATATCCTTCTTTTCCTTAGTGATCATAAGACTTGTCGAAAGTGTAACAACAGCTCAGAGAAGGTCATTAGGTTTACAAGCCAATGAAAAGTAAGCTTAAAATTTTATGAAGGCTCAAAAAGGACAAACTATGGATTGATATAAATAGGATGGATAATAGTCATTGGCTAACTAAACAATGCCTAGATCATCTCTTTATTAAATAAGCAGAGTTCAATGTTGCCTCAAAAGTTCATCAAAGCACGTTTTAAGATAGACTAGGACCTAGCCAAAGGTCATTGTGTGGAGCCCTCTCTAAGTAAGCATACACAACTCGATGCTATAGAATAATTCCCTCACCTAGTAAAGTCATTCAAATTATAATGCATAGATATACTAATTTATGATTATCAAGCTAGACTCATCATTGGTTAAGCACTAAAATTCAAAAACCAACGTAATTTATTCAAACAATCTGAATTTGAAAAATATAATTGTTCCAAAGAAAGAAAATGAAATAAAAAACAAACAAGCTAAGAGAAGTTTGTTGAGTTGAAGTCAAAGATGCTTCATTTATTTGGATGTATCAAGGGCAATCATCATAACCTCCTCATCCACAGTCCCTTTATCTGTGTCTTGAAAAGTTGATAAGACAGAACTTTTCTTTAATCCTCTCTCTATCATGAAGGTCGCTGGCGGTGGCACCCTTCTAAATTTAGGCAAAGGATTATTCTTAGTATTGGGCTTTTTGGGCTCGGGCAGCTTGTCATTGTCAATTAGATCTTAGATCTCATGCTTCAATTGAGTTCATCTATCTATCTCATGTCCTTGTGTCTGATGATATTGGCAAAAAACTTTATTATCAAAGTTTAGAGATAAAGGATTTGACAAGGGTCGAGGAGCCAATGGTTGTAACAATCCTTTCTTCTGCAGCTTGTTGAAAACCCAAAATAAAGGTTTTTCAACTCTAAAAATTGTCTTCTATTTGCTTGAACAGTTGCATTGACATCTACTACATTTTATGCACTCTGGCCTCCAGACTGATAATTCCCCCTCTCATTCTTTCTTCTAGAAAATGGCTCTTCTCTCTTTTTCATTCTTCTATTTGTAAACCAGCTTAGAGAAGATCCTTGAAATCCCTTATAAGTGTGTGAGACATCCATTCAAGCAGACTGGATAGGACACCCCTGACTATCATCTTGATCGAGTCAGACTCATCAAGCCTCCTTTTGAGAAGTGCAACCATATTTCTACATCTCTTCACATAATCAACAAAACTTTCATTTTTTTTTGCCTGATAGTCTCTACCTCCATTATGGTCACTTCCAACTCAACATTGTACCCATACTACTGGATGAAGGCTTTGTATAGCAAATCCCATTTCTTTTGAGTACTTTTCTCTAAGGTATTGAACCAATTCTGCACAATAGGATCTAGTAAAAGCATAAGTACCTTAGAGTTTGAGCCTTGGTAGCTCTAACAGACTGCATAGCGGTGATGTACTACTTAACATGCAGGTGTGGATTCCCTATACCATTGTACCTAGTGAAAGAGGGCATCTTGAACTTGTAAGAAACTTCTTCATCTTGCTCAAATAGCTTGTCCACTTTCGACACCTCTTTAGCTTTAACTTCTTTTAGAACTTCTTTTCCAAATCAGCAATCGTTTTTTCAAAACCCGCAGACTTAATCTTCTCTCAACCTTCTCCTCTTTCAACTTTTCTTCTTGGTCTTGAAGTACATATTTAATCAGCATAATCCATTACTACCTTTTCTTCAATAAAGGCTACTTCCACGACCTTAGGCTTTCCTTTGTCCTTCTGCTTCTTAGTACCAGCAGATGCCTAAGCAGTGTTTTCCAATAGTGCAGTTAGTTAGCTCTTCATAGTCTGAGCCAGGACCTCCTTCAGTTCTTTAATCTTGGCATTCAGGGTGTCGTCCACCATCTTTTGAATATGTTCAGGCTCCATTATTTTTGGTGAGATGCTAACTGAGTTGCTAATTGATTCTACATCGCTGGCATAGGTTGGGTTGTTGTACGCTCTTTAGCTGTTGTACTTTAGGTCTGTAAGCTAGAAAGGATCAATAACATGTAATGCAATGAGTGTATGCATGTATGCATATATGCACAAGTAATCAAATAATCAAGGATAATTAGGAGGTTCCTTCCAACCTTATAACTTCAACACACGAATGGAAAGTCTCTTTTTCTAGGTATATAGTCAACAAAATATCAACATGGGACATCTTGTTTTCAAAAAAATTTCCTCGGATGATTTTAACCAATAGTTATATTTTCTAACTTAGAAGCCAGTCCATGATAATTTCCATTAATTAGGCTTTAATATGTTGAATCTCAACTAAAATAACTTTTATGCTATATTGGATTAAAACTAAATTAACATGTTTATTATAAATATATTTCCTATTTGAAAAAATAAATAATGATTCATACAAAAAATAAGCCCATGATTAATAATTCTTGGTATAAACTAGGCTCACAATTAATTTTTGGTATTCCATAATTGACCTAAATAATTTGTAAGCTCTTTTTAAGAAAAATGTTTATAATTTTTAAAGTAAAAAATAATTTTGTTTCAAAGCCTTTGGGCTTTTAAGTTTGGGTCATAAGGTGGAAGAAGATTTTTTGACCCATTTTGAAAAGTTTTATGTCCAAAGACCATCTTAAAGATTTTAAAGATTGTTTTGGTCTTTTGGTTTTAAAGGAAAAAAATTATTTTGAGCTTACAATATGATTAGGTCATATTAAAAAAAGAACAAACCAAATAATCTATGGTTCAAACCAAAATATATTAATCATAGTCAAATAACAAGCATTTGGGGTAAAAACCTAAGGAAAGTAACTAAGCCAATTACATGAGCTTTAGTCTTTGGATTGAAAAACTTTAGACTCTCATAGCAAGTATATACCAAAAGGTACAAGGCTATGAGTGGTTATGCCATGCTCGATCTCCATATTTTGAGTGAAAGTATGGTATCCCTTACATAACACAACACGGGTAATACGGGCACCCTAACTCATGCACACAATGCAATCTAATTGATGCAATGGACAATATTACAATAAGAAAGAATAAAATAATATAAAGACCAGCAGAATCAACTTCTCTTATCCCTAGTGGAGTAGCCACTGTGAGTAGGGATTTTTGCCCCTACTCCTATATGGAATGGTTCTTGTGACTTCGACACTGTTAGGCTCAAGGCCTTATAGAACATGAGCCTAAAACTGGAGAAAATGGAGTCGCTAGCTGGATGGGCCAGAAAGAAAGAAAAGATGTAGATGACTCGATTTCTAAGGAATTTTCAACCCCCTAATGGGTTCAAAAAGTTGGATACATATGGGGAAGGTGAGAATGACCTAGCACCCCCATAACATCCGGTTCATTAGAACTAACCTTTTTTTCAGGTCTAAATTTATTAAATTCTTAAATATTATAATACTATCCATAATATATACAATTATCAAAAGAAATAAACATCCATCACTTTATTAAAATGAAACAAACAAAACAGGCACCCATCCATAGATGGAAACATGCCTTTTACAATGTCTAATGCTAAAAACAAAATAAGATAGGGCACCCACCATTTAGTGAAAACATGCCCTTTACATTAATCCAAAACTTAAGTAAATAAAATTACATTAAACTTAACAAATGAGGTACCTACAAATTGGAAACATACC
Source organism: Garcia nutans (assembly GCA_947685225.1). Lineage (NCBI taxonomy): Eukaryota > Viridiplantae > Streptophyta > Magnoliopsida > Malpighiales > Euphorbiaceae > Garcia > Garcia nutans. The sequence continues at coordinate 41,407,071 of CANTUV010000017.1, forward strand.
TCATACATCTTTTAAAACTTAAATATTTAACTAAACTAAATCATTCAATCATTCACCATGAGTAAAATAAAAATAAATCATTCATAAAAGTAAAACATTAATAAATCATCAATTCAAACATAAAATGATTACATCTAAGTTTTAGACCTAAATAAAGCAACAAATATACAACTTTTAGGGTTTTAGAACTTTTATGACTAGAATAGGGTTTTTAAGATGAAAACTAAGATTTTAGGTTTTATGGATGAAAAATGGGGTTTTTAGAGTTTAGAAAAACAAGATTAGGTTTTTTAGGGTTTTGATTTAAAAACTAGGGTTTTAGGATAAAATAAAGTTTTTAGGGTTTAGTAAATTAGCGTTTGGATTAGAGTTATTTAGAAAACTGATTTAAGATTTTGGAATTTATAAAAATAGTTTTGGAATTTTTGGAAAGCAATTTAGGATTTGGAGAAGTTTTAGCTACTGTAAAGATTTTCATGCTATTTAAACAATTAGTTTTGGATAAATATTTATATGGGATATGGCTTACTGAACATGTTAAGCTATTGGATGTGAATTGATGAACTAGATTGAATATATATAAGTTATTGGAATTATTAAGCTACTGGATAAAAAATTATTTTTAATTCAGTGATTGTTATTAGGGTCTTATGCAAAAACACAACTTCGAATTAACTAGCTATTGGTTGTACTCGTCAATCAATCTTCAATGTTTAAAGAAAAAAGAAAGAAATATAGCCAGTGCATGTTAAAAGTAAATAGGGTTTTTAAGAAAGGAAAACCTGCGTTCTTCGGTTACTCCAATATCAATATATTATTGCTTGATCTTGGATAAATTGAAGTAAACGTGGACAATCTTTTACTGCCTCCTTGATTGCTCTCTTGATTGCTTTTTTTTTTTTTTTTAAATCTGTGTTGCTACCATGTTGTTTGCTAATCCTTGCTCTGTGTCGAATTACCTCGTGTTGTTGTCCCTTGTCGTTGTTTTTCTTTTCTCTTCCTTTAATCATATATTTGTCTTAAAAAACAAGCACATCCCTCTTAAACCTAAATTGCTTAACCTAAGTTGTAAACATATTACTGTGTGATTAGGAAATAAAATTGCTCGGTCCAAATACTTTTAGGACTTGAATTAGTCAAATTAGAGGTTAAAAATTGACATGAGGCCTTCCTCATATAAATTGGCATGCTCAAATCGATATGAGGCATGAGGCAATGCCCATATCATTTTGGCTCTCCTAAATCGATATGGGCTAGCCTCAAATAGATTTGGGAGGTCCAAATTTGAACCAACTCAACTCAAACCGATCAAAAAAAAAAATTAATTTTTCAGCACTGACTTTTTGCAATTCTAATATGGAATTTATAAAAATCACACCAGTTGAATTCTAATCTTTAAAATTTGATTTAAGAACTTTAAAATTATAATGGACCAAGATAAGCTTTTCAAATTTAAACTAGTCCAAATTTAAGGGTCTACACATAGGATATTAAAGTTTACCTAAATTAAACTAAAAATTAATTTATATTCCATATTTTCTGGACAATAATATATTTATTTATTAGAAATATTGTAACAAACATCATAATTGATGAATGGATTAAATAATTTACTAAAAATTGAAATTTATTTCTAAAATTTTATAATCAAAATTTTGTTAGTACTATATACTTAAAATTTTGAGGAAAAAAAAATAACTTTGCATATAATTTTTTAAATATTAGAATATTTTTATTCCCAGTAGTTTATTCTCCAAAATATGATATTTTCTTATTTAATTTTTTAAATTTATTTTAATCAATTACAAACAATTTAGTAGTACATGAAGTTATAAATTTAGATTTTAATAATTATTTTTCTTTGAAAAGATTTTATATACCAACAATTAGTAGAATCAAAATTTTTTAAGTAAATAATAGAAGTGTAAAAAAATATAAGAATGATTGATGTTATAGTGGAAGTGGTAATTTCAATTCGCATGTTGATTTGTAGAATATTCGGTGGTTACTGGAGTCGCCGAAAATTAGTTACGTCTCAACTTCAAAAGAATCTTTGATGATATTATTTAGTGTAAAAGAATCAAAATTTTTTGGTGTCAATTAGGGGGAGAGAAAAACATTATTACTGTCTCTTTTAATTTTATATAATTATACCCTAGTTTTATGGACTAACTAAAAAATTAGGTTAGCCTAATCCCAATAGAATAGAGAATTAGCCTAATTCCAATAGAATAGGGTATCTCATTTAAAGTGGGTTATACACTATCCACTAAGCCGCCAAGTTTTAGTGTCTGAAATAAGGTTTTTAAAAAAATTGAGTAATATCTCCGACTTGGCCATACAAGCCATATATTAAAAACACAACTTTACATTAACATATCTCTTACACGTCATATAGGAAATGAGGTGTGTGACCATAATATCAACAAGTAGTGTTATATTAAGTAACCATCAAACTAACATAACACTTTTCATGTTTACAATACCCCAAATGATTTTAATATCACTGTTGGTGTAGACCTTTGATTTTGGCCCTAGCTAATCTAATCCTAATTAAAGAAGGCCTAGTCAAGTCTGGTCCACTTTTACTGGCTTAAACCTATTTTAAAGCCTTTAATTTGATTGATGCAATTCTATGAGGCATAAAGTAATCTAGTTAAACTTTTAAAACCCTAAATAGGTTAGATTTAAAGGTTTGGTTGGATTTAATTTGATATCGGCCTTGTATTGGACTCAAAATTCGGTATAGGTGTGCCTATGTCCAATTGAGTCATCCCAATTCGACATGGGATACCCCATATCAAATTGGGAGGCCCTCAATTCTATATGGGGTGTCTCCATGTCGAATTGGGACACCCGATTCGACATGGGGCAGCCCTATATCAAATTGGGACTTTCCCATTTTGATGTGGGGCTTCCCCATATCGAATTGGGGCTACCCCAATTCGATATGGGGGCCAACCAGGGGACTCATTATTGAATTAGGGAAATCCTAATTCGATATGGAGCTATCCATATCGAATTCGGATTGCCAATTCGATATGGACTTTGATTCCATGTCAGATTGGGATTGTTTTAATTCGACATGGTCTTGGTTTGCCTCAAATTAAAGGAGTTTTAATCCGACATGCTCACGGTTTTCTTTTAAATTAATTTGATATACATTAGGAAACTTTTCTAAATAGGAAGTTAAATACACGTTTAACCTAATATATTTGTTGCGCTCAAATTAACTCTACCACAAAGCGTCACTCGCAAGTATACGAGGTAGCTGTAGCAAAGGTGATCGCCCCAAGGTCGTCTCACAAGGAAGCCAAAGTAGGTAATTGATTATCAAAGTAAAAGTAACAAGTAATTGAAGTAATTTAAATTGCAAGGTAATGAAGAAGATTGATTTAAGTTGAAAACGATAAAAATAAACAAAAGCTGATGTTTTGATTCACTTGATAGAAGGGTCTAGGGTTCGCACTTCTCTACTATTGATATGTATGATCGGTTATTCCACTTAACTAATTTAATTTCTAAGATTAAATCTCAAACAACTTAATTAATTGAGTCAAGGAAATAAGCTCTCGCATTCAAACCTCTTACAACTAATCTTGTTATAATTGAAACAATCTTTTTAATAGGTTATATCTCTAATTCACCTAAGTCCTTAATTGAATTGTTCCAGCATTAGATTTCATCTCTCAATTCATCATCTAATACCTAAAACACACAATTGGTGGCCAATCAATTATATGTTAACAATATTTCATTCAATAAAGGCTAAAGAAATCATTAGTTAAGAGAATAACCAATTCATACAATCATAGCAAATCCATACAAACCCTAGACTAGATTAAATTAGTTCATGATGTTATCAAGCATACTCATCTCATTAATAATCAAAGAAATCAATTTAGACATGATAATGTTCATAAACACAATTTCAATGAAACTAAAGAGACAAAGTTTAAGAATAAAACCAAGTTACAAACTCCTTGAAGTTTTTGATGAATCTCTTGATCGAATCTTGCAAGAAGGATGAAACAATGGGATGAACAATCTAATCTAAACTAGTTTAATCCAAAGTAAAGTCAAAATCCAAGAAAACAAATGTTTAAACCCTAAGATCTCTCTCAGATGGCTGAATTTTGCTCTCTAAAATCGTCCACCCCCAAACCCTAACTTTCTTTTCCTTTTATATGAATCGTACGCGTTAAAAATCCGATGCGGGCTTGGAACATGAGGGACACGGCCAAGTCAGAAGTGACTTGGCCGTGTGAGTGTCTTTTGGAGGGACACGGCCAGGTGACAGGGCCGTGTCCCTTGCCAGTGTTCGCTACTGCCTGCCCTTTTATCTTCTTTTCTTCTTGTTGAGTGACACGGCCAAGTGGAGTGTTTGAGGGACACGGCCACATGACTTGGCCGTGTCCCTTGCCTGTGTCTGCCTTTGTGAAATTTGCTTCGTCTTTGCCTTTTGAATCAAGTGATACATGGTCAAGTCAAGGTGACTTGGCCGTGTTGGGCTTCTTTGGAGGGACACGGCCACATGACTTGGCCGTGTCCCTTGCATGTGTCTGCTACTGGGACTTGGTCTTCAATTTAATCTTGGTATGGGACACGGCCAGTGACTTGGCCGTGTCCTCTGCCTGTGTCAGCTACTGCCCATTTCATCTTCAATTCATTTCCTTGCCTGTTTTAACCTAACACAAAACTCAAAACAAACTTAAAACACGAAGTAAATAAACAATAACCGATAAAACATAAACACAAACTAAAAACTAGATCAAAAACGACATAAAACTAAAAATAAACTAAAACTACACAATTAAAGAAAACACTAGACAAACCGATAAAAACTAACGAAATACCTAAATAAAACAATAATTAACATAATAAACAAGACACAAAACTATAACAAAAACTAATAAAACAATATTCCTCTATAAATATAGGTTTAAAAATAACAAGAAGGAGGGAACAACAAGGGAATTTTGACAGAGCAACAAAGCAATTACAAAAAATTATCAAACAACCAAGAAAAAGATCAAACACTATCAAGACAGTAGTTCACTGACTTGATTTCTTCCGACCAAGAAGAACAAGGTTGGTGCAAGCAAAAGTATCAATGCTTAATTTTGGTGGAATCTATAAATGAAGGTATGTTTTTCTAACTTAATTCATTTAAATTTAAGGACAGATAATTTATTACTATTTCATCAATCAAACTGTCTTTTTTTTAAAGTTCATTCTTTTAATTTTTAATTTATACACAAATACACAGTAAGTATAGTTGTTGCTTTTTATTGTTTGTATAACCAGTAACTCGTTCCATTAAATCACCATAGCACTAGAATTATTCACATAACGTTTTGAACATCCAGTAGCTATATTACACATAAATATTTATCAAAAATTCATGTTAAAGTACTCTTAGAGTTTTTATAATAATCATATTTTGATAAACCTTAATCTATGTTCTAAAGACTAAGAACCCTAAACATGTGTTTCACTAATTTGCAAAACCATAAATCCGTATCCCAATTTCCAAAACCTTAAATCAGTTTTCTAAATCAACCAAAACACCAATAGTTAGTAAACCTAAAACCCTAAATTTCAAAAATCCTACCTAAACCCTAATCCAAACCCTAAATCCCAATAATAGTCAATAAACCCTAATTTTCTAAATCCTAAAAAAACCCCAATTTTATCCAAAATCCTAATTTTAAATAAAAACCATAAAAACCCTAATCTTGTTCTCCTAAACCCTAAATATCCTAATCATGTTTTTCTAAACCCTAAAAACCCCAATCTTGTTTTCAAAACCCTAAAAACCCCAATCTTTTTTTCAAAACCCTAAAAATCCTATTTCGTATCCATAAACCCTAAAACCCTAATTTATTCCTAAGAACCCTTTAAGATGTAAAACCCTAAATTTATATATTTGTTCCTTTATTAAAAATTTAGATATGATTAATGATTTATTAATGTTTTATTTTTATGAATGATTTATTTTTATTTTGCTCATGGTGAATGATTGAATAATTTAATTTGGTTGATTATTTAAGTTTTAATAATGTAAGAGGTATGCTTTCACTTTGTGGGTACCTCGTTTGTTAAGTTTAATATAATTTTATTTTGCTTTAAGTTTTGGATTAATGTAAAGGGCATGTTTTCACCAAATGGTGGGTGTCATATTTTATTTATTTTATTTTTGAACATTGGACATTGTAAAGGCATATTTTCATCCACAGATGAGTGTCTATTTTGGTTTCTTTATTTTAATAAAGATGATGGATGATTATTTATTTTGATAATTGCATGTAATATGGATGATATTATAATAGTTAAGAATTCAATAATATTTAGACCTGAAAAGGTGACCGGTTCCAATGAACCGGGCGTTATAGGGGTGTTAGGTCATTCTCACCTTCTCCATACGTATTCAACTTTTCAAACCCAATAGGAGGCTGGGGATTCTTTTGGAATCGAGACATCTACCCTTTTCTATTTTCTCAGCCTGTCCGGGTGGCTACTCCATTTTCTCTGGGCTTAGGCCCGTGTTCTTTACGGCCATGAGCCTAGTAGTGGAAAATGTAGTGGTATATACATATATACATCAAAATCAATATTTACAAAATATAAAGTTTATACATGTTTGGCAGTTCATCTCTGATCTTGAAGTCCACAATCAAAACTTCACAAGCCTAGACTCGACTCGGTCTAGCTGAACTCTCCGGTTCAACCGAATCTACCCTGTTACCTGCACGATGAACCACAATCGCGCTAAACCATAGGCTTAGTGGTACAAACCACAATAACAATATGATTCAATGTAATGCCAATGTCATACTTTTAAGAATTAGAAACAATACACAAGAATATCATTTTTCATAACATTACATTTTATTATATTATTCAATTGTTTTATCATTCATGATTTACATTTAAGCAGAGATAAGCATGGGCCCAACAGAAACTAATATGCCATTCAAATTCCAGAGTTACTGTTTTGGTCCAATAATCACATTTATCAAGAACGTAGGCGAATCATTATCACAATGAGAAACATCTCATATGTAACATCCCAACTAGGCTTCAAGGGCTAGGCCCAACCAAGCTTCAAGGGGAGCTAAGCATCAACCCAACTTGGCTTCAAGGACCAAGCCCAACCCAGCTTCAAGGGATTGTTACTTTTAGGCATGCCACCAACAACAAAACTTTGAAAATTGAATAACATACCAGGCACACAATTCTTTCATAATTTCATTATCAATTCCATTCTCATTTTCTCATGATCATTTAGGCACAATGCCCCAAATATTTCATTTATATCATTATAGCCATCAACAATGGCTTCACATTTCATCATTAAGATATACATAATAAATTACATGTTCATACATTTTGAATCCTCAACATATATTTCACATAGTTTACATAATGCAAATCATAGTACCATTCTTATATATCAACAATATAATAGGTAACCTAACACATTTTTCAACCAAATGTGTTAAGTCCCAAAGTCATGTAAATGTATGCAATCATGTAAGGTTTGTACTTACCTCAAGAGCAACTCACACCAATCTAACTACTACTCTTCCAAGAATCCTTCAGCACTTGGATTAGGGCAACTCAAACTCTTCAAAACTTAATCCAAAAGTGATTATACACACTTACTTAGAGATACACATAAGATAATAAGGATAAGAACCAACTAGGGCAAACTCTACACACGACACGCTCAACAACACGAGCATGTCCCTGACCGTGCCCTAAACCCACAACACAGAAGCTTTGACACGCTCAGTGACATGGGCGTGTCACTGCACATGTCAATTCTCCTTCAACACAATAGCTATAACACACTCAGTGACATGGGCGTGTCACTAGACATGTCAATCCACTAACAACACAGAAACTATGAAACTCTCAATGACATGGGCGTGTCACCCATCCAGAAAACAGAACCATTGACATGTCCAAAGACTTGGCCATGCTCATGGGCGTGTCAGGCCAAAAATCCTAATTCCGACACCAACAACATCACATCCAACAAACAACATACTTTACCCTTTTCCACTCCAAACAATCTTACCCAAAACCATCAATAAACCATACTAAACGTGCATAAACATCAAAACAACTTAAAACAATCATCAAACACAATCACAACCACAATCACAACTCAACCCATACACAATCCACAACTCTTGCTTTCTTTCACCAAACTTAACCTTTCCTCTGAACCAACCCCAAAATCAAAGTCAAATAGACAACACAATCTCACACACACCACAATTATACATACACATATCAATAACAACCATACACTAAGCTCAATTTACAAACTCAAAAGAAAACCAAAGAATCAAGTTGGAAACTTACCAAAAGTAATGAAAACCCTTCAAACTCCAACTTGATCTCTTGAAACACCTTCAAATCTTGAGTTAGGAAGAACAACATCTCTATTTCCCTCTTGTTAATGGTGGTGGTCGGCTAAACACAAGAAAGAGGAAGAAGATGATGATAAGTCAACCCACATACTTGTCTCTTAACCACTAAAGTCCTCTTTTAATATCCACCAAGCAATTATAATAATAAAATATTAAATATCATCATCCACTTAATTTAATTTCCATTTATATAATCAATAAATCTCATTTGACCAACTAATTAGTTGACTTGTATATGTTATATATATCTCTATATATACAACATATACACACTTCTCTTTCCTCTTAATCCTTTATACACACTTTAAAATCATTTAATCCAATTTCAACAATAATCATTCCAAAAATTTTAGGGTATAGTTTGGGATATTACAATTCTCCCCCTCTATAAATAAATTTCATCCTCGAAATTACCTGATCTTAAATCTGAAATAGCTAGGGATACTAGTCTTGCATCACTTGCTCACTCTCCCAAGTTGTCTCTTCCTTAGCATGATTCTTCCAAAGAACTTTCACAAGTGGCACTTTCTTATTTCTCAACTCTTTTATTTCATGTACCAAAATAGCCACTGGTTCTTCTTCAAAAGTCAGATCTGGACTCACCTCAATAGATTCAATGGACAGAATGTGAGATGGGTCTGATCTGTACCTCCTCAGCATAGAGACATGAAAGACATTATGAATTCTATCCAATTCAGGCGGCAAAGCAAGTCGATAAACAACTGGTCCAACTCTCTCCAATACCTCATAAGGTCTAATAAAACGAGGACTCAGCTTTCCTTTGCGGCCAAATCTCAAAATCCTCTTCCAAGGAGACACTTTCAAAAATACTTTATCTCCAACACCAAACTCTTTGTCTCTCCTCTTCAAATCTGAGTAAGATTTCTGTCAGTCTGAAGCTACTTTCAACCGATCCTAAATTGGGACCAACCAATTTACCTTCTCCAACTTCATTCCAGCATAGAGGCGTCTTGCATCTTCTACCATACAATGCCTCATAAGGTGCCATTTTAATACTAGATTGATGACTGTTGTTGTAAGAAAATTCTATCAATGGCAAAAATCTATCCCGACTACCAGAGAAATCAACGTCAGCTTCTCAACATATCGTCTAAAATCTGTATCACTCTCTCTGACTGCCCATCTGTCTGCGGATGAAAAGCAGTGCTAAAGTGCAATCGAGAACCTAAAGCAGCATGCAAACTCTTCCAAAACCTTGAAGTAAACCGAGGATCTTGATCAAACACCAAAGAAATTGGGACTCCATGCAATCTCACTATCTCACTGATATACAGCTCAGCTAACTTTTCAAGAGAATAGTCCATCCGAACTGGAAGAAAATGAGCTGTCTTTGTCAATCGATCAACAATCACCCAGATGGCATCATGCTTCTTCTGAGTCAATGGCAAACCATCTCACAAAATCCATTGTTACACGTTTCCATTTCCATTCAGGCACTGATAAAGGTTGGAGCAACCCAGTTGGAACTTGGTGTTCGGCTTTCACTTTTTGACAAGTGAGACATTTAGATACAAACTCCGCTATGTCCCTCTTCATACCTGACCACCAATAATGTTGCTTCAAATCATGTTACATCTTAGTATTCCTAGGGTGCATAGCAAAAGCCGACTGATGTGCTTCCTCTAAAATAATCTTTTTCAATCTTGCATCATCAGGAACACACAATCTATCTTTGAACCATAAAATACCATCACCTCTCACATGGAAATCTCGGCTCTCCCCCTTTTGGCAATCTGACACAACTTTTTGAATTTTTTCATCAGCCAACTAAGCCTCTTTAATCTGATTCAACAACACCAGTCTCAATTGCAAATGAGCTAACAAAGCACCATCATCACATGATTCGAAACTAGCATGCAATACTCTTAATTCAACAAGCAATGAGAGCGAAGAAGCAGTCAAACCTGCCAAAGACTTCCGACTCAAGGCATCTGCTACAACATTTGGCTTACTAAGGTGATAATCAATCAAACAGTCATAGTCTTTAATCAACTTCAACCACCTTCTCTGCCGAAGATTTAGCTCTCTTTGAACACCCAAGTATTTCAAACTCTTGTGATCTGTATAGATGAAACACTTCTCCCCATACAAGTAGTGTCACCAAATCTTCAAAGCAAAAACTATGACTGCCAATTCCAAATCATGTGTCGAATAATTAAGCTCATGTGGCTTCAACTGCTGAGAAGCATAAGCTATGACTCTACCCTCTTGCATCAAAACACAACCTAAACCACTATGTGAAGCATCACTGTAAATCACATATGGTTTATCTTCCACAGGCAAGGTAAGAACAGGAGCTTGAGTCACCATCTCCTTCAACTGCTCAAAGCTTGCTTAACACTGATCTGACCACAGAAATCTAACTCCCTTCCAAAGTAATCTGGTGAGTGGAATAGCTATCAAAGAAAAGAAAACCCTTCACAAACCATTGATAATAGCCTGCCAAACCCAGAAAATTTCTAACTTCAGTTATAGTCTTCGGTGGACTCCAATTTAAAATAGCCTCAACTTTACTCAGATCAACTCTTATATCATCTGCTGAAACCACATGACCGAGAAAAGTCACTTGATCAAGCCAAAACTCACACTTAGATAGCTTAGTATACAACTACTTTTCTCTCAAGGTCTGCAATACAATCCATAAGTGCTTATCATGATCCTCCTCATTATGCGAATACACCAAAATATCTTCGATAAAGACCACCACAAACTGATCTAGATAGGGTCTAAACACCCTGTTCATCAAATCCATAAAAACTGCTAGTGCATTCGTCATTCCAAAAGGCAACACCAAAAACTCATAATGCCTATATCTTATGTGGAAAGCTGTCTTAGATACATCTTCAGCTCTGACTCTCAACTGATGGTACCCTGATCTCAGATCAATCTTGGAAAATACTGCTGCTCCCTTCAATTAATCGAAGAGATCATCTATCCTAGGCAAAGGATATTTATTCACTTTATTCAACTGCCTATAATCGATGCACAATCTCAAAGTACCATCCTTCTTCTTCACAAACAAAACAGGCACTCCCCATGGAGACACACTAGGGCGAACAAACCCTTTATCCAACAACTCCTGCAACTGCACCTTTAACTCTCTCAACTCAGCAGGTGCCATTCGATAGGGAGTAATAGAGATGGGAGTGGTACCAGGCAACAAATCAATACCAAACTCCACTTCTCTCTCAGAAGGTAACCCTGGCAACTCCTTAGGAAAAACATCTGGGGTTCCGCAACTGTGGGTATACTATTAAGTTGAGAACCCACTACTATGGTATCTACAACATGAGCAAGATAAGCATCACACCCTTTTGGAATCAACTTCCTAGCTGCAACAGCTGAAACAAACAAGGATGCAATATGTCTCTACTCACTAGATACCATCACACTTCTACCATTACTGGTTCTCAGGGTAACACACTTCTTCTGACAGTCTACCACAACTCCATGCTTAGACAACCAATCCATGCCTAAGATCAGATCATACTCTTTAAAAAGGCATTTTAATCAAATCACCAAGAAACTCCTCATCTTGCACCACAACTAAACTATCACGATGCACCTTGCTAACTATCACACTATGCCCTAAAGGATTTGTCACCAAGAGATCAAATCCTAGAGACTCTGAATGCAATTCAGTCACAGGCAAGATAGATGCACTTATATATGAATAAGTAGATCCTGGATCAATAAGAGTAAGAAATGAAATGCCAAATAAAGAAAATGTACCTACAATGGCTGCTGAAGCATCCGGCTGCCTTTGCATCACATACACTCATTGAGATGACCCATCCTTCTCTGGCCTGCTGCCTCCGGATGTAGAACCTCCTCTCTGACTAATCCCGGATCGACCACCTCTACTAAAACCTCTTCCCCCTTGACCTCCTCTACTGACACTAGGTCGAGAAGTTGCAGTATCAGTCTGTCTATCTTCTAGTAGCTCAGGGTAATCTTTGATGAAATGATTCGGTGACCCACATCTAAAACATACTCCTGGTCCACCCGTCTTCCAGCAAGCACCTCCATGTGCCCTACCACAATGAACACATGTAGGTGGAATAGATCTGTGAACCATCGGAGTCGGAGCACTAGCTACAGAAAACTGTAGGTCTCGGTCTCTACCTCTAATACTGAACTGACCTACCAGGCTGCCACTGGCTCCTACTGACTCTCGAAACAAAACTTCCTCTACCTCTCTTCATAGATGAAGATCTTGCCTCAAACTGCGGTCTCCTAACTCTAGTCTCCTCCTCAGTAGCAGCTACTGAATACCCTGTGCTCTCTCAACACTTTTGGCAGCTACAACCAACTGAGAAAAGTCTTAGTACCGAGAACCAGCAATAATACACATAATAGAGGGCCTCAATCCCTCCTCAAATCTCCTGCATCGGTCAATCTCATTTGAAATAATTCCAACGACATAATGACTCAACCGGATGAACTCAATCTCATATTCTGTCACCTCCGGCTATCTTGTCTCAAATTCAAAAATTCTATCTTCTTAGCATCCTTATACTCCCTCGGAGTATACTTTTGCTCAAACTCCCGCAGAAAATCACCATAAGACAAGGTCGGTGGATCATCCATAGCATGTGGAACCATCTTCCACCAATCATAAGCATCTCTCTGCAGAAGGGATCTAGCATAATCAAATTTCTCTTCAGAAGTAGCCTGCAGCTGAATAAATACCCTCTGAACTCTATCAAGCCACTGCTCAGCTACTGCAGGATCTGTACTACCAATGAAATCCTTAGCCCAAACTTCCCCAATTTATCATACTGCCTCATTGATACTTGTTACGATGTTTGCGGTGGCGGCTGCTGCACTGGAGCTTGCCTCAACAATTCTACCATATGCCGTAACCAAACCGGCAAAATCTCATCAGCAGCTGGTCTCTTTGGCATAAGGGCAGGTGCCTCTCCAACTCTCTCAACCCTAGCTCCATCTCTTCCCTCTTCAGGAGCTACACTCTCAACACTACCCTCTATGGACTGACGTGTCTGAGACGCCATCACTAGCTATATCTGCAAACACAGCAGAATATGCCTCATCAAAGATCAAAAACTGCCAGTGCCAAAGCATGTATCTTATTCAAAAACCATATTTTAAAATCAAAATTTTCTTTTTCTTACAATTCACCTAATTTAGGAACCTCAAACCTAGGCTCTGATACCAAAACAGTTGTAACACCCCGGTACCCTATATATGCACACAACGTACAACCACATCTATAATATACGTATACCGAATATAGGAGTGTCGGTTTATATTAAACAAACCAATCTTTCATAATTTCAATATGAGAAAACTTAAAACATTTAAGATATATTATCGAACATAATATATAAAACATTTGTTTATTAAGCAGCGAAAAATGTAGAGGTATATACATATATACATCAAAATCAATATTTACAAAATATAAAGTTTATTCATGTTTGGCAGTTCGTCTCTGATCTTGAAGTCAACAATCAACACTTTACAAGCCTAGACTCGACTCGGTCTAGTTGAACTCTCCGGTTCAACCGGAACTACCCTGTCACCTGCGTGATGAACCATAATCGCGCTAAGTCATAGGCTTAGTGGTACAAACCACAAAAACAATATGATTCAATGTAATGCCAATGTCATACTTTTAAGAATTAGAAACAATACACAAGAATGTCATTTTTCATAACATTACATTTCATTATATTATTTAATTGTTTCATCATTCATGATTTACATTTAAGCAGAGACAAGCGAAACTAATATGCCATTCAAATTCCAGAGTTACTGTTTTGGTCCAATAATCACATTTATCAAGAACGTAGGCGAATCATTATCACAATGAGAAACATCTCATATGTAACATCCCAACTAGGCTTCAAGGGCTAGGCCCAACCAAGCTTCAAGGGGAGCTAAGCATCAACCCAACTTGGCTTCAAGGACCAAGCCCAACCCAGCTTCAAAGGATTGTTACTTTTAGGCATGCCACCAACAACAAAACTCTGAAAATTGAATAACATACTAAGCACACAATTCTTTCATAATTTCATTATCAATTCCATTTTCATTTTCTCATGATCATTTAGGCACAATGCCCCAAATATTTCATTTATATCATTATAGCCATCAACAATGGCTTCACATTTCATCATTAGGATAAACATAACAAATTACATATTCATACATTTTGAATCCTCAACATATATTTCACATGGTTTACATAATGCAAATCATAGTACCATTCTCATATATCAACAATATAATAGGTAACCTAACATATTTTTCAACCAAATGTGTTAAGTCCCAAAGTCATGTAAATGTATGCAATCATGTAAGGTTTGTACTTACCTCAAAAGCAACTCACACTAATCTAACCACTCCTCTTCCAAGAATCCTTCAACACTTGGATTAGAGCAACTCAAACTCTTCAAAACCTAATCCAAAAGTGATTATACACACTTAATTAGAGATACAAATAAGATAATAAGGATAAGAACCAACTAGGGCAAACTTTACACATGACACGCTCAACAACACGGGGTGTCCCTGACTATGCCCTAAACACACAACACAGAAGCTTTGACATGCTCAGTGACATGGGCATGTCACTGTACGTGTCAATTATCCTCCAACACAGTAGCTATGACACGCTCAGTGACATGGGCATGTCACTGGACGTGTCAATCCACCAACAACACAGAAACTATGACAAGCTCAATGACATGGGCGTGCCACTGGTCGTTTCACCCATCCAAAAAACAGAACCATTGACACGTCCAAAGACTTTGCCGTGCTCATGGGCGTGTCAGGCCAAAAATCCTGATTCCGACACCAGCAACACCATATCCAACAAACAACATACTTTACCCTTTTCCACTCCAATCAATCTTACCCAAAACCATCAATAAACCATACTAAACTTGCATAAACATCAAAACAACTGAAAGCAAGCATCAAACACAATCACAACCACAATCACAACTCAACCCATACACAATCCACAACTCTTGCTTTCTTTCACCAAACTTAACCTTTCCTCCGAACCAACCCCAAAATTAAAGTCAAATAGACAATACAATCTCACACACACCACAATTATACATACATATATCAACAACAACCATACACCAAGCTCAATTTACAAACTCAAAAGAAAACCAAAGAATCAAGTTGGAAACTTACCAAAAGTAATGAAAACCCTTCAAACTCCAACTTAATCTCTTAAAACACCTTCAAATCTTGAGTTAGGAAGAACAAAATCTCTCTTTCCCTCTTGTTAATGGTGGTGGCCGGCTAAACACAAGAAAGTGGAAGAAGATGATGATAAGTCAACCCACATACTTGTCTCTTAACAACTAAAGTCCTCTTTTAATATCCACCAAGCAATTATAATAATAAAACATTAAATATCATCATCCACTTAATTTAATTTCCATTTATATAATCAATAAATCTCATTTGACCAACTAATTAGTTGACTTGTATATGTTGTATATATCTCTATATATACAATATATACACACTTCTCTTTCCTCTTAATCCTTTATACACACTTTAAAATCATTTAATCCAATTTCAACAATAATCATTCCAAAAATTTTAGGGTATAGTTTGGGATATTATAGTTACAACCCTTGACTTCTCGCCCTTTACCAAATCCTCTTCCACCTAACTTTGATGCTAAGGCATTCTGCCAATTCCATCAAATGCAAGGGCATAAGATGGACAAATGCTTGAGATTGAGGCATGAGATCTAGAACTTGATTGATAGTGGGAAGTTGATCAAACCTAACAAGCCTAGCACAAAGGAAAATCCATTGCCAAGGTTCAACAAAGTACTACCCCAGACAACTTTCATGATTGAAGGAGGTTTGCATGAAAATTTTGTCATGTCTTGTTTTCAAGATGTAGATGGAGAGGCAACTAAAGAATAAGTGGTGATAAACAAGATGAAGCAAGTTGTGGTTGAAAAAGAAGTGGCCATTTGTGTTGTGAGCGAGTTTTGGGTCTCAACCGATAGTAATAATTATTCTGAGTCAAAGAAGGAGGAGTGGACCTAGTCTGAGCCCAAAGAGGATGAGGTAATGAACACACACTCTAGTAAGCCTTGTGCAAGGCCACCACCAAAAAAAGTAGAGGCTAACAAGGGGAAGGATGCTGAAAAGGAAGCAAAGGAAGATGAAGATAACACAGTCCTTAAGCAATTGAAAAGGACCCAAACAAGTGTTAGCATCTGGGATCTATTGGTTACATCCAAGAAACACCATGAAACTATGGCCAAAGCTTTGGCTAACATGCCTATTTCCACTTCTATAACACCAAATGAGTTGGTTAATTTCAAGAAAATTAAAGGAGTCATGAAGCGCAAAGATGTCCAGAAGAAGAACAAAGTTGATGTGGGGATGGTGTCATTTTCATATGCAGATTTACCATAAGAGGGAAGAGATCACATCTACCCACTTTTCGTAAAGGTAGAGGTCAAAGGGAAAAGGACTCCATGTGTGATGGTTGATGGTGGATCCATCATAAATGTCTGTCCACTTAAGATCTTGCCAAAGCTAGCTATGTCAATAAGAGATTTAAGCCAAACCGAGGTGACCATTAGAGCTTATGAAAAATCTAAGAGACATGCCGATGGAACTTTTAAAGCTATTGTGAAGGCTGATCCAATTGAATCCATAGTGGAGTTTGTAGTCTTGGATATACCTGTCACCTTTGCATTTCTATTGGGACGACCTTGGTTTCATCCTCTTGGTGGAGTTCCTTCTACACTCCATCAAAAGATTAAGTTTCCAAATGGAGATGAAACAATGGTTATCAAGCTGAAATAATGAAGTAGTAAATGCTTTAATGGTTGAGAGGCCTCTCAATGGTTTTCAAGTGAATGTCATTTCTGATAATGAGATAATGGGTTCTAGAATTCTGGCTATGATGAAGAAAATGAACTATCTACCCGGTACTGGCCTTGGGAAGGGGAAGTTAGGTGTAACTAAGCTCCCAGATTTCAAGACCCAAACTTTCAAGAAAGGGTTGGGATATAATGAAGAAAATGGAGGCATTTGAAAAAGAATGAGAAGATGAATTTTTCTCCACTTGAAGAAATATTTGTCAAAGCACCAGAATTGGGGCCACTCCAAGGAAAGCTTGAGCCTATTATGTTCATGGGAAAGATGATCCCTGGGTTTGAGATATTTGTTGATGTTGTTAAATTAGTGGAACATGAAGAGAAAAGCTTGACCTGCCAACAGATGAAGAGCCTAGCCCGAAAGAGAAGAAATAAGCTTCCCTAAAGATCCAGAAGACTCCAGAAGAAATTGCTGCACTCATCGAAGAACAGTTTGAGGATCTTTTAGTTTATGATGATGAGAACATTGATGTTAATTATGATTTTGATTTTAATTTGTTGGGTTTGTATGAGGATGATGATGTTTTCTTTTCCAAAATGAATGCAATAAAGTCTAATTTTGCTTACTTATGTGATGTTTTTCCTGATGGTTGTATACATTCAAATAGTGATTACATGAGTATTTTTAATATTAACTTTGTTGATACACAATCATTAAATTTGGGAACAACCGATAATCCTAAAAATATTAGCATAACATCTGACCTTACTCCCTATGAGAGAGAGAGATTATAAAAAATATTTAAAAAATATGAAGAAGTCTTTACTTGGTCTTATGAGGATATGCCTAGAATTGATTGACATAGCTGAGCACATGATTCCTACTTACACTCACATGAAATCTGTCAAACAAAAACTTAGACGGTTAAGACCAGAATGGGTAGAATTGATCAAAGAAGAAGTCACTAAGTAGATACAAGTAAAATTCCTTAAAGAGATAAATTATCTAGATTGACTAGCCAACATAGTTCCCATGCCAAAGAAAGATGGGAGAATTAGGATTTGTGTGGACTATAGAGACTTGAACAAGGCTTCCCCTAAGGTTGACTTTCCTTTATCCCATATAGATGTCCTTATTGATAGTGCAACCTCTAGCATGCTACACTTATTCATAGATGGATTTTTCAGATACAACCAAGTGTTAATGGCCTAAGAGTATAAAGCTAAAACTGTCTTCATTACTACATGGGGTATATTTTGTTATAGGGTGATGCCATTTGGGTTAAAGAATGCTGGAGCAACTTACCAAAAGATGGTTACTACCTTGTTTCATGACATGATGCATAAGAAAGTTGAGGTCTATGTTGATGATATGATGGTAAAGTTGGATACAAGAGAACAACATTTTCATAACCTAGAGATATTCTTCGAGAGAGCAGTGAAAAATAATCTAAGGTTGAATTCAAAGAAGTGTGTTTGGAGTTACTTTAGGTAAAATGCTGGGGCATGCGATTAGCCCAAATGGTATTGAGATTGACCCTGACAAGATTAAGGCAATCAGGGATATGCCAGCCCCTAAGATGGAGAAGGAAGTTTGGGGGTTCATCGGACAATTATAGTACATTAGCAGGTTTATAGTAAAGCTTACCATAATCTGTGAACCTATCTTTAAATTGCTTAAAAAGAACCAGCCAGTCAAGTGGAATGAAGAGTGTCAAAAGGCCTTCGAGCATATAAAACAGTATCTATTGAATCCATCTATTTTGAAACCACCTGTTACTATACTTAGCAATAGAGGAAGAGTCAATAGGAGCTATGCTAGCCCAAGCAGATGAATCAGAGGTTAAGCACGCAGTCTATTATTTTAGTAGAAAGCTCATAACTTATGAGATTAAGTATAGTATCATTGAAAAGACCTGTATAGTTGTGGTTTGGTCTTCTATGAAGTTGTGGCATTACTTTTAATCATATAGTGTGCAAGCAATTTTTAGGTTGGATCTGGTAAAATATTTAAGGGAGACACCCTCATTGATTAGGAAATATGGTCGATGGTTGCTAATTTTAGAAGAATTTGAGATTGAATATATAACCAGGAAAACCATCAAAGGTATAGTAGTAGCAAAATTCCTAGCTCAGCAACCATTGCCAGCCAGTGAGGAAGTGGTTTTGGAATTTTCTGATGAATATTTAAAGGCCATAGAAGTACAAGGATGGAAGATGTATTTTGATGGAGCAGTAAATAGAAAGGGAGCAGGTTTTAGAGTAATACTAGAATCACTTGAAGGGGAGCTCATTCCTCTAGCTAAGAAGTTGAAGTTCAGGGCAACCAATAACATGGTGGAGTAAGAAGCATGCATCTTTGGTTTGGAAACCCTGATGATAATGAAGATGGATAAGGTGCAAGTCTTTGGTGATTCATTATTAGTGGTATCCCAAGTGAATGGAGAGTGGGAGTTAAAAGAAGAGAAGTTAAAAATGTACTATGATTATTTGACTATGATGAAGAAGAATTTTAAGGAGTACAAATTTATACACTTACCAAGAGAAGAAAACCAGATGGCCGATGCCATAGCCACATTGGCTTCGGTGTGAAAAAATCCTGTCAACTTATTTCTTAAGCCTCTAGTTTTGACCAATTCATCAACTCTTTGCTATGAATATGAAATAATTATAGAAACTGATACAAATCATGATGCATGGTATGATACCATAAGACAGTTCCTGGAGAATAAGGAACACCCATTTGGGTCAACAAGGGAAGAGAGAAGAGCCATAAGGTGATGGTCCTTGCAATACGTCACCTTTCATGGAGAGTTGTATCAAAGATTGCCAATAAGGTGCACTTGAGATGCTTAAGGAAGTCTGAAGTTGAGCAAATCATGTCAAAAATACATGCGGGAAGTTGTGGTCCATACATGAAAGGGTTAGCTTTGGTTAAGAAGATAATTCGACAAGGTTACTACTGCTTGACCATGGAGAGAGATTGTATTGAGTTTGTGAAGAGGTGCCAGCAGTGCCAGATGTACAGAAACTTGAATCACTTACTTCCTGAAGAATTACATTCTATGTCTTCACCCCACCCTTTTGCAACTTATGGGATTGGCATTATAGGAGAGATACATCTAATGGCTTTAAGCAGTCACCATTTGATTGTAGTAGTAGTGGATTATTTTTCAAAATGGGTTGAGGCAGAATCTTTCAACAAGCTGAGGGCAAGGAAAATGACTAGGTTTATTGAAAATAATCTCATCTGTAGGTATGGGGTCCCACACAATGTGATATCAGACAATGGGGTACAATTTCAAGGAGTAGTTAAGGACTTATTCTCGAAGTACCAAATCCATCATCACCGATCCTCCTCTTATAGACTGAAGGCTAATGGTGCAGTAGAAGCAACAAATAAGACAATTAAGTAGATTCTATCTAAGATGACCAAGATGTACATGGATTGGTCAGAGATGCTTCCTTTTGTTTTATGGGGATACAAAACAAGTATACGAACCCCGACTAGAATGATGTCGTTTTCCTTGGTTTATGGGATGGAAGTAATGTTGCCAATTGAGATTTAGATCAAATCATTGAGGGTGGTCCTGAAAGCCAAATTGCCTGAGATGAAATGGGTAATGATCAGATACACATTGTTAGCTTTGTTAAAAGAGAGCAGGTTAAAAGCTTTGTATCATCATCAGTTGTATCAAAGAAAGATAGTTCGGGCCTACAACAGAAGGGTTAAGGTCAGAAAGTTTAAAGTCTGCGACTTAGTGTTGAAGCAGTGTAAGCCAAATGTCCTAGATCCAAGATGAAAGTTTAGACCTAGTTGAGAAGGGTCGTATGTTATAAAGCAAGTCATGAACAAGGGTGCAGTTAAGCTATCATACATGGATGAGAATGAGTTTAGTGAGCCAGTGAACATTGACAGGTTGAAGAGGTTTTATGTATATAGAAAAAGGAGATTGCTAGGTTGAAAAAAAGGGTGGCCTAGACAAAAGTTAGAGCAGTTCTCTAGTCTCAAAAATCCAAAAGAGCAGGCTAGGCAATAATTAGGGCTAAATGAGAGAAAATTATCAACTAAAAAATCCAAAAAGTCTCATTGGCAACAAAAGTGATCTTGTGTATGATGATGGCTTTATATTTGGTTGTTCCCCAATTTAATAAAATAGAGTTAATATTAAAATTGTTCTATGTGCACCATTTTGAAATAATCTGACCATTAGGGTAAAATAAATAACACACAATAGCGAAAGGTGATGACAAATTATAGAAGAAAAGAAGACATCTTTTATTATTATCATTTTTGTTTATCCTAACATCATTTTATCTAAAAGAATTAACAAATGCAGAATCTATGGCAGACGATAAGTATAGCATGCAGGCCAACTTTGCTTCATTCGATCCAAGAAAGCTTCACTCAGATGGGGCATGTCTAAATTAGGAGGGAGCTCAGAATCTCGAGGCTCGGCTCCATACTGGTGATTAAGTCGACGAGGATCATAATAAGTACATTGGTAAAGAGCAACGAGACGAACATACATCAAATGCATTCGAATGGTGACATGGATAATTTTCCACCAAGGTACCAACCAACGGACGTTAATCACAGCTTGTGAGCAGATCAATCAATCCAGTCGGTATATGAAGAAGCAGGATGGAGTAGCTTCTTGGCAGAATGATGTCATGGCAGATATCTAGTAAAGTCCATAGATGGAGTGTCGAGTAAGCAGAGACGCTTCTGTAGCCATATTTATAAACACAAGCAATAATTTTATTAAAAAAAAGAAGCAAGGGCGACCTAAGCAAAAATTAGGATGGTTCGCTTGTTTAGAAAATCCACAAGGGCAGTTTAGGCAAAAATTAAAACCAATAAAAAAAGTGGTCCACTAAGTTGAAAACTCATAAGGGTAGCTTAGGCAAAAATTAGGACAGCTCGCTAATTTTAAAAATTCACAAGGGCGGACTAGGCAAAAATTAGAGCAATAAAAATAAAAGGTCTAAATTAAAAACCTGAAAGGGTGGTTTAGGTAATTACCTATAATAACAAAGGATTCCCAACCAATCTCCTTGAAGATTATGTCTTGAATTGATCTAATCCAACTAGGGTTTCCGCCAAGATCACGAGTAATAGTGACAATCCTCCTTGCATTTGGTCTATGATATCCAGTACTCATGGATTGATGTCATCGTTAGGAGAAACAAGCAAAAATTGGCCAAGGAAGCAAAGGAAAAACATGCACCCCCAAGTTTTGGTGAGAGCCAAATGGGAAGTGCAAAAGTTAATTAAGGGACCAAGCAAAATTTTTTCACCTCTCATCAACTGTAAAACTTTAGGCTTTGAAAGTTGAAATAGCATATACATCTTTTGATGGATTTTAGAAGTCAGTATAGGCAATGCCATTAGTTGATTGCTTGGATATCCAAGAATAGCCTTAAATTCTTCGATCATGGGACATATTTCAAAATTATTTATCTTAAAAGTCCTAGTTTTCACATTCCAAAAGGAAGCCACGACATGTAAAAAGGAATGGTCTAACTTGACATTTTGAAAGCACTATAATATATTGAGTTAAGACCATAATATTTGTTCCCAATGTGAAAGCTTGATGGACTTTGATAAATTCTTTATCTTTTTCACTTCAGTCATTCTAGAAGTCTTGAAGAATTGAAATTGTTATGGCTTTGTAAAAGGAAATACTGAAGTTAAAAGTCTTTGTTTTAATTTAAGGATGGTCTGATGTTATCACTGTCGAAGAAAAGAATGTAATTTATTGATTTATATAGCCATTAGAAGAAGTCCAAATTGTTCAAGGAGATAGAAATCCATATCGAATCAGGTTTAAATTTGAAGCAATAAATTCATTATAAAATTGAAAGTTTTTAAACCTAATCCGCGTGGGTATTTGTTCTTTAATTTAATCCACGTCGAATTCATTTTTAATGAATTCAACATGGAAAAGGATATATATATATATATGTGTGTGTGTGTGTGTGTAAAACAAAAAGTCAAAGTGTCATTTGAAAAATATCCAGACATTGAAAAAAATCGTTTGAAAAGTCAAAATATTTTGTTTATCACAGTACATTATTTACAATGCTTCTTAGTGTAATACAAGCAAAATTACTGTGAAGGAGGGGGCGGCCTGTAGTGGAATAAAGCACTCATAAAATCATCACCTGTTAGAAGTGGAGGCACATTATCTGCCCAGTTTCCTCTTGAGAAAGAAGCATCTGGATCACGGTTATCCTGAGAATTGATCCTATCATAACCAAAGCTTGGGAAGGGAGGTGGCACGTCATGATCATCCATCCGGGGCCTCCTTAATGAAGACACACCAGGATCTCTACAGCCTTGAAATATGAAGTCCTAGAAGTTCTATTCAAGATGATCAGCATGCCAGCGACTAGCGGCCAATTCTTGTCACAACTACCGATTCTGCTCTTCAAGCATTCGCTGTGAGCCAGAAAAGGAAAAGTTAGGTTTATACATTTTCATGCATGCATTCAACATATGTAAATATTAAACAGGAAATACAAACCAGATAGCTCATATCGAAGCCTTGAAACCCAAAAGATGGATCAACATAGGGCGCTACGGGTGGCATATCCAGCTGCGGTACAGCTACATGAGATGGACCAGTTACATCATGACTAGGACCACCAGATTGCTCCATCACCTATAAAAATTCAAGTTAAATGAGAATAATGACAAGGCGAGTCCAAAAAAAAGTTATATCTTATGAACCTAAGAAGAGACAACCATGACATCATTATGGGAAGCATTCCCTGTACTATCTCCCTCCTCATCCTCTTCTTCCTCTTCATCCCTACTATCTCCTTTGCCATCATCATCCTCCTCCTCCTCATTTTCCTCATCACCTTCTTCCTCCATGTTGTTACCCTCTTCTTTTTCTTCTTCTTCTTCTTCTTCTTCTTCTCCAAAATCTTCAAATCCATCAGGAGCAACCTTAAAGTGCAACAGCTGGTCCTCTATGATCTCATTATATGACAAGTTTGGTCGAAGCAAGAATGGATTAACATCATATCCATTTTGGGCACGTCTCCAAGTATTCTCCGGCATAGATATGCAAGTCAGTACAGATATTGGGATATTGGCTGGTACCCACGTCTGCTTAGGGCCAAGGAACCAATTGTTTACCTTTTCACCAAGAAACCAACCATTGGAAATAGGCCTGATAATGATTCGACGAGAGTTTTGGAGGGGTAATGCGTTATTCATGTCAGCAGTCCAACTCGCCCTTTCCTCGGCTCTCCACCAAGTAATGTTCACCAGAAAGACAACGACATAGGTAAGTTATTTTCCTTATAAAATTCAATAATAATACTAATTTTATCTTTTACCTGATCCTAGGTCAGGCGGCTCGGCATGTAATGTTGAGAATGCACATGATTACTCTCGGGCACCTTTCTGCAACTCGACATCCAAAGGCTTAATCTCGAGTATCCCATCCGCCTTTCAGGAATACCTGGTGCCCTCACCAAGTTATGTTCATAGGCCCATACCTGTCATTAAAAAAAAAAGATCAAGCTTGCTCATATGCATCATTTGAATAAACGAAGAGAAGGATTCATACCTCGACGATGACCATAAAGCCTGTAAATGATCTTTTATTCTAGCTAATTTTGTCAAAGTTGTGATAGAGATAGGCAAGGCCCGCCTCTCCTCAAGCATGAAATGGTAAGAAATCAAAATCGGATAGAGCTAGCAGAACCGACATATGGATCGACGCCTCAGTGCTGCATAAAATCGTCGTGGCTAACAGATACAACAAAAATTTATGGGTATACCTTTCCAGTCGTGTACGGGTTAGGTCTACCTCATCCGATACTCTCAGACGTATTCGTATTTTATCTTTCACGCTCCCTTATACCTAGGCCTTAAACCGATTAATTGATGAATTTCATCCATAGTTAATATATCATTTAACAAAGGGACGAGGATTCCATCACATTTTAAACCCGTTATTGTAGTGAAGTCCACCAAACTGATCGTCATCTCTCCAATGGGTAAATGAAAAGTGTAGGTGGTGTCTATCCACCACTCAGCAAGTGCCTGAATCACACTTCTATGGTTGACAGTTGTATTATAAATTCTTCAAAGCCACACTCTCGGATCATTATCTAAACTGTCAATGGTATTCGCCCATACTATTGGCAGGTCTTATGGATATTCCCACCACCATGGATCACATAGCTGTCATACTGTCATAATAAAAGTAAGTCAAGTCAAGTAAGTATATCTGCCTACTGCTAATTCTAAAGTAATAAAAAATGAAAGAAAAATATAAAATGTCATACATAATTATTTTTAACACCCTTTTAATTTTTGACATTTATTTCTTTTTTTTTTGTAGATTTTAAAATTTTCTTTTTTAATATATTTTGAATCATGACTAATATTTTATTTATTTTATTTTATATGCATCCATTAATTTCTTTAATTTCTTTTTCCAAGTTCATCAAATAATGGTTTTTTTACGAATAGATATTTTCTTTACTTTATTTTTTCTAAAATCAGTAACAGTATATATAAAAGATTTCATGCATATAGGCATTTTCTATATTAATTTATTCATTTTAACACTAGTATTATTTTTCTTTTCTACACATTTTTTACTAAATTTGTTTCAAAAATTAATTATTATATTTTTACTTTCATGCTATCCTTTTGTACATAAATTTATTCTTGCATTAATTTGCTTATTTTTACTACTATAATATTACAGTAAAAAGTATTTGTAATAAACATTTTGCAGAAAGAAAGATTATAATACAAAATAAAAATAATAAATACCTGTGTTTTTTTTTCTCAAGAACTTTGATGGAGATCCATTCCTGCTAAGATAGGAACACAATCCAACCCATTATTTCTGAGGTATGTAATTCTAGATCCATGCGAGGTCCAGTCCTAGACGCATGTTGATTTACCGCCATTTATATATATTGAAAGTTGAAAATCTTGTAATAAAAAAGAAATTGAACTTGAGATTGCAATTCTGCTTGAAGTTTGAAGTTTGAGTGAATGTAAATATACTTGTAGTTTGAAGTGCATCTCCGAAAATGAATTGTTCAATATTTATAAACAAGTAAAATTTTACAGGTTAAGTTTCAATAATTCATGTTCCAAAAAGCATCATTCACATGGTTAAGTCAGAGAAGGGACATGCATATTTGAAAAATGCATACAACAACAAAACGAAAAAAGCTGCATCATTAAATCAATAATTCATGTTTCATATCTGTTGTCAATAATTTACTTCCAGTTACATACAGCACATGAGCACACAGTAAATAGATATTTATTGTGGGTATATAATTTTTTGTGTGTCTAAAAAATAACATTAAATATTTTTTCACGCAGGGGGCAAGAGTATATAGGTATCCATATATGGTAAAAAATAGCTAAATTTTTTGCAAAATCCTTTACTAACTATAATTAATTTTTGCAGGAGTTTTAGGTCTAGAACCCAACCAACTTTGGGTCTAAAACCCAACCAATCCATATTCGGGTCTAGAACCCAACCAATCCATATTCGGGTACAGAACCCAACCAAATTCGGGTCTAGAATTTAACCAATCCAGTTTTAGGTCCAAAACCCAACCAAATTCGGGTCCAGAACCCAAAAAATCCAGTTTCGGGTCCAGAATCTAACCAATCCAGTTTTGGGTCTAGAACCCAACCCAATTTGAGTCCAGAACCCAACCAATCTAGTTTTTAGTCCAGAACCTAACCAATCCAGTTTCGGGTCCAGAACCCAACCAATCTAGTTTCGGGTCCAGAACCCAACCAATCCAGTTTTGGGATCAAAACCCAAACAACCTAGGGTCCAGAATTCAACCAATCTAGTTTTGGGTCCAGAACCCAACCAACCTCACTTCCAGAACCCAAACCAGTCTCGGGTTTAGAACCTAAACTAAATCCCCGGGTCTAGAATTTAGTCCTTATCCAAAATTAGCTCAAAGTCATGTTGCTTTTCACTCTCTGAATAAATTATAGATTATTCAAGTAGGGGGCAAACTGTAGACCTTCAATTTTGGCCCTAGCTAATCCAATCCTAATTAAAGAAGGTCTAGTCCAGTCCGATCCACTTTTAATGGCTTAAACTTATTTTAAAGCATTCAATTAGATTGGCACAATTCTATAAGGCATAAAATAAGCTAGTTAAACTTTTAAAACCCTAAATAGGTCAGATTTGAAGGTTTGGTTGGATTTAATTCAATATCAGCCTTGTATTAGACTCAAAATTTGGTATGGGTGTGCCTATTTCGAATTAAAACAATCCCAATCCGATATGGGAGGCCCCGAATTCTATATGGGGTGTCCCCATGTTGAATTGGGACACCCAATTCGACATGGGGTAGCCCCATCTCAAATTGGGGCTTCCCTATATCAAATTGGGTGCCCTAATTCGATATGGGGCTTTCCCCATATCGAATTAGGACCTCAGTTCGAGATGGGGGCCACCTAGGGGACTCCATTTCAAATTAGGGCAATCTTAATTCTATATGGAGTTATCTTTATCTAATTAGGATTGTCAATTCAATATGGACTTTGATTCCATATTGGATTAGGTTTTTTTTAATTCGACATGGTCTTGGTTTGCCTCGAATTAAAGGAGTTTTAATCTGGTATGCTCACGGTTTTCTCTTAAATTAATTCGATATGCCTCAGGAAACTTTTCCAAATAGGAAGTTAAATACAGGTTTAACCTAATACATTCCTCTATAAATATAGGTTTAAAAATAACAAGAAGGAGGGAACAACATGGGAATTTTGATTATCAAATAGCCAAGAAAAAGATCAAACACTATCAAGACAGTAGCTCATTGTCTTGATTTCATCCGACCAAGAAGAATAAGGTTGTGTTTCACTCGAATTAAGTACTACTACAAGCATCACTCGCAAGTATACGAGGTAGTTGTAGCAAAGGTGATCGCCCCAAGGTCGTTTCCCCAAGAAGGTGTAGTTCGTAATAGCTTGATTGACAAATTATTTAAATGCGGAAGTTTATTGTGTTGGAATGGTGCGAGAATAATTTAAACCTAAGATTAACGTGCGTAGGGTTGAAGTGTGAAGGTGATACAAGATCAAATTGATTCTTGGGAAGGTGCTTAGGATCATAGGTCCATTCAATCAAAGCTCAATTCTCAATTATCCATTAACATAACCTTGTAATTAATTTGTTCCTTAAGGTTAATTAGTCAATTACCAATCCATTAGTTCTCACATTCATGAATTAGCAATAACCAATCATTTCACATTATCAAATTAATGAAACCCTATAACTTATATTTCTAATTCATTCATAGGGTGGTCGATTATATAGTTTCGATATCGGATTTCACCTCTCGGTCCGTCATCCAATATTCAAAGATCAATAGGTAGCTAATCTATCAACCTAGCATTTAATGCAATACAATCAACCAATCAACAAGGAACATCAATGGAAATATCAAATCAAGACATTCAACCAAATATACTACAAACCCTAGGCATGGGTATTTAGCTCAACATCATCAATTTATAACATTCATTCAACTCAATATAAAACAAATAAAAATTGTTCATTGCAATATCAATTCTCTTAATACAACAAAAACAATATTGGAATGAATTAAAAGAGAGAATAGAAAAACCCCTTGTAGATGCCAAGAGTAGGATTACTAGTCTTCCTCCTAGCTCCACTTTGATGTATGATGAAGAATCAAGCCCTCTTCAATGGTTGATTCTCCTTTGCAATATGGAATGGAGCTTTCTCAAGTCACCAAACCTTTCAATGAAGCTTCTTCAACCTTTAAGAGCTTGTTAACCCACTTGATCCCAAAGAACCTCAAAGATCTTGTCAATGGAAGATGGAGAAGATGAAAATGGAGGATGAAGATGAAGGGACAAGGAGAGTGTCACTCTCTCCTCATCCCAAATCATGTTTGCCCCCTCCATCTCTTTTCTTTTCTCTCTCTCTCAAACCCTAGCCCTCCTCCTCCTTCTCTTTCGCGCAAAAGAATTTATATAAATTAAGGGTGACACGACCAAGCTTGATTTGGCTTGGCCGTGTCTCTCATTTTTCTTTGGGACACGGCCAAGCTTGCTGGCCGTGTCCTTCACTGCCTTCTTCTTTCTTTGTTCTTTGGATTTTTTTGCTCCTTAGGTGAGACACGGCTAGTGGCTTAGTCGTGTCTCTTGCCAGTGTCACTCACTACTTCACTTTCTTTGAGAGATATGGCCAAGCTTCAAGCGACATGACCATGTCGATCAGACACACTCACAGACATGGCCATGTCTGTGAGTGTGTCAAGTACTGCCTCTATTTTAGGATGAAACACGACCAAGACAATGAGACATGGCCAAGCTTCAAGTGGCATGGCCATGTCGATCAGACACACTCACAGACATGGCCATGTCTGTGAGTGTGTCAAGTACTGCCTCTATTTTTTTTTCTTTCTTGGTTTCTTTTCCTTGGGTGAGACACTGCCAGTGGCTTGGCCGTGTCTCTTGGGTGTGTCAGCTACTGTCTTGGAATTCTTTTGAGGGACATGGCCAAGCTTGCTTTGGCTTGGCCATGTCTTGCTTGATTCATGCTCTTTCTTCATTTTTCTTAATTGTTTTAATCATCCAAGGGAGTTTTTGCACTTAAACCTAAAACAAACACTTTAAACAAACTTAAAACAAAAATCAATCAAAACATTAACTAAAAACACATAAAAATCATACTGAAAACTAGTACAAATATGATCTAAACAGGTTGGTGCAAGCAAAAGTTTCAATGGTTAATTTTTGTGGAATCTACAAATAGAGGTGTGTTTTCCTACCTTAATTCATTTTAATATACAGAGAGATAATTTATTACTATTTCATCCATCAAACATTCTTTATTTAAAGTCCATTCTTTTAATTTTTAATTTATACACGAATACACAGTAAGTATAATTTTTGTTTTTTATTTTTTGTATAACTAGTAACTCGATCCATTAAATCATCATAACACTAGAATTATTCACATAATGTTTTGAACATCCAGTAGCCATATTACACACAAATATTTATCAAAAATCCATGTTAAAGTACTTTTACAGTTTTTATAATAATCATATTTTGATAAACTTTAATCTGTGTTCTAAAAAGACTAAGAACCCTAAACCTATGTTTCACTAATTTGCAAAACCATAAATTTGTGTCCCAATTTCCAAAACCTTAAATCAATTTTCTAAATAAACCAAAACACCAATAGTCAATAAACCTAAAATCCTAAATTCCAAAAATCTAACCTAAACCCTAATCCAAACCCTAAATCCCAATAATAGCCAGTAAACCTTAATCCAAAACCCTAATTTCCTAAATCCTAAAAAAACCCCAATTTTATCCAAAAACCCTAATTTTTAATTTAAAACCCTAAAAACCCTAATCTTATTTTTCTAAAACATAAAAATCCTAATCATGTTTTCCTAAACCCTAGAAACCCCAATCTTGTTTTCAAAAACCTAAAAACCCTATTTCTTATCCATGAACCCTAAAATCCTAATTTTATGCTAAAAACCCTAATTTAAGATGTAAACCTCTAAATTTATATAATTGTTACTTTATCAAAATTTAGATATGATTAATGATTTATTAATATTTTATTTTTATGAATGATTTATTTTTATTTTGCTCATAGTGAATGATTGAATGATTTTATTTGGTTGATTATTTAAGTTTTAATAATGTAAGAGGTGTGTTTTGACTTTGTGGGTACCTC
This sequence comes from Garcia nutans, assembly GCA_947685225.1. Classification (NCBI taxonomy): domain Eukaryota; kingdom Viridiplantae; phylum Streptophyta; class Magnoliopsida; order Malpighiales; family Euphorbiaceae; genus Garcia; species Garcia nutans. The sequence goes on from CANTUV010000017.1 coordinate 41,438,120, forward strand.
TTTTGTTAAGTTTAATATAATATAGCTTCCCGAGCTTGTATAGTGATATTAAAAGGATTTTTTCTTAAATACTGATGGTAATCCATCTGAATTTGACTACTTTCATAATGCACTCCTTTGAACCATATATATCATGGCTCTTGAAAACACATTATAGTAACATCAAACCCTAATTTCATAACATAATTTTTAAGTCAAAGTGCATTGTATAGAAGAAGCTTAAATAAAAGCTCATAGGTTTCACAAAGTGACTGACAAAGTAGGGAATCATTTTTCATTCCCTATATTAGTCAGCAAATAGGACATACAATATGATATGTATGCCATGGCATAGCTTCAACTAAGGTGGCATGTCACTTTCCTATGCGTTGCAAATCATAAGTCTATAAACTACCTAAGTATCTACCCTGAGTCACTTGATCATCATATTCAATGTTTGACCTGACACTCAAGATTCAACTCAAAGCTTTAATATGAAACTAGGGATGTTTCATATTCAATTCCTTAGAGTTTCATCTTAGACTTACCAAGCCAACTATTAAAATTTGTCATTTATACAACATAAGTATAAAGGTAGTCTATATTGCACATGCTTTAGTGTTAATATGACACAGTCTCATCTTGCCTGCTACCTAAGCATTAAGGTGATCACCTATGTGACAAGGTCGACCATAAAGCCCGATAAAATTACAACGTGCCTAACCATGTAATTGTATACTCATGAAAATTTTAAAATAACAACTTTATCGAAATATATGTTTAATACACAATAAACATGTCCAAATGAATTTCTTATCAAACACTAAACCCTATGTAGACCTAGATTCCTCACATGTGCTCGAAAAGCATTTCTAGGAATGGGTTAGTCAAGGGATCAACAATCATTTTGCTATTCGATATATACTTAAAAGTAACTTCCTTTTTTTTATGGTGTCACGAACAAAATGATAATGCCTTTTGATATGCTTAGTCCTTCAATGAAATTTAAGATCGTGAGCATATTAAATTGCAACAGTGTTATTGTAATGCATTTCTACAAGTTCATCAACTTTAGGTGTGATATGTTGAGATCCTGTATAAAATTTCTCAACCATATCATCTCTTGTATTGCAAGTCAACTTGCAACATACTTTGCCTCCGTGGTGGATAAAGCAATGAAATATTTTTTCTTACTACACCAAGATATAGCAATACCACTAAGGATAAAGGCATATCTAGAGGTTGACCTAGACTAATCTAGGTCACCACCTCAATTTGCATCTAAGTACCCCTTTAACCTTAAGTCCCCACCTTGATAGCAAAGGATAATATCACTTGTACCAAGAAGGTACCATAAGATTCTCTTGACTGCTTACCAATGAGCAAGTCTAGGGTTACTTTGTTAATAAATTACCAAACCAACTGCAAAACAAATGTCTGGTCATGTACATAACATGGCATACATCAAGCTCCTTATAACACTCGAAAAGGGAACACAGCTCATCTTTTGTTTTTCTTCATATATTTTTGGACATTGGTCAAGGCTTAAGTTAGGCCCTTCTCAACTAGAGTATCAACGGGTTTGAAATAATGCATTCTAAAGCATTCCAAGATTTCCTTAATGTAAACTTCTTGACAGAGTCCAAGAAGCTTCTTAGAATGATCTTTGATTACTTCCATACCAAGGACATACCTTGTGTGAGTGGGGATTTTCACCCCACTCCCATGTGAAATGGTTCTTGCAACTTCAACACTGTTTAGGCTCAAGGCCTTAGAGAACATAGGCCTAAACCTAAAGAAAATGGAGTCGCCATCCGGATGCACCGGGATAAAGAAAGGGGTGGATGACTCAATTCCTAAGGAATCTCCAACCCCTAATGGGTTTAAAAAGTTGGATACATACAGGGAAGGTGAGAATGACCCAACACCCTTATTGTAACACCCCCATATCCAATGCACACACACTACAACCACAACAATGTAGCATAAGTGCACTAAACATAGGGATGCTACGGTTTTCTTAACATTCAAAACACTTTAAAATTGATACAATACCCTTATCATTATACATTATAGAAAAGTAGATCATTTACTTATAAAACAAAACATATTAGTTATATATATACATTTAAATATTACACAGCGGAAGTTATAAAATATGTACATATTTACATATTAAACATTTTTTTTACAAAATATAAAGAAGTATACATGATTGGAAAGCCTGCTCTGATCTTTAAGCTCCCAAAATGGATTCTTCAAGGTCTACTCTCACTTGGTCTTGATGAACTCTCGGGTTCAACTCTATCAACTCTATTACCTGCGCGATTAAACACTATCGCGCTAAGCCAACGGCTTAGTAAGATAAAACATGCTAATGGTATGCTTTAATGTAATGCAATGTCACATATGTTATTGATAAGATCAACATCATAAATATAAAGTTAACCACATAATTATGCATTTCACAAATCATAGTCATATGAGCATACCACATTTCAACATCTTTCCACATTCAACATTAATCAATCATACTCAATAAACAACATCTCATTTCATTAACTCATAACATTATTTAGGACATTCATATAACCTTGACACCTATGGGCCCAACAAGTATTTAATACGATATTCAGAGTTCAGAGTTACTGCTTTGGTTCATAGTCACAATAATCACGCCCGTAGGCAATGTATATACATGTATCTCTATCCATGGATAGTGTAACAGGCCCAGTCTCTTGGACCATCAACTCATCACATATGAGGAGATCCTCAACCCGGCAAGACTGTTACAAATCATATATCTCATATTCACAATTCTCATAGTGTAACAGACCCAGTCTCTTGGACCATCAACTCAACACATATGAGGAGATCCTCAACCCGGCAAGACTGTTACCTTTCATCATTTCTTAGGCATGCCACCCAAATCCAGAACTCTGAAACTGAATAACATATTAAACAAACAATTCATTTATTATATAGTTACCATTTCCATTCTCAAATTCTCATCACATTTAGGCAAACATGCCTTCTTTCTTTCAATATCATCAACATATCCAATCACAATGGCATTGTCTCATATCATGTCTTATTTGAATTATCATTGCATCTTTGATATACATTTCAATTTCAATGTATATTACTCATGAAACACATTACCATTCACAATGCATAACATAACATTGTTCAATCTCAACAATGCGATTAGGGCAAAGAACAATTGATATGATTCATAGTTTTAGGACCTTACACATGCATTTGATTATATCATTCATTGATTCAAGTGTGTTTAAAGTGTTTAGGGTTAGATTTAAGGACCAACCTACCTTTGGAGAACCAAAGCAATGCAAGAAGAACAAAGAATTAAAACCCTAACCCACACAATTCATTTATTACTTAATTATCATTATCATCACATCATATGAATTATATGCAATAATGTATTATTGCAAGATTTGTACTTACCTCAATAACAAATCACCCAACTCTAAACACTTTCCTATATCCAAGATTCTTCACTTCCCAAACTTAGGGCAAAATACCTTCTTTCAAACCCTAATCCAAACATAATACAATCCATCAATTCCAATGCCATTTAATCATATAATAACTTCATCTTAAACCTTAAATCACAAAATTACACTTCAACATCATTCATTATAGGCCACGGTCGTGGTCACCACAACCCCCACGGGCGTGGCTTAAGGAGTGGTTCTGCCACCCTTGCTTCCCTCCTCCACGGCCATGGTTCACATTGGCCACGGCCATGGCCAACCAAGGCCACGGGCGTGGCATCCATAAGGCCACTGCCTTCGGCCAACTTCTCCATTCCAAGGCCTAAAACTCCAACAAACTCAAATAGCAAAAAGATCTATGAAAATAATGAAACAAACTTAAGTAAAACATCATGTAACACTTCAAAATCCTAAAACAATTCAACTCCAACACTTCCAACAACAACACCTCTTAAACCTCTTCACTTAAAATCAAAAACAACTTTTAACAACTATTTACAAACACATTTAATCACCATCTCAACAAACCAAAAATTCATTTCCAACTCCACTTCAAAAGAACAAAAGAAAATCAAGAGAAAGGACTTACCAAAGTTGATGAATTTCACAAATCTTCCACTTAATTCCTTGAATCTCCTTTCAAAATGAGTTTAGAACTTCAAGCCCTCTCTAGTTCTTTCTCTTCTTCAATGGCCGGCACACACACATGAGAAAAGACAAGAAAATAAACTCAAATCAACCACTTCTTCTTCTTTTAATCTCCACCATGCAATTCCTATAAGGAAAATTACCAAAACACCTTTAACCATATAACTAACTTTTTGTCTCATATAAACCCTTTATAGTAATTTCAATAACAACCAAAAATATCTTCTTCCACTTAACCATCACCTTGACTCTTCATTTGACCAATTTATATGTTATATATATCATCATATACACAACATATACCATTCTCTCCAAACCCTATTTTCTTTCCCAATTTCTTTTCTCTTGCAATAACACATATATTCAATCCAATATAACAACAACAACAACAACAACAACAACAACAACAACAACATACAAAACTTCTAGGGCAAGCATAGGGATATTACAATTCTCCCCCTCTAAAAAGAAAATTTCGTCCTCGAAATTACCTGATATCAAAGCTGAAACAACTGCGGATACTGTTCTCGCATTGTATGCTCACTTTCCCAAGTTGCTTCTTCTCTTGCATGATTCTTCCATAGAACCTTTACCAATGGCACTCTTTTGTTTCTCAACACTTTCACATCCCGTGCCAAGATAGCAATTGGTTCCTCTTCAAAAGTCAAGTCTGAGCTCACTTCGATAGATTCAAAAGGCAACACATGAGATGGATCCGACCTGTACCTCCTTAACATAGAAACATGAAACACATTATGAATACGATCCAACTCAGGTGGCAAAGCAAGCCGATACGCAACTGGTCCAACTCTTTCCAACACTTCATACGGTCCGATGAAACGAGGACTCAGCTTCCCTTTCCGACCAAACCTCAAAATCTTCTTCCAAGGAGACACTTTCAGAAATACCTTATCTCCAACATCAAACTCTATGTCTCTCCTTTTCAGATCTGCATAAGACTTCTGTCGGTCTGAAGCTGCTTTTAACCTGCCTCGAATCAACTTTACTTTTTCTTCAGTTTCTTGAATCAAATCAGGACCAATCAACTTATTATCTCCAAGCTCACTCCAACATAGAGGTGTCCTACACCGTCTACTATACAATGCTTCAAACGGTGCCATACCAATGCTGGATTGGTGACTGTTGTTGTATGCAAACTCCACAAGAGGTAAAAACTTATCCCAACTTCCAGAGAAATCGATGACACAGCTTCTCAACATGTCTTCAAGAATCTGTATCACCCTCTCTGACTGTCCATCTGTCTGTGGATGAAAAGCAGTGCTGAAGTGTAATCGAGAACCCAAAGCACTATGCAAACTCTTCCAAAATCTTGAAGTAAACCTGGGATCTCGATCAGACACTAAAGAAGTTGGAACACCATGCAGTTTCACAATTTCATGGATATACAGCTCAGCCAACCTCTCCAAAGAGTAATCCATCCGCACCGGAAGGAAATGAGCTGTTTTAGTCAATCTATCCACAATCACCCATATGGCATCATGTTTCCTTTGTGTCAATGGCAATCTAGACACAAAGTCCATTGTCACTCTTTCCCACTTCCATTCTGGCACTGACAACGGTTGAAGCAACCCGGTTGGAACTTGATGCTCTGCTTTAACCTTCTGACAAGTGAGACATTTCGATACAAACTCAGCAATGTCTCTCTTCAACCCCATCCACCAATAATGCTGTCTCAAATCATGATACATCTTCGTATTACCCGGATGCATAGCAAACATTGACTGATGAGCTTCTTCCAAAATGACCCTTTTCAAATCAGTATCATTGGGTACACACAATCTGCTCTTAAACCAGAGACTTCCATCACTCTTCACAATAAAATCTCTACCCTTTCCACTCTGACAATCCGAAACAATCTTCTGTATCTTCTTATCGGCCAACTGAGCTTCTTTGATCTGATCTAACAAAACCGGCTTCAATTGCAACTGTGCCAATAATGCACCATCAACACAAGGTACAAAACTGGCATGCAATGCTCTCAACTCAACAAGCAACGAGAGCGAGTAAACTGTTAAACCAGCTAAAGACTTCCGACTCAAGGCATCAGCAACAACATTTGCTTTACCTGGATGATAGTCAATCAAGCAGTCGTAGTCTTTAATCAATTCTAACCATCTCCTCTAACGAAGATTGAGTTCTTTCTGGACACCCAAATACTTCAAACTCTTGTGATCAGTGTAAATGAAACATTTCTCCCCAAACAGATAGTGGCGCCAAATTTTCAATGCAAACACAATAGCTGCCAACTCCAAATCATGGGTCGGATAGTTAAGCTCATGCGGTTTCAACTGTCGAGATGCATAAGCTATAACTTTCCCTTCCTGCATCAATACACACCCCAAACCTCTATGTGAAGCATCACTGAAGATCACATATGGTTTGCCTTCAACAGGTAAAGTAAGAACAGGCGCTTGAGTTAACATTTCTCTCAACTGTTCAAAGCTCGCCTGACATTGATCTGGCCACAAAAACCTCACTCCCTTACGAAGCAATCTGGTGAGTGGAGTAGCTATCAAAGAAAACCCTTTCACAAACCGCCGGTAATAGCCTGCCAAACCCAGAAAACTTCTAATCTCTGTCACAGACTTGGGTGGACTCCAATTTAAAATGGCTTCAACTTTGCTCGGATCAACTCTGATACCTTCTGCAGAAACAATATGTCCGAGAAAAGCTACTTGATCCAACCAGAACTCACATTTCGACAATTTGGCAAATAACTGCTTTTCTCTCAAAATCTGCAACACAATCCGCAGATGCATATCATGTTCCTCTTCATTCCGCGAATATACCAGAATGTCATCGATGAAGACCACTACAAACTGATCCAAATAGGGCCTAAATACCCTATTCATCAAATCCATGAAAGCTGCAGGTGCATTTGTCAGACCAAAAGGCATAACTAGAAATTCATAATGCCCATACCTGGTCCGAAAAGCTGTCTTCGAAACATCTTCAGCTCTGACCCTCAACTGATGATACCCAGATCTCAAATCAATTTTAGAAAACACAGCTGCACCCTTCAATTGATCAAAGAGATCATCGATTCTAGGCAAAGGATATTTATTTTTAATAGTCACCTTGTTCAATTGCCTATAATCAATACACAACCTCATAGTACCATCTTTCTTTTTCACAAATAGCACAGGAGCTCCCCAAGGAGAAACACTGGGGCGAATAAATCCTTTGTCCAACAACTCCTGTAATTGCACTTTTAACTCCCTCAATTCTGCTGGTGCCATTCTATAAGGAGTAATAGAGATAGGAGTGGTACCAGGCAACAATTCAATACCGAACTCCACCTCTCTCTCAGGAGGTAACCCTGGCAACCCCTCTGGAAATACATCTGGGAACTCAGCAACTGTGGCAATGCTATCAATAGGGGAACCCTTCATTCTAGTATCTATCACATGAGCAAGATAGGCTTCACACCCCTTTCTAATCAACCTCCTGGCTGCAACAGCTGAAACAAATAAGGAGGCTAGTGGTTCCTGCTCATTAGATACTATCACCTCTCTACCATCAACAGTTCTCAAAGAAACAATTTTCTTTTTTACAATCCACCACAGCTCCATGTCGAGATAGCCAATCCATACCTAAGATCACATCATATTCCTTAAATGGCATCTCAATCAAATCTCCAAGGAACTCCTCACCCTGCACCCTCACTACACTATCTTGATACACCTTACTCACAACCACACTATGCCCTAACGGATTTGTCACCAACACATCAAATCCTAGGGACTCAGCATGCAAATCAGATACAGGCAAAACAGATATACTAACATATGAATGCGTGGAACCCGGATCAATCAAAGCAAGTACTGGAGTATTAAATAAAGAAAAAGTACCAGCTATGACTGCCGATGCATCAGGCTGCCTCTGCATAACATACATCCTCTGGGAAGAACCAACCTCCTCTGGTCTACTCTCCCTGGATGTAGCACCTCCTCTAGAACTGAACCCTGGTCTACCTCCTCGGCTGGCACCTCTGCCTCCTCGGCCTCCCCTCGCACTAGGTCGAGAAGCTGCTGTATCAACTGACATCTGCTCCTGCCTCTCAGGACAGTCTCTCACAAAGTGGTCAGGTGATCCACACCTGAAGCATACCCCTGATCTACTATACCTCCAACAAACGCCCCCATGTCTTCCACCACACTGGTTACACACAGGTAAGGTGGATCTCTGAACTCCAGGAGTAGGAGCACTCGCTACTGAAGCTGCAGGTCTAAATCTCTGCCTCTGGAACTGCACTGACCTACTAGCTAACCTCTGACTCCTACTAACTCTAGGAACAAAGCTTCCTTTACCTCTTTTATCAGAAGAAGACCCTGCCTCAAACTGGGGCCTCCTAACCCTGATCTCTTCCTCTGAAGCAGCTGCAATACCCTGAGCTCGCTCCACACTTCGAGCTGCTGCCACAAGCTGTGAGAAATCCTGATATCTGGATCCAGCCACTAAACACATGATCGAGGGCCTCAATCCCTCCTCAAATCGCCGACATCTATCAATCTCGTCAGCAATGATACCTCCAGCATACTGACTCAGTCGAATAAACTCAACTTCATACTCAGTAACAGTCTTGCTGTCTTGCTTCAAGCTCAAGAACTCCATTTTCTTCATGTCCTTATACTCCCTAGGAGTATACTTCAACTCAAATTCCCTTAGAAAATCGGCATATGACAAGGTTGGTGGATCTTCCATAGAATGTGGCACTGTCTTCCACCAGTCGTAGGCGTCCTTCTGTAGCAAAGATCTTGCATAGTCAAACTTTTCCTCAGGGGTGGCTTGCAACTGAATAAAGATCCTCTGAACTTTGTCAAGCCACTGCTCTGCTACAGCTGGGTCAGTAGTACCAAAGAAATCCTCCGCTCCATACTTCCTTAGTTTGTCATAATGCCTCACAGATACCAAAGGCTGAGGGAGTGGTGGCTGTGGTTGTACTGGTGCTTGCCTCAATGCCTCTACCACATGCCTCAACCAAGCTGGTGGAACCTCCTCACCAACTGGTCTACCCGACACCGAAGCAGGTGCCTCCTCAACACTATCAACCCTAGCTCCATCATCAGGAGCAACGCTCTCCTCACTACCCTCAACTGACTGTCTCAAATGAGGATCCATCAACACCTAACACTGCAAACACAAAAGGACACACCTTATTAAAGATCAGAGATTGCCAATCCCAAACATGTATTTTTATTCAAAACCAACTTTTTAAATAAAATATTCTTTTTGTTACATTTTACCTAGGTTGAGAATCTCAAACCTAGGCTCTGATACCAAAACAATTGTAACACCCCCATATCCAATGCACACACACTACAACCACAACAATGTAGCATAAGTCCAATAAACATAGGGATGCTACGGTTTTCTTAACATTCAAAACACTTTAAAATTGATACAATACCCTTATCATTATACATTATAGAAAAGTAGATCATTTACTTATAAAACAAAACATATTAGTTATATATATACATTTAAATATTACACAGCGGAAGTTATAAAATATGTACATATTTACATATTAAACATTTTTTTTACAAAATATAAAGAAGTATACATGATTGGCAAGCCTGCTCTGATCTTTAAGCTCCCAAAATGGATTCTTCAAGGTCTACTCTCACTTGGTCTTGATGAACTCTCGGGTTCAACTCTATCAACTCTATTACCTGCGCGATTAAACACTATCGCGCTAAGCCAACGGCTTAGTAAGATAAAACATGCTAATGGTATGCTTTAATGTAATGCAATGTCACATATGTTATTGATAAGATCAACATCATAAATATAAAGTTAACCACATAATTATGCATTTCACAAATCATAGTCATATGAGCATACCACATTTCAACATCTTTCCACATTCAACATTAATCAATCATACTCAATAAACAACATCTCATTTCATTAACTCATAACATTATTTAGGACATTCATATAACCTTGACACCTATGGGCCCAACAAGTATTTAATACGATATTCAGAGTTCAGAGTTACTGCTTTGGTTCATAGTCACAATAATCACGCCCGTAGGCAATGTATATACATGTATCTCTATCCATGGATAGTGTAACAGACCCAGTCTCTTGGACCATCAACTCATCACATATGAGGAGATCCTCAACCCGGCAAGACTGTTACAAATCATATATCTCATATTCACAATTCTCATAGTGTAACAGACCCAGTCTCTTGGACCATCAACTCAACACATATGAGGAGATCCTCAACCCGGCAAGACTGTTACCTTTCATCATTTCTTAGGCATGCCACCCAAATCCAGAACTCTGAAACTGAATAACATATTAAACAAACAATTCATTTATTATATAGTTACCATTTCCATTCTCAAATTCTCATCACATTTAGGCAAACATGCCTTCTTTCTTTCAATATCATCAACATAGCCAATCACAATGGCATTGTCTCATATCATGTCTTATTTGAATTATCATTGCATCTTTGATATACATTTCAATTTCAATGTATATTACTCATGAAACACATTACCATTCACAATGCATAACATAACATTGTTCAATCTCAACAATGCGATTAGGGCAAAGAACAATTGATATGATTCATAGTTTTAGGACCTTACACATGCATTTGATTATATCATTCATTGATTCAAGTGTATTTAAAGTGTTTAGGGTTAGATTTAAGGACCAACCTACCTTTGGAGAACCAAAGCAATGCAAGAAGAACAAAGAATTAAAACCCTAACCAACACAATTCATTTATTACTTAATTATCATTATCATCACATCATATGAATTATATGCAATAATGTATTAGTGCAAGATTTGTACTTACCTCAATAACAAATCACCCAACTCTAAACACTTTCCTATATCCAAGATTCTTCACTTCCCAAACTTAGGGCAAAATACCTTCTTTCAAACCCTAATCCAAACATAATACAATCCATCAATTCCAATGCCATTTAATCATATAATAACTTCATCTTAAACCTTAAATCACAAAATTACACTTCAACATCATTCATTATAGGCCACGGTCGTGGTCACCACAACCCCCACGGGCGTGGCTTAAGGAGTGGTTCTGCCACCCTTGCTTCCCTCCTCCACGGCCATGGTTCACATTGGCCACGGCCATGGCCAACCAAGGCCACGGGCGTGGCATCCATAAGGCCACTGCCTTCGGCCAACTTCTCCATTCCAAGGCCTAAAACTCCAACAAACTCAAATAGCAAAAAGATCTATGAAAATAATGAAACAAACTTAAGTAAAACATCATGTAACACTTCAAAATCCTAAAACAATTCAACTCCAACACTTCCAACAACAACACCTCTTAAACCTCTTCACTTAAAATCAAAAACAACTTTTAACAACTCATTACAAACACATTTAATCACCATCTCAACAAACCAAAAATTCATTTCCAACTCCACTTCAAAAGAACAAAAGAAAATCAAGAGAAAGGACTTACCAAAGTTGATGAATTTCACAAATCTTCCACTTAATTCCTTGAATCTCCTTTCAAAATGAGTTTAGAACTTCAAGCCCTCTCTAGTTCTTTCTCTTCTTCAATGGCCGGCACACACACATGAGAAAAGACAAGAAAATAAACTCAAATCAACCACTTCTTCTTCTTTTAATCTCCACCATGCAATTCCTATAAGGAAAATTACCAAAACACCTTTAACCATATAACTAACTTTTTGTCTCATATAAACCCTTTATAGTAATTTCAATAACAACCAAAAATATCTTCTTCCACTTAACCATCACCTTGACTCTTCATTTGACCAATTTATATGTTATATATATCATCATATACACAACATATACCATTCTCTCTAAACCCTATTTTCTTTCCCAATTTCTTTTCTCTTGCAATAACACATATATTCAATCCAATATAACAACAACAACAACAACAACAACAACAACAACAACATACAAAACTTCTAGGGCAAGCATAGGGATATTACACTTATAACTCCCGGTTCATTAAAATCGGCCTTATTTTCATATCTAAATATTATTAAATTCTTAACATATTGAAACATCATCCGTATTACATGCAATTATTGAAATAATAACCATTGTATTAGAACCACAACAAGTTCAAAAAAAAGCATTAAAATGGGTACCCATACAAGATGAAAACATGCCCTAACAATGTCTAATGTCCAAAAAAGATAATAAATTGAGATATCTACCAAAAGGTGAAACCATGTCTCTTACATTAATCCCAAAACTTAAAAAAATAAATTATATTCGGACTCACAAATGGGGTACCCACAAAATGGAAACATACCCTTTACATTCTTTAAATAATTAACTAAATGTAATTTAATTCATTCAAACATTCATCATCAGTAAAATAATAATAAACCATTCATCACAAGCACACAATGAACTAAATAATCAAAACTAACTTTTAATCTTAAGTGAAGAATAAGATATGTGAAATTAGGGTTTACATGTTAAACTAGGACTTATAGGATTTAAATCATGATTTTAAGGTTTAGGAAACAAGATTAGAGTCTTTAAAGGAAAATTAGGGTTTTTAATGGAAAATTAGGGTTTTCATGGTTTTGAAAATAAGATAAGGGTTTATGGATAAAATTTGGGATTTTAGGGCAAAAAAACTAGGATTTAGGGTTTTGAAAATAAGGTTATGGTTTATGGATGAAAATTAGGGTTTTATTCTTGAATTAGGATTTTGGGATTTTTTGAAAGCAAAATTAGGGTTTTTGGCTAATAAAAATTAGAGTTTAATGTTGAGATTAAATATATAAATTCACATGTCGTATTATTAGTTTTTAACATTTAAAGTGTGGTTTATATCTTAGACTCAACAATTTCATTGCTACTGTATTTTTATGAGCTATTATGAAGATGACAATATTTTAAAAAATTATTACTGGATGTTTAAGTAATTATAAATCAATGATGAAGTTATTACTGTGAATTTAAATGAGTTAAATGATAAAGCCAAACCTCCGTTTCGTTGGTTCCACCAAAGTTGAGTATATTGATTCAAGCTTTCTACTTTACTTGCTTGCACTAATTTTGATTTTGGCCAGAGACTGCCTTATTTTTGGTTGCTGCGTTTGTGTTGCTTTTCTACCTTTGATAATTGTTTTTGGCTTCTAGGTTGTTAATCAAATTTGATGCCTCTCTCTTGCTAAATATTACTTCTCTGTTCCTTTAATCATGTATTTATAGTAAAATATACAAGGTTAACACCTTATGATCGAGCATTAATTTCCTATTTAAACACGATTACTTTAAAAAATATCAAATTAAATCCTTTTTAATTCGAGGAAAACCGTGACCATATCGGATTAAAACAGGTTTAATCCGACATGGACCAAAGTTCATATCGAATTAGTAAGTCTAATTCGATATGGACAAGCTCCATATCAAATTAGAGTTGATCTAATTTGATATGGGCTTCTATATTGAATTAGAGTTAGTCTAATTTGATATGGACATAGTCCATATCGAATTAGGCAAAGTCTAATTCGATATGGACCATCCATATCGAATTGGACAGGCCTAATTCGATATGGCATGATCCATATCAAACCAAACTTGCTTTAATCTTAAATCGAACCATTTCAGGGTTTAAAATTTAACCAAACATATTTTAGACCTTATAAAACTGGACCAATCTAATTAAAAGCTTAGAGTAGGTTTGAGCTTATTAAAAATGGATCGATCATGACTTAGGCCTTCTTTAACTTGGACCAAACTAGCTTAGGGCTAAAATCAAATGCCTACAGTTAGGCCTCTGCTTGAATGATTTGAGACTTCAGTAGAAGAGAGAGAAAAACAACATGACTTCAAGCTGCTTTTGGATGAGGGTGGGTTCAGGACCCGTAAATTGAATTTGGGTTGTTGATCTGAGCTAGGACTTGGGTTCTCGACCCCAGACTGAATTTGAATTCTTGACCCTAGACTGGATTTAGGTTCTTGACCCTAAACTGGATTTGAGTTCTCAACCCGATACTAGATTTGGATTCTCGACCCGAGATTAGATTTAGGTTCTTGACCCAATACTAGATTTTAGGTTTTTGACCTGAGACTGGATTGGAGTTCTTGACCTGATACTTGATTTTGGGTTCTTAATCCGATGCTGGATTTGGATTCTCAATCTGAGACTTGGGTTCTTGACCCTAGGCTGGATTTGGGTTTTTGACCCGATACCTTATTTTGGGTTCTCGAACCAATACTAAATTTGGATTCTCAATCTGAGACTAGATTTGGGTTCTCGACCCTAGGCTGGATTTGGGTTCTCAGCCCAAGACTAGATTTGATTTAGGTACTCGACCCTAGACTGGAGTTGGGTTCTCAACCCTAGGCTAAATTTGGGTTCTCGACCCAAAACTAGATTTGATTTGGGTACTCAACCCGAGACTAGATTTGGGTGACCTTCTATCAGTTGAGGGTTTTGGCTTTCTTCTAGTTGGTTGTTCCATTATTCAAGGGATTTTGAGCCTTCACCCTTTAAAATGGATCTTCATCTTTGGACACCGGGTCTTCATCCTTCAAAATGGATCTTCATCCTTGGACATCGTTTCTTCACCCTTTAAATTGGATCTTCATCCTTTGGACATCGGGTCTTCACCCTTTAAAATGGATCTTCATCCTTGGACATTAAGCCTTCACCCTTCAAAATAGATCTTCATCCTTGGACATTTGTCCTACATTGACTTCAGCTCTTTCTAGCTGGACTAATCTTTTGGCTTTTGCATCTTCATTCTTTTGGGGTTCTTACTTTTTTCTTATTCTAATTTTTTTGTTCTTCCTTTTGCAAAAAATTCAGCTATTTTTAGCTAGTTCTCATATCCTCTCTTTGCCTCCTGTGTGGCAAAATATTGAAAGTCTGAGAATATTATGTACACGTATAAACTCAAAAATTGAAAGGAGAAACTATGCCCTCTGTGTAGGCTCAAACCAATGATTTTGTTCCCATATAAGCTTTAATTGATTTTTGCATTTTGCCTAGTTCTTCTCACAAGCATGCACCTCTATTTTTATAAAGTGACTAGATATTTCTCAAGCAATGTGCCTTCTATGCCCCTTGATTCCATATCTACTTCATGTTTGCTTCATAAAGTATCCGTTGCTCACTTTGACAAAGAATAGATAGCACAAGATAAAAAATGTAGTGTGATGTGCTTATGTATGCATGATATGCATAAATAATACTTATAGTGGTTCTATTGACTCACAGACTGAGGTGATCAGCTGAAGTGCTCCCATAGATTCCTTCCAAATGCTCGTTTAGGCCTTGCATTGGAGTGGCAGAAGACTTTACATTTATTTCTTTTATCTTTAAAATATTAAAAACATGAGTGGTGGGGGGCCTAAGAAGCAGATATACATCCATTTCAAATTATGATTTAGCACGTAAGTTGGTAACTTCTTCATAACCTTGCAAATAATCCTTTATTTTGCCCAATATGTACTTCGAGGTTAAACGGTGCAACATACTTCCCTTAACTTGAAGGTTTATGCAACAAGAAAATAGTTTTTTTTTAAATCAAATGTTGACTTTATCAAATCAGTGTCATTGTACCTCGGAATTCGATTTTCCAAATTAACATATCTATAATATAACAACCCCAGTTACCGTATTAAACATGGAAATCATTTCCTTTTATGTAAGAACTATTGCACTTCAGATAGGTACATACACATTACTTGGCCAAAGGCCTCATTGAGTTTAAATATTGTATATCTCATATGCATACTTATCCAACCTATCTCCACTAATAGGCTCTACCTACCAACAGAGATCAACATATGTTTAATATTCTTGAAACGGGGTCTATAAGGGACATGAGTTAAATTAAGGCTATTTTTAGATTGGAGCTTATGTGACACTGCTGACAAACCTTCACACTATAATCTTCTTATTGCAACCATTTTCACCTTCTAGGCATCACTTTTATCTTCTGACTTCATGAAATTACAACGTTTGAATGTCCTTCCATCTTCTTAGCAGAAATCTGGATTCAGTAAGTACTATCTTGATCTTTAGACCACCTTTTTTTTTCCTTTTTTTCTTTCCTTTTCATCCTTTTCCCTTTTTGGAATATCAAGTCTAACACTTTTAAGATTGCAACCCTGGAGCTATGTTGGATAAAATGAAAGATGGTGTTTTTCTTATGCATTGGACTCTTTGGCTGGGCTGGACTGGACCAATTCAAGTCAATCCGTCCTCGTAAACTAAGTGAAAGTCTTCTGCTTGCTTTAGGTAAAAAAGAACTCGGGTGGCTTTCTGAACCTCCTTTTTAGTTTTTTTCTCTTTTCTTTTCTTTTCTTTTTTTTTGTTTTTCTCTTTATTTTTTTTTTGTTGTTGTTCTTGTTTTTTTACCCTAGCTCTAAGAAAGTTATCTTATTTGTACATTTTATGCTTCTGGCTATGAATGGGGTAAGATAAGTCTACTTTAGTGAGGATGAATCCTTTATTTCTCTTATGTCATTCTGTGATATTAGGTACAATTTAGGTGACCTTTAACTATCCATATAGTCTTGGTTGTATATCTTTTTCTTTGATCTTCTTTGTAATACCCTTATACCCTATATACGTACAATACATATTTTCAGCATATGTAAAATATGCATATACGGTATAAAAATGTCATAGACCGATTTAATAAAAATTTTCACATTTCTATTTTAAGATTTCAAATACTAATATATAAAATAAATAGTATATAAATATTCTTTGCTTGTTATAGGAATCCAAAATAAATATTTTATATGAAAATCTCTGGAAAAAATTCGCCAGAGTTTTGTTTGTAATTTGGAAGTTTCCAAAATTAAGCAAAACACAACCTGCATAAAGCAAACACTCCCAATAAAAATCAATTCACCTTTTCACCAATACTTCTCAATTTCTCCATATTTTCTCAAAATACTTATGTATAGATATATAAATTAACAACACATATAAAATTTCATCTGAACAAATTATTAAAAACGTTCTTTACAATTTACATTATATACTTCCAAAAACATATCATAACATATATAATATCAAAATACATTGTAATACCAAATATCTACATGCTGGAAACTGGCTCTGATCTTGATGTACCCAAAAACAACTCTTCAAGCTCAATAATTACAAACCTAGATCCGACCAGGTCTAGAAGAACTCTCCGGCTCTACCAAATAATCCATGACACCTGCGCGACGAATTACAATCGCGCTAAGCCGAAGCCTAGTGGTACAAACTTTGATAATAACAATAAAACTCAATGCAATGCCAATGGAAAATGCATATAGATGTCGCCTCATTCTACTTTCTTATAATTTTCAAATATTTCATAATAACAACTCATAGCATTATATTGCTCAATTGTATCACAATTCATAATTCCCATTAAAGCAAAGACAAGCTTGGGCCCAAAAAGGATCTAATATGCTATTCAAATTTCAGAGTTACTGCTTTGGTCTATAATGACACCATGTGTCTAGCCCCATAGGTAATAAATCTTTGGATAATGTAACAACCCCAGTCTCTTGGACCTTAACCCGGCTAGACCCTTAGGCCCCAGTATCTTGGTCCTCAACCCGGCTAGACTGCTATAGTTTTTGAGGCTTACGACCCAGTCTTTTCACCCCAAAAATATCATATTTATCAGCTGGCTGGGCTTACGACCTAGTCTTTTCACCATTCCAGTGTTTAGCCCATAGGCAATCATAGGCATGCCGCCAAACCCAAAACTCTGAAAATTAAATAACATACTAGGCACACAATTTATTCATATTTCTCATTATCAAATTCTTTCATAATTCCTTTATCAAAACTTTTCTCATTTTCTCATGATCAAACTAGGCACATTGCCTTATTATATCATCTTTTTCTCCTTTTTTCTCATTTATTCATTTTTCTCATTATTAATCTCTTTCTCATTGTCACATATTCAATCTAGGCACATTGCCTTATTTTCACTTTTTTTTCTCATTTTTCTCATTTTTCACATCTTTCTCATTTTTCTCACTTTTCTCATTTTTCTCAATTTTATCAATATTAATTCATTTCATTATTCCACATATCTCATTTTTGCATTCACAACACATTACCCAATTACTTTGGGTATTTTCATATAATATACATATATCACATTCTACACAATTTAGCCATTATGAATGGCTTTTCGCAATGCATTTAACACATATATGACATTACAAATGTCATAGCACATTATTCATACTCAATCAATGAACCAAGTAACTTAACATATTTTTCAACCAAAATGTGATAAGCCCAAATGCCATGCAAATATAAATAATATATTCAAAGTTTGTGCATACCTCCACTAGCAACCCAAAGCAAGCTTAGCACAACCTCCAATCCTATCCTTCCAACATACCCTTCACCACTTGGATGAAGCAAATCAACCTCCCTCAATGCCTATACCAAATGTGATCATACATAATCATTTAATATCACATTCTAAGGTATTCTCAACATCAAACCATAATTAAACATCACTCTAAACTAAATCCCAAAATTAAGCTTCACCTCACTTTAACTTTGAAAAACCATATCAAGCCATTTAAATTAGTGTTTTAAGTTTATTAATATCATTAGAAACATGTTTTAGCATGTTTAAACCAATTACATTAATTAATCACATGCTTATGCTCAAAACCCTAAAATGGCATAACCTTCCCCCATTGAAGGTTTTCTATTCCAACACAATCCTTTTTTCATATATATCACATATATGTTTCACTTTTTCATTTAAAACCACTTCATTTTTCATTTAAAATCATTAATTTATTTTATCCATTTAAATTATAATTTATTTTATCAAATTTCCAAAAATTTAAACTTTTCAAAAATTTGGGATATTACACATATGCACAAGTAATATGTATCTTATATACACATCAAATGTACATTATACGTGTATTAAATATTAAGTATGTAATGTATTAATCCAAGATATACAATTAATATACCATATGTATATGTTATATATACTCTAGATATATATATTGAGTATATACAATTTATATCTCCAAATACTTATTTAATTTCTCCAAATAACGGATGTTACATTCTTTCCCTTTAGTAACTCAATGGTCATCAGACTTGTCTTGAGTCTCACAACAGCTCAGTGTAGGTTATTGGATTTACAAGCTAATAAAAAGCAAGCTAAAATCTTATGAAGGCTCAAAGGGACAACTAGGGATTGATGTCAATAGCATTGATACTAGTTGTTCGCTCATCAAATAATGCCTAGATCATCCTTCTCTTAAATAAGCAAAGTTCAATTTTGCCTCAAAAGTTCATCCAAGCATGTTCTAAGATCAACTAGGACCTAGACAAAGGTAATTATGCAGGAGTCCTCTCTAAGAAACCATACATAACTCAATACTATAGAATAATTCTCTCACATAGTAAAGTTATTTGAACCATGATGCATAAATACACTAATTTATAAATATCAAGCTAGATTCATCATTGGTTGAATACTATAATGTCAAAAGCCATCAAAATTATAAATTCAATAAAAGTAATTTATTTAAGTAATTTTAATTTTAAAAAAATAATTGTTCCAATAAGATACCAAAGAAAGCAAAATAAAAAAAGCAACATTCAAGCTAAGGGAAGTTTGTTGAATGGAGTTTCTCCTTACTTCACATCTCCTTCATTTTCATCTTAAGATGAGGATATAACAAAATCTTCCTTCAATCTTTCCCCTATCATGAAAGTTGTTGAGGGTGGCACTCTTCCAAATTTAGTCAAATGATTTCTCTTGCTATTGGGCTTATCAGGCTCAGGTAACTTTCCACTATTAATTAAATCTTGGATCTCATACCTTAAACGAGCACATTTATCTATCTCATGCCCTTGCATTTGATGGAATTGACAGAAGGCCTTAGCATCAAAGTTTGATAGCAGAGGATCATGTAGTGGTTGTGGAGCCAGTGACTGTAATAACCCCTATTTTTATAGCATGTTGAAAACCCAAGACAAAGGTTTCCCCATATCTAAAAACTGTCTTCTATTTGCTTGACAAGTTATTGCATTGACATCCACTACATTCTGTGAACTTTGGCCGCCAGACTGACAAATCCCCCTCTCATTCTTTCTTTCAAAAAAATGACTCTTCTCCGGTTCCCATTCTTCTATCTATAAGCCAGCTTAGAGAATATCTTTGAAATCCCTCATGAGAGTGTGAGACATACGTTCATACAGACTGGGTAGGACACCCCTTACTATCATTCGAATCTGGTCGGACTCATCTGGTCTCTTCTTAAGCAGTACAGCTTTGTTTCTCCACCTCTTCACATAGTCAACAAAATTCTCATTTTTCTTTTGTCTGATAATTTCCATCAGAGTCACTTTTAACTCGACATTATATCCATATTGATGGATAAAGGCTTTGTATAGCACATCCCAATCTTTCTGGGTGTTTTCCTTTAAGGTATTGAACCAGTTTTGTACAACAGGGCCCAATGAGAGCATGAAATACCTTAGGATTTAAGCTTTAGTGGCCCTAGTAGATTGCATGGCAGTGATGTATTGCTTGACATGCAGATGCAAATTTCTACTTCCATCAAACTTGGCAAAAGAAGGCATTTTGAACTTGTAAAGAACTTCTTCATCTCACTCAAATAATTTGTCCACCTCTGACACTTTCTCAATTTTTAACTTCTTTTTTAAATCAGTAATCATTTTTTCAAAACCAGTAGACTTAGTCTTCTCTCCAACTTTCTCTTCTTTTAACTTTTCTTATTGGTCTCGAAAATACATATCCCAATCAGCCTCATCCATTACTACTTTGTCTTCATCAGAAGCTGCTTCTACTACCTTTGCCTTTCCTTTGTCCTTTTACTTCTTAGTACTAGCAGATGCTTCAATAGTATTCCCCAATAGTGTAGCCAGTTGGCTTTTCATGGTCTCAGCCAGAACCTCATTTGGAGTTGATTGCATCATCCACCATTTTTTAAATCTATTTAGGTTCCATTGCTTTTAGTGAGAAGCTAACTGAGTCATTACTTGATTCTACGTCACTGATGTAGGTTGGATTGTCTATGCTCCAGGTCTGTAAGCCAGAAAGGATCAATGCCATGTAATGCAATGCATGTATGTATGTATGTATGCATGGATGCACAAGTAACAGATAAACAAAAATAATTAGGATATTCCTTCCAACCTTATAACTTCCACACACGAATGGCGAGTCTCTTCTTCTGGGTATATGGTAAACAAAATATCAACATGGGACATCTTATTTTTGAAAAAATTCACTTAGACACTTTAAACAATAGTTGTATCTTTAAATTTAGAAATCAGTCCATGATAATTCTCATTAATTAAGCCTTAATCTATTGGATTAACAAAGGGATAGCTTTTATGGGATTAAAACCAAATTAAAAGGTTTATCATAAATAGATTTCTTATTTGGAAAAAAAACTAATAATTCATTCCTCAAACAAGCCCATGATTAATAATTCTTATTATAAATTAGGCCCACAATTGATTTTTTAAATTCCATAATTGACCTGGATAGCTGTAAGAGCTTTTAAGAAAAAGTTATAATTTTAGATGAAGTGAAAAAAATTTTTATTTCAAAGCCCATTGTAAAAAAGTTTGTTTAAAAATGAAAATTTGGCTTTGTATTTGGGCCATGAGGTAGAAAAGAATCATTTATTTTTTTATTCCAAAGATCATCTTGAAAATTTTGAAATTTTTGTTTTGGTCTTTTGGGCTTAAAGGAATAAAAATTATTTTGAGCTTACAATATAATTAGGTCATATTAGAAAAAGAACAAATCAAATAAGTCATGGTTCAAATCAAGATATATCAATCATAGTCAAACAAGAAACATTTGGAAAAAAACCTAAGGAAAGTAACTAGGCCAATTACATAAGCTTTAGTCTTTGGGTTGAAAAGTTTAGGCTCATATAGCAAGTATATACCAAATGGTATAAGGCTATGAGTTATTATGTCATGCTCGATCTCCATACCTTGAGTAAAAGTATGGTATCCCTTACATAACACAACACGGATTACACGGTCATCCTAACTCATGAACACAATGCAATTTAAATGATGCAATGGACAATATCATAATAAGAAAGAATAAAAAAATATAAAAACCAATGGAATCAACTTCTATTATCCCCAGTGGAGTAGCCACAATGAGCAAAGATTTTCATCCCATTCCCATGTGGAATGGTTCTTGCGACTTCGGTACTGTTTAGACTTAGAGCCTTCGAGAACACAGGCTTAAATCAGGAGAAAATGGAGCCACCACCTGGATTGGCCGGAAAAAAGAAAGTGGTGGATGACTTGATTCCTAAGGAGTCCCCAACCCTTAATGGGTTCAGAAAGTTGGGTACATATGGGAAATATGAGAATGACTCAGCACCACCATAATACCCGATTCATTGGAACTAACCTTCTTTTCAGGTCTAAATATTATTAAATTCTTAACTTATTGAAACATCATCCATATTGCATACAATTACTGAAATAAATAATCATTGTATTAGAACCACAACAAGTTCAAACAAAGCAATAAAATGGGTACCCATACAAGATGAAAATATTCCCTTACAATTTTCAATGTCCAAAAAAGAAAATAAATTGAGACACCCATTTAAAAGTAAAAATATGTCTCTTACATTAATCCCAAAACTTAAGGAAAATTAAATTATTTTTGGACTAAAAAATGGGGTACCCACAAAATGAAAACATACCCCTTACATTCTTTAAAAAATTAACTAAATGTAATTTAAATCATTCAAGCATTCATCATCGGTAAAATAACAATAACCTATTCATCACAAGCAAACAATGAACTAAATAATCAAAACTAAGTTTTAATCTTAAGTGAAGCATAAGATATGTGAAATTAGGGTTTACATGTTAAACTAGGACTTATAGGATTTAAATCATGATTTTAAGGTTTAGGAAACAAGATTAGAGTCTTTAAAGGAAAATTATGGTTTTTATTTTGAAAATAAAGATTAGGGTTTATAGATTAAATTTGGGATTTTAGGGCAAAAAAAACTAGGATTTAGGGTTTTGAGGACAAGATTAGGGTTTATGGATGAAAATTAGGGTTTTATTCTTGAATTAGGATTTTGGGATTTTTTTTCAAAGCAAAATTAGGGTTTTTGGCTAATAAAAACTAGTGTTTAATATTGAGATTAAATCTATAAATTCACATGTCGTATTATTAGGATTTAATGTTTAAAGTGTGGTTTCTATCTGAAACTCAACAATTTCATTGCTACTGTGAAGATGACAATATTTTGAAAAAATTGTTACTGGATATTTAAGTAATTATAAATCAATGATAAAGCTATTACTGTGAATTTAAATGAGTTAGATGATAAAGCCAAACCTCCGTTTCGTTGGTTCCACCAAAGTTAAGTATATTGATCCAAGCTTTCTACTTTACTTGCCTACACCAATTTTGATTTTGGCCAGAGACTGCCTTGTTTTTGGTTGCTGCATCTATGTTGTTTTTCTACCTTTGATTATTGTTTCTAGCTGCTAGGTTGTTAACCAAAGTTGCTGCCTCTCTCTTGTTCATTATTACTTCTCTGTTCCTTTAATCTTATATTTATAGTAAAATATATTAGGTTAACACCTTATGAATGAGCCTTAATTTCCTATTTAAACACGGTTACTCTGAAACATATCGAATGAAATCCTTTTCAATTCGAGGGAAACCGTGACCATATTGAATTAAAACATGTTTAATCTGACATGGACCATCCATATCGAATTGGATAGGCCTAATTCAATATGGCATGATCCATATCAAACCAAACTTGCTTCAATCTTAAATCAAACTATTTAAGGGCTTTAAAATTTGAACCGGACTTATTTTAGGCCTTATACAACTGGACCAATCTAATTAAAAGCTTAGAGTAGGTTTAAACTTATTAAAAATGGACCGATCATGACTTAGGCCTTTTTTAATTAGAACTAGACTAGCTTAGGGCCAAAATCAAGGATTTACACCTTGCCTCCCCTATGTCCTTCATCTCGAAGATGGAGGACATGTAATATCCTTATACTCTATATACGTATAATTCATACACCACTTATTTATAGAATATACATAATGCTAGAATATTATCGTTATAGACATTTAAAATTTTCATAATTATAAGAAAAATATTTTAATCCTTACAATAAATAATTTAATAGACAAACAAGTACATATATTAGTAATTTAATTATCAAAACACAAATTTTTAAAAAAATCTCTGAAAAATATTTGCCAAAATTTTGTCTGTGTTTTCAATAATTCCCAAAATTAAATACTCAACCTGCATAGAAATAAACACTCCCAAAATACAGTTTTCACCCATTCTCCAAATCACCAATGCATATATGCACATTCAAGTGCATATCTCAAAATATTTTTAACATAATTAGATACTTACATAAGTATATATACATATACAACTATATTAAATCTTTAAGACAAACCCAAGTGTTATAATTTAATATACATAATCCAAAATACTTAAATCCATGACTTTACATGAATACAAATGGCACAGATGATCTTGCAGCATCCTAGGCCACCCAGTATCAACCACAATTTGAATTTCTCTACTCAACAACTCTCTTACCTGAACGATTTACACAACCGCGCTAAGCCATATAGTTTAGTGGTACATATAAAATAACAACACATATATACATTTAAATCCCTTTCTCATTATGTAATTTACAATATTACTATAATTACCATTTATTTATAACTCATTCATTTTATATATCTATATATATTTATATCCAAATTCACATCTTATACTGCAATTTGCAGTATTTACATAACACACACATATTTACACATACTTACATTACATCCAACTATACATACATTAGGCTCAATAACCCCTATACAATTTTCAAGTTCAGTAAATCACAACATTAGTTTCTCAACTCAACTCTGCTTGGGACCATTTCTAGTTTTAATCTCATGACCTAACTCTGCTCAGATCAAGACCTAGCTCTGCTTAGGTTTATCAACATATGCATAACCAATTAATCTCAATAGTACTAGACAAGTAATTGTATTAGTTACAAACTCATAATAACTTATTTTCCTTTTACATTCTCATCTCATTATCACATTACCCAAGTGATCAACCTTATCATGATCACTTCCACATCACATTATTCGTATCTTATCAATTTTTATTAGTTTCATTTCTTTTCCCAAATTTTTCATATTTTTCACATTTTATAATTATTACCCACATTTTCCAAGTGATCATCACTTTTCATGATCACTTTATATTGACCCATGTTTTAATTATTTTTCACATATTCATCACCATTTCACTATCACATTACATAATTATGAGTCACATTCACAATATGACTCTTTCGACACATATTTGTCACATCCTTCAGTATACCCAATTTAGACATTTTACTACATAAAGGTTCCTTTCATAATTTTTACATCCTCTTTCCCATTTCTTATCACATTGTTTACTTCTCATATTTTTTAATTATTGTTAGCATGTTTCACATTTACTACATCATACACAAAACCATTACCATAGCTATTCTACTATGGCTCAATGTGCAAATCTTATACATTTTACATACCAAGTAACTTTACATACATAATGTCAACTCACATTTGATGAAAATCACATGTTAGGATATGTACTAACCTTATTTCTTTTTTCCAAGCCAAACCCTAAATTTCACTACCTTTATCACCTTGGCCTACACACACATAACCCCAACAATAATTGACATTACTCATTTAACTTCATTTCCATGCTCAATGTACATTAAACTATCATTATCTAAACAATTTTCATCAAAATCTCATTAAAACTCTAAATTCACGACTTACTACTTTGCTTAAACTCCATCCAAACCAACTCTTTTTCAATTTTTAACTATAAAATCTCTACTTACATACTAAAATAACAATAAAACAACTCATTTTTATAATTATCTTAACCTCTTTCTAAAACCCTAATTCTATGTAATATATCCATAAATCCTAACTTTAACCAAACTCACCCATATTCCATTTTAACAATAAAATCACCATATGTATATGAAAACAACATCAAATTATCTCATTATAAGAATTATAAACAACCATGCCAAAATTCTAATTTTTACATAACCTTTCCATAACCCTAAATTTATCAACATTGTTCATTTTAATCAACCAACCATCAATTCATCACTTACTCATCACTTTAACTTGATTACGACTTGTTTTAGAAATTTAACACCACTTTCTCTCTCTGGATACTACTAATATAATCATAAAACCAAGAAATTAAAGCTTTAAAGAAAGAGGACTTACTTGAATTCTTGCTTTCTCTTCAAAATTCACTTGAAATCTTTTATTTTCTTAAATAATTTGAAGTATCTAGATAAGAAATTCAGCCATGGGAAAAGGAAGAGGAAGAAGAAGACTATTTTTTATTTTTTTCTTCATTTACCATCCAACAATATTAATATAAATATTTATTTATTTTACTTAATTACAACCAAGTATTTCTTTCTTCTTTAGACTTTCCTTTTCCTTTTAATTAATTAATTAATTAATTAACCTCTTCCCATCCATAATTATACATATGCATATTTATATTTCATTTATATGTTGTATATATTTTATGTATATGTTTAAGTAATGTGTATGTAATGTATATGTAATATGTATCTCATGTATATATTATGTATATATCATATATATGTCATGTACGTACCTTGCATTTCCCTCACCAACATGCTAATTATCTTCCAAATTAATTATTTAACAATATCTAAAATTTAAGGGTGTTACAAGACAACCAGTCCTTAGTGGCATTAATAATCTCCCTATTATTTCTAGCCAAGAGTATGCCATTAGCATACAAAGAGAGAAACATAATCTCTCCCACTGTTTTCTTGACATACACGCAATGGTCTTCATATACTATCACTATAAAAAAAAAGTATAGGGGTTGCATAAAATAGTCCCCCAAAATATAAAAACTCATCCCTAAAGGTATTGAGGATAACATTAGTTGTTTCTATTTATTGTCTCCTACACCTCCATATCCTATTCTATAGGGGGCGGAAAATCATAATGTCATCTCTGATATAAGGGACCATTGTCATTCCCAATATGGAGTCGACTTTAATTGTTATCCCTAATCGAAGGGGCGATAATTGTCCCTAATTAAAGGGACGATAACCGTTCCCAATCTAGGAACGATTATTATCTTTATAACTAGGAACGAATATCGTCGAACTACAAAAAAAGGAATAAAAATCATCCCAAAAATTAAAAACAAAAATTATTCCTTAATCAAAGAGACAATAACTCTATCTAAATCTAAGAATGATTATTCTCTTTAAATCTAGAGAAAAAATGTCATATGTATATAAAAATTTATTCTAAATTAAATTTATTCCATGGATATTTTTAATGAATTAAAATTAAAAAATATAGTAAATCAACAAAAACTATTAAAAATCATTTGTATTATTTTTTTTTCATAATAACACGTTTTATAACAAAATTTATTACAAGAAAATATA
Organism: Garcia nutans; assembly: GCA_947685225.1. Classification (NCBI taxonomy): domain Eukaryota; kingdom Viridiplantae; phylum Streptophyta; class Magnoliopsida; order Malpighiales; family Euphorbiaceae; genus Garcia; species Garcia nutans. The sequence continues at coordinate 41,465,846 of CANTUV010000017.1, forward strand.
ACATAATAAAATAAATACAATAATAACATTGCACAATAAAATATAAATTTAACATCCGAATAATAATAATAATAATAATAATAATAATAATAATAATAATAATAATAAAGAAAATAATAAAAATCTCATGTGATGGCTAAATCATTTATAATGTTAGATTTGTATAGACTATTGAGTTATACATATATCGTTCATGAGCAGCTTCTTGTTCATAAACAAGAATGTGGGAAAGAGCAACATCATCTATATGAATATACATAATCCTCCGTGCCACTTAATATCATTGTTTCATCTGTTTAATTTATCCAATAATGAATTTAATTGTGGTTAGAAAATTTCAATTTATTGTTAATATTTACTCATTTGAGAGAACATAAATTAAAAAATTAAGTACCTTTAAGAAAGCCAAGGACATCAATGTAGCAGAACATAGTTGATGAGTTGGTAAACTAGGCTAGATTACAAACTTGGGAAGAACAGTTATCAAATCAATTCCATTTTATTTGCAGAATTCTCATGCACCTTCCATAGCTAAAGAGAGAGAGTACCATAATCATGATCTTAGTATGGTTATTGTAGGATTTTATATATGCATAAAATGGGTTTAAGAGTATGTGATGCTTAGAGCAGCGCGTCTTGTTAAAAACCCTACTGGAAGGGAGGATATGCTCTTAGAAGTATGGTCAGTGTAGGATTCATCATGACTATTCATTTTCTTTGCCTTGAAGTAATTTTGACAATTGGATTTTTCTAATGGCTTACGATGCAAATAATTCTTTCTTAATAAAAACTCAATATATTTGACACTTCATAATTAACAAGTTTCCAAATCATATATGTATATATTAATTCCTTGCTTTTGAAAAATACATTAGGGACTTTAAATATACTCGTCCCCTTTAATATATAAAAAAACATGATTTAGAGACCATAAAAAACTTGTCCCTAAAAGTTGTCCGCTATACTCATGAATTTTATTGTGTGGACAAGCCAAATGAAGTGATGGCTTCATGAAATCTGAAGTATAATTGTCTGGAAGACTGCTTTATACCATATGGATCCTTTAAGATGACACACTTTGTTGTCTTGACCTTTTGAGACAAACCCAATTAGTTGATCCATATATATCTCTTCCCCAAGTTTACCATTAAGGAATGTAGTTTTTATGTCCATTTAAAATAACTCTAAATCCAAATGGGAAACCAAGACTAAAAGAAGACAAATAGAGGCAAATCTCATAACAAGAGAAAAAGTCTCTTCATAGTCTATTCCCTTAATTTGGGTAAAGCATTTTGCAACTAGTATGGCATTAAACTTGCCAATTGATCCATCTACCCTACTCTTTATCTTGAAAATGCATTTATTTTTAATTAGTTTACATTGAGGTGGGAAATCAACTAACTCCCAAACCTTGTTCTTTACCATTGAGCCGATTTCCTTCTTCATAGCATCCATCCATTTTTTATTATTTGGTGAATTCATGGCTTCTTCAAAAGAAGTAGTTTTCTTAATCTCAAACGGAGTAACAAGGAATATTCTCCTTTGATTTGAAAATACTGTTGAGAATTCTTTAATGTTCACTCCTTCATAATCCAGGTCCTCCATTACTTGCTTGACCAAATGAAGAACCTCTCCCACTATCGTCAATAGGTGTAGGATTCTGAACTTGAGGACCAACCTCACATTCTAAGTTTGAATTTTGAACTCAAGGACCAACCTCATGTTCTATGTTTGGATCTTGAGGACTGACCTCATTTTTCAGTGCGTTCTCCTATGTAGGCAAGTTTTCACCATTTAAGATAGTAGGATTATTCCTAGTATCTTCATTATTTGGTGAAATTTCACTATCTTTGGTGACTTGGTAAGATCTTAATTCCTCCCTCTCACTAAGAGATGGTTGTGCACATTCTTGTAATTAATAATTTCACTAACGCTTGGGAACTCATCCTCAAGAAAATTGACATTGTGAGAATCAATCTTCGTCATGCCACCATTTGGGTGTTCACCAAACATGACATATCCTTTAGAATATTCAGGCTATCTAATAAACACCATTTAAGTTATTTTTGGACCTAGTTTGTTGTAGTTGTGGGTTGGGTTATACACATAGCCTGTCAAACCCTATGAGTGAAAATGATACAAAGATTGCCTTTTACCATTCTATAAAACATATGGTCTGGCAAGTACACTTTTATTCATACACGATTAAAGATGTAATTAGCAGTAAGCAATACATCCCCCCAAAAATTGATGGAAAGATTAGCTTGTGCCATCATTGACCTAACCATGTCAAGCAATGTATGGTTCCTTCGCTCTACAACACCATTCTGCTGTAGAGTATATGGAATCATGAGCTGTCTACACATACCTTTTTCCTCATAATATTCTTTAAACATATCATAGAGATATTTCTTGACCATGATCAGTTCAAAGAGTCTTTACTTTTCATTCCTTTTAGTTCACTATTTATGCCATAAAATGTTTAGAGGCTTCAAGCACTTCATAACAATAAGATAATAGGTAAACATACCCATAGTGTGAATGGTCATCTCAAAAAGTGAGGAAATACATTGCACCATGACAAGCCTTAATATTTAAAGGTCTGTAAATGTATGAATGGACTAATTCTAAGGGACTTGATGCCCTTGAAGCCTTACCAAAAGGCTTCTTACTTGCTTTACCATCTAAAAAGGCTCATATCTAGGCAATTTAACCTTAGTAAGCCTGTCTAGGAGACCTTCTTTAGCCATTATGCTCATTTTATCTTATCCTATATGACCAAGTCTAGCATGCCTTCTAACATATTTAGAATCAAAATCAAAATTAGAAGTAAAGGCTATCATGAAATTATTATTAAAATCACCATCTAAATCAAGAACAAAGAAATCATTCCTCAAAATTCCATTGCAAAACATATTAACATGATACGAAATAACCAAACTACTAGGATAAAGATTAAAAATTAATTATGAGCGGAAATTTTAACCCTCACTCCCATGTAGAATTATTTTGCAACTTCGGCACTGTTAGGCTTAGGGCCTTAGAGAGCACGGGCCTAAACTCGAAGAAAATGGAGTTGCCACCCGGATAGGCCGAAAAACTCAAATCCTATGGAATTTTCAATCCCCTAATGGGTTCGAAAAGTTAGGTATGCATGGGGAAGGTGAGAATGACCTAGCACCCCCATAATGGCCGGTTTATTGGAACTGGTCTCCTTTTCATATCTAAATATTATTAAATTCTTAACTTATTAAAATATCATCCATATCACATGCAATTATCAAAATAAATAATCATCCACCACCTTTATTAAAATAAAGCAATCAAAATATGCACCCATCCAAGGATGGAAACATGCCTTTACAACAATTATCTAATGTCTCAGAACTAAATAAAATAGGACACCTACCATTTCGTGAAAACATGACCTTTACATTAATCCAAAACTTACAGTAAATAAAATTAAATTATACTTAACTAATGAGGTACCCACAAAGTGGAAACATACCTCTTACATCATTGAAGCACTAAATAATGAACTAAATAAAATTTAAATTATTCAAAAACTCTCCATAAGCAAAAATAAAATAAATCATCCATAACAAATAAAACATTAATAAATCATTCATCATAAATATGAGATAATTGAATCTAGGTTTTAATATTTAAATTAAGCATCAAATATACAAATTTAGGGTTTACATCTTAAATTAGGGTTTTTAGGATAAAATTAGGGTTTTAGAATTTTCATGACTAAATTAGGGTTTTTAGGATAAAAATTAGGAGTTTAGTATAAGGATTGGGATTTTAAGGTTTATGGATGGAAATTGTGGTTTTTAGGTTTTTGAAAATGAGATTAGGGTTTTTAGGATTTAATTTAGAATTTATGATTTTGATTTTGAGAATTAGGGTTTTAGGGTTTTAGGATTTTACAGATTTCGGTGTTTTCGTTATTTAGAAAACTGATTTAGGATTTTGAAAATTAGGAAACAAATTATGGTTTTGCAAATTGGAAAGACCATGTTTAAGGTTCTTGGCTTTGAGAATTAGAATTTAGATTTTAATTTTATAAGATATGATTAGGGTTTAGTATTTAAAGAAACAGATTATGATTTTGGCAAAAGTTTAGCTACTGTAAAAAAACCCTAAAGCCATTTTAACATTGATTTTTGATAAGTATTTGCATGGGATATGGCTACTGGATGTTTCTAGACAGATGATTATATACTGATGAACATAAATTGGATATGTCTAGGTTACTGGAACTATTTTGGATGAAGAATAAACATGATCAATATAAAGAAACATCACCAAAACTTCTTATGCTGAAATTAAATGAATTTAGTTTAGAGGACATACCTTTCGTTCATTGATTCCACCAATAATTAAATGATGATCCAAATTTTTTTTACTTGCACCAATCTTGCACTCTTGGTTGAATAAAATCAAGACAATAGCTACTGCCTTGTTTGATAATGTTCTCTGTGTTTGATGGCTTTCTTTTCCGTTTGATAATCTTTGTTAATTGATTCGTTGCTCTGTGTTCATTAGATGTTCCTGCCCTTTCTCTGTTCTTCTCTTCTTGTATTTATAGTAAATTATTAGGTTAAAACCTTGTGACCGAGCTTTTAATTTCCTGTTTAGAAATGGTTTCCCTGAGGTATGCTGAATTAGATCATTTTTAATTCGAGAGAAATCGTGACCATGTCGGATTAAAACCAATCCAATTCGAGGCAAACTAAGATCATATCGAACTAAAATAATTTTAATCTGACATGCAATCAAAGTCCATATCAAATTGGTGATCCTAATTCAACATGAACAAGTTTTATATCAAATTAGGATTTCCCTAATTTGATATGGAGTCCATATCGAATTAGGGAACCCCCAAATCAATATGGGGAGGTCCCCATATCAAATTGGGGAAGCTCCTATTAGATATGGGACTTTCCCATGTTGAATTGGTGCTCCAATTTGACATGGGGACATCCCTTGTCAAATTGGGCATCCCAATTCCACATGGGTACACCCATATCAAATTTGAAGTGCTATACAAGGCCCACGTTGAAGTAAATCCAACCAAACCTTTAAATCGAAACTATTTATAATTTTAAAGGTTGAACTAGCTTATTTTAGGCCTCATGGAATTGTACAAATCTAATCAAAAGCTTAAAATAGGTTTAAGCTTATTAAGAATAGACCGATTATGACTTAGGTCTTTCTTTAATTAACATCGGACTAGCTAGGGCCAAAATAAAGGGTCTACAGTTTGTCCCCTGCTTTAACGATCTTGAATTTATTCAGATGGTGAAAAGCAACATGACTTTAAGCTAATTTTGGATAAGTATTGGATTCTAGACCCAAGATTAGTTGGGTTCTAGACCCGAGACTAGATTAGTTGGGTTCTGGACCCGAGGTTAGTTGGGTTCTTGACCTGAGACTAGATTAGTTGGATTCTAAACCCCGAGACCGAATTTTAAACCCGAGGCTGGATTGATTTGGGCTCTGGATCTTGGGTTTGGATTCTAGACCTGAGATTGGTTTGGTTGGGCTCTAGACTGAAGACATGATTGATTTGGGTTCTGGACCCGATATTGATTTGGGTTCTAGACCCGAGAATGATTTAGGTTCTGGACCTGAGATATAATATGTTTTGGTTACTTAGACATGGGATTGGATTGGGTTTGGGTACTTGGAATTGGATTTAATTTGTGTACTTACATTCGAGATTGGGTACTTGGACCCGAAACTGAATTTAATTTGGGTACTTGGACCCGAGACTAAATTTGATTTGGGTACTTAGACCCAAAACTAAATTTGATTTTGATACTTGGACCAGAGATTGAATTTTTTTTAGGTACTTAAACCCGAGATTAGATTTGATTTGGATACTTGGACCTGAGACTGGATTTGATTTGGGTACTTGGACCCGAGACTTGATTTGATTTGGATATTTGGATCCGAGACTAGATTTAACCGACCTTCTATTAGTTGAGAGTTCTAACTTTCTTCTAGCCATTAATTTTAACTCTTCTAGCTGACTAACATTCTGTCAGTTGAGAGTTCTAGCTTTCTTCTAGCCAGTTATTCCATTCTTCAATGGATTATGGGTCTTCATCCTTCAAGTTGGATCTTCATCCTTGGACTCTGGGTCTTCACCGTTCAAATTGGATCTTCATCATTTAGACATTGGATCTTCACCCTTTAAAATGGAAGGGGGTCTTTTTAGCCAACTAAAAAGAAAAAAAAATAATATAAAAAAGACCATCATAAAAGGGATGCAATTCCCAGGGAGCGAGCGTAAGTAAATTATTAAAAAGATCATTTTTTTTAAAAAATTTTCAATATTTGTGGAAGAAAATAGAAAAGGAAGACCAAATAGGATCAAAGAAACTAGGCCCTCTTGAAAAGTACGTTACGCGGCCCTGTCCCGATGATGCGAACTTCTCATTCACACCCATAGAGGTGAAAAAATGTTTTTGCATGCTAATCTCTAGTTCCTTTAGAAAATATGACATAGCTTAGATCCATCGCCTTTTTTTGAAAAAAATAACATTAAGTTACGACTGTCGTTCTTCAGCAAAAGACCATAGGACCAAAGAGAATGGATTATTGCAAACCATGTTTCATTGTGCCTAAGTGCGAAAAGATAGTGCAAGCTTTGTTATGCCAAAACCTAAATGTTAAGTCAGCAACACTTTCTAATGCCACTTCTTCCCATCGCATCCATCTTTAAGACAATCTAGTCACAGGTTTTCACTTCTCAGTGAGTGAATCTTCATCCTTGGACATTTGTCATATATTGGCTTCAACTCTTCTAGCTGGACTGATCTTTTATCTTTTGTATCTTCATTCTTTTGGGGTTCTTACTTTCTTCTTATTTTGTTCTTTGTGTTCTCCCTTTTGCAAAAAAATCAACTTACAAAAAAAAATTCAACTATTTTTTAGCTAGTCCTCGTATCCTCTCTTTGCCCCCTGTATGACAAAATATTGAAAGTGAGACTGAAAATGTTTTGTACATGTATAAACTCAAAATTTGAAAGGAGAAACTTTACCCCCTGTGTAGGCTCAAACAAATATTTTTTTCCCATGTAGGCTTTGATTGATGTTTGTGTAGTATGGTTCTTTGCACAAGTATGCACCTCTTCTTTCTTTTGTAATGGCCCTTTCATGCCTCCTGATTCTATATCTGCTTCATGTTTGCTTCATAGAATATCTGTTATTCACTTTGATAAAGAATGGACAATAGAAGACAACAAAATGCATTATGATATGCTTATGTATGCATGATATGCATGAATCATACTTACGGTGGTTCCATTGACTCACAAACCAAGATGGTAAGCCAAAGCACTCTCATTGGTTCTTTCCAGATGCTTGTTTAGGTCTTGCTTTAGAACAACAGAAGTCTTCACATCTATGTCTTTTATTTCTAGAATTTTGGAAACATGAGTAGTGGAGGCCCAAGCATGGTAGCCAAAGACATGGGAGATATCCATTTTAACACATTTGGTTAGCAACTTCTTCATGATATGACCTTGTAAGTGATCCTTTCATTAGCCCTCTTCTGCCCATTATGTCCTTTGAGGTTTGATAATATAACATATTTCCCTTAACTTGAAGGTTTATGCAACAAGAAAACAGTTTAAAAAAATTTAAAATCAAATTTTGATTTTGTCAAATCAGTGTCATTGTACCTTATGACTCAACTTTCCAAATTAATATATCTATAACATGACAACCCTAGTTACCATACTAAACTCGGGAATCATTTCCATTTGAGCAAGAACTGTAATACTTCAGATAAACACATACACATTACTTGGCCAAAGGTCTCATTGCTTATTCAAACAATCTCCACTAATAGACTCTACCTACCAAGAGAAATCAACAGGTGTTTATAGGCTTGAAATGGGGTCGATAAGGGACACAGGTTAAATGAAGTTCATTTTTATATTGGAGCCGATGTGACACTGCAGACAAATCTTCACACTACAAACTTTCTAGCGGAACCTTATGCTCCTAGATATTCCATTTTCACCTTTTGGTTAGCATTTCCTTTTGACTTCATGAAAGTTGAAAGCTTGAATATCCTTCCATCTTCTTGGCAGAAATCTGGATCCAATTAGTACTATCTTGATCTTTAGACCATCCTTTTTCTTACTTTTTCTTTCTGCCCTTTTTCCTTTTAGAATATTGAGTCTAAGACTTTCAAGATTGCAGACCTAGTCTTTGGCTGGACCGGAATAAATTCAAGTCAATTCGTCTTTGTAAACTAAGTGGAAGTCTTTAGGTAAAAAGAACTCGATTGGCTTTTGGAATTGCCTTTTTGGGTTTTATTTTCTTTTTCTTTTTTCTTTCTTTCTTGCTTTTTTTGTTTCTTTTTTTTTTATTTTTTTCTTCCTTTTTTTGTTTTACTTTTTTTAGATCTTAGCTATAAAAGAATTGTCTTGTTTGTACCAACTTGTGTTTCTGATAATGGATGAGTAGAGTGGAATAAATATGCTTCTGTCCTGACTTTATCTCAATAAGTCTATGATTTTAGGTCTAATTCATATGTCCTTCAAATATCTCTATAGTCTTAACTATATATCCTTGGTAATTCAGTAATTATCAAACTTGTCATAAGAGTCACAACAACATAGGTGTAAGCGGGGATTTTCGCCCCCACTCTCAGTGGAATGGTTCTTGCGACTTCAGCACTGTTTAGGCTCAGGGCCTTAGAGAACACGGGCCTAAGCCCAGAGAAAAAGGAGTCACCACCTGGATAGGACGAGAAAAACAAAGGGGTGGATGACTCGATTTGTACTGGAAGAAATGGTACTGGATTGCGCTCGCTGGCTCTCTTAAGGGAGAGGTCAGGTGTTTGATTTCGAGAGGCGACTTGAATGGTTTATACACCATTTAAGCCAAATAAACAAATCTTGCTGGAGGGCCCATGAGGGCAGTCTAGTACTGTAGCATGCCCTTGAAGCTAGGTTGATAACCTGGGTTGGGTGATGCTGAGATCCCCTTGAAGCTCAGGGAATGGTTGGGATGTTACAGTTATAAGATGCATGCATTGGCACTGCAGTTTCTGATCTTTGATGAGGTAATCTTTTGATGTGTTTGCAGATATAGGTAGTGATGGCATCTCAGACACGTCAGTCTATAGAAGGTAGTGGTGAGAGTGTAGCTCCTGTTGAGGGTAGAGATGGAGCTAGGGTTGAGATAGTTGGAGAGGCACTTGCTCCTGTGCCAGAGAGACCAGCAGCTAATGAGAATTCGCCGGTTTGGTTACGGCATATGGTAGAGTTATTGAGGCAGGCTCCAGAGAGGAGGCTCTACATCCGAAGGTAATAGGCCAGATGAGGCTGGACCATTACAGTGGGTTTATATGATGCAGAGGCAGTCGGATGCTTCAATCATCATTGCGGGTACATTTTCTTTATTTGGCATTTCAGTTCTTGCTCTAATAGATCCTGGATCTACACATTCATACATAAGTTCATCTATCTTGCCTATGACTAAATTGCATTTAGAGTCCCTAGGATTTGATGTTTTGGTGACAAATCTTTTATAGCATAGTGTGGTAGTTAGCAAGGTACATCGTAATAGTTCAGCTGTGGTGCAAGATGAGAAATTTCTTGGTGATTTGATTGAGATGCCTTTTAAAGAGTATGATATGATTTTAGGCATGGATTGGCTATCCAAGCATTGGGCTGTGGTAGACTTTCAAAAGAAGTGTGTTGCCCTGAGAACCGGTGATGGTAGAAGTGTGATGGTACCTAGTGAGCAAAGATATCTTGCATCCATATTTGTTTCAACTGCTGCAACTAGGAGAATGATTCGGAAAGGGTGTGATGCTTATCTTGCTCATGTTGTAGATACAAGGGAAGTAGGTTCTCAGCTTGATAGTATACCCAAAGTTGCAAAATTTTTAGATATTTTTCCTGAGGAATTGCCAGTAATACCCCCTGAGAGAGAGTGTAGACCCTTAATTTTTTACCCAGTCCGGTCTAATATTTTAATTAGTCCAAAATAATTTTTGTGTTGTCCAATATATTTAAATTAGTCTAAAATGATTTTTGTGTTATCTTAATTAAATAATATTTGCTTTAGTATTTAGTTTTTATAATTAATAAAAAATAATAATAAACAAATAAATAAAAATAAAAATTGACGACGAAAAATCGGCGACAAAAATTTTCGTCGCCGAAAAGAGGTCGGGCAAAATGGCCTTGGGCCATTTCGCCCGCAAATTATTTCTGCGGGCGAAATGGTCCGCAGGCAATTTCCCCACCCCAGTTCGTAGGCTCCTGCGGAAACTTTTTCGCCAGCAAAATTTTTCCGCAGCAATTTTTTATCGCTAGAGAAATTTTTCCGATGCAATTTTTTTCGAAACCAAATTCAATTTGGTTTCAGTTTCCTTTTCTTAATTAATGTTAGATTCCATGAGAAATTAAGATTAATCACCAAAATCATCTATAAATAAGACTAAAAAAACAACACAGAGGGGGATGAAAATTTAAGGGATAAAAAAAATCGGAGGAAAATTTTAGAGGAGAAACTTTTTGGCAGAGATTAACGATCGGACCTTTGAGAGAAGCAAACAAGCAAATTCAATCCATCAAAGGCAACCATCTTGACTTTGTTCTTGTTCATCCAAGAAGTAATTTTTGGTGAAACCAACAAACGAAGGTATGAATATCAAATCTTTTCTCTTTACAGCAGCTTGAATCATCCAATTGTCTCTTTTGATTCAAAAAACCCTAGAACCTTAATTTACCTTTTCTAAAGCTTAAAAACCTTAATTTGTTTCTTTGTTTTCCAAAAATCTTAAAATTGTTGTTTTTGTTTCTTCAAAATCTTAAAACCCTAAATTGTTACTGCTATTTCCAAAAACCCTAAAAAAATACTCTTTTATTTCCAAAAACCTTAAATCATTTTTCCTATTTCCAAAAGCTCTTAAAAACCCTAAAGTGTTTTCTTTTAATTCTCTTCCAAAGTTTCTAAATTCTTTGTTAAATATCCAAACTCTATTAACAAACTCTAAACTTACCTTACAGTTTCTAAAAATCACAAAAAGCTTTATAAAACTCTAAACTATTTTCTTCAATCCTAAAACCAAACATATTTTTTGAAACACTAAAAACCCTAATTCCCTCAAAACCAAAACCATAAACCCTAGTTTTCCTAAACCCTAACCCTAATCCTTAAAACCTTATAAACCTAAACATTCAAATCCAATATAGTAAAACCAAAATAATAATCTGTTACCAAACCAATTTATTTTAAATCACAAAAGCATTATTTTCATAGAACATCCAAAACCCTAAATCTTTAAAACATCCAGTAGCATTATTCATCTAAAAAATAATATTAGTTACTCAAAATTCCAAAACCCTATTTTCTAAAATCTAAACCCTAAAATCTTAATTTTCAACACCAAAACCTACAATTCTAGAAGCCAATTTCCAAAATTTTATGGGGCGCTGCCCCCTTAACCCTCGCCCTCTAACCGGCTAGCGGGACCGCCGTATAGGCTCATCGAAGGGGTCAATATTCATTTGTGTATTATGAGTCCGCATATTTAACTTTCCTTTTTTCAAAGCCCTAATTTAGTAACTAAAATTCTAAAATCCTATTTTAAGATGCGAACCCTAAATTATATATTTATTGCTTTATTTAATTTTAGATTTGATTATGTAGTTTATTATATGCTTTGATTTATTTATTCAATGCTTGATTTATTTAATTTTTCGTGATGGATGTTTATTTTCTATTTTGATTGATGTTTAATGTCTTTGGTGAATGATTTATTTATAATGAATGGTTATTTACTTTTATTCGATTTATTTAGATTTCCAAATGTTGTAAGAGGTATGTTTCCATTTGGTGGGTACCTCATTAGTTAAATATCATGTAATTTAAATTGCTTTTATATTTTAGACCAATGTAAAGGACATGTTTCTACTTTTCGGTGGGTGTCCTATTTAGGCATGGATTATTTAAGGACATGTTTCCATCTTCGGATGGGTGTCCATTTATTTGTTTTGCTTGGATATTGTTTTGATTTTCAATATATTGATACTTTATTTTAATTATTGTGTGTAATATGGATAATATTGTTATATTTAAGAATTTTATAATATTAAGACCTGTAAAGGAGGCCGATTCCAATGAACAGGGCGTTGTGAGGGTGCTCGACCATTTCTCACCTTCCCCACACGTACCCAACTTTTCAAACCCATTAGGGGGTTGAGGATTCCTTAGGAATTGAGTCATCCACCCCTTTCTTTTTCCCAGCCCGTCCAGATGGCAACTCCATTTTCTCCGGACTTAGGTCCGTATTCTCTAAGGCCCTGAGCCTATACAGTGTTGAAGTAGCAAGAACCATTCCACCGGAAGTGGGGGCAAAAATTCGTGCTCATAGAGAGGTTGAGTTTGGTATCGATTTGTTGCTTGGTACCACTCCTATCTCTATTACTCCTTATCGAATGGCACCTGCTGAGTTGAGAGAGTTAAAGGTGCAGTTGCAGGAGTTGTTGGATAAAGGGTTTGTTCGCCCTAGTGTGTCACCATGGGGAGCGCCTATTTTGTTTGTGAAGAAGAAGGATGGTACTTTGAGACTGTGCATTGATTATCGGTAGTTGAATAAAGTGACCATCAAGAACAAGTATCCTTGCCTAGGATAGATGATCTCTTTGATCAGTTGAAAGGAGCAGCAGTTTCTCTAAGATTGATTTGAGATCAGTGTACCATCAGTTGAGAGTCAGAGCTGGAGATGTATCTAAGATAGCTTTTCGCATGAGGTATAGGCATTATGAATTCTTGGTGATGCCTTTTGGGTTGACGAATGCACCAGTGGCATTCATGGATTTGATGAATAGGGTGTTTAGACGCTATCTAGATCAGTTTGTGGTGGTCTTTATCGATGATATTTTGGTGTATTCGCATAATAAGGAGGAGCATGACAAGCATCTGCCGATTGTATTGCAGACCTTGAGAGAGAAGCAGTTATATGCTAAGCTATTTAAGTGTGAGTTTTAGCTTGACCAAGTGACTTTTCTCGGTCATATGGTTTCAGCAGAGGGTATAAGAGTTGATCCGAGTAAATTTACTTTGATAGTTCACAGAAGACAGTGACTGAGGTTAGAAGTTTTCTGAGTTTGGCAGGCTATTATCGACGGTTTGTGAAAGGTTTTTCTTTGATAGCTACTCCACTCACAAGATTACTTCGGAAGGGAGTTAGATTCATGTGGACAAATCGGTGTCAAGCAAGCTTTGAGCAATTGAAGAAAATATTGACTCAAGCTCCTGTTCTTACTTTGCTTGTAGAAGATCAACCATATGTGATTTACAATGATGCTTCACATAGTGGTTTAGGTTATGTTTTGATGTAGGAGGGTAGACTCATAGTTTATGCTTCGTGATAGTTCAAGCCATATGAGTTTAATTACCCGACGCATGATTTGGAATTGGCAGGCATAGTTTTTGCTTTGAATATTTGGCGACATTATTTGTATGGGGAGAAGTGTTTCATTTATACTGATCATAAGAGTTTGAAATATTTGGGTGTTTAGAGAGAGTTAAATCTTTGGCAAAGACATTGGTTGGAGTTGATTAAAGACTATGACTGTTTGATTGATTATCATCCTGGCAAGGCAAATGTTGTTGCTGATGCCTTGAGTCGGAAGTCTTTGGCAGGTTTGACTGCTTATTCGCTCTTGTTGCTTGTTGAGTTAAGAACATTGCATGCTAATTTTGAATCATGTGATGATGGTGCTTTGTTGGCTCAGTTGCAATTGAGACCGGTGTTATTGTATCTTATTAGAGAGGCTCAGCTGGCAGATGAGAAAATTTAGAAAGTTGTATCTGATTGCCAAAAGGGGGAGAGCCGAGATTTCCATGTGAGGAATGATGGCGGTCTTTGGTACAAAGACAGATTGTGTGTTCCTAATGATGCAAGATTGAAAAAGATTATTTTGGAGGAAGCACATCAGTTGGCTTTTGCTATGCACCCTGGGAGTACTAAGATGTATCATGATTTGAAGCAATATTATTGGTGGTCAGGTATGAAGAGGAACATAACGGAGTTTTTATCCAAATGTCTCACTTATTAGAGAGTGAAGGCCGATCACCAAGTTCCTATGGGGTTGCTCCAACATTTATCAGTGCCAGAATGGAAATGGAAGTGAGTAACAATGGATTTTGTGATTGGTTTAACTTTGACTCAGAAGAAGCATGATGTCATCTGGGTGATTGTGGATCAGTTGACAAATACAGCTCATTTTCTTCTATTTAGAATGGATTATTCTCTTGAAAAGTTAGCTGAGCTGTATATCAGTGAGATAGCGAAGTTGTATGGAGTCACAATTTTTTTGGTGTCGGATCGAGATCCCCGGTTTATTCAAGGTTTTAGAAAAGTTTGCATGATGCTTTGGGATCTCGGTTACATTTTTGCTTTCCATCCTCAGACAAATGGGCAGTCAAAGAGAGTAATTCAGATTTTGGAGGACATGCTGAGAAGCTGTGTCATTAATTTCTTGGGAAGTTGGGATAGGTTCTTACCACTGATGGAATTTGCCTATAACAACAGTATTAGTCCAGTATTAGAATGGCACCTTTTGAGGCATTGTATGGTAGAAGATGCAGGACGCCTCTATGTTGGGTTGAGGTTGGACAAGGTAATTTGGTTGGTCCTATTTGATTAAAGAAACGGAAGAGAAAGTGAAGATAATTGGTGATCGGTTGAAAGCAGCTTCAGACCGACAGAAATCATATTCAGATTTGAAGAGAAGAGACACAGAGTTCAATGTAGGAGATAAAGTATTTTTGAAAGTGTCTCCTTGGAAGAAAATTTTAAGATTTGGCCGTAAAGGGAAGTTGAGTCCTCATTTCATTGGACCTTATGAGGTACTGAGAGAGTTGGACCAGTGGCCTATAGACTCGCTTTGCCGCCTGAATTGGATTGAATTCACAATGTCTTCCATGTCTCTATGCTACGGAGGTACATGTCAAACCCATCTCATATTTTGTTAGTGGAATCTATTGAGTTGAGTCCGGATCTGACTTTTGAAAAAGAACCAGTAGCTATTTTGACACATGAAGTGAAAGAGTTGAGAAATAAGAAAGTGCCACTTGTGAAGGTTCTTTGGAAGAATCATGCTAAGGAAGAGGCAATGTGGGAGAGTGAGCAAGTGATGTGAGATTAGTATCCCCAGTTATTCCAGACTTGAGAACATGTAATTTTGAGGGTGAAATTTATTTGTAGAGGGAGAGAATTATAATATCCCAAATGATACCCTAAAATTTTGGAAATGCTAATTGTTGAAATTGAATTAAATGATTTTAAAGTGTATATATGATTAAGTGGAAAGAAAGGAAAAGGGAAGTATGTATATGTTGTATATATGAAGATATATACAACATATACAAGTTAACAAGTTGAGTTTGTCAAATGATATATTTAATTATTTATAATAGAAATTAAATGCGAGTGGAAGATTATATTTGATATTTATATTATAATAATATATTAATTGCTTAGTGGAAATTAAAAGAGGGTAATCTTGTGGTTAAGAGAGGTGGTTTGCATTGACTTGAGGATAACTATCTTCATCTTCTTCTTTCATCTTTAAGAGGCTGGCCATCACCATTGTAAAAAGGAAAGAGAGGTTTTGTTCCTTCCTAACTCAAGCAATTGAAGGATTTCAAGAGATCAAGTTGGAGTTTTAATTATTTTCTTCATATTTGGTAAGTTTCCAACTTGTTTCTTTGATTTCTTTTGAGTTTGTGTTTATGAGTTTGGTGGATGGTTGGTGTAGTTGTGTGTATGGTTGATTTTGGTGTGTTTGAGGTTGTTTTATGTAATTAACTTCGATTTTGGGGTTGGATTGAAGAAAAGGTTAAGTTTGGTGAAGAAAATAAGAGTTGTGGGTGGTGTGACTTTGAGTTGTGAAACGTGGTTGTGATTGTGTTTTGATGCATGTAATTGAGTTGTTTTGATGTTATGCAAGTTTATTATGGTATATTGATGGATTTGGTTGAGTTTGTGTGGTGATAATAAGGTTGGTGAAGGATGATAGTTGGATGTGGTATTTTTGGTGTCGATTTTATGTTTTTGGCCTGACATGCCCAGTAACACGGCCATGTCTTTAGGCATGTCATTGGTTCTATTTTCAGTACGGGTGACACGAGCAGTGACACGCCCATGTCACTGAGCATGTCACAGCTTCTGTGTTGTAGTAGTATTGACATGTCCAGTGACACGCCCATGTCATTGAGCGTGTCATAGCTACTGTGTTGCTGGAAGATTGACACGTCCAGTGACACGCCCATGTCACTGAGCGTGTCATAGATTTTGTGTTAGAGGTGGATTGACATGTGCAGTGACATGCCCATGTCAATGAGTGTGTCAAAGATTCTGTGTTGTGGGTTTAGGGCAAGGTGTGAGTGGGGATTTTCGCCCCACTTCCAGTGGAATGGTTCTTGCGACTTCAGCACTATTTAGGCTCAGGGCCTTAGAGAACACAAGTCTAAGCCCGAAAAAAATAGTCTAACACCCAGACGGGCCGGGAAAAAGAAAGGGGTGGATGACTCGATTCCTAAGGAATCCCCAACCCCCTAATGGGTTCAAAAAGTTTGTTACATGTGGGGAAGGTGAGAAATGGCCCAGCAATCCCACAATGCCCGGTTAATTGGAACCGGCCTCCTTTATAGGTCTTAATATTATAAAATTCTTAAATATGACAATATTATCCATATTACATGCAACAATTAAAATAAAGCATTATTATATTAAAATCAAAGTAAGGTCCAAACAAAGCAAATAAATGGACACCCATCCGAGGATGGAAATATGTCCTTACATCGTTGATGTCTAAACTAAATAGGACACCCACCGAAAGGTAGAAATATGTCCTTTACATTGGTCCAAAATATAATAGCAATTTAAATTACATGAATAACTAATTAATGAGATACCCACAAAGTGGAAACATACCTCTTACAATATTTGGAAATCAAAATAAACAAATAATAATCATAATAATAAAGAAAATATTCATCCATGATAAATTAAATAAATTATGCATTGAGATTAAATAATTCAACCATAATAAACTACATAATCAAATCTAAAATTAAATAAAGTAATAAATATATAAATTTAGGGTTTTAAAAAATTTATGGTTTTTAGAATTTAGGGTTTTGGAATTTAGGGTTTTAGAGGCTAAAGTTTTGTAATTAGGGTTTTTAGGGTTTTTGAAACTAGGGTTTTGGAATTAGGGTTTTAAAATTAGGGTTTTAACTTGCTGCCTTAAAAATATAATTTCGGATTTGGAGAAATAAATTGAGGTTTTGGAAAAATAATAAATATTTTAGAGCTTAATAATGAAATGGTTTAGGCTTTTGGATAAAAATAGTTTAAGGTTTTGAGTTTCAATAAAATAACCTACGGTTCTTGATGTTTTAGTAAAAGAATAGATTTTGATAATTAATTTAAATCCTTACCAACTACTGGATAGTTTTTAGTTTTTATGAAACATGCAAGTGGGGTCACGAATACCAACTGATCAATGTGTTAATTAAAGCAAATGATTAAAGTTATTGAAACAAGGATCAATTTACTGCATGTTCAAAGATCAAGATACTGCGTGCTCAAAGATCAAGTTACTGCATGCATGTTCTTATTAATCAAAAGTTCTTATTAATCAAAGAAACGAAGCTACTATGAGCATGAATAATTTATGATTAAAGATCAAACCTCCGTCGTTGGTTCCTCCAAATTGATTTTTGGATGAACAATAACAAAGGCAATGTTGCTGCCTTTGATGGATTGATGATTGATGAATGTCTACTGCTAATCTTCTCTGTTTGTTGTCGTCTCTTCTGTTTTGTTGTTTAATCTCTCATAATCTTAATTGCCGACCCTTGTTAATGTTAATTGCTGTTCTTATTAATGTTCCTTCATGTTCTTGTTAATGTTCATTGCTATGAAACGTTAGTATTTATAGGCCTTAACCTCACTCAAAAACCTAATATTCATCAGTCCTTAAAACAAATTCTAGTTGAATTAGGAAACTCATTGAAATAAATTCTAGTTGAATTAGGAAACTCATTGAAACCATGTCGATCTGGGGCAACCAGATTGACATGGACCAAAGCCATGTCGACCTAGTTTCCCTAGGTCGACATGAGTCCAACCTTATGTCGATCTGGCAGCTCATGTCGACCTAGTGTGCCCAAGTCAACATGAGTCCAACCTCATGTCGATCTGGGCTTCCAAGACCGACATGTTTCATGCTCATGTCGACCTTGTTCCTCTAGGTCGACATGAGCAATTGCTTAGGCCGGCCTAATTCGAATTAGTATTGCCTTTTTTAACTTATGGACCGAAAGGTTTAATTTGGGCCGATTCAACTTGATTTTAGGGTTTTGTAGTTGAATTTATGCCTCTTCAATCGGAACCAACTTCTTTAAAAATTATAAACTAGGTTTAAATATCTTAAAGTCGGATCAAATTTATTTTGGCATCCTTTAATTAGGACCGTATTAAATTGGGGTCAAAATTAAGGGTCTACACAAGGGCAGGGACATGCCCGTGTTATTAAGCGTGTCATGTATAGAGTTTGCCCTAGATAGAGCTTTTCCTTATTTTCTTTCCTGTATTACTAAGTGAGTATGTATAATTGCCTTTGGATTAGGTTTTGAAGAGATTTGAGTTACCCCAATCCAAGTATTGAGAATTCTTGGAAAAGGAGATTGGAATTGGTGTTTGTTACTCTTAGAGGTAAGTACAAACCTTACATGATTGCATACATTTATATGACTTTGGGACTTAACAAATTTGGTTGGAAAATGTGTTAAGTTACCTATTATATTATCTCCACTAATATACTCTACCTACCAAGAAAGATCAACAGGTCTTTGATAGGCTTGAAATGAGATCTATAAGGGACATGGGTTAAATGAATGACATTTGTAAGTTGGAGTCATTGTGACACTGTGGGCAAATCTTCACACTACAAATTTCTTGTTTGAACTTTAGGCAACTGGGAGCAATCTTGCTAGACTCCAAATTTCTTCTATCTTCTTGGCATTAATCTGGATCTTAATTAGGACAGCCTTTGCCCTTGCAAAAAGTTTGGTACCCAAATTCGTTTCTTTTCTTCTTTTTCCTTTTCTCTCTCTTTATTTTTTTTACTCTTTCCTTTCTTTGAGCATTTTATCATTTTGTCCTTCTTCCTTGTAGGACTGTCAAGTACAGAACTTTCAAGACCTGGATGGTCTTTCTCCTTTTTCTCTGATTGTGATCGAATCTATGGTTGGGTTGGACCAATTCAAGTCAAACTGTCCTTATAAGCCAAATGGAAGCCTTTTGCTGCTTTAGGTAAAAGAGAACTCAATTGGCTTTCTGAATCGCCTTTTTAGGTTTTATCTTTCTTTTTTTTCTTTTCTCTTTTCTTTTGTCTTTTTTTTTCTTCTCTTTTTTTTTCTTTTCTTCTTTTTTTTTTTTGCCTTTTTTTTGGGTTCTAGCTTTAATAATAACTTGGGTTTCCAATAATAGATGAGTGGAGTGACATAAATCTCCTTCAATAGGGATAAATCATTTGTTACTCTGATGTTATCTTGATAGATTAGAGATATTAGGTGAACTTCAACTACCCTTATGGTCTTGAGAACATCAACTATCCTTATGATCTTGACTATTCATTCCTTTCTTTGATCTTCTTGCCTCTTTACCTTATTTATCATAAGACTTGTCAAAAGTATCACAACAGCTCAGGGTAGGTTGTTGGGGTTTGTAAGCCAATGAAAAGAAAACTAAAATTTTATGAAGGGTTAAAGGGACAACTAGGGATTGATATTTAATAGGGTGGATACTAGTTATTGGCTAACCAAACAATGCCTAGATCATCTCTCCCTTAAATAAGCAGAGTTCAATTTCACCTCGAAAGTTTGTCAAAACATGTTCTAAGACTAACTAGGACCTAGACAAAGGTAATTATGCAAGAGCCCTCTCTAAGTAAGCATACACAACTCAATGCTATAGAGCAATTCCCTTATCTAGTAAAGTCATTAGAGTCATGATGCCTAGACACATTAATCTATGAACATCAAGTTAGATTCCTCATTGGTTGAGCCCCAAAATGAACAAAGACCAACAAAAATTTTATGAAAGTAATTTATTCAAACAACTTTAAATTTTAAAAAACACAATTGTTCCAATTAAATATTAAAGAAAGCAAAATAAATAGAGCAATATTTAAGCTAAGCAAAGTTTGTTGAGTTGGAGGCAAGGATTTTTCCCATCATCAAGGATCATTGCTTCATCATCCATAGTTAGTCCAAGCTTGCTTAGTAGCACATCATCTTAAGCAACTTCTCTATCCATATCATCACAGGATGACAAGATAAAACTCTTCATGAAGGTTATAAGCGGTGGCGCCCTTCCAAATTTAGGTAGAGGATTATTCTTAGTATTGTGCTTATCAGGCTCAGGCAGTTTACCATTGTCGATTAGATCTTGGATCTCATGCCTCAATCGAGTACATCTATCGGTCTCATGTCCTTGAGTATGATGAAATTGACAAAAAGCCTTAGTATCAAAATTTGGGGGTAAAGGATTTGGCAAAGGTCAAGAAGTCAAGGGTTGTAACAATCCCTTCTTTTGTAGCTTATTGAGAACCCAAGATAGAGACTTCTCCAATTTCAAAAATTGCCTCATTCCTCCTTGATCGGTGGCATTAACATCAGTTTTCTTTTGTGTATTTTGATTGCTAGGCTGATAATTCCATTTTGCAAAAAATGATTCTTCTCTCTTTCCCTTTGACCTTTTTCCACTGAGGTGATAGCCGCCCTTATTGTCCCACTTAGATAGCACATGATTCGGCTGGTCTCGTAGAATAGGGATTGGTCCCTCATCTTTCATTCGATCTCTATTAGTGAACATGTTCTCCATGGATGCTGCCTTAGCATTGTTGATAAGCTTTAGAATTTCAATCAACTGGGTCTTCATAATTTCAACCAATTGATCTTATAGCTCAGCCATCCTAGCTTTGACAACTTCATCAATTATATCCCTTAGCTGGTTTGCATCCATCCTCCCAATGAAGCACTTGAATCAAACTCAATGATGTAGGTGATATCGTTGTATGCTTTTGAATTGTCGTACTTCAGGTCTATGAGCCAGAAAGGATTAATGATATGTCATGTGATGCATGTATGCATGTATGTATGTATGCACAAACAATAAACAAACAAGGACAAATAGGACATTTCTTCCAACCTTATAACTTCCACACACGAATGGCGAGTCTCTTTTCCTAGGTAATATGGTTAACAAAATACCAACATTGGTTATCTTGTTTTTGAAAAATTCTCTCGGACGTTTCAACCAATATTTATATTTTCGAAAATTGAAATCAGTTCATGATAATTTCCATTAATTAGGTTTTAATCCATTCAACCAACTAAAGTAGTTTTTATGCTATATTGGATTAAAACTAAATTAAGAGGTTTATTATAAATAGATTTCTCAATTGAAAAAGTAACTAATGATTCATGCCAAAAAGAAGCCCATGATTAATTATTCTTAGTATAAACTAGGCTCACAATTAATTTTTGATATTTCATAATTGACCTAAATATTTGTAAGCTCTTTTAAAGGTTGGATGAAAATAATTTTGTTTCTAAGCCTATTGTTAAAAGATTTTAGAAAAAAATGAATTTTGGCTTTGTATTTGGATCATGAGAAAAGCATTTTTGATTTATTTTTTAGAAAAGTTTTATGTCCAAAGACCATTTTAAAAAGTTTTAAAAATAGCTTTGGTCTTTTGGACTTTAAAGAAATTTTTATTTTGACCTTACAATATACGTAGGTTATATTAGAAAAAGAACAAACCAAATAAGTCATGATATAAGCTAAGATAAATTAACCATAGTCAAATAACAAGCATTTGTGGTAAAATCCTAAGGAAAGTAACTAGGCCAATTACATGAGCTTTAGTCTTTGGGTTAAAAGGCTTAGGTTTCCATAGTAAGTATGTACCAAATGGTACAAGGCTATGAGTGGTTATGCCATGCTCGATCTCCATACCTTGAGTGAAAGTATGGTATCCCTTACATAACACAACACGAGTAACACTGGCATCCTAACTCACGCATAGAATGCAAACTAATATTATTCAATGGATAATATCATTATAAGGAAGAATAGAATAATATAAAGACCAATGGAATCAACTTCTCTTATCACTAGTGGAGTCGCCACTGTGAGCGGGGATTTTCGCCCCCACTTCCGGTGGAATGGTTCTTGTGACTTCGGCACTGTTTAGGCTTGGGGCCTTAGAGAACACGGGCATAAGCCCTGAGAAAATGGAGTCGCCACCTGGATGGGCCAGGAAAAAGAAAGGGGTGGATGACTCGATTCCTAAGGAATCCCTAACCCCCTAATGGGTTCGGAAAGTTGGGTACTTGTGGGGAAAGTGAGAAATGGCCCAGCACCCCCACAACGCCCGGTTCATTGGAACCGACCTCCTTTGTAGGTCTTAATATTATAAAATTCTTAAATATGACAATATTATCTATATTACATGCAAGAATTAAAATAAAGCATCATTATATTAAAATCAAAACAAGGTCCAAACAAAGCAAATAAATGGACACTCATCCAAGGATGGAAATATGTCCTCACATCGTTGATGTCTAAACTAAATAGGACACCCATCGAAAGATGGAAACATGTCCTTTACATTGGTCCAAAATATAAAAGCAATTTAAATTACATGAATAATTAATTAATGAGGTATCCACAAAGTGGAAACATACCTCTTACAATATTTGGAAATCAAAATAAACAAATAATAATCATAATAATAAAGAAAATATTCATCCATGGTAAATTAAATAAATCAAGCATTGAGATTAAATAAATCAACCATAATAAACTACATAATCAAATATAAAATTAAATAAAGTAATAAATATATAAATTTAGGGTTTTAAAGAATTTATGGTTTTTAGAATTTAGGGTTTTGGAACTTAGGGTTTTAGATGCTAAAGTTTTGTAATTAGGGTTTTGAAATTAGGATTTTTAGGGTTTTTGAAACTAGGATTTTGGAATTCAGAGTTTGGAATTAGGGTTTAAAATTAGGGTTTTAACCTACTGCCTTAAAAACATAATTTTGGATTTAGAGAAATAAATTGAGGTTTTGGGAAAATAATCAATATTATGGAGCTTAATAATGAAATGGTTTAGGCTTTTGGATAAAAATAGTTTAAGGTTTTGAGTTTCAATAAAATAACCTATGGTTCTTGAAGTTTTATTAAAAGAATAGATTTTGATAATTAATTTAAATCCTCACCAGCTACTAGATAGTTTTTAGTTTTTTATGAAACATGCAAGTAGGGTCACGAATACCAACTGATCAATGTGTTAATTAAAGCAAACGATTAAAGTTATTGAAACAAGGATCAATTTACTGCATATTCAAAGAGCAAGATACTATGTGTTCAAATATCAAGTATTGCATGCATGTTCTTATTAATCAAAGAGTTCTTATTAATCAAAGAAACGAAGCTACTATGAGCATTAATAATTTATGATTAAAGATCAAACCTCCATTGTTGGTTCCTCCAAATTGATTTCTGGATGAACAATAACAAAGGCAATATTGCTGCCTTTGATGGATTGATGATTGATGAATGTCTACTGCTAATCTTCTCTGTTTGTTGCCGTCTCTTCTGTTTTGTTGTTTAATCTCTCATAATCTTTTGTTAATGTTAATTGTTGTTCTTGTTACTGTTTCTTCCCATTCTTGTTAATGTTCATTGCTCTGAAATGTTAGTATTTATAGGCCCTAACCTCACTCAGAAAGCTAATATTCATCAGTCCTTAAAACAAATTCTAGTTGGATTAGGAAACTCATTGAAATAAATTCTAGTTGAATTAGGAAACTCATTGAAACCATGTCGATCTGGGGCAACCAGATTGACATGGACCAAAGCCATGTCGACCTAGTTTCCCTAGGTCGACATGAGTCCAACCTTATGTCGATCTGGCAGCTCATGTCGACCTAGTGTGCCCAAGTCAACATGAGTCCAACCTCATGTCGATCTGGGCTTCCAAGACCGACATGTTTCATGCTCATGTCGACCTTGTTCCTCCAGGTCGACATGAGCAATTGCTCAGGCCGGCCTAATTCGAATTAGTATTGCCTTTTTTAATTTATGGACTGAAAGGTTTAATTTGGGCCGATTCAACTTGATTTTAGGGTTTTGTAGTTGAATTTATGCCTCTTCAATCGGAACCAACTTCTTTAAAAATTATAAACTAGGTTTAAATATCTTAAAGTCAGATCAAATTTATTTTGGCATCCTTTAATTAGGACCGTATTAAATTGGGGTCAAAATTAAGGGTCTACATGTAATATCCCAATGTTTGCCCAAGAAGTTTGGATATAATTGTTGTTTGTTTGAATTATGTGTATATGTTATGTTGATAAGAAAAGAAATTGAAAAGAGAATGTTTATGTATTGTTTAAAAAGGAAAGGAATGTGTAGAGAGAAAGTGTATATGTTGGGTATATGGTAATATATATAACATATATATTAGTCAAAATGGATGGTCAATGCAAGAGGATATTTATTTGTGGTATGTGAAATTACTTAAATGGGCATATAAGTGACAAAAGTTAAGTTAAATGGATGAGGCATTTAGGTAATTGCCTTGTTAAAATTGCTTGGTGGATATTTAAAGAAGAAGAGAAGTTGGATTTGTCTTCATTTTCTCTTCTTTGTTTGGTGTGGCCGGCTACCAAAGGGAAAGGAAGAGCAAGTGAGGTGTTTTGATTTCTAACATCAAATTGAAGGAAGAATCAAAGGATGAAGTTGGAGATTTGTAAAATTTCTTCAATTGAGATAAGTACTCTCTTGTTTTCCTTTGTTATTTTTGAAGTTGTGTTTGAAATGAGTTGTGGTTTGTTAACATTATGATTTGGTGTGTTTGAGATGTGTTTATGAGTATTGGAATTGATTGTGAGTTAAAAAGGTTAAATAGGTGTTGGTTTTGTTTGAAAATGGTAAGTTAAGTAGATGTTGTTATTGAAAGAAGAAGATTGATGTTGGTTTTAGGGTTTGATGTGGTAATTGATTGAATGTATGGTTAGTGTAGTGTTAATGTGAATATTGTGATGAATATGTGTTAATAACATTGACTACATTCATTTGAATGAGGTTGTGTTGTGTATAAGGTGTTGTTAATTCAATCAAAGGAGTTTTGGTTATGTTTAGGGTTTCATTCATGAGAGACACGGCCAAACCAAGGGAGAGACACGGCCAAACTAAAGAAATTTTGAGAGACACGGCCAAGTCTATGAAATTTTGGCCGTGTTGGGTGATTTTTGGAGGAGACACGGCCGTGTCCCTTGCCCATGTTGGCTTCTGTTGCTTTTGGTTGAGAGGCTTTTGGTTGAGAGACACGGCCACAAGCTTGGCCGTGTCCCTTGGGTGTGTTGGCTACTGTGATTGTTCTTTGCTCTTCTTGCTTTGTGGAGATTGAACATATATTTGATGATGCATATGATTCTAAATGAACAATGTTATGTTATGCATTGTGAATCTTGTGAATGATAATATGTTATATGAATAATGTGACTAATATTATGACTTGTATAGTGTGAAAGAGATGTGGATCATTCAAAAAGGTATGTGCAATGCAATTTCTTATGATGAATTACCTTAATGTTAATTGAGACATAAAGAAATGTAGAACTAATGTTTTGAGTTATAATGATGTGAATGATAGGATTGAAACATGCCTAGATGCTATGATTGAATAATGGTATGTTGTTTAGTTAATGTAATTGATGTTGTATATTATAATGATGAATCAAATGGATTATGAAGTCATTGTGATTGGCTATGATGATTTAATAGAGTTGTGAAGCCATTGTGATTGGCTATGATGATTCAAATGTGATGTGAAGCCATTGTGATTGGCTATGATGATACAATTGTGATAATTGAGGCATGTTTGCCTAGATGATGATTCAATTGAGAATGGAATGGATAATGAAATAATAAATGAATTGTGTGGCTAATGTGTTATTCCATTTTCAGAGTTTGTTGTTGGTGGCATGCCTAATATTAGTAACAATCTCTTGAAGTTAGGTTGGCTAAGTCCTTGAAGCCTAATTGAGATGTTACAACCCTTGAAGCTAGGTTGGATTGGTTCTTGAAGCCAAGTTGGGTTGATACTTAGCATGCTTTGTTCCCCTTGAAGCTTGGTTGAACCTAAATCCTTGAAGCCTAGTTGGGATAATGATAATGATAATGTGATAATTAAACCAAAGCATTAACTCTGAAAGTCGAATAGCATATTAGTGTCTGTTGGGCCCGAGTCTGTCTTTGTTGACAATGTGATATACAAATGTTGAAATAAATGAATAAATGAGATATATGATTGCCTTTGTTGGAAATGTGATTTATGATCGGTGAATTGTGAATAAATTAATGTTATAAAGTGTGAAGTGCAATATGTGTATTGATATATTAATTGTGAGGATTGATGATGGATTATGGTTGCTGATAATGATATGTATATATGTATATCATATATGAAATGAGTTGAGATATATGAAAGGTACAATTCAAAAGGAAAATCATGATAGGAATCTAATGGTATATGGAATTGATATATCATCATATGTTAATATTTTTATAATGTATGTTTATATTTTATATTTGTACTACTAAGCTCTCGGGCTTAGAGCGGATGTGTAATCGCGCAGGTGACTAGGTGGAAGATGTGAAGTCTTTCGTTATGCCACGAGAAGAGTAAGAGTTGTCGAGACCAACTAGAGGGTAATGCATACATGTACAACTGTTAATTATGATGTATTTCTGACGAGAGAATATTTATATGTATAAAAGAAGTTTTGATAAAGATAATGATTTTGTATAAGTTATTTAAATTAACGTATTATGGTTTGAACTATGTTACAGGTTTTAAAAATGTAACGACAAGTGGCATCCTTATACTTTATATACTTACTGTATGTATACTAAGTATATGTATAGTACTTATTTAGAGTATCGGGGTGTTACACTACACACGGGCAGGGACATGCCCGTGTTATTAAGCGTGTCATGTATAGAGTTTGCCCTAGATATAGCTTTTCCTTATTTTCTTTTGTGTATTACTAAGTGAGTATGTATAATTGCCTTTGGATTAGGTTTTGAAGAGATTTGAGTTACCCCAATCCAAGTGTTGAGAATTCTTGGAAAAGGAGATTGGAATTGGTGTTTGTTACTCTTAGAGGTAAGTAAAAATCTTACATGATTGCATACATTTATATGACTTTGGGACTTAACAAATTTGGTTGGAAAATGTGTTAAGTTACCTATTATATTGTTGGTGTATGAGAATGGTGTTATAATTTGCACTATGTGAACTAATTGAAATATATGTTAAGGATTCAAAATATATGAATAATGTAATTTGTTATGTATACCTTGATGATGATATGTAAAGCCATTGGTGATGGCTATATTGATATAAATGGGATATTTGAGGCGTTGTGCTTATAATGATCATAAGAAAATGAAAAAAATATTTGATAATGAAATAATGAAAGGATTGTGTGCCTAGTATGTTATTCAATTTTCAGAGTTTTGTTATTGGTGGCATGCCTAAAGGTAACAATTCCTTGAAGCTGGGTTGGGCTTGGTCCTTGAAGCCTAGTTGGGTAATGCTGTTCTCCCCTTAAAGCTGGGTTGGGCCTAGTCCTTGAAGCCTAGTTGGGATGTTACATATGAGGTAACCCTCATTGTGATTATGATTCGTCTTTGGGCTAGATAAATGTAATTATTGGACCAAAACAATAACTCTGGAATTTGAATGGAATATTAGATTCTTTTGGGCCTATGCTTGTCTTTACTTTAATGTGAATTATGAATAATGGAACAATTGAATGATGTAATCAGATTTAATGTTATGAAATATGATATCCTTGTATATTACTTCTAATTCTTGAAAGTTTGACATTGCTATTACATTTGAATTATATTGTTACCAAGGTTTGTACCACTAAGCTTTTGGCTTAGCGCGATTGTGATTTATCACGCATGTGACAGGGTAGATCTGGTTGAGCCGGAGAGTTCAGCTAGACCGAGTCGAGTCTAGGCTTGTGATCCCTTGGGAAGAGTTAATTTTCGAACATCAAGATCAGAGATGAACTGCCAGCATGTATAAATTCTATATTTTTGTAAATATTGATTTTAATGTCAATATATGTATATTCTGCTGCATATTCCGCTGCTTATTAAACAAATATTTTAGATAAACTTTTAGGTAATGAAGATATATATCAATATATATGTATTTTAACAAAGGATGTTTTATCTATTACTTTCTATAATATATGTTAAATGTTTTAAGTTTACTCAGATTGTAGAAATGATGATTTGATGTTAAAGTTTTAAAAAGAAAATGAATTGTAACATTCTTGTATCCGGTATACGTATATTACATATGTGGGTGCGTGTGGTGTATGTATATGTGGTACAAGGGTGTTATACTTATTTTGGTATCAGAGCCTAGGTGTGAGGTTCTCAACCTAGGTTAATTGCAAGAAAAAGAAAATTTAGATTTTAAAATATGGTTTTTAAATAAGTTAAATGTTTTCAATTTATTCATATTGATTGATAATGTTTTGATGTTAAGTCAAAAGATTTGATTGTTGAAAATGAACTATGACACTCTTATATCCTCTATACGTATATCACATATAGTGTGTATATGTGGTGTACGTATACTGGGTGTAGGGGTGTTACACGATTCCTAAGGAATCCCCAACCCCCTAATGAGTTTGGAAAGTTGGGTACATGTGGGAAAGGTGAGAAATGGCCCAGCACCCCCACAACACCCGGTTCATTAGAACCGGCCTCCTTTGCATGTCTTAATATTATAAAATTCTTAAGTATAACAATATTATCCATATTACATGCAACAATTAAAATAAAGCATCATTATATTAAAATCAAAGCAATGGCCAAACAAAATGGGACACCCACCAAAAGGTGGAAACGTGTCCTTTACATTGGTCCAAAAACTTTAAAATAATTTAAATTACATAATATTAACGAATGAGGTACCCACAAAGTGGAAACATACCTCTTACAATTTTAGAACTAAGGCAAATAAAGGAATATTCGATTATCTAATTATAAATAAAAGCAAACCATTCATAAAATAAAATAAACCATTCATCATTAACATATAACAAATCAAATAATCAAATAAATAAATAAAATTAGAATCCAATCCATTAAATAAACAAAGTTAAGGTTTAAGATTTAGGATTTAAGAAATTAGGGTTCTGGGATTTAAAGTTTTAGGGTTTTTTATTTTATTTTTGGCTTTAGGCTACTGGGGGTACTGGATGTTCTTTCTATGATTTCTAAATTTTAGTTTTGATAAATTAAG
The DNA here is from genome assembly GCA_947685225.1 of Garcia nutans. NCBI lineage: Eukaryota > Viridiplantae > Streptophyta > Magnoliopsida > Malpighiales > Euphorbiaceae > Garcia > Garcia nutans. The sequence continues at coordinate 41,495,319 of CANTUV010000017.1, forward strand.
GTTTTGGCATTTAGGATTAGTGTTTTAAAGAATTAGGGTTTGGGAAAAAGAATTTAGGATTTTTGTCAAAACATGATTATCATAAAACTCTAAGACTATTTTAATATGGATTTTTGATAAATACTTATATGTAACATAACCACTGGATGTTTAAATTATTATTTGAATAATCTAATACTATAGTGATTTAATGGAATAGGCTACTGTAATGATAATAAAAAATAATTGATTAAGGTTTTAACTAAATAAGTTAGGGTTTAATTTAAATTAGAATTAGGGTTTCTAAGAAAACTAACACTATTATATTAAATTTTGAAAGAGGAGGCTACTGTGAAGATTTTAGAAAATTGATTTGATTAGGGTTTTTAAGAAAATAGATTATTATAGCTTTTAGAAAAATGTAATTAGGGTTTGTGATTTCAAAAATATGTGTTACAGGCATTAAGGCATTAGGGTTTTGGAAAAAAATTTTCTAGGGTTTTTAAATAAAGTTTGGATAATAAGCATAACCATTGATCAAGTTAAAAAAATATGCATGCTTGAACAATTTATCAAATTGTATAACGAAGCTACTATGAATATAAGCAAAGAAATAAAGATTCAAACTTCTGTTGTTGGTTCCACCACAATCTTTGAATTCTGGTTGAACAATAATAAAGACAGTGTAGGCTGCCTTTGATGGATTAGTGTTGCTTCCTCACTACCTCTTGCTTCTTCAAGGTTTTCTTTTGGCCAAAAGAATTCAAGAATCCCAAGTCCGGTTAAAAATTTCAGCTCCAGAATTTCCTTCCTTCTCCCTTTTTAAAAGATCAAAGTCCTTTTCAGTGTGTTTTAATGTGGTATTTATAGGAAAAATAAGAAACCTAGTTCTAATTGTCTCAGGAAATAAAAACCATTTAGGAAAAGAAATAAAAACCAAATAGAATTGGGTTTTGTAAAAAAACTACACTGGCAAAAATTACTGCAGGCTACGGGCGGGCCAGCTACGAGAATCTATGAGAATTGCATACGAGCTGCGGGAGTGGGCCAGCCAATTCATCTTCGGCGACAAAAATTTTTCGTCGACGATTCTTCCGTCACCGATTTTTATTTATTTATTTTTATCTTTTTTTACTGTTAACTTTTTTATTTTTATTAAAAATAAATATTGTAAGTAATGAATATTAAAATAAATATTATTTAATTAAAATATCAAAAAAATTATTTTGGATTATTTTAAAAAATATTGGACTAGACTGGGTCAAAAATTAAGGGTCTACAGTTTGCCCCCTGCTTGAATGATCTGAGACTTTCAGTAGAAGAGAGTGAAAAGCAACATGACTTAGAACAGATTTTGGATGAGGATGGGTACTTGGATTCAATTTGGGTACTTGGACCCATAACTGGATTGGGTACTTGGACCCAAGACAGGAGTTGTATGCTTGACCCAAAACTGGATTTGGATACTCAATCTTAAAATGGATATGCTCGACCTGAAACTGGATTTGGATACTCGATCCTAAACTGGATTTGGATGCTCTATCCTAAACAGGATTTGGATGCTCAATCCTAAACTGGATTTGGATGCTCGATCCTAAATTGAATTGGGATGCTCGATCCTAAATACAAAGCCCATGATTAATAATTCTTAGTATAAACTAGGCTCACAATTGATTTTTGGCATTTGTAATTGACCTAACTAATTTGTAAGCTCTTTCAAAGATTGGATGAAAATAATTTTGTTTCTAAGCCCATTGTAAAATGATTTTAGAAAAAAATGGAGTTTGGGCTTTGTATTTGAGTCATGAGAAAAGAATTTTTGATTTGTTTTTTAGAAAAGTTTTACGTCCAAAGATCATCTTGAAAAGTTTTGAAAATTACTTTGGTTTTTTTTTTTATTTTAAAGAAAAATTTATTTTGACTTTACAATGTACTTAAGTCATATTAGAAAAAGAACAAATCAAATAAGTCATGATTTAAACCAAGATAAATTAACCATAGTCAAACAATAAACATTTGGGGTAAAAACCTAAGGAAAGTAACTAGGCCAATTACATGAGCTTTAGTCTTTGGGTTAAAAGGCTTAGGCTCCCATAGCAAGTATATACCAAAAGGTACAAGGCTATGAGTGGTTATTCCATGCTCGATCTCTACACCTTGAGTGAAATATGGTATCCCTTATATAATACAATACGGGTAACACGGGCGTTCTAACTCACGTACATGATGCAATCTAATATAATGCAATGGATAATATCATGATAAGAAAGAATAGAATAATAAAAAGACCAACGAAATCAACTTCTCTGATCCCCAGTGGGGTCACCACTGTGATCGGGGATTTTCGTTTCCACTTCTGATGGAATGGTTCTTGAGACTTTGGCACTGTTTAGGCTCGGAGCCTTAGAGAACACGGGCTTAAGCCCAGAGAAAAAGGAGTCACTACCCGGACAGGCCAGAAAAAAAAAGGGTGAATGACCCAATTCCTAAGGAATCTCCAACCCCCTAATGGGTTCAGAAAGTTGGGTACGTATGGGGAAGGTGAGAAATGGCCCAGCACCCCCCACAATGCCCGGTTCATTGTAACCGGCCTCCTTTGCATGTCTTAATATTATAAAATTCTTAAGTATAACAATATTATCCATATTACATGCAACAAATTAAAATAAAGCATCATTATATTAAAATCAAAGCAATGTCCAAACAAAATAAATAAATGGACACCCATCCGAGGATGGAAACATGTCCTTACATCGCCCATGTCTAAAACTAAATGGGACACCCACCGAAAGGTGGAAACGTGTCCTTTACATTGGTCTAAAAACTTTAAAATAATTTAAATTACATAATATTTAACTAATGAGGTACACACAAAGTGGAAACATACCTCTTACAATTTTAGAACTAAGGCAAATAATAGAATATTTGATTATCTAATTATAAATAAAAGCAAATCATTCATAAAATAAAATAAACCATTCATCATTAACATATAACAAATCACATAATCAAATAAATAAATAAAATTAGAATTCAATCCATTAAATAAACAAAGGTAAGGTTTAAGATTTAGGATTTAAGAAATTAGGGTTCTGGAATTTAAAGTTTTAGGGTTTTTTATTTTATTTTTGGCTTTAGGCTACTGGGGGTACTGGATGTTCTTTCTATGATTTCTAAATTTTAGTTTTGAAGAATTAAGGTTTTGGCATTTAGGATTAGTGTTTTAAAGAATTAGGGTTCGGAAAAAGGATTTAGGATTTTTGTCAAAACATGATTATCATAAAACTCTAAGACTATTTTAATATGGATTTTTTACAAATACTTATATGTAAATAACTATTGGACGTTTAAAATATTATTTGAATAATCTAATACTATAGTGATTTAATGGAATAGGCTACTGTGATGATAATAAATAATAATTATTTAAGGTTTTAACTAAATAAGTTAGGGTTTAATTTAAATTAGAATTAGAGTTTCTAAGAAAACTATCACTATTATATTCAATTTTGAAAGAGAAGGCTACTGCGAAGATTTTAGAAAATTGATTTGATTAGGGTTTTTAAGAAAATAGCTTTTAAAAAATGTAATTAGGGTTTGTGATTTCAAAAATATCTGTTACTGGCATTAAGGCATTAGGGTTTTGGAAATATTTTTCTAGGGTTTTTAAAAAAGGTTTGGATAATAAGCATAACCATTGATCAAGTAAAAAAAATATGCATGCTTGAACAATTTATCAAATTATATAATGAAGCTACTATGAATATAAGCAAATAATTAAAGATTCAAACCTCTGTTGTTGGTTCCACCACAATCTTTGAATTATGGTTGAACAATAATAAAGACAGTGTAGGCTGTCTTTGATGGATTAGTATTGCTTCCTCACTACCTCTTGCTTCTTTAAGGTTTTCTTTTGGCCGAAAGAATTCAAGAGTCCCAAGTCCGGTTAAAAATTTCAGCTCCAGAATTTCCTTCCTCCTCCCTTTTTAAAAGATCAAAGTCCCTTTCTGTGTATTTTAATGTGGTATTTATAGGAAAATTAAGAAACCTAGTTCTAATTGTCTCAGGAAATAAAAACCATTTAGGAAAAGAAAAAAAAACCAAATAGAATTGGGTTTTGGAAAAAACTGCGCTGGCAAAAATTACTGCTAGCTACGGGCGGGCCAGCTACGAGAATCTATGAGAATTGCATGTGAGCTACGGGAGTGGGCCAGCCAATTTGCCATAGGAATTTCCTGCAGCGAATTGGCCCAAGCCAATTCATCTTCGGCGATGAAAAATTTTTGTCGCTGATTCTTCCGTCGCCTATTTTTATTTATTTATATCTTTTTTTTACTGTTATCTTTTTATTTTTATTAAAAATAAACATTGTAAGTAATGAATATTAAAATAAATATTATTTAATTAAAATACCATAAAAATTATTTTAGACTATTTTAAAAAATATTGGACTGGACTGGGTCAAAAATTAAGGGTCTACAGTTTGCCCCCCTGCTTGAATGATCTGAGACTTTCAGTAGAAGAGAGTGAAATGCAACATGAATTAGAGCAGATTTTGGATGAGGATGGGTACTTAGATTCAATTTGGGTACTTGGACTTGAGATTGGGTACTTGAACCTGTGACTGGATTAGGTACTTGGGCCCGAGACAAGAGTTGGATGCTCGACCCAAAACTGGATTTGGATACTCAATCTTAAACTGGATATGCTCGACCTAAAACTGAATTTGGATACTCGATCCTAAACTTGATTTGGATACTCGATCCTAAACTGAATTTGAATGCTCGATCCTAAATAGGATTTGGATGCTTGATCCTAAACAGGATTTGGATGCTCGATCCTAAATTAGATTTGGATTGGAATACTCGATCCTAAACTGGATTTGGATGCTCGATCCTAAATTGAATTGGGATGCTCGATCCTAAACTGGATTTAGATGCTCAATCCTAAAATGGATTTGGATGCTCGATCCTAAACTGGATTTGGATACTCAATCCTAAACTGGATTTGGATACTCGATCCTAAACTGAATTTAAATACTCGATGCTTAAGAGGTTTATTATAAATAGATTTCTCACTTGAAAAAGTAACTAATGATTCATACCAAAAATAAGCCCATGATTAATAATTCTTAGTATAGACTAAGCTCGTAATTGATTTTTGGTATTTCGTAATTGACCTAAATAATTTGTAAACTCTTTCAAAGGTTAGATGAAAATAATTTTGTTTCTAAGCCCATTTTAAAATGATTTTAGAAAAATTGAAGTTTGGGCTTTGTATTTGAGTCATGAGAAAAGAATTTTTGATTTATTTTTTAGAAAGGTTTTTCGTCCAAAGATCATCTTGAAAATTTTTGAAAATTTATTTGGTTTTTTTTATTTTAAAGAAAAATTTATTTTGAGCTTACAATGTACTTAAGTCATAGTAGAAAAAGAACAAATCAAATAAGCCATGATTTAAACCAAGATAAATTAACCATAGTCAAACAATAAGAATTTGGGGTAAAAACCTAAGGAAAGTAACTAGGCCAATTACATGAGCTTTAGTCTTTGGGTTAAAAGGCTTAGGCTCCCATAATAAGTATATACCAAAAGGTACAAGGCTATGAGTGGTTATGCCATGCTCGATCTCTACACCTTGAGTGAAAGTATGGTATCCCTTATATAATACAACACGGGTAACACGGGCATCCTAACTCACGCACATGATGCAATCTAATATAATGCAATGGATAATATCATGATAAGAAAGAATAGAATAATAAAAAGACCAACGGAATCAACTTCTCTTATCCCCAGTGGGGTCGCCACTGTGATCGGAGATTTTCGTCCCCACTCCCAGTGGAATGGTTCTTGCGACTTCGGCACTATTTAGGCACAGGGCCTTAGAGAACATGGGCCTAAGCCCAGAGAAAAAGGAGTCGCTACCCGGACATGCCAGGAAAAAGAAAGGGGTGGATGACTCGATTCCTAAGGAATTTCCAACCCCATAATGGATTTGATTAGGGTTTTTAAGAAAACAGATTATTATAGCTTTTAGAAAAGTGTAATTAGGGTTTGTGATTTCAAAAATATGTGTTATGGGCATGAAGGCATTAGGGTTTTGGAAAAACTTTTTCTAGGGTTTTTAAATAAAGTTTTGATAATAAGCATAACCATTGATCAAGTAACAAAAATATGCATGCTTGAATAATTTATCAAATTGTATAATGAAGTTACTGTGAATATAAGCAAAGAAATAAAGATTCAAACCTCTGTTGTTGGTTCCACCACAATTTTTGAATTCTGGTTGAATAATAATAAAGACAGTGTAGGCTGCCTTTGATGGATTAGTACTACTTCCTCACTACCTCTTGCTTCATTAGGGTTTTCTTTTGGCCGAAAGAATTCAAGAGTCCCAAGTCTGGTTAAAAATTTCAGCTCCAGAATTTCCTTCTACCTGCCTTTTTAAAAGATCAAAGTCCCTTTCTATGAATTTTAATGTAGTATTTATGGAAAAAATAAGAAACCTACTTCTAATTATCTCAGGAAATAAAAACCATTTAGGAAAAGAAATAAAAACCAAATAGAATTGGGTTTCAGAAAAAATTGCACTGGCAAAAATTGGGCTACGGGCGGGCCAACTACGAGAATCTACGAGAATTGTGTGCGAGCTACGGGCATGGGCCAGCCAATTTACCACAGAAATTTCCTGCGACGAATTGGCCCAAGCCAATTCATCTTCGGCGATGAAAATTTACCGTCGCCGATTTTTATTTTTTTTATTTTTATCTTTTTTTACTGTTACCTTTTTTATTTTTATTAAAAATAAGTATTGTAAGTAATGAATTTTAAAATAAATAATATTTAATTAAAATACTACAAAAATTATTTTAGACTGTTTTAAAAAATATTGGACTGGATTGGGTCAAAAATTAAGAGTCTACAATAGGGTAGGTTATCAGGCTTACAAGTCAATAAAGAGTATATTAAAATATCATGAATGCTCAAAAGGACAACTAGGGATTGATATTAATAGGGTGGATACTAGTTTTTTGGCTCAACAAACAATGCCTATATAATCTCTCCCTTAAATAAGCAGAGTTTAATTTCGCCTCGAAAGTTCGTCAAAGCATGTTCTAAGATTGACTAGGACCTAGAGAAAGGTCATTATGCAGGAGCCCTCTCTAAATAAGCATACACAACTTAATGCTATAAACCAATTTCCTCACCTAATAAAGTCATTCTATGAGCGGGGATTTCTGCCCCACTTCCGGTGGAATGGTTCTTGCGACTTCAGCACTGTTACTCTCAGGGCCTTAATTGAACACATTTATCTATCTCATGCCCTTGTACTTGATGGAATTGACAGAAGGTTTTGGCATCAAAGTTTGATGGCAGAGGCTTGTATAGAGATTAAGGTGCTAATGGTTGTAGCAAATATATCTTCATTAGATTTTCTAACAACTTTCACAAATATTCCCCCAAGTATGAAAATTTACACTTCTTTGCTAGTTCAGTTGTTGCATTTTTCTCAACACCTCTTCTTTCCCTCTGACTTTGTCTACTGGGGTGGTAGCCACCCTTATTGCTCCACTTAGACAGTACATGGTTCGACTAGTCTTGTAGAATAGGGATTAACCCCTCATTTTTCATTTGATCTCTATCAGTGGACCTGTTCCTTATTAATGTTGCCTTTACCTTCTTCTTTATGTCAATGGAAGATGCCTCATTAGCATTGTTGATGATCTCCAGAATTTCAATCACCTAGGTCTTCATAATTTCAGCCAATTGATCTCGTAGCTCGGCTATCCTAGCTTTGACAACTTCATCAACTATATCCCTTAGTTAGTTTGCATCCATCCTCCCAATAAAACACATGAATCAAAATCATTGTTGTAGGTGGAGTCATTGTATGCTCTTGAACTGATATAATCCAAGTCTATGAGCTAGAAAAGATCAATGCCATATAATACAATGCATGTATGCATGGATGTACAAGTAACAAACAAAGAAAGATAATTAGGACATTCCTTCCAACCTTATATCTTCTACACACAAATGGCAAATCTCTTTTCTAGGTATATGGTCAAAAAATATCAACATGGGATATCTTATTTTTGAAAATTTTACTAGGATGATTTAACCAATAGTTGTATTTTCAAACATAGAAATCGGTCCATGATAATTCCTATTAATTAAGTCTTAATCCATTAGGTCAACAAAGGGATAGCTTTTATTCTATATTTAGGATTAAACCAAATTAAAGAGTTTATCATAAATAGATTTTCTCATTTGGAAAAGCAACTAATGATTCATACCACAAACAAGCTCATGATTAATAATTCTTAGTACAAATTAGGCTAACAATTGATCTTTAGTATTCCATAATTGACCTAAATAATTGTAAGCACATTTAAGAAAAAAAGGTTATGATAAAAGTTTGTATAAAAATAGTCTTAAGATCATCTTTTAAAAATATTTAAGAGCCCATTGTAAAACATGAATGTTGAGCTTTTTTTATCCATCTTTAAAAGGTTTTATGTCCAAAGACCATCTTGAAAAGTTTTGAAATTAGTTTTGGTCTTTTGGGCTTAAAGGAATAAAAAAATATTTTGAGCTTATAATATAATTATGTCATATTAGAAAAAGAACAAACCAAATAAGCCATAGTTCAAATAAAGATATATCAATCATCGTCAAACAACAAGCATTTGGATAAAAATTTAAGAAAAGTAATTAGGCCAATTACATGAGCTTTAGTCTTTAGGTTGAGAAGCTAGGCTCCCATAGCAAGTATATACCAAAAGGTACAAGGCTATGAGTGATTATGCCATGCTTAATCTCTATACCTTTAGTGAAAGTATGGTATCCCTTACATAATACAACAGGGGTTACACGGGTATCGTAACTTACACACACAATTCAATCTAAATGATGCAATGGACAATATCATAGTAAGAAAGAATAAAGTAATATAAAGACTAACAAAATCAATTTCTCTTGTCCCAAGTGGAGTTTCCACTGTGAGCGGGGATATTCGCCCCCACTCCCATGTGGAATAGTTTTGCGACTTCGGCACTGTTAGGCTCAGGGCCTTAGATAACACAGACCTAAGCCTAGAAAAAATGGAGTCGCCACCCGAACGAACCGAGAAAATTGAAAGGAGTGGATGACTCAATTCCTAAGAAATCCCCAACCCTCCTAATGAGTTCAAAAAGTTGGGTACGTATGGGAAAGATGAGAATGACCCAACACCCCAATAACGCCCAGTTCATTAGAACCAGCTTTCTTTTCAGGTTTAAATATTATTAAATTCTTAACTTATTGAAATATCATCCATATTACATGCAATTATCAAAATAAATAATCATCCATCACCTTTATTAAAATAAAGCAATTAAAATAGGCACTAATCCAAGGATGAAAATATGCCTTTACAACAATTGTCTAATGTCCCAAAACTAAATAAAATAGGACACCTACCATTTGGTGAAAACATGTCCTTTACATTAATCCAAAACTCAAAGTAAATAAAATTACATTAAACTTAACTAATGAGGTATCCACAAAGTGGAAACATACCTCTCACATCTTTGAAGCACTAAATAATTAACTAAATGATTATAGGATATGGCTACTGGACGTTTCTAGATAGATGATTATATACTAATGAACATAAATTGGATATGTCTAGGTTACTAGAACTATTTTGGATGAAGAATAAACATGATCAATATAAAGAAACATCACCAAAAATTCTTATGCTGAGTTTAAATGAATTTAGTTTAGAGGACATACCTTCGTTCATTGATTCCACCAATAATTAAATGTTGATCCAAACTTTTTTTGCTTGCACTAATCTTGCACTCTTGGTTGAATAAAATCAAGACAATAGCTACTGCCTTGTTTGATAATGTTCTCTGTGTTTGATGGCTTTCTTTTCCGTTTGATAATCTTTGTTAATTGATTCGTTACTCTATGTTCATTAAGATGTTCCTCCCCTTTATCCATTCTTCTTCTCCTGTATTTATAATAAATACATTAGGTTAAAACATTTTGACCAGGCTCTTAATTTCCTATTTAGAAACGTTTTCCTGAGGCATATCGAATTAGATCATTTTTAATTCGAGAGAAATCGTGGCTGTGTTGGATTAAAACCAATTCAATTTGAGGCAAACCAAGACCATATCGAACTAAAATAATTTTAATCCGACATGGAATCAAAGTCCATATCGAGTTGGCAATCCTAATTCAACATGGACAAGCTCCATATCGAATTAGGATTTCCCTAATTCGATATGGAATCCATAATATAAAGAGTTCCTTATATATATTTGCATACTAGATTTGATACAAATGTACTTTTTAATAGATTGCCAATTTATTAAAAAAATATGCAATTTGTACCACTCCATATGTTCTTGTACCAATTTACCTATCTTCACTCTATTTACAAAATTCCCACGTGATGCATGGCTAATCCCATGTATCCCATTTTTAACTCTTGCATATGCTTACATATATCACTTCTTGGTGGCCACTTTTATGGTTATATATATATATATATATATATATTTCTCTTGTGGTCTTAGTGGTGTTGAATATTGAAGGTGGTTCTTGTGTAATTTAGGGAGAGGCAGAGGCATAATTAATAAATAATGCATAGTACAAGTTTATGTACGTAACAATCTAGATCATAGAGAGTACTAATTGAGGAGCGAATGTTGAATTTTCTAATATATATATATATATATATATATATTGTATGGTAATTTTTTTCCCAATTTGTTTCTTCCCATTGTTGTAGTTTATTCAATGTTTTTAAGATAAAAATCGGTAACTTTTTTATGGGTAGTGTTTGTTGAGTTTATGTAATATGAACTTAGGAAATTGTGGAAGATGACAGGCTTTGAGTTGAGTTCACTTCTTCTGACAGTTGCTATAAGAAAAAAAGTTGCTAAAAGAAAAAAAAGGAAATTAAAGGAGTCTTTGTTTGTTTTGGACATGTTTCTTTTTGAGGAATTTATGTTCTCAGCTTGCCATTTGTCACCTATCTATGTTTTTATTTATTTTTATTTTAATTTTTAAAACTACTATTAACCAAGTACTAAATAGTGTAAAATTGTAGTAAAAAGTTTTTTTTTTTTATGATTTCACTCATTTCTAAATTCAACAATCTTTTTTCTAGATTTCAACAATGTACTTGTCTGGTAATTCTATTTTTAAATAAGTGAATCTGCCTCTGCCTTTGGCTTCTGCCTTTGGCTTTTGCCATTTCAATGTCGCAATTCAAGTTTGGATTATTAATTAAAAACAAAAATAAGGGTTGGGTTTTCCATCTACTTGAAAGTGATTATTTTGTTGGTAAACTTAACATTGTTTATTCATCCAGCTTTGAAAATCAAATCCGTATAAATTTAAGTTCTTTAGCTAAGATGCCTTTCCGGATTGCATCTAGATATGGTTCATCTTTGAATATTTGTTGAATAATCAGGCAGTACAGGTCTGTGCTTCTTACTTCAGAAGTTTGTAGAGCTATAATGTTTTCGGTTGGACCTATCGAACTTATTCTCTGTTAAGCTTATGAATTTTGATTCTTTTTATCTCCTGGCCTATGTTTTTGGTTCTTGATATTTTGGTGCTTACATATTGTGTCATGTGTTAGTGCTCTATTAGCCAGTCACAGGCATACTATTCCAATTATTTTAGTAGTAAGATAGAGTAAAATTGATTCTTTTTCTCTTAAACATGTGTATAGAATTGATTCATATTTTTTCACGAAAAATTGATTAGTTTTTCTCTTATTTACATCACAACAAACTATCAACCACGCGCTTCCACTTCATTATTGGCATTATGCCCTTAAGGAATTGCTTAACATTTGTTTTATTGTTGTTCCTTCACTGTCTTTAACAGTATAATTTACAATAAGAAAACGGATGATACAATTTGTTCTTGCTCATGCTGGTCTTCTTGTGGAATACTGTTAATTGTATTATTAACATGCCACTTTCTTTAAGTTTTTATATTTTGCTTCTGAGAAACAGTTTGATAAAAAGGACAAAAATGTTAGGTTTTGTTTAATTGCAGATCCTAGATGTATGCTCCTCTATTCTGATTTTCTTTTTCCTGTTTTTCAAAACTACCATTAAGGCACTGAATTCACTATGTATACCATGTATGTGTAAAACTGTTGCATAAACAAAATTATAAATTAATATACACAATTTTTTGTGAGTTTATATTTTTAGTATTTTTCAAATTTACAATATGTATATATAAAGTAGTTGTAAATACCAAAAGTATACGTAATGTACATCACTTTTGAGAATTACATTTTTAATTATTTCAAGTTTGCAATCTCTCTCTCTCTTTATATATATATATATATATATATACATATATATATATATATATATGTATGCATGTATAAGAGTTGTAAATACCAAAAGTATGCTTAATGTATATCCTCGTCCTGACTTTTCTTTTCTTTCCTTCTCCATAAAGCGGCGGCCTCTTGGTTTTTTTGTTCAAGACTTGGGCTGTCGTTGGCGCTTTTGGCCGTTGGTAGCACTATAGTTTATTCTAGGTTTTTTTTAGTATTCTAGCTTACTTTATCTCTAGATCTAACCTTTTAAGGTCATTTTGTTATCTACCCTCAAGTATATATGTAGGGTTTATTTTTGTAGATATGAGTTTTTAGGATCAACTAGAAGCTGTTGGGTCTGGTTTGAAGGCTTTTTGTGTTCGTCACTATTATTCTAGGACGACGGACATTCTCTGATGCTTGCCATTGCAGGAAGTTTGATGCATATCCGGGGTACATCACTGTGCCTCACGATTCAAGATTTCTTCAACATTATCCTATTTATGCCAACAAGTAATTCCTCTATCCACTGGTGGCTTGGTAGTTTCGTATCACACATCCCAATCTTCTTTCAGTGTGATCCTCCGAGAAGGAGGTTTGGAGGGCAAAGCTTAAAGTTCAATCCTTCTGTCTTATCTGCAGCAGGAAATTTGTTTGTTAAGGCCTTTTGTAGGTTAGCTTTATGATCTCTTCATCCTAAAGCGAAGAGTGCACTGAGTTTGTCCAAGAGGTCAGCCTAGTATGATTGTCGATTTTAGATCTCTTGTTAAATTTAGATTGAGCTTCTGGTGCTCCTTTGTATTATGTAGGACAGCCCTGCATATGGGGTTATGTATAACTGCACTTTAACTAATGAATTTCTTCTTATTATGACCCAAAAGAAAATCTAATATATATATAATAGTTTTAGATAAGTAAAATAAACCTAATGTATACTTTGTTTTTGTCTAACGTATATTATATTATCTATTGTTACTTTTTGTCTTAAAAATATAAAATGTTTAGGTATACTATGTATATACGCAACATAAACTTATATAATTATATGTATAGCATTTTTTGGGAGTTTTAGCTTTTAAATTATCATTCTGGAAATATTAAAATGGTTATTGATACCAAACTATTGATTAAATAAGATTCTGTATGTACACAATTTGTTTACATTTTATCATTTCTAGATAAGATAGTTCAAACTTGGCTTTTACTACCAACTCATCCATTTACTAAGATTCATTTTAAAAATTTAACCCCATACTAATTCATACAAATTCTAAAATGTAAAATAAATATGTGAAGCAGAATGAAGAATTTGAAAATATTCAAAAAGTTGTGTATAAATCACAAACAAATGGTAGCTTCTCAACATGGCCATGAATAGACACTGCATGTAAGCAACTTATAAACAGTGGATTAATGATAATGATAATTGAATAATGTGCAATTAATTATCCTAAAAATCCACATTATTTTGCTTTTATATATCTCAATAAATTGCCATATGTGTACGTAGTAAAAGAACCCAATAATTAGTAATCTCGATATATATGTGGAATTTATTCCTTTTACAATGAAGAGATGTATGTAATTATGGTCATAGTGAAGAAATGCATGCATGTATCAAACATTGGTTGGTTGGTGAAGAGGATGAGAGGAGAGAGAAAAGAGAAAAAAAAAAAAAAGAAGACATAGAACAAATGTATATATTTAAGGAGAAAATAGTATTTTTGTAAATTTCTTATTTATAGCATTTTTATAATTTTTTTTTCTTTTTTAAGTTATTTTTGTAAATTTCACAAAAAAAAATTAATTTTATATCAAAAATATTATAAAAAAATATTTACACTTTTAGAGAGGGTGGGGGCAAATTTTTAAAAATATCTCATTCTTCACTATAATAAGTTTTTTTTTTCAAAATATCTTTTCTTTCGCTACAAAGAATATTTTACTTCAATTTTTATTATTTTCAAACTTTACTATTAAATAAATATATTTCAATAAAATAATAAAAACTAATATTTTAAATTATATTTACAACATATAAAAATATTAATTTTTATAAAGAAAAAATTTTAATTGTATTAATAAAAAATAAATAAACACTCACAAAAATAAAATAAAATAATAATATATTAATAAAAATTATTAAATTTATTTTTAAATAAATTTTATCCATTATAAACGTAAAAAAATAAATTAAAAATATTAATTTTATTATATAAATATTATATAAATAATATTGATTGTATATTTTATATACGTTAAATAGTTATTATTATATAAATATAGATGTTTGATAAATATTGTGTATTATATATTTATTATATATATTGTGTTAATTATATAAATATTATATATATATATTATGTGAATATAAAATTAAACAAATTAAAATTAAATAAATATTAAATAAATTTTGTATATGTTTAATAAATATTTTGTGTATTTTTAATAGATGTTTTATATATATTTAGTAGATGTTGTATATATATTATGTATTTATGAGAATATAATATCAAAAACATTATTTTTGAATCAAAAAATATAAATAAAAACAAAATAAAAAAATAAAACAAGAAAAAAATAAAATTATTGTTGAAAAAAAGTACAAACGAAAAAAAAATCTCTCAAAAACATCACCAATTTCTGTTGTAATTAGAGGTAAATCAGCCTATAAAGTTGCTATAACCATTCCTTACATTAAACAGCTGTTTAGGCAAATCACTCTATTCATCTGTTTTTTTTTTTTTAATTTACAAGGGAACAAGATCAAGCCGTTCAAGGAAATTTCTCTATGTTTCTGCCGAACTTACCAGAAATTTCTGCAAATTAGAGGCACTGCACAGTTACTAAAGCCAAGCAACAAGTTCCTCTTTGCGTTCAGTTGGTTGTTTAGCAAAAGAATCAGCAAGACAATTTCTTTCTCTCTCTACGATGTTTAAGGAGAATGAAGGTAGCTTAGTTGATAAAGTTTGAGCAGCAACAAACGCTTCAGAAAGGCTCCAGAGGATCGAATGGGAGCTCAGGTTCTAAGCCATCCATGATATAACTGCATATAAGATCTTACTGCGTACAAGATCTTTTGACAGACCAATATCTCTCCCTTGGCCCTGAGACCAAAAATTGCAGTTTAAAATATTAGGCAAGAAAATGTCTGAAATTACATTAGATGTATTTTCACTAGCTACATTAGATAATTTCTTGCAGATTTACTTACAAGCAACAAATGAAATGCCTGAGCTCAAGTTTGCAGATGCAAAAATGGATCAATTTTCAGTCAGCAATGTGGTATCATTGTTAATCTTTGTTATAGCCACAACTATGACTGCAATGCTTCCTTTCTTTGGAGACATTAATGTAGTAATGGGATCATTTGGATTCATACGTGTAGAATTCATTTTGCCAGTGGACTTCTATATGTAACTCTCAAACCCACTAAGCAGGGAGTAATTTTTGTGGAAGCACATTGATTGCTTAATCTTTTTTCAGTGCTAGGAGTCTTGGGTACGTCTTCAATTCAGCAAATAGTTCTTGAGGCCAATACTTGCAGCCTGATGGCAAACATATAGTGATAACCACTGTTCTTCCCATTTTATCGATGCAAGAATCCATCAAACAAGTCAGGAGCATATGATCAGCATATTGTCAATATCAAGAAGAAAAACAAAATGGATTATAACTTTGATAAACAAAAGTCTGCATGATTTAATCATAATTTGAAATGATGATATCATCGATAACGTTAAAAAGAATAATGACTGTAATAAAAAAAGAAGAAGAAAACTGTTTACACACGTATGAGAAATTTTATTTGTAGACATATATAGTAGAAATTTAAGACGCTTCCAAGAGAAAAAAAAGGTTATACTTGGTGAACTGTACCACATACCTGAAATTTTCTAGCAAAAGAGATAATCTTATATCCATAATTGTTCTGTTGTTGCAAGAGGAAAATAAATAAAAGGAATATAAATCAGTGATACGAATTGAATGACTTCATAACAAAAGAGGAACAGTGATAGTATGGTCCTTCTAGACTATTAATACCACAGCTGAGCTACTGGACAGTTTACAGATCATTCTAATTCCAACATGAGCTTGCTCTTCCCAGAAGAAATTGAAGACGATGAAGAAACAGGAAATAAAAAAAGAGTAGAAAGGGAGAGCCCATGAGCATCACACTAACATACAATTCATGAGAACATCTTTGGGATATCCACTACCCAGGCTCTTGTGAACTTACTCCAACTTCAGTCAACCAAGAAAAAGTCCTCCATCAATGGCTGTCAGATGTTTGTTGATCATTCCTACATTCATACAGAAAGCTTCATTTCAAAAATAATAGGTTTCATTGAAGGGATTAAATTCCAAAGGAATACGTTTTTCCATGAAAACTTCTGAGATTTTGAATATCGATTATGAATATCATCATTACAAAAGGCAAAGAAACAGCGGAAAATTGGAGGAAGGAGGAAAGGCCACATCACAAGACACAAAGTGTTTTGGGGGGGTCTTTGACCCTATATGGAGCAATGATCATCCATACAAAATAAACCTGTTTCAAAGAGCTCTGATTCTAGTTGTATTTAATAGATAATACAGGAAAACTAGTGAATAAACAAACACAACACAGTTGGCCACCTATTTCTCATGAGGTCCTAAAGCAACGTCAAATGGTCTGGCAATTATCTAGAACATACAATCATCATGCTTAGGCAATTGAGAGAAGATGTTAAACCAAAAGGCAAGATATTCTTTTTCACCTTATGATTCAAGAGAGGGGCAGAAGTACCTGAACACTTCAATCACTTTCAAACTCTGTTTCTTCACTTCTTGATTTCACATGCACCTTACCACCTCTCATTGCATTTGCAAACTCTTGTATCGAACAAGAAGTGCTTCGGTCCAGTTTACTAGCAAGTATCTCAATATAGTCCAATAATCCTAAACCTATTAGTCTGTTCCTCAACATCTCAACAGTAGAAGAATATGGCGGTATTCCTTCATCAATCATCATCTCAAAGTATTTACATGCCTCCTCTAGTTTACCCTTTTTCTTACACAATCCATGGACCATAACAGCATATGTTGAGACTGAAGGATAAAATCCTCTCTCTTCCATACTCTCCCAAACTTCGGTTGCTCTGTCAAATCTACCTATTCTTATCAGCAATTTGAGCAACATGTTATAACTATGTCGATCCGGCATACAATTATCTTTCACCATTCTAGAAATCAGCTTGGTAGCCCTATTGACCTCACAGTGCTCACAGTGATAAGCCAGGATTGCATTGTAACTCCACGCGTCAGGGATACTTCCCCTCTCAATCATCTCATTTAAAATTTGGTATGCCTCTTCCACTTTTTCATTCTTGCAAAGTTTCTTGATGATGCAATTATAAGTGAACACATTAGGCATAAGATCATATCTTTTCATTTCATCAAGCACTCTGAAAGCAGAATGTATATCATTTGCCTCACAATATGCACGAATAAATGTAGAATAACTACAAGCATCGGGCTCAACACCATTGGAACCCATTCGTCGGAACATCTTATAAGCTTCGCTAATTCTCCCTCCCTTGCACAAAGCCTCTAAATAACTATTATAAGCAAGCACATCAACTATACACTGTCGTTCAAGCATTTCATCAAACACCTTACATGCTGATGCAGACTCCCCTATATCACCCCACCCTCTCACCAAAATGCTGTAAGTTTTCGCCCTAGGCTCATATCGATGCTTAACTACATCAAAAAATTGTTGGGCATGCTTTACATGCTTCCTTTTGCACAACACATACAATAATTGATCAAGATCAATAATGCTAGGCTTGAAACCAAACTCAACCATTCTATCAAAAGCACGAATTGCATCACCTGGTAAATTAGCACTGCTGTAAGCTCTAAAAACAAGCCAAAAAACTTGTGGGGTTATTTTACAATCTTGAAATTCTCTCATTTCCATCAAGAAATCCCATAATATGGCAAATTGTTTACCAGAACCCAATATATCCACCAAAATGTGATAGCTCTCTGTACTATGCTCAAAACCCGGAATTCTTTTGGCCCAAAGAAAGAATCTGTGTGCAGCGAATCCAAGATTCTTGCAGCGTTTCAAGACTTGCTCCACTAAGTTTGTAGATATTTTTGAAGAGTAAGTGGTGAGAGAGAGCTCTAAGTCATGGTGGGGGTTTCTGTGATCACTGAGAATACGAGAGATCTCATTTACAAGGTCTGGCAATGGCAGAGTTGTATTGTTTGGAGCGAGAAAACAGAGGGAATGGGATTTGGGCTTGAGGAGAAAATGAAACAGAGAACAGAATGGTCTGGATTTTGAGGAGAGTGATCTCAGTGCCATTTTCGATTCCTTCAGAAATTACTCAAAGTACGAAAAAGAAAAGAACTGGAGAAATTACTCATTTGTTAGCAAGCGCCACTCATCCTGTGAACGCGATGAATGTCATTGTTAATGCTTTACTTTCAGATATGTAATCAAAATTTTATTTCCTTCAGACATTTTATGCTATACTAATGGACTACAGTACGAAAAATACATAAAATTAAGGGCTTTTTACAAAATTAACTAAAAAAAAAAAGTTTTTTCAGTTGATATAACAAATTTTTAAAAATACCTAAAAAAGTTATAAAATTATAAAAATACATCACATCCCCATATTTTTACAAATTATATATGTTATAATATGTTATATATATATATATATATATTATAAATTTTTTAAAATATATATATATAAATTAAATTTATTTTCAATATTACTTTATAAAATAATTTCTTTAATGTAAAATAACATAATTTTATAAATTTTTTTTAAAAAATAAGAAACATTATTTCTTAATATAATTTTATATATTTTAGATATATTATGTATATGTTATAGATATGTCATATATATATATATATATTGTACATATATTATGTTTTAGCTTTTATATATTATAAAATCATTATATATTGCTTAATTATATATATATTATGGATATATATCTTCTAACTTTTATAAGTTGATAAATTATAGTATATATATTGTAAATATATTATAGATATGTTGTAAATATATTATAGATATATTATTATTTTATTTTATTTATATTATGGATATGTTATAGATATGTTATGTATATATTTATTTTTTATATCTATAATTAGAATATAATAATAAAAAAATATTTAAGAATAAAAAAATATAAAAAAGAAAAAAGAAAAAAAGAAAAATAAATAAAACAGAAAAAATTGACTTAAAAAAAGAAAAAAAAAATGCAGCTTCTTATATTTGTTAAAAAAAATGTGGATCCTATTTTTGAAATTAGACTTGTAAAAAATATATTGTGTGTAATTCCTCTGAAATTAATGAGTTATAGTTATTATCTTTATTGAGTTAATATTGGAAACAGGTCAACTAATTTATAACATAATTTTAAATGTGTCGTGTTGCGAATTTACACGAGAACTCACTTCAACTCATTTTGTTTTAATACAACTCAAAATTATATCATTTTATTATTATTTATTCTATAAAAATAAAAATAAGTTTAAAATATTTAAAATATTATTATAATTCTATTATTAGATAATGTATTATTATTTTATTTAGAAATAATTTATTTAAATTTTTAACTATTCTAATTAAAAATATATTAATTTCATCTAAATACTAAATTATTTTTAATTATTTTATTAATTTAATTTAATTGTTTATAAATTTTTAAAAAATGATTCTAAATTAAATATTGAAAATTAAATAATTTATATAATTTAAATAATCTAATTTTTTATATTGTATATCAAATAATTTTTTATTTAGAATATGGAATAGAATTTATAAAAAATAGAATAGAAAATAAAATAATTTTTCAAAAATTTTTATTGTAAAAATTTATATTGGTAACTATATATTTATTTTCTTAACTTTTTTCTTTATTACTAAACTCTAATACTAAAATATAATACACACTCATTATTTATTTTACATTAATTGTGTTGTATATTTTCTTTTATATATATTTTTTAAAAAAATGTCAATACATTTATATTTTAAACTTATTTTAATTATAATTTTATTATATAAATAAGTTTTCAAATGATTATTTAATAATATAAAACTAGTTTAGATTAAAAATATTATATGAGTTAAACGGATCGTGTTAGGTTGTATGATCCATTTTTAATCCATTTAAATAAACGTATTATACATTCGTATTTGTATAAGACTTGAAAAGAGAAAATTTTAATAGTTGAGTAATAAGTAGAATTGTACCACAACTCAGCTAGGTTAAGGCAACCTACCCAATTCTAAGGTTGGTGGTTAGTCATGTTTCCTAAGAAGGATTCAATTATTTTATTCATTCTTTATACGTATTATCCATTTGTTTCGGGGTAATAGATTGTGCTTAAATGCAATTTGACCCCTAAGAACTTGAATAACTCCAGCCAAAAGATACTTATGAATAACTTATTCCTTTCAAATAATGATAATCTTTGGATTTCTATTTAACTTAAAGATGTTGTCTATAAATATCCATCACCTTTATTTAAAATAAATAATTGTTGTCCCAAGATGGCAACCAAGAGGGGGGGTGAATTGGTTTCCTCAAGAAGTTATGACAATTTAAAAAACTCAACAAACGAGAAATGCGGAATAGAGAATTGGTTGAGTAATGGAAGAAGAAAAGAACACACAAGATTTATAGTGGTTCGGATTTACTTCAATCCTACATCCACTTCCTTAACAACTTGTTAAGGTTCCACTAGTCTTTGAAGTTTTCACAAGCTCACTTCCAACTTTACAAGTGTTTTTCTTAGGCTCACACTTACAACCCAAACAAGAGTTTTACAAGGCTCACTCTCTCAACCTAACAAGAGTTTTACAAGGCTTACTCTCACAACCCAAGTGTTTCCCAAGCTTACACTCAAACTTATACAATGGTGTTTTCAATGCTAACACCTAACATTCATAACAATTCAAATACAAGTTTAAGTAAAAGGAAATTTGTTGCTTGGCTATGAAAATCTTTTCTTAATAATGTTGTCTCTTTTTGTTTTCTCATGGAAACATTGTATTTATAGCCAATGTGGTCTTACTAGCCGTTATTGATGTTTAGAATAAAGTCTTGGCAGATTAGACCTTCTTTACTTAAACTGTCCGAAGCACTTAGCGGTCGCCCTTCATACAAGGATGGTCGCGCTCATGCTTCACGCGGTCGTCCTTTTAACCAGGGACGGTCGCTACTTTTGAAAAAGCTTCAACGGTCGAATTTTAGTGCTCTGCAGCTGGAATCTTGCCCATGATGTGTTTGTCCGACCGTTTTTTGCCCTTACTGTCTTTGTCAGGACGGTCGCGCCAAGCAAAGGTGCGGTCGCCCTTTTTGAATATTGAAGTGGGTTTACAACGGTCATGTCACGTGTCACTTTCTGACAGAGCAAAAGAGATGTCCGCCACAATTTGAATCTCGCGGTCGCCCTTGGTAGCTTTTCGTGGTCGAACTCACATTCTCGCGTCGAACTTCTGGACGCATCTGAGGACGCGAACACTACTGTCTCTTTGAGCAATTTCTTCTTGAATTGTGGGGCGGTCGCGACTCTGAATGGGGCGATCGCTAAAGTGATAAGCGAGGTCGAGTTATTCACCGTTCTTGTTACCGCGAACCTTACTGTGATTGTAATGATTTAAGTTCCTTGAGTAGCGGTCGGGCAAATATTAGGACGGTCGCTATTATGTAGGAGCGGTCGCGACTATGGTCGAACTTCTGACCGCGAAACCTACTGTGACAAGGTTTCATTTTGTAATTGCATGGAGCGGTCGTATTCAGGTGAGGTACGACCGCTATACTTGTTCTGTTCACCTTTAATTGAAGCAACCTAATCCTGCAACAAGCTTTCTCAAACACAAGTTAAAATAGATCATCCATTTGAGTTGTCAAGGATCAAAATTAAGATCATTTGTCTAACAATAATCAAAATAGGCACTCATTCAAGGATGAAAGGATGAAAATATGTCTTTACAATAATTGTTTAATGTCCAAAACTAAATAAAATAGGACACCCACCATTTAATGGAAATATGCCATTTACATTAACCCCAAAATCCAAATTAAATTTCATTGAACTTAACTAATGAGGTACCCACAAAGTGAAAACATACCTCTTACATATTGAAAAACAAAAATAATCAACATTAAAATAATAAATCAAATAAATTAAATTATTCAATCATTCACCATGAGCAAATATAAAAATAAATCATTCATAAAAATAAGATATTAATAAATCATCATTAAAACATATAATAAATCACAAAATCTAGGCTTTAATGTCACATTGAATAATAGATGTATAAAATTAGGGTTTTTGTTTATGAATTAGGGTGTTAGGAGAATATGATTAGGGTTTTGGGATTTTGCAAAGTAGGATTAGGGTTTTAATTATTTGGAAATCAATGATTAGGAAATTAGGGTTTAAGAAATTAGGTTACTAGTTTTAAATTTAGGAGTTTAGGGTTTGAGAAATTAGGTTACTATTTATCGTGGCTAAGGTTTTACAGTATTAGGGTCTTTACTACTGTTATTATACTTATTGCATGGATTAATATTTAATGATGGACATTGCAATTATAAACTTAAGACTACTGGAAAATTTTTGATGAATCAAACATAGAAAGATGAAATAATAAAACCAAACACTGGATGAAACTAAAGGTAGCTATTGGAAATTTAAATAAATTAAACATAGAAATCAAACCTTCATTTTGTTGGTTCCTCCAAATTAAAATTGTTGAGTCAAGTATCTCACCTTATTACTGCTACCTGAATCATTCTTATTTTTGGTTGGAGCGAAGCCAAGATGGTGAGCTACTGCCTTGATAGTGTTTGATCTTTTTCTTGGTTGTTTTATAATGTTTTGTTATTGCTTTGTTGCTCAGTACAAATTCCTATGTTGTTCCTTCTGTGTTAATTGCTCTCTTGATTGTTGCTGGTTGCTAATAGTTACTAATCCCTCTTCGATTGCTTTCCTCCTGTATTTATAGAAGGATCCATTAGGTTAAAACCTTAAAATTTTTTGTATTTTGAAATTATTTCCTGAGGCATATCGAATTAGACTATTTTTAATTCGACACAAACCATGAGCATGTCGGATTGAAACCACTTTAATTTGAGGCAAACCAAGACCATCTTGAACTAAAATAATTCTAATCCGACATGGAATCAAAGTCCATATTGAATTGGCAATCCTAATTCAATATGAAGTCCTCTAGATTGGCACCATATCAAATTGGGGGAGTCCCAATTCGATATGGGGCAGCCCCATATCAAATTGGGGCACCCAATTCTATATGGAGAATCTCCATATCAAAATTTGGGGAGCCCCAATTCGATATGGGGTTGCCCCATGTTGAATTAGGTGTCCCAAAATGAAGTGCACCCATATCAAATAAAAATAATCAAACCTTCAAATCAGACCTATTTAGGGTTTTAAAGGTTTAACTAGCTTATTTTAGGCCTCTTGAAAATATATCAATCTAATTGAAGGCTTTAAAATAGGTTTAAGCCATTAAAAGTGGATCGAACTTGACTAGGCCTTCTTTAATTAGGATCGGATTAGCTAGGGCCAAAATCAAAGGTCTAAAGTTTGCCCTCTTCTTGAACGATCTAGAATTTATTCAAAGAGTGGAAAACAACATGACTTGGAGCTGATTTTGGATAATGATCAGGTTGAGGACATGTGAACTGAATTTGAGTTCTCAACCCGAGGCTGGATCTAGGTTCTCGACCTGAGCTAAGACTTTGGGTTCTCGACCCTATACTGGATTTGGATTCTCGACCCTAAACTAAATTTGAGCAACTCTAATATCCTAATAAATTCATCAGGGGACTCTAATATCCTAATGAAATGACGAAGTGACAAAACCATTGAGCGACTCTAATATCTCAATGGGTCAATGGGCAACTCTTATATCCTAGTGGGTTCATCAAGCAACTCTAATATCCTAATGACCAAAAACTATTGAGCGACTCTCATATCTCAACAAGTGATTGGGCAACTTTAATATCTCAATGGGTTTATCGAGTGAATCCAATATCTCCATAGAATCACCAAGCGATTCTAATATCTTGGTGAGTGAAAAAAAACCATCGAGCGATTCTAATATCCTGATGAAATCCACCAAGCAACTCTAATATCTTGGTAAATCAAAACAGTCATCGAGCGACTCTAATATCATGATGACAAACACCAAGCGACTCTAATATCTTGGTAGGATAGTGAGCGACTCTAATATCTCACCAAAAACAAACTTGGATGTTTCAACATATTAAGGAAAGCTATGCTGTAATATCCTCATTTATGCCCTAGAAGTTTTGAGTATGTTGTTGTTATTGTGGTTGTTGATATATATATTGGGAAGTGAATGTTTGTGCATATATGTGTTAAATTGTAAGAGAAAAGAAATGGGAAGAGAATGTATATGTATATGTGTTTTGGAGAAGAAATTTAGGGTTTAGAGACAAATGTATATGTTGTTTATATGATGATATAATTAACATATACATTGGTCAAATGAAGAGTCAAGGTGATGGTTAAGTGGAAGAAGATATTTTTGGTTGTTAATGAAATTACTATAAAGGGCTTATATGAGACAAAGAGTTAGTTATATGGTTAAGGGTGTTTTGGTAATTTTCCTTGTAAGATGCATGGTGGAGATTAAAAGAAGAAAAGATGTTTGACTTGTGCATTTTCTTCTTTCTTTCTTGAAGTGGCCGGATTCTCCATAGACAAAGAGAGAAAGAGAGGTGATCTTGAGGTTTGAAGCATTTTGAAGAAAGAAACAAGGGTTTTGGTTAAAGATTTGTAGATTTCTTCATTTGAGGTAAGATCTTTTCTTTAATTTCTTCAATTCTTTTGAAGTGGTGTGAGAAAGGAATTAGGGTTTGTTGGTTTGATGATGAGAAGTTGAGTTGGTGAAGGTGTTGGAAGTGATTGTGTTGAGTAAGAGTTGTGTTTAGTGAAATTGTTTCTGTTTTACAATTAGTAAAGGCTGTGATTTGTATGATTTTTAATTAATTATAGAAAAATGTTCTTGAAGTGAATTTTTGATATGTTGTGCCTCTATGAGTGTAGAATGACTGAAAAATATGTTGATTCGATTTTGGAATGGTTATGAGTTTAGAAAGATTATTTTCATTAGACCTGTTCCAGCAGGTACCTTAACTGGGACAGCTATATTTCGTGATTTTTAATAAAATGTAGAAAAATCATATCCAATCGAATTTTGGATATGTTGTTGCTTAGTGAGTCTAGTATTTGAGAAAAATAATTTGGAACCACGTTGATTGAATTTGATTTATGGAATTCACAAAGTTCAGAACTGCTGCCAGGATGCAGGGCAATTGGGGCAGTCTGGTTAGGTGAACTATTTGACCAAGATTTTGTGTTCAGTTTGATCTGAAATTTTAAAGGGATGATTTTAAGATACAAAACTAAATTCTGTAAAAATTTTAGAATTTTTAGTCAAGTAGATTATTTTATACAATTTTTCAAAATAAGGATAAAATGGAGTTTAAAACCAGAATGTACTATTTATGGTTAGGGTTTTAATTCTTTGTTCTTTTTGCATTGCTTTGGTTTTCCAAAGGTAGGTTGGTCCTTAAACCTAACCCTAAACACTTTAAACACACTTGAATCAATGAATGTTATAATCAATTGTTCTTTGCCCTAATTGCATTGTTGAGATTGAACAATGTTATGTTGTGCATTGTGAATGGTAATGTGTTTCATGAGTAATGTGGTATGAAATGTTGATATTTATGAATGATGCTATGTGAGATATAATGTGATCATGGATGAGATATATATATATATATACTTGAATAATGAGATGTTATATTGTGAAATGAAATGTGAAGCCATTGTTATTGGCTAAGATGATGTAATTGAAAGAAAGAAGGCATGTTTGCCTAAATGTGATGAGAATTGAGAATGGAAATGAATTGTTTGTTTAATATGTTATTCAGTTTCAGAGTTCTGGATTTGGGTGGCATGCCTAAGAAATGATGACAGGTAACAGTCTTGCCGGGTTGAGGACCTCCTCATAGGTGTTGAGTTGATGGTCCAAGAGACTGGGTCTGTTACACTATGAGATATATGATTTGTAACAGTCTTGCCGGGTTGAGGATCTCCTCATATGTGTTGAGTTGATGATCCAAGAGACTGGGTCTGTTACACTTGCCTACGGGCGTGATTATTGTGACTATGAACCAAAGCAGTAACTCTGAACTCTGAATATCGTATTAAATACTTGTTGGGCCCATAGGTGTCAGGGTTATATGAATGTCCTAAATAATGTTATGAGTTAATGAAATGAGATGTTGGTTATTGAGTATGATTGATTAATGTTGAATGTGGAAAGATGTTGAAATGTGGTATGCTCATATGACTATGATTTGTGAAATGCATAATTATGTGGTTAACTTTATATTTATGATATTGATCTTATCAATAACATATGTGGCATTGCATTACATTAAAGCATACCATTAGCATGTTTTATCTTACTAAGCCGTTGGCTTAGCGCGAATGTGATTCTTCGCGCAGGTGACAAGGAAGAACCAGAGAGTTCCTCTAGGCCGAGTCGAGCCTAGATTTTGAAGATTGAATAGTGGGCTTTAAGATCGAAGACTGACTGCCAAACATGTATAAATTTTATGTGTTGTAAAACTTGAGTTTTGATGTATATGAATTTGTAAATATTGTTACTTTCCGTTGCATAGTGAACAAAGATTTTATCTGCTGTATTTCATAATAAACCTTTACTTTATTTTGTACTAGAAGTGTAAATCCTTTTTGCAGGTTGTAGTTGAGGTTATAAGGGGGATTTATTGGAAGTGTACTGAGAATGATTTTGTTTGCATTGGTTTGTGTAAAAATGTTTTCAAAAATTAGAAAAAAAAAACCAGTTTTGTCGACACTTGGGATTGAATTTTTAGGCAAAACTATGGCAAAATTTCTATAAAAATCGGAACAAAAATTTGACTAAGTAAAAGTGGTAGCAACATTAGGATAGGGTGGCGCCTCTACTCAGCTTACACACGTAGGTCGGGAAGGGGTGTTACAATTTTTGGTATCAGAGCCTAGGTTTGAGATTCTCAACCTAGATCAATTGTAAGAAAAAGAATATTTTGATTTTTAAAGTGGGTTTTTGAGTAAAATACATGTTTTGGTATGGCAGTCTTTGATCTTTAATGAGGAATATTCTGCTGTGTTTGCAGATATAGGTAGAGATGGCATCTCATTCACGACAATCTGTTGAGGGTAGTGCCGAGAGTATTGCTCCTGCTGAGGGAGCTAGGGTTGATAGTGTTGAGGAGGCACCTGCTTCGGTGTCGGGTAGACCAGCTGGGGAGGAGGTTCCGCCAGCCTGGTTTAGGCCTATGTTGGAAGCTATGAGACAAGCACCTATGCAACCACAGCCACCGCCACCACCCCCTCAGCCTTCAGTACCAGTAAGGCACTATGATAAGCTAAGGAAATATGGAGCAGAGGATTTCTTTGGTACAGTTGATCCGGCTGTAGCAGAACAGTGGCTTGATAGAGTTCAGAGGGTATTTGTGCAGTTGCAAGCCACTTCAGAGGAGAAGTTTGACTATGCAAGATCTTTGCTACAGAAGGATGCCTACGACTGGTGGAAGACAGTGCCCCATTCTATGGATGATCCACCAACCTTGTCTTATGCGGATTTTCTGAGAGAATTTGAGTTGAAGTATACTCCTAGGGAGTATAAAGATGGGAAGAAAAGAGAGTTTCTAGATTTGAAGCAAGATCATCGGACCGTAACTGAGTATGAAGTTGAGTTTATTCGACTGAGTCAGTATGCTGGGGGTATCATTACTGATGAGATTGATAGATGTCGGCGATTTGAGGAGGGATTGAGGCCCTCGATCATGTGCTTAGTGGCTGGATCCAGATATCAGGATTTCTCACAGCTTGTGGCAGCAGCTCGAAGTGTAGAGCGAGCTCAAGTTATTGCAGCTGCTTCAGAGGAAGAGGTTAGGGTTAGAAGGCCCCAGTTCGAGGCAGGGTCTTCTTCTGCGAAGAGGGGTAGAGGAAGTTTTGTTCCTCGGAGTAGTAGGAGCCAGAGACCAGTGGGTAGGTCAGTGCAGTTCCAGAGGCAGAGATTTAGACCTGCAGCTTCAGTAGCGAGTGCTCCTACTCCTGGAGTTCAGAGATCCACCTTACCTGTGTGTAACCAGTGTGGTGGAAGACATGGGGGCGTTTGTTGGAGGCATAGTAGATCAGGGGTATGCTTCAGGTGTGGATCACCTGACCACTTTGTGAGAGACTGTCCTGAGAGGCAGGATCAGATGCCAGTTGATTCTGCTGCTTCTCGAGCTAGTGTGAGGGGAGGCAGAGGAGGCAGAGGTGCCAGCCGGGGAGGTAGACCAGGATTCAGTTCTAGAAGAGGTACTACATCCAGGGAGGGTAGACCAGAGGAGGTTGGATCTTCCCAGAGGATGTATGTTATGCAGAGACAGCCAGATACATCGGCAGTCATAGCTGGTACTTTTTCTTTATTTAATACTCCAGTACTTGCTTTGATTGATCCGGGTTCCACACATTCATATATTAGTGCATCTGTTTTGCCTGTATCTGATTTGCATGCTGAGTCCCTAGGATTTGATGTGTTGGTAACAAATCCGTTAGGGCATAGTGTGGTTGTGAGTAAGGTGCATAGAGATAGTGCAGTAGTGGTGCAGGGTGAGGAGTTCCTTGGGGATTTGATTGAGATGCCATTTAAGGAATATGACGTGATCTTAGGTATGGATTGGCTATCTCGACATGAAGCTGTGGTGGATTGTAAAAAGAAAATTGTTTCTTTGAGAACGGGTGATGGTAGAGAGGTGATAGTATCTAATGAGCAGGAACAGCTAGCCTCCTTATTTGTTTCAGCTGTTGCAGCCAGGAGGTTGATTAGAAAGGGGTGTGAAGCCTATCTTGCTCATGTGGTGGATACTAGAGTGAAGGGTTCCCCTATTGATAGCATTGCCACAGTTGCTGAGTTCCCGGATGTGTTTCCAGAGGAGTTGCCAGGGTTGCCTCCTGAGAGAGAGGTGGAGTTCGGTATTGAATTGTTGCCTAGTACCACTCCTATCTCTATTACTCCTTATAGAATGGCACCAGCAGAATTGAGGGAGTTGAAAGTGCAATTACAGGAGTTGTTGGACAAAGGATTCATTCGCCCCAGTGTTTCTCCTTGGGGAGCTCCTGTGCTATTTGTGAAGAAGAAAGATGGTACTATGAGGTTGTGTATCGATTATAGGCAATTGAACAAGGTGACTATTAAAAATAAATATCCTTTGCCTAGAATCGATGATCTCTTTGATCAGTTGAAGGGAGCGTCAGTGTTCTCCAAAATTGATTTGAGATCTGGGTACCATCAGCTGAGGGTAAGAAGTGAAGATGTTCCTAAGACTGCTTTTCGGACCAGGTATGGGCATTATGAGTTTTTAGTTATGCCTTTTGGTCTAACGAATGCACCTGCAGCTTTTATGGATTTGATGAATAGGGTGTTTAGGCCCTATTTGGATCAGTTTGTAGTGGTCTTCATTGATGATATACTGGTGTATTCGCGGAATGAAGAGGAGCATGATATGCATCTGCGGATTGTGTTGCAGATTTTGAGAGAGAATCAGTTATTTGCCAAATTGTCGAAGTGTGAGTTCTGGTTGGATCAAGTTGCTTTTCTCGGACATATTGTTTCTGCAGAAGGCATCAGAGTTGATCCGAGCAAAGTTGAAGCCATTTTAAATTGGAGTCCACCCAAGTCTGTGACAGAGATTAGAAGTTTTCTGGGTTTGGCAGGCTATTACCGACGGTTTGTGAAAGGGTTTTCTTTGATAGCTACTCCACTCACCAGATTACTTCGAAAGGGAGTGAGATTTGTGTGGACAGATCAGTGTCAGGCTAGTTTTGAGCAGTTGAGAGAGTTGTTGACTCAAGCGCCTGTTCTTACTTTACCTGTTGAAGGCAAACCATATGTGATCTACAGTGATGCTTCACATAGAGGTTTGGGGTGTGTATTGATGCAGGAAGGGAAAGTTATAGCTTATGCATCTCGACAGTTGAAACCGCATGAGCTTAACTATCCGACCCATGATTTAGAATTGGCTGCCATTGTGTTTGCATTAAAGATTTGGCGCCACTATCTGTTTGGGGAGAAATGTTTCATCTACACTGATCACAAGAGTTTGAAGTATTTGGGTGTCCAGAAAGAACTCAATCTTCGTCAGAGGAGATGGTTAGAATTGATTAAAGACTACGACTGCTTGATTGACTATCATCCAGGTAAAGCAAATGTTGTTGCTGATGCCTTGAGTCGGAAGTCTTTAGCTGGTTTAACTGTTTACTCGCTCTCGTTGCTTGTTGAGTTGAGAGCATTGCATGCCAGTTTTGTACCTTGTGTTGATGGTGCATTATTGGCACAGTTGCAATTAAAGCCGATTTTGTTAGATCAGATCAAAGAAGCTCAGTTGGCCGATAAGAAGATTCAGAAGATTTTTTCAGATTGCAAGAATGGGAAGACTAGAGATTTTGTTGTGAAAGATGATGGGAGTCTCTGGTTTAAGAACCGATTGTGTGTACCCGATGATGCTGATTTGAAAAGAGTCATTTTAGAAGAAGCTCATCAGTCAATGTTTGCTATGCATCCGGGTAATACGAAGATGTATCATGATTTGAGACAGCATTATTGGTGGATTGGTTTGAAGAGAGACATTGCTGAGTTTGTATCGAAATGTCTCACTTGTCAGAAGGTTAAAGCAGAGCATCAAGTTCCAACCGGGTTGCTTCAACCATTGTCAGTGCCAGAATGGAAGTGGGAAAGAGTGACAATGGATTTTGTGTCTGGTTTGCCATTGACACAAAAGAAGCATGATGCTATATGGGTGATTGTGGATAGATTGACTAAGACAGCTCATTTCCTTCCGGTTCGAATGGATTACTCTTTGGAGAGATTGGCTGAGCTGTATATCCATGAGATTGTGAAACTGCATGGTGTTCCAACTTCTTTAGTGTCTGATCGAGATCCCAGGTTTACTTCCAGATTTTGGAAGAGTTTGCATAGTGCTTTAGGTTCTCGACTGCACTTCAGCACTGCTTTTCATCCACAGACGGATGGACAGTCAGAGAGGGTGATACAGATTATTGAGGACATGTTGAGAAGCTGTGTCATCGATTTCTCTGGAAGTTGGGATAGGTTTTTACCTCTTGTGGAGTTTGCTTACAACAACAGTCACCAATCCAGCATTGGTATGGCACCGTTTGAAGCATTGTATGGCAGACGGTGTAGGACACCTCTTTGTTGGAATGAGCTTGGAGATAATAAGTTGGTTGGTCCTGATTTGATTCAAGAAACTGAAGATAAAGTAAAGTTGATTCGAGGCAGGTTAAAAGCAGCTTCAGACCGATAGAAGTCTTATGCAGATCTAAAAAGGAGAGATATAGAGTTTGATGTTGGAGATAAGGTATTTCTGAAAGTGTCTCCTTGGAAGAAAATTTTGAGGTTCGGTCGGAAAGGAAAATTGAGTCCTCGTTTCATTGGGCCGTATGAAGTGTTAGAAAGAGTTGGGCCAGTGGCGTATCGACTTGCTTTGCCACCTGAGTTGGATCGTATTCATAATGTATTCCATGTTTCTATGTTGAGGAGATATAGGTCGGATCCATCTCATGTGTTGCCATTTGAGTCTATTGAAGTGAGCCCAGATTTGACATTTGAAGAGGAACCAGTTGCTATCTTGGCACGAGAAGTGAAAGAGTTAAGGAACAAGAGAGTGCCATTGGTGAAGATTCTTTGGAAGAATCATGCAAAAGAAGAAGCGACTTGGGAAAGTGAGCATACCATGCGAGAGCAGTATCCGCAATTGTTTCAGCTTTGATATCAGGTAATTTCGAGGACGAAATTTTCTTTTTAGAGGGGGAGAATTGTAATATCCTCATTTATGCCCTAGAAGTTTTGAGTATGTTGTTGTTATTGTGGTTGTTGATATATATATTGGGAAGTGAATGTTTGTGCATATATGTGTTAAATTGTAAGAGAAAAGAAATGGGAAGAGAATGTATATGTATATGTGTTTTGGAGAAGAAATTTAGGGTTTAGAGACAAATGTATATGTTGTTTATATGATGATATAATTAACATATACATTGGTCAAATGAAGAGTCAAGGTGATGGTTAAGTGGAAGAAGATATTTTTGGTTGTTAATGAAATTACTATAAAGGGCTTATATGAGACAAAGAGTTAGTTATATGGTTAAGGGTGTTTTGGTAATTTTCCTTGTAAGATGCATGGTGGAGATTAAAAGAAGAAAAGGTGTTTGACTTGTGCATTTTCTTCTTTCTTTCTTGAAGTGGCCGGATTCTCCATAGACAAAGAGAGAAAGAGAGGTGATCTTGAGGTTTGAAGCATTTTGAAGAAAGAAACAAGGGTTTTGGTTAAAGATTTGTAGATTTCTTCATTTGAGGTAAGATCTTTTCTTTAATTTCTTCAATTCTTTTGAAGTGGTGTGAGAAAGGAATTAGGGTTTGTTGGTTTGATGATGAGAAGTTGAGTTGGTGAAGGTGTTGGAAGTGATTGTGTTGAGTAAGAGTTGTGTTTAGTGAAATTGTTTCTGTTTTACAATTAGTAAAGGCTGTGATTTGTATGATTTTTAATTAATTATAGAAAAATGTTCTTGAAGTGAATTTTTGATATGTTGTGCCTCTATGAGTGTAGAATGACTGAAAAATATGTTGATTCGATTTTGGAATGGTTATGAGTTTAGAAAGATTATTTTCATTAGACCTGTTCCAGCAGGTACCTTAACTGGGACAGCTATATTTCGTGATTTTTAATAAAATGTAGAAAAATCATATCCAATCGAATTTTGGATATGTTGTTGCTTAGTGAGTCTAGTATTTGAGAAAAATAATTTGGAACCACGTTGATTGAATTTGATTTATGGAATTCACAAAGTTCAGAACTGCTGCCAGGATGCAGGGCAATTGGGGCAGTCTGGTTAGGTGAACTATTTGACCAAGATTTTGTGTTCAGTTTGATCTGAAATTTTAAAGGGATGATTTTAAGATACAAAACTAAATTCTGTAAAAATTTTAGAATTTTTAGTCAAGTAGATTATTTTATACAATTTTTCAAAATAAGGATAAAATGGAGTTTAAAACCAGAATGTACTATTTATGGTTAGGGTTTTAATTCTTTGTTCTTTTTGCATTGCTTTGGTTTTCCAAAGGTAGGTTGGTCCTTAAACCTAACCCTAAACACTTTAAACACACTTGAATCAATGAATGTTATAATCAATTGTTCTTTGCCCTAATTGCATTGTTGAGATTGAACAATGTTATGTTGTGCATTGTGAATGGTAATGTGTTTCATGAGTAATGTGGTATGAAATGTTGATATTTATGAATGATGCTATGTGAGATATAATGTGATCATGGATGAGATATATATATATATATACTTGAATAATGAGATGTTATATTGTGAAATGAAATGTGAAGCCATTGTTATTGGCTAAGATGATGTAATTGAAAGAAAGAAGGCATGTTTGCCTAAATGTGATGAGAATTGAGAATGGAAATGAATTGTTTGTTTAATATGTTATTCAGTTTCAGAGTTCTGGATTTGGGTGGCATGCCTAAGAAATGATGACAGGTAACAGTCTTGCCGGGTTGAGGACCTCCTCATAGGTGTTGAGTTGATGGTCCAAGAGACTGGGTCTGTTACACTATGAGATATATGATTTGTAACAGTCTTGCCGGGTTGAGGATCTCCTCATATGTGTTGAGTTGATGATCCAAGAGACTGGGTCTGTTACACTTGCCTACGGGCGTGATTATTGTGACTATGAACCAAAGCAGTAACTCTGAACTCTGAATATCGTATTAAATACTTGTTGGGCCCATAGGTGTCAGGGTTATATGAATGTCCTAAATAATGTTATGAGTTAATGAAATGAGATGTTGGTTATTGAGTATGATTGATTAATGTTGAATGTGGAAAGATGTTGAAATGTGGTATGCTCATATGACTATGATTTGTGAAATGCATAATTATGTGGTTAACTTTATATTTATGATATTGATCTTATCAATAACATATGTGGCATTGCATTACATTAAAGCATACCATTAGCATGTTTTATCTTACTAAGCCGTTGGCTTAGCGCGAATGTGATTCTTCGCGCAGGTGACAAGGAAGAACCAGAGAGTTCCTCTAGGCCGAGTCGAGCCTAGATTTTGAAGATTGAATAGTGGGCTTTAAGATCGAAGACTGACTGCCAAACATGTATAAATTTTATGTGTTGTAAAACTTGAGTTTTGATGTATATGAATTTGTAAATATTGTTACTTTCCGTTGCATAGTGAACAAAGATTTTATCTGCTGTATTTCATAATAAACCTTTACTTTATTTTGTACTAGAAGTGTAAATCCTTTTTGCAGGTTGTAGTTGAGGTTATAAGGGGGATTTATTGGAAGTGTACTGAGAATGATTTTGTTTGCATTGGTTTGTGTAAAAATGTTTTCAAAAATTAGAAAAAAAAAACCAGTTTTGTCGACACTTGGGATTGAATTTTTAGGCAAAACTATGGCAAAATTTCTATAAAAATCGGAACAAAAATTTGACTAAGTAAAAGTGGTAGCAACATTAGGATAGGGTGGCGCCTCTACTCAGCTTACACACGTAGGTCGGGAAGGGGTGTTACATATGCCGTCAGGATACTTTAACAAATCTAATATAGGCTAGAGATTATGCCGTCAGAATACTTCAACAAATCCAATATAGGCTGGATAGTGGATGCTTTAACAAATTCACTTGAAAATGTTTGCCTTGATAGAAATGAATCTTCATCTTGATTCTCTATTCTTGGGAATGGGCCTTTGTCTTACCTCAACTTTAGCTCTTCTAGCTAGATTGATATGATTTTTATCTTGGGTCATTGTTCTGATCTTTTATCTTTTGTATCTTCATTCATTTTGAGAGTTTTAATTTTCTTCTTGTTATATTCTTTTTGTTCTTCCTTTTTAAAAAAATTTAGCTATTTTTTAGCTAGTTCTCATATCCTTTCTTTGTCCCCTGCGTGGAAAAAAATTGAAAGTAATTCTAAAAATATTTTGTACACACATAAACTCAAAAATTGAAAAGAGAAAGTTTTGCCCCCTGTGTAGGCTCAAGCCAATGATTTTTTTCCATGCAGGCTCTGATTGATGTTTGTATATTGTATGGTTCCTTGTACAATCATGCATCTTCATTTTTGTAAAGTGATCGGATCTTTCTCAAGTAATGGGCCTTCTATGCCCTCCTGATTCCATATCTACTTTATATTTGCTTCATAAAGTATTGCCGTTTACCTTGACAAAGAAAAGACAATGCAAGACAAAAAAAAATGCAGTGTGATATGCTCATGTATGCATGATATGCATGAATAATACTTACAGTGGTTCTATTGACTCATAGATTGAGGTGCTCAGCTGAAGTATTCTCATTGGTTCCTTCCATATGCTCATTCAAGTCTTACATTGGAACAACAAAAGTCTTCACATTTATGGCTTTAATTCTAGAAAGTTGGAAACATGAGTAGTGGAGGCCTAAGCATGGTAGTCAAAGACATGGAAGTTATCTGTTTGGTTGATAACTTCTTCATGACATGTCCTTGCAAGTAATTCTTTCATTAGCCCTCTTTTACCCATTGTTTCCTTCAAGGTTTGACAATGCAACATACTTCCCTTAACTTGAAGGCTTTGTATGATAAAAACACATTTTTTTTAAAATCTTAAAATCATATTTTGGCCTTTTAAAATCAGTGTCATTGTACCCAAGACTCGATTTTTCAAATTAACATATCTATAACATGACAACCCTAGTTACCGTACTAAATTCGAGAATCATTTCCATTTAAGTAAAAATTGTTGCACTTCAGATAGACACATATACATTACTTGGCCAAAGGTCTCATTGAGTTTGAATATTGCCTATCTCATATGCATGCTTATCTAACCTATCTCCACTAATAGACTCTACCTACCAAGAGAGAACAACAGGTCTTTGATAGACTTGAAACAGGGTCTATAAGGGACACGAGTTAAATGAAGGCCATTTTTAGATTGGAGCTGATATGATGCTGCTGACAAACCTTCACACTATAATCTTCTTGTTGGAACCATTTTTACCTTCTGGGCATCACTTTTATCTTTTGACTTCATGAAAATATAAAGCTTGAATGCCCTTCCTTCTTCTTTTAAGAAATCTATATCTTGATTAGGACACTCTTTGCCTTTGCAAAAAACTTGAGACCCTCATTCTTTTCTTTTTCTCTCCCTCTTTTTCTTTTGGCATTTCATTATTTTTTCCTTTTCCTCTGTAGGGCTGGCAAGCGTAGGACTTTTAAGAACTAGATGGCCTTTCTCCTATCTTTCTGATTTGGTTGAATATCTAGTTGGGTTAGACCAATTCAAGTCAAATTGTCCTCGTAAACTAAGTGAAAGTTTTTTGCTGCTTTAGGTAAAAGAGAACTTGATTGGCTTCCTAAATTGCCTTTTTGGGTTTTATTTTATTTTTTTTATTTTCTTTTTTTCTTTTTCTTTTTCTTTATTTTCTTTTATTTTTTTTTATTTTCTTCTTTTCTTTCTTTTCTTTTTTTAGGTTCTAACTCTAAAAGAGTTATCTTGTTTGTACTAAGATGAGTGGAGTGGCATAAATCTGCTTCAGTTCTGACTTTATCTCAATAAGTCTATGATATTAGATCTAATTCAGGTGTCCTCCAACTGTCATTATAGTCTTGACCATATATCCTTTTCTTTGATCTTCTTTCCCCTTGGTAATTTAGTGATCATCAGACTTATCATAGGAGTCACACAACAGCTCATGGTATGTTATTGGGTTTACTAGCCAATGAAAAGCAAGCTAAAATCTTATAAAGGCTTAAAAGGACAACTAAGAATTGATGTCAATATGGTTGATACTAGTTGTTGGCTCATCAAACAATGCCTAGATCATCTCTATCTTAAATAAACTGAGTTTAATTTCACCTCAAAAGTTCATCAAAACATATTCTAAGATGGACATAGGACATAGACAAAGGTCATTATGCAGGAGCCCTCTCTAAGTAAACATACACAGCTCAATGTTGTAGAACAATTTCCTCACCTAGTAAAGTAATGCATAGATATATTAATTTATGATTATCAAGCTAGAATCATCATTGGTTGAACACTATAATATCAAAAGCCAAAAAAATTATAAATTCAATAAAAGTTATTTATTTAAATAATTTTAATTTGAAAAACATAATTGTTCCAATTAAATACTAAAGAAAGTTAAATATGATGAGCAACATTCAAGTTAAGGGAAGTTCATTGAGTTGGGCCTCTTCTCTCTTCATATCTTCAATACTCGCGCCTTGAAAGGAGGATAAGACAAGATCTTCCTCCAATCCTCCTCCTACCATGAAGGTTGCTGGTAGAGGTACTCTTCCAAATTTAGGCAAAGGATTACTCTTAGTATTTGTAGACCCTTAATTTTTGACCCAATCCGGTCCAATATGTTTTATTTAGTCTAAAATAATTTTTGTTGTCTAATTGGTCAAAATAATATTTATTAAATAATTTTTGCTTTAGTATCTAATTTTTATTAATAAAAAATAGAAATAAACAAATAAA
Organism: Garcia nutans; assembly: GCA_947685225.1. NCBI lineage: Eukaryota > Viridiplantae > Streptophyta > Magnoliopsida > Malpighiales > Euphorbiaceae > Garcia > Garcia nutans. The sequence continues at coordinate 41,533,368 of CANTUV010000017.1, forward strand.
AGTCAAAAAATAAAAATAAAAATAAAAATCGGAGTCGAAAAAATAAGCGATGAAAAAATCGTAGGGCGGGCCCGTGGGCATTTCGCCAGCAGGAAATTCCTGCGGGCAAAATCACTGTGCTATTTTGCACGCAGAAATGTTCTGCCCAGCTATTTCGCACACATAAATTTTCTAACTTCGAAATAGCTTACGAGCCCGCTCCGTGCGCGCTGCCGCAGCCAGCTGCAGCAGATTTTTTTCGTCAACGCATTTTTTCCGCAGCAATTTTTTTTTCGGCAGCGTAAATTTTCTGACGCAAATTTTTCGAAACTTAATCCAATTAGGTTTTGGTTTCTTTTTTTTTTATTAATATTACTTACCTTAACTAATTAGAAATAAACAACCTTAAGACAATTAAAAAAGGGGGAGGCAAAAAATCCAAGAGTAGTTTAGAAAATTTGAAACCAAATCAAGGAAGGAAAAGAAGAAATTCAATTCAACTCTTTTCTGGAATAGCAGCAGCACGATTTAGAGGATTCAAAGGCAAAAAAAGGCTTGTCTTTAGAGCTAGTTCATCCAAGAAGAATTATTTTTGGAGAAATCATCAAAAGAAGGTATGTGTTAATTAATTTTCTTTAATTGTTTTTTTTACACAGTAGCAAATTTATGAAATCAAAATTAAAAACCTTTGAACTTTAATTTAGTTTTTCTAAAGCCAAAAAAACCCTATTTCATTAGTTTATCTTCCAAAAGGCTTAAAATTGTTATTTTTTCTTCTTAAAAACATTGAAACTCTAATTGAACATATTTTTCAACAAAACTAAGATATAAATTCTGCTTCTTTTAAAATTTTAAAGTAGGTTCTATTTCATTCAAAAAGCCTTAAAAAACATCTTTCCTACTTATAAAAACTTTAATTTATTTTGTTTAAATTCATAAAATTCCATAAAATATAAAATTGATTTCCAAATTCCTAAAAATTATTCACCACCCGTGACCCTACTTCCAAAATATCAAATCCAAATTCAACTTCCAAAATTCAAAATAATGAACACTAGTACTTTTAAAACCTTAAACCATAATTTTTATGAACTTTAATCTAAAAAGGTGGTTCAAAAAGCTAACTGAGTTCTTTTTTACCTAAGACAACAAAAGGCTTCCATTTATGGATTGACTTGAATTAGTCCCAACACAACCAAAGATTCAATCAAAATCAAAGAAAAAGGAGGAAGACCATCCAGTTCTTGTTCTGTACTTGATAGTCCTACGAGAAAGAAGGACAAAATGATAAAAGAAAGGGAAGAGTAAGGAAAGAGAAAGAAAAGAGAAGAGTAAGAAAAATAAAGAGGAAAAAAGGGAAAAGAGGAAAAGAAACAGATTTGGGTCTTAAACTTTTTGCAAGGGCAAAAACTGTCCTAATCAATATCCAGATTAATGCCAAGAAGATAGAAGGAATTTGGAGTCTAGAAAGATTTCTCCCAACCGTCTAAAGTTCCAACAAGAAATTTGTAGTGTGAGGGTTTGTCCATTGTGTCACACCAGCTCCAATCTCAAAGTGGCCTCCACTTTAACCCATGTCCCTTATAGACCCCGTTTCAAGCCTATCAAAGACCGGTTTATCTCTCTTGGTAGGTAGAGTCTATTAGTGGAGATAGTTTGGATAAGCATGCATATGAGATAGATAATATTTAAACTCAAATGAGACCTTTGGCCAAGCAATGTGTATGTGCCTATTTGAAGTGCAACAGTTCTTGCTTAAATAGAAATGATTCCCGAGTTTAGTACGGTAACTAGGGTTGTCATGTTATAGATATATTAATTTGGAAAAATCAAATCCTGAGGTATATTGGCATCGATTTGGCAAAGCCAACATTTGATTTCAAAATCAAAATAAAAAAAAAGTGTTTTGTCATACAAAGCCTTCAAGTTAAAGGAAGTATGTTGAATTGATTATTGGCAAGGTCATGAAGAAACTACCAACTGACAAGCTGAAACATAGTTTGAAATGGATACATCCCTGACTCTGCTGCTTAGGGTCTCCACCACTCATGTTTTCAACATCTTGAAGATAAAAGCCAAATGCAAAGCTTTTGATCATTTCAATGCGAGACTTGAACGAGCGTCAAAAAGGAACCAATGAGAACACTTCTGCTAATCACCTCAGTCTGTGAGTCGATGTAACAATTGTAAGTATTATTCATGCATATCATGCATACATGAGCATATTACATCGCACTTTCTTGTCTTAATGAACAGCAAACACCCTGCGAATTAAAGAATCAAAAGAAGATATTGAATTAAGGGGGCATGGAAAGCCTATTCGCTTGTGGAAGCCCCAGTCACTTTGCAAAGAGAAGAAATGCGTGCTTATGCAAAGAACTAGACAAGAAAAACATCAATCAAAGCTTGCATGAAAGAAAAAAATCCTTGGGGGGCAAGGAGAGGATATAAGATCCAATCAAAATTGGAGAAAAAAAGGAAAAGCAGTTGCAAGGGAAAAGGGGTTAAAGTGCAAAAACTCCCTTGGAAGATCAAAACAAGGAAAGAAGAACATGGATCAAGCAAGACATGGCCAAGCTAAATCAAGCATGGCGATGTCACCTCAAAGGAAATCTTGGCAGAACATGACACGAGCAGGAGACACGGCCAAGCCACTGGCCGTGTCTCACCTAAAGGGAAAAGCCAAGAAAGACCAAGCAAAGAGAGAAGGGAAGTAGTTGGTGACACTGGCAGGCGACACAGCCAACCCACTGGATGTGTCACATGACACGGCCTCAAGCTTGGCCGTGTCCCATCCTAAGCCAAGAATAAAGAAGAACCAAAGAAAAAACGCAGAAGTTGACACACCCAAGGGACATAGCCAAGCCACTGGCCGTGTCACTCCCATCTTTAAAGAACAAAGAAGACCCCATCTCAAATGATGAAGATCCATTTTCAAGGGCGAAGACCCGATCTCAAAGGATGAAGATCCATTTTCAAGGGTGAAGACCCGATCTCAAAGGATGAAGATCCATTTTCAAGGGTCAAAGGATGAAGATCCATTTTCAAGGGTGAATACCCAATCTCAAAGGATGAAGATCCATTTTCAAGGTTGAAGACCAGATCTCAAAGGATGAAGATCTATTTTCAAGGGTGAAGACCCGATCTCAAAGGATGAAGATCCATTTTTAAGGGTGAAGACCCGATCTCAAAGGATGAAGATCCATTTTTAAGGGTGAAGACTCTATCTCAAAGGATGAAGATCCATTTTGATGGTGAAGAATCACAATGCATAAAACATCCGGAGCAGTCAGACTTCTCAAATGATAAAAGGTCAGCCAAGCACCCATTCTCGGGTCCAAGTACCCAAATCAAATCAATCTCAAGTCCAAATACCCAATCCCGGGTCCAAGTACCCAAATTAAATCAATCTCGGGTCCAAGTACCCAAATCAAATCAATCTCAGGTCCAAGTACCCAAATGAAATCAATCTCAGGTCCAAGTACCCAATCTCGGGTCCAAGTACCCAATTCCGGGTCCAAGTACCTAAATTAAATCAATCTCAGATCCAAGTACCCAAATTAAATCAATTTGGGGCCCAAGTACCCAAGCTCGGGTCCAAGAACCCATTCTCGGATCCAAGTACCCAAATCAAATCAATCTCGGGTCTAAGTACCCAATCTCGGGTCCAAGTACCCAATACCGGGTCCAAAACCCAAATTTTTCTTATGTCCAGAACCTAGAATTATCCTTGAGTCCAGAACTCGAACCGAGTCCAGAACTCGAACCGAGTCCAGAACTCAAATTTTCCTTAGGTCCAGAACCTAGAATTATCCTTGAGTCCAGAACCCGAATCGGGTCCAGAACCCAAATTTTTCCTTAGGTCCAGAACCTAGAATCATCCTTGAGTCCAGAACTCGAACCGGGTCCAGAACCAAAATTTTCTTTAGGTCTAGAACCTAGAATCATCGTTGAGTCCAGAACTCGAATCAGGTCCATAACTCAAATTTTTTCTTAGGTCAATAACCTAGAATTATCCTTGAGTCCAGAACTCGAACCGAGTCCAGAACCCAAAACCTCAACCATCTCAAAAATTAAGTCTTATTTCTTTTCACTCTCTTTCACTAAGGTTTCAGATCATTCAAGCAGGGGCAAACTGTGGACCCTTAATTTTTGACCCAATCCGGTCCAATATGTTTTATTTAGTCTAAAATGATTTTTGTTGTCTAATTGGTCCAAAATAATTTTTATTAAATAATTTTTGCTTTATTATCTAATTTTTATTAATAAAAATAGAAATAAACAAATAAAAGTCAAAAAATAAAAATAAATATAAAAATGGGAGTCGGAAAAATCGGCAATGAAAAAATCATCGCGCGGGCCCGTGGCCATTTCGCCAGCAGGAAATTCCTGCGGGCGAAATCACTGTGCTATTTTGCACGTAGAAATGTTCTACCTGCCAGCTATTTTGTACACAAAAATTTTCTGCCTGCGAAATAGCTTACGGGCCCGCTTCGCGCGCGCTGCCGCAGCCAGCTGCAGCAGATTTTTTTCGCCAGCGCAGTCTTTCCGCATCTTTTTTTTTTCCGCAGCGCAAATTTTTCGACGCAAATTTTTCAAAACCTAATCCAATTAGGTTTTGGTTTCTTTTTTTTTTATTAATATTACTTACCTTAACTAATTAGCTATAAAAAATCTCAAACCACTATAAATAAGGACCAAAGACAATTAAAAAAGGGGGAGGCAAAAATCCAAGAGTAGTTTGGAAAATTTAAAACCAAATCAAGGAAGGAAAAGAAGAAATTCAATTCAACTCTTTTCTGGAACAGCAGCAGCTTGATTTAGAAGATTCAAAGGTGAAAAAAAGGCTTGTCTTTGGAGCTAGTTCATCCAAGAAGAATTATTTTTGAAGAAATCATCAAAAGAAGGTATGTGTTAATTAATTTTCTTTAATTATTTTTTTTACACAGTGGCAAATTTATGAAATCAAAATTAAAAACCTTTAAACTTTAATTTAGTTTTTCTAAAGCCAAAAAAACCCTATTTCATTAGTTTATCTTCCAAAAGGCTTAAAATTGTTATTTTTTCTTCTTAAAAACCTTAAAACTCTAATTGAACATATTTTTCAACAAAACTAAGATGTAAATTCTGCTTCTTTTAAAAATTTTAAAGTAGGTTCTATTTCATTCAAAAAGCCTTAAAAACATCTTTTCTACTTATAAAAACTTTAATTTATTTTGTTTAAATTCATAAAATTGCATAAAATATCAAATTGATTTCCAAATTCCTAAAAATTATTCACCACCCGTGACCCTACTTTCAAAATATCAAATCCAAATTCAACTTCCAAAATTCAAAATATTGAACACTAACACTTTTAAAACCTTAAACCCTAATTTTTATGAACCCTAATCCTTTTAAAACATTAAAAAACATAAAAACATAAAAACCTAAATTTTACACAATAGCTTAGGAACCCAATAACCAAAAATCACAAATTAAAGTATTTTAAAGTGTTTAAAACCCTAGTTTCATGATTTCACCATTCAAACCTTAATTTTGTTAATCAAAGAGTCTTACCAACCCTTTAAAACATAAAACCCTAATTTATTTTAATTCCATAAAGAGTCACAGTAGCCATAATTGGACTTTTATTTGCTTTATTCAATTCCATACTTGATTATGCTTTGATTTATTTCTTATGCTTTAATTTATTTAATTTCAATATTTGGTTTATTTAATTTATCATGGATGGATGTTTATTTTGTATTTTGATTAATAGCTTTGATGAATGATTTATTTATGATGAATGATTATTTACTTTTATCAATTAATTTAGATTTCCAAAAGTTGTAAGAGGTATGTTTCCACTTGGTGGGTACCTCATTAGTTAAACTTCATGTAATTTAATTTGCTTTTCTATTTTAGAATCTAGGTAAAGGGCATGTTTCTACCCTTTGGTGGGTGTCCTATTTAGGCCTGTGATGTAAAGACATGTTTCCCTCCTTGGATGGGTGTCCATTTATTTGCTTTGTTTGGACATTGTTTTGATTTTAATATATTGATGCTTTCTTTTAATTATTATGTGTAATATGGATAATGTTGTTATATTTAAGAATTCTATAATATTAAGACCTGTAAAGGAGGCCGGTTCCAATGAACCGGGCGTTGTGGGGGTGCTGGGCCATTTCTCACCTTCCCCACACGTACCCAACTTTCTGAACCCATTAAGGGGTTGGGGATTCCTTAGAAATCGAGTCATCCACCCCTTTCTTTTTCCCGGCCCGTCCGGGTGGCGACTCCATTTTCTCCTGACTTAGGTCTGTGTTCTCTAAGGCCCTGAGCCTAAATAGTGCCAAAATCGTAAGAACCATTCCACCGGGAGTGGGGGCGAAAATCCCCACTCACAGTGGCAACTCCACTGGGGATAAGAGAAGTTGATTCCGTTGGTCTTTATATTATTCTATACTTTCTTATAATGATATTATCAATTGCATCATCCTAGATTGCATTGTGTGCTTGAGTTAGGACGCCCGTGTTACCCGTATTATGTTATGTAAGAGATACCATACTTTCACTCAAGGTATGGAGATCGAGCATGGCATAACCAATCATAGCCTCGTACCATTTGGTATATACTTGCTATGGGAACCTAAGCCTTTTAACCCAAAGACTAAAGCTCATGTAATAGGCCTAGTTACTTTCCTTAGGTTTTACTCCAAATGCATGTTGTTTGACTATGGTTAGTTTATCTTAGTCTAAATCATGACTTATTTGGTTTGTTCTTTTTTCTAATATGATCTAAGTATATTGTAAGCTCAAAATAAACTTTTCTCTAAAATCCAAAAGACCAAAACTATTTTTAAAATCTTTCAAGATGGTCTTTGGACATAATACTTTTCTAAAAAATAAATAAATAAATTCTTTGGCCCATGGCCCAAATACTAAGCCCAAAATCCATTTTTCTAAAATCTTTTACAATGGGCTTAGAAACAAAACTATTTTCACCCAACATTTTCTTACAAAGAGCTTGAAAAAATATTTAGGTCAATTATGAAATACCAAAAATCAATTGTGGGCCTAGTTTACACTAAAAATAAATTAACCATGGGCTTGTTTTTGGCATGAATCATTAGTTACCTTTTTCAAGTGAGAAATCTATTTATAATAAACCTCTTAATTTCATTTTAATCCAGCATAGCATAAAAGCTACTTTAGTTGGATAAATGGATTAAAACCTAATTAATGGGAATTATCATGGATTGATTTCCATTTTCTAAAATACAACTATTGGTTGAAACGTCCGAGAGAATTATTCGAAAGCAAGACACCCCATGTTGGTATTTTGTTAACCATATACCTAGAAAAAGAGACTCGCCATTCGTGTATGGATGTTATAAGGTTGGAAGGAACGTCCTATTTTTATCTGTTGATTGTTTGTGCATACATGCATACATGCATAGATTTGCATCTCATATCATTGATCCTCTCTAGCTCACAGCCCTGGATTATGAAAGTTCAAAAGCTTACGACAATCCGACTTACGCCGGAGATGAAGTGTCTAGCAACGACTCAATCACTTGCTCACCAAAAACAATAGAACCCGAACAAATCCAAAGAATGGTGGATGAGGCCCTCAACGCCAAGATGGAAGAAATAAAAGAGGCCATGGCTGAAACCATAAAGAATCAACTAGCTGCAATTTTAGGAAACAATGCCGAAGCATCTGCTAGCACCAAGAAAGTCAAGGGGAAGGCTAAAATTGATAAAGTAGCTTTTAATGATGAAAAGGTGATCATTGATGATGATGATGATTGGGCTCAATACTACCAAGAGGTTCAAGAAAAGAAGAAAGAATCGAAGGCTGTTGAGAAGGCAACTATTGAAAAGACCGAGACATCCGATGTTGAAAAGATGATTGCTGATTTAGAAAAGAAATTTGAGAAGAAGCTAAAAACCGAAGAGAAGTTTGAGATCGACAAACTATTTGAACAAGATGAAGAGGTCCCTTATAAATTCAAGATGCCTTCCTTTGCTAAATACAATGGCACCAGAAATCCTCATCTCCATGTGAAGCAGTATATCACTGCCATGCAGTCTGCTCGAGCTACTAAGGCTCAAACCCTAAGGTACTTCATGCTCTCATTGGACCCGGTTGTCCAAAATTGTTTCAATACCTTAGATGATGGAACACAAAAGAGTTGGGATCTACTTTATAAAGCCTTCATCCAATAATACGGATATAATGTTGAGTTAGAAGTTACTTTAATGGAAGTGAAGTCCATTAGACAAAAGCCAAATGAGAATGTTGTGGACTATGTGAAGCGATGGAGAAACAAGGCCGCTTTACTCAAGAAGTGGCTCGATGAATCAGATCAAAAAAGGATGATTGTGAGAGGGGTATTACCTAATCTTCCTGAGAGGATGTCTCATACACTCATCCGTGATTTCAAAGATCTTCTCCAAGCTGGTCTACAAATTGAAGAGTGGGAAAGGGAGAAGAATCGATTTTCAATAAAAAGGAATGAGAAAGGGAACAACCAGCCTAACAATCAAAGCACACAAAAAGAAGTTGATGTTAATGTAACTGGTCAAGCAAATAGAAGGCAGTTTTCAAATCTGGGCAAGCCTTTATCTTGGGTCTTCTATAAGCTACAAAAGAAAGGGTTGTTACAACCATTGGCTCCTTGACCTTTACCTAGTCCATTACCCCTAAAATTTGATACTAAGCCTTTTTGTCAATTTCATCAGACTCAAGGACATGAGACTGATAGGTGTACCCAATTAAGGCATGAGATCCAAGATTTGATTGATAGTGGCAAGCTACCCGAGCCGGATAAGCCCAATACCAAGGACAACCCTTTGCCTAAATTTGGAAGAGTGCCACCACCAGCAACCTTTATGGTGGGAAAAGGATTAGAAGAAGATTTTGTTTTATCCTCTTTTCAAGATGGGAATGTTGAAGATGTGAAAGGAAAAGAAGCCTAACTCAATGAACTTTCCTTAGCTTGAATGTTGCTTTTCAATCTTACTTTATTTAATATTTTGGAACTATTGTGTTTTTCAAATTTAAAGTTGTTTGAATAAATTACTTTCATCAAAATTTTTGTTGGTCTTTGTTTATTTTGGTGCTCGACCAATGAGGAATCTAGCTTGATAATTCATGAATTAATATATTTATGCATCATGACTTGAATGACTTTACTAGGTGAGGGAATGGCTCTATAACATTGAGTTGTGTATGCTTACTTAGAGAGGGCTCCTGCATAATTACCTTTGTCTAGGTCTTAGTCAGTCTTAGAACATGCTTTGCCAAACTTTTGAGGCAAAATTGAACTCTGCTTATTTAAGAGAGAAATGATTTAGGCATTGTTTGGTTAGCCAACAACTAGTATCCACCCAATTAAATATCAATCCCTAGTTGTCCCTTTGAGCCTTCATAAAATTTTAGCTTTCTTTTTATTGGCTTACAAACCCCAATAACCTACCCTGAGCTGTTGTGATACTTTTGACAAGTCTTATGATTACTAAGATGAATAGGCAAGAAGATCAAAGAAAGCAATGATTAGTCAAGATCATTAGGATAGTTGAAGTTTCAAGACCATGAAGATAGTTGAAGTTCTCAAGACCATGAAGATAGTTGAAGTTCTCAAGATCATAAGGATAGTTGATGTTCTCAAAACCATAAGGGTAGTTGAAGTTTTCCTAATATCTCTAATATATCAACATCAACATCAGAGTAACAAATGATTTATCCCTATTAAAGAAGATTTATGTTACTCCACTTATCCATTATTGGAAGCCCAAGTTAGTACAAACCAAGACAACTCTTTTTAGAGCTAAAAAAAAAGAAAAAAAAGAAGAAAACAAAAGAAAAACAAAAGAAAAAAAAAAAGAAAAAAAGGAAGAAAGATAAAATCTAAAAAGGTGGTTCAAAAAGCCAACTGAGTTCTTTTTTACCTAAGACAACAAAAGGCTTCCATTTATGGATTGACTTGAATTGGTCCCAACACAACCAAAGATTCAATCAAAATCAAAGAAAAAGGAGGAAGACCATCCAGTTCTTATTCCGTACTTGATAGTCCTACGAGAAAGAAGGACAAAATGATAAAAGAAAGGGAAGAGTAAGGAAAGAGAAAGAAAAGGGAAGAGTAAGAATAATAAAGAGGAAAAAAGGGAAAAGAAGAAAAGAAACAGATTTGGGTCTTAAACTTTTTGCAAGGGCAAAAACTGTCCTATTCAAGATCTAGATTAATGCCAAGAAGATAGAAGGAATTTGGAGTCTAGAAAGATTTCTCCCAACTGTCTAAAGTTCCAACAAGAAATTTGTAGTGTGAGGGTTTGTCCATTGTGTCACACCAGCTCCAATCTCAAAGTGGCCTCCACTTTAACCCATGTCCCTTATAGACCCCGTTTCAAGCCTATCAAAGATCTGTTTATCTCTCTTGGTAGGTAGAGTCTATTAGTGGAGATAGTTTGGATAAGCATGCATATGAGATAGATAATATTTAAACTCAAATGAGACCTTTGGCCAAGCAATGTGTATGTGCCTATCTGAAGTGCAACAGTTCTTGCTTAAATAGAAATGATTCCTGAGTTTAGTACGGTAACTAGGGTTGTCATGTTATAGATATATTAATTTGGAAAAATCAAATCCTGAGGTACATTGACATCGATTTGGCAAAGCCAACATTTGATTTCAAAATCAAAATTAAAAAAAAAGGTTTTGTCATACAAAGCCTTCAAGTTAAGGGAAGTATGTTGAATTGATTATTGGCAAGGTCATGAAGAAACTACCAACTGACAAGCTGAAACATAGTTTGAAATGGATACATCCCTGACTCTGCTGCTTAGGGTCTCCACAACTCATGTTTTCAACATCTTGAAGATAAAAGCCAAATGCAAAGCTTTTGATCATTTCAATGCGAGACTTGAACGAGCGTCAAAAAGGAACCAATGAAAATACTTCTGCTAATCACCTCTGTCTGTGAGTCGATGGAACAACTGTAAGTATTATTCATGCATACATGAGCATATTACATCGCACTTTCTTGTCTTAATGAATAGCAAACACCCTGCGAATTAAAGAATCAAAAGAAGATATTGAATCAAGGGGGCATGGAAAGCCTATTCGCTTGTGGAAGCCCCAGTCACTTTGCAAAGAGAAGAAATGCATGCTTATGCAAAGAACTAGACAAGAAAAACATCAATCAAAGCTTGCATGAAAGAAAAAATCCTTGGGGGCAAGGAGAGGATATAAGATCCAATCAAAATTGGAGAAAAAAGGAAAAGCAGTTGCAAGGGAAAAGTGGTTAAAGTGCAAAAACTCCCTTAGAAGATCAAAACAAGGAAAGAAGAACATGGATCAAGCAAGACATTGCCAAGCCAAATCAAGCTTGGCCGTGTCACCTCAAAGGAAATTTTGGCAGAACATGACATGGGCAGGAGACACGGCCAAGCCACGGGCCGTGTCTCACCTAAAGGGCAAAGCCAAGAAAGACTAAGCAAAGAGAGAAGGGAAGCAGTAGGTGACACTGGCAGGCGACACGACCAAGGCACTGGATGTGCCACATGACACGGCCACAAGCTTGGCTGTGTCCCATCCTAAGCCAAGAATAAAGAAGAACCAAAGAAAAAACACAGAAGCTGACACACCCAGGGGACACGGCCAAGCCACTGGCTGTGTCACTCCCATCTTCAAAGAACAAAGAAGACCAGATCTCAAAGGATGAAGATCCATTTTCAAGGGTGAAGACCCGATCTCAAAGGATGAAGATCCATTTTAAAGGGTGAAGACCCGATCTCAAAGGATGAAGATCCATTTTCTAGGGTGAAGACCCGATCTCAAAGGATGAAGATCCATTTTTAACGGTGAAGACCCGATCTCAAAGGATGAAGATCCATTTTTAAGGGTGAAGACTCGATCTCAAAGGATGAAGATCCATTTTGATGGTGAAGAATCACAATGCATAAAACAGTCGGAGCAGTCAAACTTCTCAAATGATAAAAGGTCAGCCAAGCACCTATTCTCGGGTCCAAGTACCCAAGCTCGGGTCCAAGTATCCATTCTCGGGTCTAAGTACCCATTTTCGGGTCCAAGTACCCAAATGAAATCAATCTCGGGTCCAAGTACCCAAATGAAATCAATCTCGGGTCCAAGTACCCAATCCCGGGTCCAAGTACCCAAATTAAATTAATCTCGGGTCCAAGTACCCAAGTCAAATCAATCTCAGGTCCAAGTACCCAAGCTCGGGTCCAAGAACCCATTCTCGGGTCCATGTACCCAAATCAAATCAATCTCATGTCCAAGTACCCAAATCAAATCAATCTCGGGTCCAAGTACCCAATACCGGGTCCAAAACCCAAATTTTCCTTATGTCCAGAACCTAGAATTATCCTTGAGTCCAGAACTCGAACCGGGTCCAGAACCCAAATTTTTCTTAGGTCCAGAACCTAAAATTATCCTTGAGTCCAGACTCAAACCGGGTCCAGAACCCAAATTTTCCTTAGGTCCAGAACCTAGAATTATCCTTGAGTCCAGAACTCGAATCGGGTCTAGAACCCAAATTTATATTCTTAGGTCTAGAACCTAGAATCATCCTTGAGTCTAGAACTCAAACCGGGTCCAGAACCCAAATTTTCTTTAGGTCTAGAACCTAGAATCATCCTTGAGTCTAGAACTCGAATCGGGTCTAGAACCCAATTTTTTTCTTAGGTCGATAACCTAGAATTATCCTTGAGTCCAGAACTCGAACCGGGTCCAGAACCCAAAACCTCAACCATCTCAAAAATTAAGTCTTATTGCTTTTCACTCCCTTTCACTAAGGTTTCAGATCATTCAAGCAGGAGGCAAACTGTAGACCCTTAATTTTTGACCCAATCCGGTCCAATATGTTTTATTTAGTCTAAAATGATTTTTGTTGTCTAATTAGTCCAAAATAATTTTTATTAAATAATTTTTGCTTTAGTATCTAATTTTTATTAATAAAAAATAGAAATAAATAAATAAAAGTCAAAAAATAAAAATAAAAATAAAAATCGGAGTAAAAAAAATCGGCGACAAAAAAATCGTCGCGTGGGCCCGTGGGCATTTCGCCCGCAGAAAATTCCTGCAGATGAAATCACTGTGCTATTTAGCACGTAGAAATGTTCTGCCTGTGAAATAGTGCAGAAATTTTCTGCCTGCGAAATAGCTTACGGGCTCGCTCCGCGCGCGCTGCCGCAGCTAGTTGCAGCAGATTTTTTTCTCCAGCGCTGTTTTTCTGCAGCAGTTTTTTTTTGGCAACGCAAATTTTTCGACGCAAATTTTTCGAAACCTAATCCAATTAGGTTTTGGTTTCTTTTTTTTTTATTAATATTACTTACCTTAACTAATTAGGAATAAACAACCTCAAACCACTATAAATAAGGACCAAAGACAATTAAAAAAGGGGGAGGCAAAAATCCAAGAGTAGTTTGGAAAATTTGAAACCAAATCAAGGAAGGAAAAGAAGAAATTCAATTCAACTCTTTTCTGGAACAGCAGCAGCACGATTTAGAGGATTCAAAGGCAAAAAAAAGGCTTGTCTTTGGAGCTAGTTCATCCAAGAAGAATTATTTTTGGAGAAATCATCAAAGAAAGGTATGTGTTAATTAATTTTCTTTAAATGTTTTTTTTACACAGTAGCAAATTTATGAAATCAAAATTAAAAACCATTGAACTTTAATTTAGTTTTTCTAAAGCAAAAAAAACCCTATTTCATTAGTTTATCTTCCAAAAGGCTTAAAATTGTTATTTTTTCTTCTTAAAAGCCTTAAAACTCTAATTGAACATATTTTTCAACAAAACTAAGACGTAAATTCTGCTTCTTTTAAAATTTTAAAGTAGGTTCTATTTCATTCAAAAAGCCTTAAAAAATATCTTTTCTACTTATAAAAACTTTAATTTATTTTGTTTAAATTCATAAAATTTCATAAAATAATAAATTGATTTCCAAATTCCTAAAAATTATTCACCACCCGCGATCCTACTTCCAAAATATCAAATCCAAATTCAACTTCCAAAATTCAAAATAATGAACACTAACACTTTTAAAACCTTAAACCCTAATTTTTATGAACCCTAATCCTTTTAAAACATTAAAAAATATAAAAACATAAAAACCTAAATTTTACACAATAGCTTAGGAACCCAATAACCAAAAATCACAAATTAAATTATTTTAAAGTGTTTAAAACCCTAGTTTCATGATTTCACCATTCAAACCTTAATTTTGTTAATCAAAAAGTCTTACCAACCCTTTAAAACATAAAACCCTAATTTATTTTAATTCCATAAAGAGTCACAGTAGCCATAATTGGACTTTTATTTGCTTTATTCAATTCCATACTTGATTATGCTTTGATTTATTTCTTATGCTTTAATTTATTTAATTTCAATACTTGGTTTATTTAATTTATCATGGATGGATGTTTATTTTATATTTTGATTAATAGCTTTGATGAATGATTTGTTTATGATGAATGATTTTTTACTTTTATCAATTAATTTAGATTTCCAAAAGTTGTAAGAGGTATGTTTCCACTTGGTGGGTACCTCATTAGTTAAACATCATGTATTAATTTGCTTTTCTATTTTATAATCTATGTAAAGGGCATGTTTCTACCTTTTGATGGGTGTCCTATTTAGGCATGTGATGTAAGGACATGTTTCCATCCTTGGATGGGTGTCCATTTATTTGTTTTGTTTGGACATTGCTTTGATTTTAATATATTGATGCTTTATTTTAATTATTGTGTGTAATATGGATAATGTTGTTATATTTAAGAATTTTATAATATTAAGACCTGTAAAGGAGGCCGGTTCTAATGAACTGGGCGTTGTGGGGGTGCTGGGCCATTTCTCACCTTCCCCACACGTAGCCAACTTTTTGAACCCATTAAGGGGTTGGGGATTCCTTAGGAATCAAGTCATCCACCCCTTTCTTTTTCCCGGCCCGTCCGGGTGGCGACTCCATTTTCTCCGGACTTAGGTCCATGTTCTCTAAGGCCCCGAGCCTAAACAGTGCCGAAGTCGCAAGAACCATTCCACCGGGAGTGGGGGCGAAAATCCCCACTCACAGTATAGGGCTTATCTGGCTCAGGTAGCTTAAGACTATCAATAAGATCTTGAATTTTACGTCTTAATTGAGCACATTTATCTTTCTCATGCCCTTGCATTTGGTGAAATTTACAGAAGGCCTTGGCATCAAAGTTTGATGGCAGAGGATCGTGTAGTGGTCAAGGAGCTAACGACTGTAATAACCCCTTTTCTGTAACTTATTATAAACCCAAGACAATGGTTTTCCCAGATTTGAAAACTGTCTTCTATTTCCTTGGCTAGTAGTTGCATTGACATCCATTTCTCTTTGTGCACTATGACTGCCAGATTGGTAGTTTCCTCTTTCATTCCTCCTTCAAGAAAAAAGATTCTTCTCTCATTCCCACTCTTCTATTTGCAAGCCAGATTGGAGAAGATCTTTGAAATCCCTTATAAGGCTGTGAGACATCCATTCATATGGACTGGGTAGGACACCCCTGACTATCATCCTGATATGGTCAAACTCATTAGGCCTCCTTGTAATATCCAAAATAATATCCTAAAATTTGAAAATAAATATTAATTGTTGAAAATTAATTAAAGGATTTATAAGTGTATATATTTAATTAAGTAAAAAGAAAGGAAAAAGGAAAAAGAGGAGATGTGTATATGATGTATATATGTAGATATATACAATATATACAAGTTAATATCTTGATAAGATTAAGAGATATTTTAACTATTTATATATTAATTAATGATAGTAGAAGATGACATATTTGAGATTTATTATTATATTAATATATTGCTTGGTGGAGATATGTTTGGTTAAAAGAGAAGTGTTTGGTTTGAGTTGTTGTTGACTTTCATTTTCATCTTCTTCTTTCTTCTTTGGGCTGACCACCACCATCTTCATCAAGGGAAAGAGATTTTGTTCTTCTTAACTCAAGCAATTGAAGGATTTCAAGTGATCAAGTTGGAGTTTTAAGGATTTTCTTCATATTTGGTAAGTTTCCAACTTGTTTCTTTGTTTTCCTTTGAGAGTGTGTTTATGAGTTTGTTGGATGTTTGATGTAGCTGTGTTTATGGTTGATTTTGGGTATGTTTGAAGTTCTTGTGTCTAGATAACTTTGAATTTGGGGTTGGATTGAAGAAGAAGGTTAAGTTTGGTGAAGAAAATAAGAGTTGTGGATTGTGTAAGTTTTGAGTTGTGAAATATGGTTGTGATTGTGTTTATTGCTTGTAATTGAGTTGTTTTGATGTTTACATAAGTGTCATGTGATATTATAATGGAATTGGCTGAGTTTATATGGAGTTAAAAAGGTCAATGAAAGATGATTTTTGGATGAGGCATTATTGTGTCGATATCAGGTTTTTGGCCTGACACGCCCAGTGGCACGGCCATGTCTTTGGGCATGTCGATGGTTCTGTTTTCAGTGTGGGTGACACGATCAGTGACATGCCCATGTCACTGAGTGTGTCATAACTACTGTGTTGGAGGAGGATTGACACGACCAGTAACACGTCCATGTCACTGTGCGTGTCATAGCTACTGTGTTGGAGAAGGATTGACACGACCAGTGGCACCCCTATGTCACTAAGCGTGTCATAGCTTCTGTGTTGTTGAAGTTTTTACACGTGTAATGACACGCCCATGTTACTAAGCGTGTCAAAGCTTCTGTGTTGTGGTTTTAGGGCACGGTCATGGATACACCCGTGTTGTTGAGCGTGTCAAGTGTAGATTTTGCCCTAGATAGTGATTTTCCTTATTTCTTATGTGTATCACTAAGTGAGTATTTATAATCACATTTGGTTTAGGCTTTGAAGAGATTTGAGCTATCATAATCCAAGTGTTGAGGGATATCTTGGAAGAGGAGATTGGAATTGGTGTTTGTTGCTTTTAGAGGTAAGTACAAACTTTGAATAATTGTTCATATTTACATGACAATAGGACTTAACACATTTGGTTGGAAAATGTGTTAAGTTACTTACTACATTGTTAATGCATGAATAAAATGCTATGATTTGCATAATGTGAACTATGTGAAATATATGATGATGATTCAAAATGTATGGATAATGCAATTTGTTATATATACATTAATGATGGTATGTCAAGCCAATGGTGATGGCTAAACTGATGTAAATGAGATATTTGAGGCATTGTGCCGAGTTGATCATGAGAAAATGAGAAAGGATTTGAGAATGGAATTATGAAAGGATGTGATAATGAGAAATATGAATAAATTGTGTGCCTAGTATGTTATTCAATTTTCAGAGTTCTGGGTTTGGCGGCATGCCTATGAAATGCCTACGGGCTAAATGTTGGGCTAGTGAAAAGACTGGGTCATAAGCCAGGTCCAGCTGATAAATATGATATTTTTGGGGTGAAAAGACCGGGTCGTAAGCCTCAAAAACAAATCCTTAAAGCTAGACTAAGTGAAAAGACTGGGTCGTAAGCTCATATCTAGTTGGATTATCCATGGATATATTGCCTACGGGGCTAAACACAAGATGTCATTATGGACCAAAGCATTAATTCTAAAATTTGAATAACATATTAGATCCTTTTGGGCCCATGCTTGTCTTTGCTTTAATGTGAATTATGAACTGTGATACAATTGAGCAATATAATGAGATGTTTTATAATGAGTTGTGATTTTAATATGTGTTGTGCATTAGCATTGCATTGATCTATATTATTATCAATGTTTGTACCACTAAGCTTTTGGTTTAGCACGATTGTGATTCATTGCGCAGGTGATAGGGTAGATCCGGTTGTACTGGAGAGCTCGTCTAGACCGAGTCGAGTCTAGGCTTGAGACTTTGAGATCAGAGTTGTTAGTGGAACATCAAGATCAGAGACAAACTACTAGCATGTATAAATCTTATATTTTTGTACATATTGATTTTGATGTATATATATATGTATATTCCACTATATATTCTGCTGCTTATTAAAAAATGTTTTGGATAACCTTTTGGGTAATGAAGATACATATGTGTTTTAACAAGTAATGTTATATTTACTATTTGTAAGATATCAATTAATTGTTTTAAGTTTACACAGGTTTTTAAAAGTGAAGTTTTGTTTTGTTTAAATGGGTTGTGACATTCTTGTATCCTCTATACGTATATTACATATAGTAAGTATATGTGGTGTACGTATATTGGGTATAAGGGTGTTACATTTGTTTTGGTATTAGAGCCTAGGTTTGAGGTTCTCAACCTTGGTGAATTGTAAGAAAAAGAAAATGGAGATTTTTAAATATGGTTTTTAAATAAGATACATGCATTGGCACTGGCAGTTTCTGATCTCTAATGTAGCAATTTCTGCTGTGTTTGCAGATATAGGTAGTTATGGCATCTCAAACACGTCAGTCTGTTGAGGATAGTGCTAAGAGTGTGGCTTCTATTGAAGGTAGAGTGGAGCTAGAGTTGAAATTGCTGGAAGGGCACCTGCTCCTGTGTCAAAGAGACCAGCAATTGATGAGATTCCACCGGTTTGCATACGGCATATGATGGAGTTGTTGAGGCAGGCTCCAGTTCAGCAGCCGCCGCCACCACAGCCTCAGCCACAAGTACAGTGGAGGCAATATGATAAATTGAGGAAGTATAGAGCATAGGACTTTATGGGTACTACAGATCCTACTGTAGCTGAGCAGTGGCTTGATAGAGTTCAGAGAGTGTTCATCCAGTTGCATGCTACTTCGGAAGAAAAGTTTGATTATGCTAGATCTCTTCTGCAGAGGGAAGCATATGATTGGTGGAAGACGGTTTCACATGCCTTGGATGATCCACCAACCTTGACTTATGATGATTTTCTGCGAGAGTTTGAGCAGAAGTATACTTCGAGGGAGTATAAAGATGTAAAGAAGATGGAGTTCCTAAGTCTGAGACAGGATACCAGGACAGTGACGGAGTATGCGATCGAGTTTATTCGGTTGAGTCATTATGTCGGTAGAATTATTTCTGATGAGATTGACTGGTGTAGGAGGTTTGAGGAGGGGTTGAGACCCTCTATCATGTTTATTATTGCAGGCTCTTGGTATCAGGATTTTTTCCAGCTGGTTGCAGCAGCCCGGAGTGTTGAGAGGGCATAAGGTCTTGCAGCAGCTGCTAGGGATGAAGAGAGCAGAGTTAGGAGACCTCAGAGTGAGGCAGGATCTTCATTTATGAAGAGCGGCAAAGAAGGATATTTTTTGTGGTTTAGTAGGAGCCAGAGGCAGTCTAGTAGGTCAATACAACATTAGAGGCAGAGGTCGAGACCTACAGTTTCTGTGGCTAGTGCACCGACCCCAGTGGTTCAGAGGTCTGCTCCACCTACATGTGTCCGTTGTGGTAGGGCATATGGGGGTGTTTGTTGGAAGATAGGTGGACTAGCCGTGTGTTATAAATGTGGGTCGCCAGACCATTTCATCATAGCTTCTCAACCCAATGTCAGAGGAGGTCAAAGTGGCAGAGGTTCTGGCAGAGGAGGTCGGACATGGTTTGATCAGAGAGGAGATTATACATCCGAAGGTAGTAGACCAGATGAGGCAGGACCATCACAACGGGTTTATGTGATGAAGAGGCATCCGGATGCTTCAGCTGTTATTACTGGTACATTCTCTTTATTTGGTACTTCAGTTCTTGCTTTGATTGATCTTGGATCTACTCATTCATACATTAGTGCATCTATCTTGCCTGTGACTGAATTGCATTCTGAGTCCTTAGGATTTGATGTTTTGGTGACAAATCCTTTAGGGCATAGTGTTGTAGTTAGCAAAGTGCATCGTGATAGTCCGGTTGTGGTTCAGGAAGAGGAATTCCTTGGTGACTTGATTGAGATGCCTTTCAAGGAGTATAATTTAATTTTAGGCATGGATTGGTTATTTAAGCATAGGGATATGGTAGATTGTCAGCAAAAGTGTGTTACCCTGAGAACCTGTGATGGTAGGAGTGTGATGGTATCTAGTAAGCAGAGATATCTTTCATCATTGTTTGTTTCAGTTGTTTCAGCTAGGAGGATAATTTGGAAAGGATGTGAAGCTTATCTTGCTCATGTTGTACATACCAAAGTAGTGGGTTTCCAGCTAGATAGTATACCTACAGTTGCTGAATTCCCAGATATTTTTCCTGAGGAGTTGCCAGGGATACCCTCTGAGAGAGAAGTGAAGTTTGGTATCGATTTGTTACCTGGTATCACTCCCATCTTTGTTACTCCTTATCGTATGGCACCTGTTGAGTTGAGAGAGCTGAAGGTGCAGTTGCAGAAATTGTTAGATAAAGGGTTTGTTCGCCCTAGTGTGTCACCGTGTGGAGCACCCATTTTGTTTGTGAAGAAGAAGGATGGTACCTTAAGATTGTGCATTGATTATAAGCAGTTGAATAAAGTGACCATCAAGAACAAGTATCCACCACCTATGATAGATGATCTCTTTGATCAGTTGAAAGGAGCAGTTGTATTCTCTACGATTGATTTGAGATTAGGGTACCATCAGTTGAGAGTTAGAGATAAAGATGTACCTAAGACAGCTTTTTGTACGAGGTATGGGCATTATGAGTTTTTAGTGATGCCTTTTGGGTTGACGAATGCACCAGCAGCATTTATGGATTTGATGAACAGAGTATTTAGATCCTATCTAGATCAATTTGTGGTGGTTTTATTAATGATATTTTGGTGTATTCACATAGTGAGGAGCATCATGATAAGCATTTGCATATTGTAATGCAGACTTTAAGAGAGAAGTAGTTGTATGCTAAAATGTCTAAATGTGAGTTTTGGCTTGATCAAGTGACTTTTTTCGGTCATGTGGTTTGTAACATCCCGAATCCCAGATTGGTAAGAAACAGACATAGCGGATATGATTTAGGCTTAGAAAAAAGGAGTTTAGAACATGACCTATAACTTGAGCTCGCATTTCATCCAAGTTAATGAAAGAATTAGAGAGTCTCAAAGAAGACTTAATTGTTTATTGGTGTCTTAGATAGATTTATAACTTAAAATTATTCAATTTGGAGTTCTACAGAATAAGATATAATGGATTTAGTAGACAATGTGCAAGCTGCCTCAAGACAGCATAGTAGGTTTGAATTTGAAGGACCGTCAAAATTCAGATATAACTCGGATCGACCTGAAATGTTGACAAAATGTAGCCCCAGATGTCTAGTTTCAGTGGTAATAATAATTACTTAATTTGGAGTTGTGAGTAAAAAGATATTAATAAAGAAAGACAGCAAGGTCAGGAAGGGATATCAAAAGGACTTAAGTGAAAATTTCTCAAAAGTTAGGGGTAACTATGTAAACTTAAAAATTAAGAGTCGGAAGTTCTTCATAGTGCCCATATCCGACCCCGGAAGAATATTCTAAAGATTAATCGGGTCGCAATGACGTGTAACGGTTTTTCCAGGAAATGTCCTGTTAAAGAAAAACGAAGACATTTTGACTAGGGGCATTTTGGTCATTATCAATTAAAGTTATACATGAATTTAAAGTAGGAAATAAAAAAATGAGTACGTAGAGGATGACAAGGGGTGATATATGAAACGATCGTCAGTAGAAACGGAGCCGGAAGAAAACCCGAGCAAGGAAAGGACCTAAAGGTAATTTTGTAAAAAGTTGAGGGCTTATCGGTAATTTTTCAAAATGACTTGGAAACCTAAAATAGACCGTATAAATAGAAAGTAGAGGTCGAGAGGATCAAAACTATATGTAGTATGACTCGTGGAACTGTACGGTTTAAAAGATATGATCGATTAATCGCCGGAACGTAAAGTGGGCTCGGTATTGTGTCGGGACCGGATGGGTAACCCGGGACAACTTTATGATATCCTATGGGAAGAGGGACAAGTGGAAAGAAGTAAAGAAAAAAGAAAACTATAAAAATCTAATGTTGGCCAATCAAAAGCAACCATTTAGCATGTGTAATAAATGAAGAAAGAGAAAGGTGACAAGTGGTCTTAAAGGGTTTAACCAACACATAAGGTGATCATCATTTCTTTTATATATAAATATATGTGATATGAAGAACCAATTTCTCTCTTTTCCACTTGCAAAATTCGGCCAACAAAAGGGAAACACCAAAGGACTTCCAAGTTTCTCCAAATTTGATTTTTAAGGTAAGTTTTTAAGGTTTTCTAGTAAGTAGACTTTGATTTTAGTATTAATTTTAGGTAGTTATTTATTTATTGGAAGGTTGGGAATTAGAGTCTTTATGTGGAATTGGAAAAATATTAAGTAAGTGAGGAGATTAATTGATTAAATGGAAGAATCAAGATGTATAAAGATTAATAAGGTTGGATTAGGGTTTCGGTTAGAAAAGAAATGGAGGATAACTTATTATTTTGAATTTCTAAGGTTTATGTTGTATCTTGAATTGATTGAAGGAGATATAAAGAATTAAAGAAGGAGAAGAAGGAAAAGCTAAGAGGAGTTAAAGAAATAAGGTTTGGTACTTTACCTTTGAATAATTACTTTTGATTTGGTGCTTTACCATAAAAGAAATTCTATTTGCTTACAAACTTTGGTTTATGGAAGTTTTGAAGTTGATGTTTAAATATATTGATTGAATTTAAATTAAATATTTGAGTTATGTTCTTGTTTTCTTATGGCAATTTGGGTTGTAAAATTTAATTGAAACCAAATGTTTTGAGAAAATTTGGAAAGTTGATTTGGTAAGTTGTTTGGACTTTAATTAGTTTGATTTGAGTTAAACATGCAAAAATTGTTAAAAGGATGTGTTTGAATCTTCACTTTACTATTAAAGAAGCCTTAATATTGATTTGCAAAAGAAAAATAAACTATCCTATGCATTTCAAATGTTTGGGCATAAATGGTCCCAAAGTGAGCTTCTGGACTATTTTTGTGGAAATTGTTTGGGGCAGCAAACGAATGAATTTTTCAACAAAAGTTTACATGAAATTAGTCAACATATGAAATAAGTTTTCTGTAAAATTTCAGCCAAAAATAAGATAATTTACTTGTTCAAATGCATGACTGAAGTGGACTAAAATTTTGACAAAAACCCAGATTTTACTATTCATTTGGTCATGCCATTTTGCGTTGCCGATTTTTCTCGCCGCAACACTATTCATTTGGTCAATTTGTGATCTTTTGAGGGATACTTTGAAATGTTTGATGTGTTTATTGTGGATGTTAAATATGTGAAAAAGAGTAACGGTTTGACCAAAGAAAGTGGTGCGCGGCATAAATGGCAAAGCGCAGTGAGAATTTAAATTGATTTCTTGAATCATTCTAAAATGAAGTTGAGACTTAAATTGAATCATTTTAATCTTTTTGCTATACTGGATAGTGGGAGTGGTAGATAAGGGTATGGTGCACTATACTAACGCATGCAGTACTGCTCATTATTGTGATATGATATTTTATTTAGTGGTGAGGCCACTGAAGCCAATGGGGAGGCCCATTGGTTAACCAGGATGGGGAGACCCATTCCTGTGATCTGATATTGGTGGTGAGGGCCACCTATGTTACAGTGGGGAGGCCCACTGCCTTATCACTATGGTTCCTTATATACCAGTAGAGCCTGAATCAAAGACATATTATTTTTCGTTAAACTATATAATGCCAATGAGTTTGAATTATGATTTTACATTATTGAAAGCATATCACACTGAATATATCACGATTTCTATTGGTAAAATGTTGGTTGATTGTTGAGTTAATTATTTCCTTACTTTCATGTACCACTTTCATTTTTATTGGTAAAGTACCCACTGAGCGACAACGCTCAGCGAGTTAAGTTTTCCTTGACTCGTAGGTTCGGAGCAGTAGATAAATCTTGGGGAAGCAACGACCAGACCACAGCAAATCTTAGGGTAGATCTCTTAGTTTCCATTATGAGATAGCTAGTTGTGGCATGTATATGTATATATATAAGATGGAGAATTACTATGTTATACTGTACGTTAGTAGTATGTAATAATAATAAACCTTTACTTTATGTTGTATTAGAAGTGTGAACTCTTCTTGCAGATTTGTAGTTGAGGGTATAAGGTGAATTCTTTGGGAGTGCATTAAATTTGATGGTATTCATATTGCTCTGTGTAAAATGCTTTCAAAAATCAGAAAAATAAGTTTTGTCGACACTTGGGATCCAAATTTCTAGGCGAAACTATGGCAAAATTTCTGTAAAAATCGAAACTAAAATTTGACTAAGTAAATTGGTAGCAACATTAGGATAGTGTGGCGCCTCTACTCAGCTTACACATGTAGGTTGGGAAGGGGTGTTACAATTTGTGGTATCAGAGCACTGGTTTAGCCGGTTCTGGGTAGTTAGTTGAACTAAACCTTAAATGTAGGACACATAGGGTTAGAATAGGCGTTTTAATTATATAGCTATACATATGTGTGTTATTGTTAGTTATGTTATTCAAATTATACAAGAGTAATAATGGGTGATCTAAACGAGGTGAGGGAGCTAAGGATAGAAGTAGAGAGGTTGAGACAGCTAGTGCAGGAGCAAGATGAGACTATAGAAATTTTGGCCGATAGAAGTATACAAGATCGTGAAAACTTGAGAATAAAAGATGAGATGATTTCCTCCTTGATAGATGACGTGCAGATGTTAAAAGAAGACAGGCTTAGTTATAGAGCGGAGTTGGATAGTGTCGGTAGAAGCCTTGGGGTAGCACATCAAGAGATTCGAGCTTTATAGGAGAGGGTTCAAGGCCAGTACTTACCTAGTAAAGCATCACATGACCCAGATTTTGATCCCGAGATAGAAGAGTATTTTTCAGACAGTGCCACTTCACCTAGGGCACCTACTCACTGAGTCTTGAGATGTATTGCTGTTTGGCAATTCTCTTAGTTATATACATATGTGATATAGAGGTATCATGTAAATATTGTATGGTAGTATAATATGATGATATAATAGTAAGGAGTCCTAAATTTTGGAATGTACATAAGGACTTCCTAGTATTGTAAAACTTTGTGTTTAGAAATAAATAAAAGCTGTGTTGTATATGTGTTATTTAAGAATTTTATATTTATATACATGCCACCTAGGATAAGATAATGCTGTTGGTCTGGGTCGTTACGTATGATGGGATTGTATACATTTTGCTCTGTTCTTAGATGTCGCAAGAAGCGCTAGACGTGATTGCAGGTCATTTGTCTATGTTTGGAGTTCTGCTTTACGTTTTAATAGATTTGGGTTCTTCACACTCATATATATGCACGAAAAAAAAATTGAGAAATATATGCAATAAAGGTTAAGGCAATTATGAGAGGTAAGTAGTAAAAGCACCGAAAGAATAATAACGAATAGAATACCGACCATAATACAAGAGTCTAAAATTGAAAGAGTGAAGAATAATAGTACGGCAAGAAAAAAAATCATAGAAAATAAAATTGAGAACTAAGAAAAGGAAGCAAAACTAGTTAGATTCTCCAGGATTAATGCTTTATCTGGTTGAAATCATGTGTTCCTTATATAATGAACTATTTATACTTGTGCTGGAAATGTTTGGTAATGTGTTCTGACAACTTGAGAATTTTTGTGCCTATGTGTGCATTGATATGAATGAAGGAAAGAGAATAAAATATTAGAAAGATATGCTTACCTTGGTAATTCAGATTGAATCAGAGTTGGGATGAGTGTATTTATATGGCATTAACATTTATACTCAATGGTGAGGGCCATTGAGGCCAGTGGTGAGGGCCACTGGTTTGATATTTATCTGGCACCGATATATATACTCAGTGGTGAGGGCCACTGGGGGCCAATGGTGAGGGCCATTGGTTGATGAAAAGGTGGTGAGGGCCACCTGTGCCATGGAAATAAAATGGTGGTGAGGGCCACCCATGCCATGCTGGTTCCATATGGTATTGTCTCATCCCACTTTGATTCTACTGTTATTACCTTGAGGAGCTAAGTAAGAAAAATATGTAATAATATACAGATGAAAAAAAAAGTATATATGAAAATAAACAGAAAGTGAATTGAAACATATTTGGAAAAGGAAGGAAAGAAAGAGTTTGAAATGAAATAAATAAATAAAAAAGAAAAAAAAATGTTCTCACCTTATGTTGGGATCAGCCGTAACCAGCATAGAGCGAGACATGTAATGAAATAAATAGTACTTCGAGAATAATGGTATCATGGACTGATCACCCATGAGCTATTATTCGAGATGTATATATGACAACACAAGGAAAGTCAGATGAGTTGATACTTAAGGAATGCTACCACACTGCACGAATATACATAGGACATACAAATTCAGTAAGAAGTAAATAAAGAATAAACACAATGCAAAGAGAAGGAAGCTTAGAAATGAATACATTAGAAAGTGAAAAACGTACAAGAAGGAATAAGAAAGAACAAACATGAATCAAAGTTGAAGGAAATACAAGAGGAGTAATAGTGATGTTTCAAATGAGGAATTGTGACAAAAGTCAAAGCATATTGAACCACATAATAGTCTATTGGATAATCTTGTAGAATAATAAACAGCAAGTGAGCATATATGGGAAGAAAACAGAATACAAAAGGTAAAACATGTTGAATCTTAAAATAGTTAATCTCAGTCAAAATAAGGCAATGCGTAAACAATATAGAAAGATGACAGAGAGCAATCAAGTGAATAAGGTGAAAGAGTGGCAAAAGCAATAGACAGTAGTTAAAGAACATCAAGTATATAGAATGAGTAAGTTTCGGGGAAAAACTTAAATTAAGGGGGATAGAATTGTAACATCCCGAATCCCAGATTGGTAAGAAACAGACATAGCGGATATGATTTAGGCTTAGAACAAAGGAGTTTAGAACATGACCTATAACTTGAGCTCAAATTTCATCCAAGTTAATGATAGAATTAGAGAGTCTCAAAGAAGACTTAATTGTTTATTTGTGTCTTAGCTAGATTTATAACTTGACATTATTCAATTTGGAGTTGTACAGAATAAGATATGATGGATTTAGTAGACAATATGCAAGCTGCCTCAAGACAGCATAGTAGGTTTGAATTTGAAGGACCGTCAAAATTCAGATATAACTCGGATCGACCTGAAATGTTGACAAAATGTAGCCCCAGATTTCTAGTTTCAGTGGGAATAAGAATTACTTAATTTGGAGTTGTGAGTAAAAAGATATTAATAAAGAAAGACAGCAAGGTCAGGAAGGGATATCAAAAGGACCTAAGTGAAAATTTCTCAAAAGTTCGGGGTAACTATGTAAACTTAAAAATTAAGAGTCGGAAGTTCTTCATAGTGTCCATATCCGACCCCGGAAGAATATTCTAGAGATTAATCGGGTCGCAATGACGTGTAACTGTTTTTCCAAGAAATGTCCCATTAAAGAAAAACGAAGACATTTTGACTAGGGGCATTTTGGTCATTATCAATTAAAGTTATACATGAATTTAAAGTAGGAAATAAAAAAATGAGTACGTAGAGGATGACGAGGGGTGATATATGAAACGATCGTCAGTAGAAACGGAGCCGAAAGAAAACCCGAGCAAGGAAAGGACCTAAAGGAAATTTTGTAAAAAGTTGAGGGCTTATCGGTAATTTTTCAAAATGACTTGGAAACCTAAAATAGACCTTATAAATAGAAAGTAGAGGTCGAGAGGATCAAAACTATATGTAGTATGACTCGTGGAACTGTACGGTTTAAAAGATATGATCGATTAATCGCCGGAATATAAAGTGGGCTCGGTATCGTGTCGGGACCGGATGGGTAACCCGGGACAACTTTATGATATCCTATGGGAAGAGGGACAAGTGGAAAGAAGTAAAGGAAAAAGAAAACTATAAAAATCTAATGTTGGCCAATCAAAAGCAACCATTTAGCATGTGTAATAAATAAAGAAAGAGAAAGGTGACAAGTGGTCTTAAAGGGTTTAACCAACACATAAGGTGATCATCATTTCTTTTGTATATAAATATATGTGATATGAAGAACCAATTTCTCTCTTTTTCACTTGCAAAATTCGGCCAACAAAAGGGAAACACCAAAGGACTTCCAAGTTTCTCCAAATTTGATTTTTAAGGTAAGTTTTTAAGGTTTTCTAGTAAGTAGACTTTGATTTTAGTATTAATTTTAGGTAGTTATTTATTTATTGGAAGGTTGGGAATTAGAGTCTTTATGTGGAATTGGAAAAATATTAAGTAAGTGAGGAGATTAATTGATTAAATGGAAGAATCAAGATGTATAAAGATTAATAAGGTTGGATTAGGGTTTCGGTTAGAAAGGAAATGGAGGATAACTTATTATTTTGAATTTCTAAGGTTTATGTTGTATCTTGAATTGATTGAAGGAGAAATAAAGAATTAAAGAAGGAGAAGAAGGAAAAGCTAAGAGGAGTTAAAGAAATAAGGTTTGGTACTTTACCTTTGAATAATTACTTTTGATTTGGTGCTTTACCATAAAAGAAATTCTATTTGCTTACAAACTTTGGTTTATGGAAGTTTTGAAGTTGATGTTTAAATATATTGATTGAGTTTAAATTAAATATTTGAGTTATGTTCTTGTTTTCTTATGGCAATTTGGGTTGTAAAATTTAATTGAAACCAAATGTTTTGAGAAAATTTGGAAAGTTGATTTGGTAAGTTGTTTGGACTTTAATTAGTTTGATTTGAGTTAAACATGCAAAAATTGTTAAAAGGATGTGTTTGAATCTTCACTTTACTATTAAAGAAGCCTTAATATTGATTTGCAAAAGAAAAATAAACTATCCTATGCATTTCAAATGTTTGGGCAGAAATGGTCCCAAAGTGACAGCTTCTGGACTATTTTTGTGGAAATTTTTTGGGGCAGCAAACGAATGAATTTTTCAACGAAAGTTTACATGCAATTAGTCAACATATGAAATAAGTTTTCTGTAAAATTTCAGCCAAAAATAAGATAATTTACTTGGTCAAATGCATGACTGAAGTGGACTGAAATTTTGACGAAAACCCAGATTTTACTATTCATTTGGTCATGCCATTTTGCGTTGCCGATTTTTCTCGCCGCAACACTATTCATTTGGTCAATTTGTGATCTTTTGAGGGATACTTTGAAATGTTTGATGTGTTTATTGTGGATGTTAAATATGTGAAAAAGAGTAACGGTTTGACCAAAGAAAGTGGTGCGCGGCATAAATGGCAAAGCGTAGTGAGAATTTAAATTGATTTCTTGAATCATTCTAAAATGAAGTTGAGACTTAAATTGAATCATTTTAATCTTTTTGCTCTACTGGATAGTGAGAGTGGTAGATAAGGGTATGGTGCACTATACTAATGCATGCAGTACTGCTCATTATTGTGATATGATATTTTATTTAGTGGTGAGGCCACTGAAGCCAATGGGGAGGCCCATTGGTTAACCAAGATGGGGAGGCCCATTCCTGTGATCTGATATTGGTGGTGAGGGCCACCTATGTTACAGTGGGGAGGCCCACTGCCTTATCACTATGGTTCCCTATATACCAGTAGAGCCTGAATCAAAGACATATTATTTTTCGTTAAACTATATAATGCCAATGAGTTTGAATTATGATTTTACATTATTGAAAGCATATCACACTGAATGTATCACGATTTCTATTGGTAAAATGTTGGTTGATTGTTGAGTTAATTATTTCCTTACTTTCATGTACCACTTTCATTTTTATTGGTAAAGTACCCACTGAGCGACAACGCTCAGCGAGTTAAGTTTTCCTTGACTCGTAGGTTCGGAGCAGTAGATAAAT
The DNA here is from genome assembly GCA_947685225.1 of Garcia nutans. Classification (NCBI taxonomy): domain Eukaryota; kingdom Viridiplantae; phylum Streptophyta; class Magnoliopsida; order Malpighiales; family Euphorbiaceae; genus Garcia; species Garcia nutans. Next base: position 41,563,063 of record CANTUV010000017.1, read on the forward strand.
CTTGGGGAAGCAACGACCAGACCACAGCAAATCTTAGGGTAGATCTCTTAGTTTCCATTATGAGATAGCTAGTTGTGGCATGTATATGTATATAAATAAGATGGAGAATTACTATGTTATACTGTACGTTAGTAGTATGTAATAATAATAAACCTTTACTTTATGTTGTATTAGAAGTGTGAACTCTTCTTGCAGATTTGTAGTTGAGGGTATAAGATGAATTCATTGGGAGTGCATTAAATTTGATGGTATTCATATTGGTCTGTGTAAAATGTTTTCAAAAATCAGAAAAACAAGTTTTGTCGACACTTGGGATCCAAATTTCTAGGCGAAACTATGGCAAAATTTCTGTAAAAATCGAAACTAAAATTTGACTAAGTAAATTGGTAGCAACATTAGGATAGTGTGGCACCTCTACTCGGCTTACACATGTAGGTTGGGAAGGGGTGTTACATGGTTTCAGCAGAGGGTATAAGAGTTTATCCGAGTAAAGTTGAGGCTATTTTGAATTGAAGTCCACCGAAGACTGTGACCGAGGTTAGAAATTTTTGGGGTTTGGCAGGCTATTATCGATGGTTTGTGAAAGGTTTTTCTATGATAGCTACTCCACTCACTAGATTACTTCAGAAGGGAGTTAGATTCATGTGGACAGATCGGTGTCAGGCGAGTTTTGAGCATTTGAAGGAGATGTTGACTCAGGCTTTTGTCCTTACTTTGTCTGTAGAAGGTAAACCATATGTGATTTATAGTGATGCTTCATATAGTGGTTTAGATTGTGTTTTGATATAGGAGGGTAGAGTCATTGCTTATGCCTCTCGACAGTTGAAGCCGCATGAGCTAAATTATCCGACGTATGATTTGGAATTAGCAGCTATAGTTTTTGCTTTGAAGATTTGGCGACATTACTTGTATGGGGAGAAGTGTTTCATTTATATGGATCACAAGAGTTTGAGATATTTGGGTGTTCAGAGAGAGCTGAATCTTCGACAGAGACAATGGTTAGAATTGATTAAAGACTATGATTGTTTAATTGATTATCATTTTGGTAAGGCAAATGTTGTTACTGATGCCTTGAGTCGGAAGTCTTTGGCAGGTTTGACTGCTTTTTTGCTCTTGTTGCTTGTTGAGTTGAGAGCATTGCATGCCAGATTTGAGTCTTGTGATGATGGTGCATTGATGGCTCAGTTGCAATTGAGTCTGGTATTGTTGGATCAGATTAGGGAGTCTCAGTTAGCAAATGAGAAAATTAAAAAAGCTATATTGGATTGGCAAAAGTGGGAGAGTCGAGACTTTCGTGTGAGAAGTGATGCCAGTTTGTGGTACAGAGATAGATTGTGTGTTCCTAATGATGCAAAACTGAAAAAGCTAATTTTGGAGGAAGCACATCAGTCAACTTATGCTATACACCCTGAGAGTACTAATATGTATTAGGATTTAAAATAATATTATTAGTGGTCAGGTATGAAGAGGGACATAGCGGAGTTTGTATCCAGATGTCTCACTTGTCATAGAGTGAAGGCTGAACATCAAGTTCCTTCGAGATTACTTCAGCCATTATCAGTGTCAGAATGAAAATGGGAGTGAGTAATGACGGATTTTGCGATTGGTTTGCCTTTGACTCAGAAGAAGCATGATGCAATCTGGGTGATTATTGATCGGATGACAAAGACAGCTCATTTTCTTCCAGTTCAGAGGGATTATTCTCTTGAAAGGTTGGCTGAGTTGTATATAAGTGAGATAGTAAGATTGCATAGAGTCCTAGTTTCTTTGGTGTCTGATCTAGATCCCCGGTTTACTGCAAGATTTTGGAAGAGTTTGCATGATGCTTTGGTTTTTCGGTTGCATTTTAGCACTGCTTTCCATCCTCAGGCAGATGGGCAGTCAAAGAGAGTGATACAGATTTTAAAGGACATGTTAAGAAGTTGTATCATTGATTTCTCTAGGAGTTGGGATATATTCTTGCCACTGATTGAATTTGCTTATAACAATAGTCATCAGTCCAGTATTAAAATGACACCTTATGAGGCATTGTATGGTAGAAGATGCATGACATCTCTATGCTGGGATGAGGTTGGATAAGGTAAATTGATTGCCCCCGATTTGATTAAGGAAACAGATGAGAAAGTGAAGATAATTCGGGATTGTCTGAAAGCAACTTTAGACCGATAGAAATCATATTCAGATTTGAAGAGAAGAGATATAGAATTCAATGTAGGAGATAAAGTATTTTTGAAAGTGTCTCATTGGAAGTGAATTTTGAGATTTGGCCGCAAGGGGAAGTTGAGTCCTCGTTTCATAGGACCTTATGAGGTACTAGAAAGAGTTGGACCAGTAGCTTATAGATTAGTTTTACCCCCTGAATTGGATAGAATTCACAATATCTTCCATGTCTCTATGCTTCGGAGGTACAGGTCAGACCTATCTCATGGATTCAATTGAGGTGAGTCCAGATCTGACTTATGAAGAAGAACTAGTAGCTATTTAGGCACGTGAGGTGAAGGAGTTGAGAAATAAGAAAGTGCCACTTGTGAAAGTTCTTAGGAAGAATTATGCTACTAAAGAGGCAACATGGGAGAGTGAACAGTTGATGCGGAATCAGTATCCCCAGTTGTTCCAGACTTGAGAGCAGGTAATTTCAAGGATGATTTTTTTTATAGAGGGGGAGAATTGTAATATCCCAAATAATATCTTAAATTTTGAAAATAAATATTAATTTTTTAAAATTAATTAAAGGATTTATAAGTGTATATATTTAATTAAGTAAAAAGAAAGGAGAAAGGAAAAAGAGGAGATGTGAATATGATGTATATATGTAGATATATACAATATATACAAGTTAATATCTTGATAAGGTTAAGAGATATTTTAACTATTTATATATTAATTAATGATAGTGGAAGATGACATATTTGGGATTTATTATTATATTAATATATTGCTTAGTGGAGAGTGAATTAGGAAAATATGTTTGGTTAAAAGAGAAGTGTTTGGTTTAAGTTGTTGTTGACTATCATTTTCATCTTCTTCTTTCTTCTTTGGACTGACCACCACCATCTTCATCAAGTGAAAGAGATTTTGTTCTTCCTAACTCAAGCAATTGAAGGATTTCAAGTGACCAAGTTAGAGTTTTAAGGATTTTCTTCATATTTGGTAAGTTTCCAACTTGTTTCTTTGGTTTCCTTTGAGAGTGTGCTTATGAGTTTGTTGGATGTTTGATGTATTTGTGTTTATGGTTGATTTTGGGTATGTTTGAAGTTCTTATGTCTAGATAACTTTGAATTTGAGGTTGGATTGAAGAAGAAGGTTAAGTTTGGTGAAGAAAATAAGAGTTGTGGATTGTATAAGTTTTGAGTTGTGAAATATGGTTATGATTGTGTTTGTTGCTTGTAATTGAGTTGTTTTGATGTTTACATAAGTGTCATGTGGTATTATGATGGAATTGGTTGAGTTTGTATGGAGTTGAAAAGGTTAATGAAAGATGATTTTTGGACGAGGCATTATTGTGTCGATATTAGGTTTTTTGCCTGACACGCCCAGTGGCACGGCCATGTCTTTGGGCGTGTCGATGGTTCTATTTTCAGTGTGGGTGACACGATCAGTGACACGCCCATGTCACTGAGCATGGCATAGCTACTGTGTTGGAGGAGGACTGACACAACCAGTGACACGCCTATGTCACTGAGCATGTCATAGCTGCTGTGTTGGAGGAGGATTGACATAACCAGTGGCACGCCCATGTCACTGAGCATGTCATAGCTTCTGTGTTGTTGAAGTTTTTACACGTACAGTGACACGCCCATATTATTGAGCATGTCAAAGCTTCTGTGTTGTGGTTTTAGAGCACGATCATGGACACGCCCGTGTTGTTGAGCGTGTCAAGTGTAGAGTTTGCCCTAGATAGTGCTTTTCCTTATTGCTTATGTGTATCACTAAGTGAGTATATATAATCACATTTGGTTTAGGCTTTGAATAGATTTGAGCTATCCTAATCCAAGTGTTGAGAGATATCTTGGAAGAGGAGATTTGAATTGGTGTTTGTTACTTTTAGAGGTAAGTACAAACTTTGAATAATTGTTCATATTTACATGACATTGGGACTTAACACATTTGGTTGGAAAATGTGTTAAGTTACTTACTACATTGTTAATGCATGAATAAAATGCTATGATTTGCATAATGTGAACTATGTGACATATATGATGATGATGATTCAAAATGTATGGATAATGCAATTTGTTATGTATACATTAATGATGGTATGTAAAGCCCATGGTGATGGCTAAATTGATATAAATGAGATATTTGAGGCATTGTGCCTAGTTGATCATGAGAAAATGAGAAAGGATTTGAGAATGGAATTATGAAAGGATGTGATAATGAGAAATATGAATAAATTATGTGCCTAGTATGTTATTCAATTTTCAGAGTTCTGGGTTTGGCGGCATGCCTGTGAAATGCCTACGGGCTAAACGCTGGGCTGGTAAAAAGACTAGGTCGTAAGCCAGGTCCAGCTGATAAATATGATATTTTTGGGGTGAAAAGACTGGTTCGTAAGCTATCCTAATCCAAGTGTTGAGAGATATCTTGGAAGAGGAGATTTGAATTGGTGTTTGTTACTTTTAGAGGTAAGTACAAACTTTGAATAATTGTTCATATTTACATGACATTGGGACTTAACACATTTGGTTGGAAAATGTGTTAAGTTACTTACTACATTGTTAATGCATGAATAAAATGCTATGATTTGCATAATGTGAACTACGTGACATATATGATGATGATTCAAAATGTATGGATAATGCAATTTGTTATGTATACATTAATGATGGTATGTAAAGCCCATGGTGATAGCTAAATTGATATAAATGAGATATTTGAGGCATTGTGCCTAGTTGATCGTGAGAAAATGAGAAAGGATTTGAGAATGGAATTATGAAAGGATGTGATAATGAGAAATATGAATAAATTGTGTGCCTAGTATGTTATTCAATTTTCAGAGTTCTGGGTTTGGCGGCATGCCTATGAAATGCCTACGGGCTAAACGCTGGGCTGGTAAAAAGACTAGGTCGTAAGCCAGGTCCAACTGATAAATATGATATTTTTGGGGTGAAAAGACTGGTTCGTAAGCCTCAAAAACAAATCCTTAAAGCTAGACTGATTGAAAAGACTGGGTCGTAAGCTCATATCTAGTTGGACTATCTATGGATATATTGCTTACGGGACTAGACATAAGGTGTCATTATGGACCAAAGCAGTAACTGTAAAATTTGAATAGCATATTAGATCCTTTTGGGCACATGCTTGTCTTTGCTTTAATGTGAATTATGAACTGTGATACAATTGAGCAATATAATGAGATGTTTTATAATGAGTTGTGATTTTAATATGTGTTGTGCATTAGCATTGCATTGATCTATATTATTATCAAAGTTTGTACTAATAAGCTTTTGGCTTAGCGGGATTGTGATTCATTGCGCAGGTGACAGGGTAGATCCGGTTGAGTCAAAGAGCTTGTCTAGACCGAGTCGAGTCTAGGCTTGAGACTTTGAGATCAGAGTTGTTAGTGGAACATTAAGATCAGAGACAAACTGCCAGCATGTATAAATCTTATATTTTTATACATATTGATTTTGATGTATATATATATGTATATTTCATTGCATATTCCGCTGCTTATTAAAAATATTTTGGATAACCTTTTGGGTAATGAAGTTACATATGTGTTTTAACAAGTAATGTTTTATTTACTATTTATAAGATATCAATTAATTGTTTTAAGTTTACACAGGTTTTTAAAAGTGAAGTTTTGTTTTGTTTAAATGGGTTGTGACATTCTTATATCCTCTATACGTATATTACATATAGTAAGTACATGTGGTGTACGTATATTGGGTATAAGGGTGTTACACTCTTTTGAGAAGTGCAGCCTTATTTCTCCATCTCTTCAAATAATCAACAAAACTTTCATTTTGTTTTTGCTTGACAGTCTCTACCTCCATCAGGGTCACTTCCAACTCAACATTGTACCCATACAGCTGAATGAAGGCTTTGTACAATAAATTCTAGCGCTTTTGAGTACTTTTTTCTAAGGTATTGAACCAATTCTGCAAAACAGGATCTAGTAAAAGGATGAAGTACCTTACAGCTTGAGCCTTGGTAGCTCTAGCAAACTGCATAGTAGTGATGTACTATTTAATATGCAAGTGAAAATTTTCTATACCATTGTACCTATCCAAAGAGGGCATTTTGAACTTGTAAGAAACTTCTTTCCGGTTTCATGTGAGGATTTTCAAAACTAGCAGACTCAGTATTCTTTCCGATTAATCTTTCCACAATCTTCGACTCTTTCTTCTTATCTTAAGGATCTTGGAAGTATTGAGCCCAGTCATCATCATCAATCATTACTTTGTCATCATCATAGGCTACTTCACCAACCTTAGCCTTTTCCTTTTCTTTCTGCTTCTTAGTACTTGCAGAAGCTTAAGCAGTGTTTTCTAAAAGTATAGCCAATTGTCTCTTCATAGTCGCAACTAGGGCCTCCTTCAGCTCTTCCATCTTGGTATTAAGGGCGTTGTCCACCATCCTTTGAATCTATTCAGGCTCCATTGCTTTTGATGAGAAGCTAACTGAGTTGCTACTGGACTTTACTTCACTGGCGTTGGTTGGGTTGCCTTATGCACTTGAACTACTGTATTCTAAGTCTATGAGCCAGAAAGAATTAATGACATGTGATGCAATGCATGTATGCATGTATGCACAAGCAATCAAACAATCAAAAGTAATTAAAATGTTTCTTCCAACCTTATATCATCCACACACGAATGACGAGTCTCTTTTCCTAGGTATATGGTCAACAAAATACCAACATGGGATATCTTATTTTTGCAAAAATTCCCTCAGATGATTTTAACCAATAGTTACATTCTCAAATATAGAAGTCAGTCCATGATAATTCCCATTAATTAGGTTTTAATCCATTGAATCAACTAAAAAATAGTTTTTATGCTATATTAGATTAAAACAAAATTAATAGATTTATCATAAATAGATTTCCCATTTGAAAAAAGTAACTAATCATTCATGCCAAAAACAAGCCCATGATTAATGATTCTTAATACAAACTAAGCCCACAATTGATTTTAGTATTCTATAATTGACCTAAATAGTTTGTTAGCTCATTTAAGAAAAGGTTTTAACAGATTTTTAAAAGCCCACTCAAAAAGGTTTGTTAAAAATGATTTTTGGACTTTGAACTTGGGTCATAAGGAAAAAGATTCTTGACCCATCTTAAAAGGTTTTCATGTCCAAAAACCTTTTTGAAAATTTTAAAAATTGAAATTTGGTCTTTTGGATTTAAAGAAAAAAATTATTTGAAGCTTACAATTTAATTAGGTAATATTAGAAAATGATCAAACCAAATAAGCCACAGTTCAAACTAAGATTCATAGTCAAACAACAAGAATTTGGGGTAAAAACCTAAGAAAAGTAACTAGGAAAATTACATGAGCTTTACTCCTTGGGTTGAAAAGTTTAGGCTCCCATAACAAGTATATACTAAAAGGTACAAGTCTATGAGTGGTTATGCCATGCTCGATCTCCATACCTTATGTAAAAGTATGGCATCCCTCACATAACACAATACGAATTACACGGGCATCCTAACTCATACACATAATGCAATCTATATGATACACTGGATAATATCATAATAAAAAAGAATAACATAATATAAAGACTAACGGAATCAACTTCTCTTATCCCCCAGTAGAGTTGCCAATGTTAGTGGGGATTTTCACCCCCACTCTCAGTGGAATGACTCTTGTGACTTTGGCATTGTTAGGCTTAGGACCTTAGAGAACACGGGCCTAAACCAGGAGAAAAGGGAGTTGCCATCCGGATGGGCCAAAAAAAAAAAGAAAGGGTGGATGACTCAATTCCCAAAGAATCCCTAAGCCCCTATTGGGTTCGAAAAGTTGGGTACTCATGGGGAAAGTGAGAATAACCCAGCACCCCCACAGTGTCTGGTTCATTAGAACCGGCCTCCTTTTCAGGTCTAAATATTATTAAATTCTTAACTTATTATAGCATCATTCATATTACATGCAAATTAAAAGAAATAAACATCCATCACCTTTATTTAAAATAAACAATCAAAATAGGCACCCATCCAAGGATGGAAATATGCCTTTAAACCAATTATTTAATGTCCAAAACTAAATAAAATAGGACATCTACCATTTAGTGGAAACATGCCCTTTACATTAATCCTAAAATCCAAATTAATTTCATTGAACATAACTAATGAGGTACCCATAAAGTGAAAACATACCTTTTACATCTTAGAAACATAAATAATTAACATTAAAATAATAAATCAAATAAATTAAATCATTTAATCATTCACCATGAGCAAATATCAAAACAAATCATTCATAAAAATAAGATACTAATAAATCATCCATTAAAACATATAATAAATCACAAAATCTAAGTTTAATGTCACATTGAAAAATAGATGTACAAAATTAGGGTTTTCATTTATGAATTAGGGTTTTAGGAGAATATGATTAGGGTTTTGGGGTTTTGCAAAGTAGGCTTAGGGTTTTAATTAGTTGGAAATCAGTGATTAGGAAATTAGGGTTTAAGAAATTAGGTTACTGGCTTTAAATTTAGGAGTTTAGGGTTTGGAAAATTAGGTTACTATTTATCGTGGCTACGGTTTTACAGAATTAGGGTCTTTACTATTGTTATTCAACTTATTGCATCGATTAATATTTAATGATGGAAATTGCAATTATAAACTTAAGACTACTGGAAATTTTTTGATGAATCAAACATAGAAAGATGAAATAATAAAACAAAACAATGGATGAAACTAAAGGTATCTACTGTAAATTTAAATAAATTAAACATAGAAATAAAACCTTTGTTTTGTTGGTTCCTCCAAATTAAAGTTGTTGAATCAAGCACCTCACCTTATTGCTGCTACCTGGATCAATCTTCTTTTTGGTTGGAATGAAGCCAAGACAGTGAGCTACTGCCTTGATAGTGTTTGATCTTTTTCTTGGTTGTTTGATAATGTTTTGTTATTTCTGTTGCTCTATACAAATTCCTATGTTGTTCCTTCTATGTTAATTGCTCTCTTGATTGTTGTTGGTTGCTAATAGTTGCTAATCCCTCTTTGGTTACTTTCCTCCTGTATTTATAGAAGGATCCATTAAGTTAAAACCTTAAAATTTCCTATTTTTGAAACTGTTTCATGAGGCATATCAAATTAGACTATTTTTAATTCGACACAAACTGTGAGCATGTCGGATTAAAACCACTTTAATTCGAGGCAAACTAAAACCATCTCAAACTAAAATAATTCTAATTCAATATGGAGTCCTCTAGATTGGCCTCATATCGAAATGGGGGAGCCCCAATTCGATTTGGGGCTGCCCCATATTGAATTGGTGTTTGAATTCGATATGGGGAAAGCCCCATATCAAATTGGGGCACCCCCAATTCTATATGGGGAACCTCCATATCGTATTGGGGGAGCCCCAATTCGATATGCTCCCCCAATACAATATGGGGCTGCCCCATGTCGAATTGGGCATGTCGAATTGGGTGTCCCAATTCTACATGGAGATACCCATACTCAAATTGAAGTGCACCCATATCAAATAAAAACAACCAAAACTTCAAATCAGACCTATTTAGGGTTGTAAAGGTTTAACTAACTTATTTTAGGGCTAACGAAAATATATCAATCTAATTGAAGGGTTTAAAATAGGTTTAAGCCATTAAAAATAGATCAAACTTGACTAGGCCTTCTTTAATTAGGTAGGATTAGCTAGGGCCAAAATTAAAGGTCTACAGTTTGTCCCCTACTTAAATGATCTAGAATGTATTCAGAGAGTAGAAAGTAACATGACTTTAAGCTGATTTTGGACAACGATCAGGTTCAGGACCCATAAACTAAATTTGGGTTCTCGACCCGAAGCTAGTTCTAGGTTTTCGACCCTACACTGGATTTGGGTTCTCGACCCTAAACTAGATTTGGGAAATTTTAATATCCTAATAAATTCATTAGGGGACTCTAATATCCTGATGAAATGACGAAGTGACAAAACTATCGAGCTATTCTAATATCTCAACGGGTCAATAGGTAACTCTAATATCCCAATGGGTTCATCAAGCAACTCTAATATCATGAAGACCAAAAACTGTTGAGCAACTCTCATATCTCAACGAGTCATTAGGCAACTTTAATATCCCAATGGGTCTATCGAGTGAATCTAGTATCTCCATAGAATCACCAAGTGATTCTAATATCTTGGTGAGTAAAAAAACCCATCGAGCAATTCTAATATCCCTATGAAATCCACCAAGCGACTATAATATCTTGGTAAATCAAAACGGTCATCGAGCGACTCTAATATCCTGATGGAAAACACCAAGCAGCTCTAATATCTTGGTAGGATAGTGAGCGACTCTAATATCTCACTAAAAATAAACTTGGATGTTTCAACATATCAAGGAAAGCTACGCCATCATGATACTTTAACAAATCCAATATAGGCTAGAGATTGTGCCGTCAGGATACTTCAACAAATCCAATATAGGCTGGATAGTGGATGCTTCAACAAATTCACTTGAAAATGTCTGCCTTGATAGAAATGAATCTTCATCTTGATTCTCTATTCTTGAGGATATATCTTTGTCTTGCCTCATCATCTTGGTCACTGAACCGAGGTTTGAGTTTTAGGACTTTCAGCTAGAATAAATCTTAAAGCAGGATTCTTGGGCTTTAAGCCTAAAATGATAACTCTAGGACTTTTGCTTAGGATGGTTTTGAATGTTGAATTCTAAGGTGTTGACCATGAAGGATGGACTCTACGGTTTTGACCTAGAATTAGTTTGATAGCTGGATTTTAGGGCTCTTACCTAGAATTATGGTAACCTAAATTTGGTTTAGGAAAAAAAAGGGTATATTGAAACCTAAGCTCTTGGTTGATAGTAAATATGATATAGGGAGATGCCCCTTGAATTTAAGGGATGGCCATTTTGGCTTATCTAATCAAAGTAATGGAGTTAGCAGTATTATACTGGGCTTTAATTGAGTATGCGTGGTTAATGGTATGTTCAATTTGGCAAGACTTATGATGGAGCTGTAATGTGGCAAATATGAGGGATTTGGGATGGCTGAGTCAATTTAGGCTTGGAATTGCTTTAGAGGCCTTGGGTTCTAGCCTTATGTTTTCTTTTAGAGGGGCTTCGCCTCAAGTCTATTTTGTTATGGTGGCTTGGCCTAAGGTTGGGTTAATTTTCTTGGAGGGCTTAGCTCCAAACTTGATTTGACTAGCATACTTTGAGCTTGACTTAACTTGAAGGGCTTGGCTTTGAGTTTAACCCATAAGGATTTAGCCTTAGGCTTATCTCCCTTTGTGTCCTTTGACTTATTCTTAGAGGGCTCCAAGCTATGGTTTAATTTTTTTTTCTCTTCGGAGCTCTTAACCTTAGTCTTAACCTTTTCTAAAGGTCTTATCATTGAGTTTGTTTTAAAGGATAGGTTTGACATGCTTTGAAGACCTTGGCATATTTTGAAGATTTAAGAGGACTCTGGTTTTTAGTTTGACATATTTTAAAGGGCCTTAGCCTTAGGTTTGATGTATTTTGGAGGATCTAATCTTACTTTGGAGGGCTTGTCCTTAAATTGGTTCATCTTAGGAGTCTTGGCCTTGTCTTGATTTATTTTGGAGGTATTGGCTTCAGATTTGGATTTCTTTTGGATGGTTTGGCCTTTAGTTCTGACCTTGTGATGATTTGGCTTATCAGGCCATGAAACCTTTGGCTTGGTTGAGTAAGGAAGTTGTGATCTGTTTGGCTTGAACAGAATGTCATTTGCTAATTTTTAGATGGGCTTTCATCAAGCTTTGATTTAGGGATGCTTGGTTTTGAAGGCGTATGTAACATCCTCTGACAATTCTTATATAAAAACTATCAGAGAATGTTATATGATACACTGTTCACGCTCCAATCAATTCAGAGAAAACTCTCTTTAGAAATAAAATTTTGCAAATAATAATACAATCTGCATATCACAACACTTATAGGTCTAATGTTTAAACAAATTTTCAATATCTTCAATATCAATCAGATAAACTTTATAAGTTCATCAAATCAAATAAATAAATAATACATTTCTTTCAATATACTCATTCACTAAAATCTCAAACTTCATTCTCTAAATACATAAATCTTCTTATGTTACACAATAGTACAAGCTCTCAAATAGCCAAACTGAAGTGTCTATATACATTTATCAATTATGAATATAATATACACAAGATCTTCATCTGTTCTTATCTTGCTCCAATATCCTGATACCTGCGTGTCAGAAAATAATTCTAACACGCTAAGCAAAGCTTAGTGGTGTTTGTATACACATATTTTATCACTTAATATTAACGAGATATATTTATGAAAATATAGTACTAACACTTAGTTTTAAGAAATATCTCAATTTATGAACTAATTTCAGTAACAAGTCAACATACCATGCTGATTACACAAAATAATAGCTATCCCTGCATAAAAATTATCATATAATACAATACTTTCAGTACTGCAACTTGTCTCATTAAGAATCATTTGATTTAAGACTTGCTTTATCATTTGATAACATTGTTCACAATCCGCTTATTTTGTTTTTCAATAAGTCTTCCTTTTCAAGTTCACATATAGGATCATTTCATTCAATCTATACTTTTCAGCACTTACATCTAGTACTATACTTTAGAGCACTTGGTATCTCACATCATGTTATACACTTTCAATCATTATATATATTTTGGAGCACTTTGTATCTCACATCATTATATACACTTTCAATCATTTTATTAGTTCAATACATTGAGCATAACATTTCCATTATGTTCATTAGAACTTTCATTTGTAAGCATTAATATATATATTAATAATCACTTTTACACTGGAATACAATACTTCAATTTCAAATAATTGATTTATATTATTATTTTACATTTCTTTCATTAGTCACAACTATCATGTTCACATATCTTTTAATTAATTATGCCTATACATACTAAACTTAGATCATAGATTTGGATAACATATTAGTGTAGCAATCTCAAGAATTTATAATGGCAATTATGCCCACTATCACTGATAACACAATGTGTCCTTTAAAGGCACGAGGTGCCCACTATCACTGTGGCTATCCATCCTCTGGTTAGCCATTCAATCCAAAGCTAGATATAAACTTAGTATGATTTGGGCATTTCATTAATTATTTATTTCATTTCATTGGTACTATACTCTTATCAACATTTGATAGGATATTTATGTGTGTCACTTGTCTAAAGTTTATCACTCGTTTTCATACATTTAACACATTAACACAAAAGTATGGACTATACACATATTAGTCTCATGTCATTCATTAACACTTGTTTATATAAACACTCACTTGTTTATATAAGCACTTGTTTATATCATTTCACTTGTTTATATCATTTCACTTGTTTATATACAATGACCTTGGTACATTACTCTTAGCAACATATTTGTCACTGATCTAAAGTTTCTCACTCTTTTTCATGCATTTAACACTTACACATGAATTTTCAATACAATTATTCACATATTAGTCTCATAATAGGCCCGTAGATCACATATTACAAGCCAACAACACTATTTAAGTCCCCACGGTCGTGGCCTTCAAGGGCCACGGTCATGGCATTGAGAACTATTCTGTTTTATCAAAATTTTTGAAAACACAGTCGCACTTTCAATCCCACGGTCGTGGCACCCACTTGCCACGACCGTGGCACCCATTTGCCACGACTGTGGCACACATTTGCCATGACTGTGGCATTCATTTTGCCTCTATTTCAGAGTAAACTCATGTATTCTGTACTTTTAACTTCATTAAACACAAACATATTGAAGATCTAAGATAATAATTGATCAAACTCAATATTTTGACATAAAAAGAATTCATATCAAATACCTTCACTTAATTAAACTTTTAACCATTTCATATGGATAAAAACATGATCAAATCCTTTACTTCTCACAAATATATCTTTATACATAACTCAATCAATCAATTAAATCATTTAAACTTGTAAAAAAATCATATTTTTGTAAAATAAAAATCAAAAGCACATACCTTGTTGATAATCACCACTTTTCCAACTTACTCTTAAGTTTTGATTCAAATCATGGAAAGAAGGAAGAAGAAGGGAGTGAAGATGGTGATGATGGCGTGGAGAGAAGAAGAAAGAAGAAATTTCTACACAATACACATATACACACACACATATATATATATATAAATATTTTTAATCCAGTGAGGGAATGCTCATAATAACTATGGTGTACCCTCATTCTTAATCATTGATTCTAAATCGAGTTTTAATCTCGTAAAACAGTAAAAATACTCTTTTCAGTAAAGTTTTAAGATACACAATTTACTCTTCTTTACGTATAGCATGTATCCACAACACTTTTGTCACTATACACTATGCATTTTTCAATATTTGTTAAAACATCCCTGATTAAAATCTTGACCATTACATCGTAGGTTAGGTTTGGACTTTGATTTATTAGGTTATAGGTCATTGTTTAGGACATGAAGGATGGAGTCAGTCTTTGACCTTTGAGTAAGATTGTTAAGGGAAATATCTAATTTGGTCTTGAATTGACTAGTTCGATTTTCAATTGTTCTTGGTTTCCAATGCTTTGGTCTTGATTTGGGTCTAGGGTGCAAACGGATCATGATTTTGGAAAGTTGTGCCAAAAAATGAGTTTTTTTTTTGTTGGAGTGAAGATTCATTAATGCGCCAATGGGATCTTATTCGGTGGTTGCATGAAGATGGCTTGAATCATGGCTGTTTTATTTATAGGTTTTGCCCCTGAAAAATTTGATAATAAGGGGAGAGTTTGCTTATGTTGTTCAAGTGTGGTTTAAGGCCGATGGTCCAACAAATTGGTTATAGCTTGTGAGGAGAGTATGGATCATGGGCAGTAAGGTGGAAAGGCTGCTTGGGCTTGTCCAAGTAGGGCTTAAGGCTAATGGTTTAGCTGACTAGTTTTCTTTTTAGTCTAGTTTGCCCAAGAAACCAATTTTATGAAATTCACCTTACATATAAAATTGGCTTCTTCTTTGATGATTTTTGCCTTTAATGAGTGGTTACTAAAGCAATGAGCTCATTATTCCTCTTGGGTAAACCATTATGTCTAGCCCCTTATACAGGGAAATGTGGCCGGTGACCTTGAATAAATTTTTTGTTGGAGGGTGATGATATGGTTTTGGTCATTCATAAGGTCATTTTCTTTTCCTTTTGAGGTTATGGCTCAAGTGGAAATAATTGGTAAGGCTTGGTGATTTAATTTAGTGATCAGGTTTGAAGGTGTATTAATTTGGGTGGTTATATGAGTTTGGTTCATGGTCCTATAAGAAGAAGCAACTATTGAACTTTCATGATGGGACTTAAAGGACACATTGGGGAGGAGGCTGCACCTACACTTAAGGTTCAAGTGATGGTTTTGGGGTATGAAATTGAAGTTTTGACTTTCTTATTTGAAGCTTAACTTTGACAAACTTTGATTTGAGTAAAATATCTTTTAAGCTCTAATTTTTGTCCCCAGCCCCCTTGCAAGTTTCCAGTTTCACGAGCTTACTCTAATTTTTGCCTAAATTGCCATTTTGGGTTTTTAACTTAGCGATCGCTTTTTTACATGAATTTGGTATTATTTGGACTAATTTGAATTGAGTTGGAATGAGTTGAACAAAGCCTAATGGAGGCTACCTATGTATCAATTGCATTTACGAGAGAATCAAGTCTATGTAGTTCTTGATTTGAGCTGATCTCATCTAATTATGCACAAATGGTAGCTTTGTTAAACAATATATGTATGGGTTGGCATGTACTTACTTCAAGAGATCTTGGATGACCTTTCTGTTGAAGTGCTGGGCTAATTTTTGTTTATAGCCATTATAATTGCATTTCTATCCTGACTGATGGGATAGTTGCCATTTGGTAGATAATGGAATAAAATGCTCCTCATATGGGAATGGATGTGGAGGTTCTATAGCTCCATGATTTAAAGGTCAGATATTTAAGCTGATTTAAGTTACTGTCAACCATTTTCTGCTAGGCTGACTTGACAACTTTGTTGATGGCTTCAAATGCCCCACTGGTTTGTGGTGTTGGATCTTCTGCTTCCTTGGCAAGGTGATTTCTAAGAGATGTTGATTTGAAGGAATTGTGATGGTCTTGCAGCTTTTGCGCTTGAGGTATGATGAATTTCCTCTTTATAAGGTTCCAAAAGATGTTGACTTCAGGGAGAACTACACAACTTCAAGTTTTATGATCTTGATCTCATAAATTATTTTAGAGGTTTGGTCCTCATTTTATTGGATGATGATGTTAATTAATTAATTTTTTTCTTCTCTTTTTTTTTTTGAACAATGGATAAAAGTTAATGAGAAGAAAAATTTTCAATTTTATTAATAAAAGAAGTTGACTCTGCAACCTCAATATTTGACATAGGCTTGGACTCGGACTATATTTAGACCTTGATCCAAACTTTGGACTAAACTCTAACTTTGGCTTTGATTGACTTGATCTTTGACTCATTGTTGGTAGACTCGAACTCATGACACTTGGACCAAACTTAGACTTTAACTTTGATCGGTTTGAATTTTGACTTGATGTTGGTAGACTTGGATTCTTGAGACTCTAGCTAGACTTTGACTTTAATTTTGATTGGCCTGAGCTTTGACTCTATTTCTTAAGACTTAGACTCAATTTTTACTTTCTCTTAGTATCTAACATGAGATCGGATTCATCTTTGGCTTGGTATCTTGCATGAGCTTGGACTTGGACTTGTATTAAGACTCAACCTTCTTATAGCACCAGTTGCTAAACGGTCTTTTTTTGGTAGGTATGAAAGGAGTTATTTTCCAAGTTTGGTTAGGAAATGTCATTTATAGTTTGGTAGATATATGGAGGTCTGTTTGATCAAAGCATATTCAATCTAGCCTTAATGGTGGTTGAGAGGGGACACCATTACTAGATGTCTTGGGTGGAATGATCATCCCATTATCAATGATTTCTTGAATTTTTTGCCTCGGGCTCCTACAATCATCAGTTTTGTGTCCACCCCCTTAGTGATATGCATAAAATATTCATTGATCTAATAGCTTTTAGGTAAAGGGTAAGGAGGCTTGCTTGGTTCTAAAGGTGTCATTAGATAAGATTCTAAAGCTTTCGCATAGACCAGGCCTAATAACATCCCCAAGTCTGTGAATTCTCTTTTCTTTTTGTAAACAACCTCGATGTTGCTCTTATTGGAATGCTTGCCCATCTTAGGGGGACCCATTGCTGTCATGCCACATACTATGAATTCCTAATGCTTGGAGTTATTTTCTCTACCTTGAAAATGATTCAAGGAAGAAGGAAGGTTAATATTTGCTTAAGAAGCCTTTTTGGGTGGGTGCCAGATTAGTTGTTGCGTTAGTTTGATCTGACTCATTTGGGGACCAGTATTGAGCCTCCAAATAATTAATTAGGAAGTTCCTAAAATTGGCCTATTGGATGCTCAAGGTGGTAGTGGCTTTAACATGTTTCACCAACTTTTTGAAGACTCAGTAACACAAGCTTGTTGTGTGATAAGTACTGCCTGAAAATTCTTCTATTGCTCTTTGCAGAGACTGGTGGATGAGCTTGATAGGCTACTAAGGCCTTCTGAAAATTCTCCTCTTGCTTCTTAAGGAGTTTGGTAAAGTAATATTGCTGGACACTAAGAACCATCTGAAAGTTGTCTTCTTATTCCATGAGAAAGCTTCCAGGTAAGGGAATATATAAATATTGTCTCCTTATTGGGCCATGGTACCTTTACATAAAAGGACTAGGTCAGTAAGGGCTTTAAGAAGAGTTGGATTGTTCAATAGGGGCAAAAGGGGATAGGTGATGCTTAAAGGCTTGCATAGATAGGCCAAATTGGCAGGGCAATGGTGATGAGTGATTCATGGTTAATGGCCCATATATAGGCCGTGGTAGATGATGCTTTTAATTTGGGTAATGTTAAACCCTTAATCAATAGGTCATGGTTTAATAATGGTTCATGTTTCAAGATGGTTTGGCTCATGGGGGCATGGCCATATTTTGTGGCTATCAAGTCTATCTTTAAGGCTAAATAATTAGGGGCATGAATTTTGATCCATGATTGAATGTTTAAGTGTATGGGGCTTGGTCCATATGGTCAAGTGATTATGTGGATGGGATATGGTCCATGGCTTGAGATGACTCACATGGGTATGGTTTATATAGTTAAATAGTTTAGAGGAGTTGTTTTGGCTGGGTTGGATGGGTATTATCCCAAAAGGTGTGCCATATATCTATATTGAATGGTGAGTCATTATGGATAAGTTGGATGGGTATACTCCCAAAAGGTAATCCATGTGGCTTAGTTAGATGGTGAGCCGATTGTGAATATATTGGTTGCATGTGTTCTCAAAAGGTGAGGCATGTGTCTCAATTAAATGGTGATTTATTCTTGTTAATTTGGATGGGTATATTCCTAAAAGGTGAGCCATGTGGCTAGGTTGGATGTTGAGCCTGTTGTGGCTAATTGGATGGGTATATTCCCAAAAGGTAAGCCATATTGGATGGGTACATTCCTAATAGGAGAGCCATGGGGCTTGGTTGTATGGTGAGGTTTGATGGATATGCGTGTTCCCAAAAGGTAAGCCATGTGACTAGGTTAAATGGTGAAGCATTGTGGCTAAATTAGATGTTGAACCTATTATGGATAGGTTGGATGGTGAGCCATTGTTGCTAGGTTGGATATTGAGCCTATTGTGGCTTGAATATGGTCCTAAATGATTCAAAACATGTGGATGAATGAGGCTAGGTATGGTTCCTAATGGTTGGAGCCATTGTGACTAAGTGAGATTAGGTACAGTCCCTAATAGTTTAGGTCATGTGGCTCAGCAAAGACTGGGTATGGTCCCTAATGGTTCAGACTATATGGCTCGGTGAAGACTAAACTATGTGTCTAGCTTAGTTTGAGTGGGTCTTTCCTAAGGGTTAAGTCATCATGGCTAAGGTCAAGCTTTTGTGGCTAGGTTTAAAAGGCTAGCTTTGTGGCTATGATCCAATGGGGTTAGCCCTTGTGGCTAAGATTTTATAGGATTAGCTCTCATAGCTAAGATCCATGTGGATTAGGCTCAAGTTTATACTGATGCCAATGCAATTTAATGTTTGATGGTTAAGCTAATGCGGCTTAGGCTTGATGTAGTTTAAACCTATGTGGCTTAGCTTTGTGGTTAAGCCGATGTAGCTTAGTTTTGGTAATTGATAGTCAAGCCAATTGCGGACTTGATTTGAAACGTTAAGCCTATGGGGCATAGTTTTGATGTGTCAATCAAGCTAATATAACTTAAGTTTATGTTTGGTTAACAAGCCATGGTGGTTTATGTTTATGTTTATGTTTGGAGGTCAAGCCATTATTGCTTATATTTATGGGTCAAGCTATTTATGGCAGGGGTTGGTGGTTAAGCCAATGTGGCTTAGGTTTATGTCCAATGGGTTTTGTTTTGGTGGATTAAGCCAGTGTAGCTCAATTTCATGATCAAATTTTGTGTTGATGATTAAGCCAATGTGACTTGGGTTAGATAATGAATTTAGCATGGGTCTGACAGTACCCGCATGTCCGTTACACCTCAAAAGGATTGAAGATTCGTTGAGGGTTGATACTTTTGTATCCCCCAACATACCTAATAAAGGTTGCAAAGTGAATGTTACTTATTGCCCAAAGGTTTCCTAACTAAAAGGTAAAGAACTCTGGTGCATTATGAAGGAAAAAACTAACTAAAGAGGAATATAGCTTACTTGAAAAAGCTCATTGAAAATTTTATTTGAAAAAAACTTTAATGATCCCTAGTGAATTCGCCAAATATGAGGCCTTGTCTGAGCACTGATCTTACCCACTTGGAAAATGGAGCTGAAATGCTCATTTGGGCTTAGCCTCACACGACATCTCCGCGTATGGACTCTATTAAGTTAGGTATGCATGGGTTTAAAAATAGATTTTCTATTTTTAGAAAATATTTTGCTCTCCTTTTCATTTTGAAAAAGGAAATATGGCTTTTATTTTTTAGAAAGCATGGATTGGAGAGTCTTCACCTTAAATTATTTGTTTTAAAGAATTTAAGGAAAAATCCAATTTAGTTGACTCCATGAAAAAATGGTTGATTTTAAACCAAAAACTAATAATGATGGGTTCCAAGCTAGGTTTTCAAGTAATTTTAAGTAAAATATATTCCTCTTTAATTAAATTTTAATCTTTGTAATTAAAAGTAATTGTCATGTAATAACAAGAATAATATGCGTGAATGACAAAAAAAAAATTAAATGCATGAGCAATTATAATCATAACATTCATGTAATATCCCAAACTATACCCTAAAATTTTTGGAATGATTATTGCTGAAATTAGATTAAATGATATAAAGTATATTTATGTTTAAGTAGTAAGAGAGGAGAAGAGAAGTGTGTATATGTTGTATATATAGAGATATATACAACATATATAAGTCAACTAATGAATGGGTCAAAAGAAATATTTAATTTTATTTGACTAATTCAAATGGAAATTGAGTTAAGCGGAAGATGATATTTATATATTATATTATTAAAATTGCTTGGTTGAGATTTAAAGAAAGCTTTAGTGGTTAAGAGAAGAGTTGAGTGGGTTGACTTTCATTTTCTTCTTCTTTTCTCTTCTTTTTGGCAGGCCATCACCATAGCAAGAGGGAAAGAGAGAGTTTGCTCTTCCTAACTCAAGATTGAAGGGTGTTTCAAGTGATCAAGTTGGAATTCTAAGGGTTTTCATCACTTTTGGTAAGTTTTCATCTTGATTCTTTGGTTTTTCTTTTGAGTTTGTGAATTGAGGTTGTTGATTGGTTGTTATTGATATGTGTATGTTTGATTGTGGTGTGTTTGAGAGTGTTTGGTCTTATTGGCTTTGATTTTGGGGTTGGTTTGAAGGAAAGGTTAAGTTTGGTGATGGAAAGCAAGTATTGTGTATTGTGTATGTGTTGAGTTGTGATGATGGTTGTGATTGGTGCTTGATTCTTGTTTTGGGTTGTTTTGGTGTTTATGCAAGTTTAGTATGGTTTATTGATAGTTTTGGGTAAGATTGTTTGGTGTGGAAAAGGGTAAAGTATGTTATTTGTTGGATGTGGTGTTGTTGGTGTCGAAATCAAGATTTTTGGCCTGACACGCTCGTGAACACGGCCAAGTCTTTGGGCATGTCAATGGTTCTATTTTCTGGATGGGTGACACGACCGGTGAGATGCCCATGTCACTGAGCGTGTCACAGCTTCTGTGTTTAGGGAGGATTGACACGGCCAGTGACACGCCCATGTGCGTGTCATAGCTACTGTGATGTTGGCGGATTGACACGTCCAATGACACGCCCATGTCACTGAGCGTGTCATAACCACTGTGTTGAGGTAGAAGTGACACGGCCAGTGACACGCCCATGTCACTGAGCGTGTCAAAGCTTCTGTGTTGTGAGTTTAGGGCACGGTCAGGGACACGCCCGTGTTGTTGAGCATGTCATGTGTAGAGTTTGCCCTAGTTGGTTCTTATCTATATTATCTTATGTGTATATCTAAGTGAGTGTGCATCATCACCTTTGGATTAGGTTTTGAAGAGATTGAGTTGCCCTAATCCAAGTGTTGGAGTATTCTTGGAAGAGGAAGTGTTTAAATTGGTGTGAGTTGCTCTTGAGGTAAGTACAAAACTTGAATGATTGCATACATTTACATGACATTGAGACTTAACACATTTAATTTAGAAATGTGTTAAGTTACTTGATATATTATTAATGAATGAGATATATGTTATGATATGCATAATGTTGATTGATGTGATGAGATATATGAAAATATAATGGAACAAATTGATATGGATATAAAAGAGAAGAATAAGAAAAGATGAGAAAAATGTTGATATAATAAGGTAATGAGCCTAGTTTGATTATGAGAAATGAAGTGAGAAATGAATTGTGAAAGAGATTGATAATGAGATAAATGAACTAATTGTGTGCCTAGTATGTTATTCAATTTTCAGAGTTATGAGTTTGGTGGCATGCCTATGAATCGCTGGGCAGGTGAAAAGACAGAGTCATAAGCCGAGCCTAGCTGAAAATGTGAAATATGATGTTTTGAGGTGAAAAGACTAGGTCGTAAGCCTCAAAAACTATAAAAGTCTAGCCGGGTTGAGGACTAAGATACTAGGGCCCTAGGGTCTAGCCGGGTTGAGGTCCAAGAGACTGGGTCTGTTACATTATCCATGGATATATATATATCGCCTACGGGCTTGATGAATGTGATTATGGACTAAAGCAGTAACTCTGAACTTTGAATAGCATATTAGATCCCTTTTGGGCCCATGATTGTCTTTGCTTAAATGTGAATCATGAATGATGAAGCAATTGATTAAGATAATGAAATGTAATGTTATAAAATATGATATTCTTGTGTATTGTCTATAATGTTTAAAAATATGACATTGGCATTACATTGAAGCATATTGTCATCATGGTTTGTACCACTAAGCCTATGGCTTAGCGCAATTGTGGTTCATCGCGCAGGTGACAGGGTAAATCCGGTTGAACCGGAGAGTTCAGCTAGACCGAGTCGAGTCTAGGCTTGTGAAGTGTTGATTGTGGATTTCAAGATCAGAGACGAACTACCAAACATGTATAAACTTTATATTTTATATATATTGATTTTGATGTATATGTAAGTAATACTGTTACATATTTCACTGCTTAATAAATAAATATTTTATTTATTATGTTTTATAATATATTTTAAATGTTTTAAGTTTTCTTATATTGTTAAATTGAAAGATTTATTTGTTTAAAATAAATCGTGGCACCCCTTTATCCGGTATTACGTATATTACAAATGTGGTTGTATGTAATGTGCATATATGGGATATAGGGGTGTTACAATTCATAATTTGCAAAGAAAGTAAATTACAACCCTAATTCGTATACATAAGGAAGCTTTGACCAAGCCTTTATAGGTACTAGGTCAAACACAAATTTCCAACTAAGCTAATTTTGAACAAATAATAACTTATTGAAATTACATTCATTCAAATAAAATTGCAATAATTTAAATTGAAAAAATAAAGAAAATAAAATGAATGGAACAATGTTGTAATTTTTTAATTGGGCTCACTATCTGGAGTGAAATTCTAAAGTATGCCTACTTATCTCTTTTGAATGAAAACCAGAGTATGCTTAGTTAATTGATTTTAGTTGGTATTATTACTAAATTGAAAAGAGAAAAAAAGGAGAAATACCTTTGGAGATCTCCTTCACTTGATATGAGGCTGGAGTGCTTTTCCACTACGAAGCTTCACTTGAGTTGGTCAAAAATTAAATATGTAATTTAAGAGAACAAAGGAATAGAAAAAATTAAATTAAAAGAAAAAAGTTGATTGATGAATGAATTAATTAATTTCAAGTATTTTGAAGTAATTTTAACAGAGTTTGGATTCTAAAACTAGACTCTTGAACTGAAAAAAGGACCTCTATTTATAGGGATAGAAAATTGGCAGAAATTTAGATTGGAGATGGCAACTAGATCGCGCTTTGGCCTGACGCCACATAGTAGTGTAGCACATATTTTTTTTAATTATTATTATTTTTCAAAATAGAAAAATCTATTTTTTTTTATAAAAACTATTTTTTTTTGGAAATTTTAAAATTAAATACCTAATTTTAAGTTAGGTGATAATTTTAGGGATCAACAGTTGACCGCCACTAAGATAGTGCAATAACCTTTGGATTTAGGGAATTTCTTAATAAAATCTAGAGTAACTTGTTCCAATGCAACTATAGGAATAAGCAAGAACTATAATAAACCAACGTAATCACAATTTTTAGTTTTACAACTTCTGTAAGTGTCACAACTTATTATCTACTCAGTTACTTATTTTTATATGCAATGATAATAAAAATATTGTTCAATCTCTAATATGCACCATCGATTCCAAAGTGTCCTCTTGTAGTAGAATCATGGCATGTAGCCACCAACTTTTTCCTCAAATTAATAGAATTTCAATACATAATTTACTTTAATGCCTTAAGATCCCTCTTTGAAAGGAGTTATTAGGAATTGAGGAAGGAATTATTGCTAATGTAGAAATGAGCTGCTGCACTTTTTTATGAGTAGCATAAGAGTTATCTATTCATTCATCCAAGAGGGCACTATTTGAGAGCCCAATGACATTTGAATTGTTATTAAGTGTTGAGGTCTTCTTGAAAGAGCATCAAAAATCCTATTATTTTCTTCTCTTTTCTTGTATATAATTATATAATCCAATCCAAGTAGCTTGGCAATTTTTGTTTGTTGAACATAAGTGTGCAACCTTTGCTCCAGTAAGTGTTTAACACTATCATGGTATCTCTTGGTGGCCAAAGACCTTTGTTCTAACTAATGTCTCTATTTTGTTACAGTAAATATGATGACCGATAACTCTTCTTCATAAGCCGAGAGTTATTGGTTTTGTATACTTAAGGGCTTAGATAGATAAATAATTGGTCTGCTTGTTTGCATCAACACATCCCCTATTCCCTGCCCATTTTCATTGCATTCCAACACAAAGGATTGTTGGAATCCATGTAGAGATAATCTAAGAGCTATGATTATACATTCCTTGAGTTGATCAAAGGCTTTTAAGATTCCAAATTCTATTGAAAGCCCTCCGTAAATAAATTAGATAAGGGTTTACTAATGATCTCATAGCCCTTAATAAACCTTTTGTAGTATCCAATTAACCTAAAAAATGTTGGGTCCTCAATAAATAATAATAACCAATTGTGTAAATTAAAATAATCACCAAATTATTCTGATGATCCAGTTAATGATCCTAAGCCAATTAATGTCAATGCACAAACCAAATAAAATAATAGCAAGTAAAAATGATCCAGTTAATGATCCCAAGATAATTAATAACAATGCACAAACAAAATAAAACAATAGCAAGTAAAGAACAATCATAAAAATAAGACACGAAAATTTATGTGAAAAACTGTGAGCGAGGATTTTTGCCCCCACTCCTATGTGGAATGGTTCTTGAGACTTCAACACTGTTAGACTTAGGGTCTTAGGGAACACGAGCCTAAAACCAGAGAAAATAGAGTTACCACTTGGACAGGTAGGAAAAAAAAGGGGTGAATGACTCGATTTCTAAGGAATCTCCAATCCCCTATTGGGTTTGGAAAGTGGGGTACGCGTGGAAAATGTGAGAATGACCCAACACCCATAAAATGTCTGATTTTTTAGAACCGACCTCCTTTTAGGTCTTAATATTATAAAATTCTTAATTATAATGATATTATCCATACTACATGCCATTATAAGAATAAATAATCACTTTATTAAAATCACAACGAGTTCAAATAAAATAAATGAATAGGCACCCATCCATTGGTGGAAACATGCCTTTACAATTGTCTAATGTCCAAAAGAAAATAAATAAAATAGGATACCCACTAATTGGTGAAAACGTATCCTTTAAATTGATCCAAAACTTAAAATAAATTAAATTATATGAAGCTTAACAAATGAGGTATCCACAATGTGGAAACATACCTCTTACAATTCCTTTGAGTAATAAATCAAACAAATTAATAAGCAAATATTTGAGCATTCATTATAAAATTAATAAAAATAAATCATCCATCAAGACATATAATAAGCATGCATCCAAACTTAAGTAAAGCAATAAATAGATAAATATAAGGTTTATATCTCAACTAGGATTTCTTGAATAAAATTAGGGTTTTGAGGGTTTAGATTTAGAAAATAGGGTTTTGGTTTATTTTGGAAAGTATTTAGGGTTACTGTAAAAGACTTTAAGCTATTTTTAACAATTGAATTTTTTATTAATACTTATATAGAATAGTTACTGGATGTATTTAAATAAAAAAAAACCATCAAGTGAATGCGATCAAGTTACTATAACTAAAAGGTTACTGGATTTATTTTGTATAAAGAACGAACAACATCAAAATATGCTAAGTTTAAATGGATTTAATTTAGGAGATGAACCATCATTTGTTGGCTCCACCACAATTGTATTGATTAAACTTCTGCTTGCAACACTTCAAATTCTGGCTTAGCAAGACCAAGACAGTATGTCACTGCCTTTGTATGGTTATGTATCTTTGATTATTCTGTGTTTATTATTTTCCTTTTCCCCGATAATTGTTGCTAATCCTTGCTTTCATGTTGGTTCCTCTTGCTGAACGTTGCTAATGGTTGCTGAAGTTACTAATTGTTCTGAAGGTTTCTTGGCTGCTAGTCCCCAAAGTCCAAAAGTCCTCCTCTTAATCTTCAATTTCTTTATTTATAGGCAATTAATATAAAAACCTAGTACTTGTTTATTAAGGAAATAAATAAAACTGTCTAAATTAAATTAGGTTTTGGAAAAATTAGCAAGGCTGGCACACAGGCGCGGGCTGCGAGCGCTGCGAGTACGGGCTTGCGAGGGCGATGGCACACTACAATTCCCGTAGGCAAGACTGCCGCGTGTCGCTTGCCAATTCCTCCATTATTTTTATTATTTTATTATTAAAAATAAATATTATATTTAAAATAAATATTTGTAATTTGTTTTTTCTTTTATAAATATTATATTATTAAAATAAATAATAAATATTACAGAAATTATTTTGGATTATTTTAAATGTTCAGACTTGACTTAATCGTCTTTTAATTAGTATCAGACTGGACTTGGTCAAAAAATAAGGGTCTACAAAAATCATTTAATGTAAAAGGAAAAACTATGGGTCAAACTTCGAAATAAAATTCACTATGAAAAAAAATCAATACAATCACTCTGAAGTTTAATCACACTTGAGATCTCCAAATAAAAAATACTCAAATTATTTCTCTAGCCAAATCCTCATATAACTCTCCTTGATTGTAGATTAAAACTAGAAAATAACCTTTCAAAAATATTTTTGACTCCTTTAATACTAATTTAATCTTCATATTACCTAAGAACAAAGAAAAAGCATAAAGGGGATGGAAAACAAACAAAAAAACTCACAAAGCAATTTTTTTTTCTTCTTTTTGTTCTTCAGGTGCAACAACTATCTCTCTTTTCCTATTTTCTTTTGGTTTTTGGTGGCTCTCAAATTCATATCCAATATAACCTTATATTTTTCCTTTTTATATGTATTTCATTGGATTTGACATGAGCCTTTGGGCTAACAATCTCACCCTCCAACCCATGGGGATAATGTTTGCTCCTTAACATCACTTGGAGCTTAATCTTGCCTCTTTGGTGCAGAATTAGTGTTTGTCTCATGTCACTACCTTGGTCAATATATCAATTGAATTCTTATTAGTGTGAATATTTTTCAACAAAATTTCTTTTGTGTTTACCATATCTCAAAATTAATGGTATCTTACACCAGTATATTTTATATGATAGTGATATGCAACATTCTTGCTTAAATCCAAAGCAGCATTCTTGCTTAAATCCAAAGCACTTTGAGTATCATAATTAACTACATACTTATCTTGCTTCAAACCCAAACCTAGCTCATAGGGAAATATTTTCAACCAAAGTAAGTTCTTGTAAGCTTATATTGTTGCAATATACTCTACTTTAGTTGTAGATAAGACAACACACTTATGCAATTTAGATTGCCATAACATAACTCCCCCTATAAAAGTAAATATATACTTGAAGTATATTTTCTACCATTAAGATCACTAGCCATTTATGCATCCGTATAACTCTCAAGAATATATTTTGAACCACCTAAACACAAAAACATTCTAGAGCTTCATCTCAAATATTTAAAGATTCACTTCATAACAAGGTTCTTTCCATGGATTGGAAAGAAACATGTTGACTAAACTAACTGTATGTGCAATATAAAGTTAAGTACAAACTATAACATACATCAAACTTCCAATTACAAAAGAGTAAGGAATCACTACCATTTATTCCTTTTCTTTTCAAGTAGAAGGATGAGACTTTTTACTAAGTGTAATGTGATTAGAAAGAGGTATGCTAACTGGCTTAGGATTCTTTATATTAAATATGCATAGAACCTACTTAACATACTTCTCTTGTGACAACTACAACTTCTTAATTTTTTTCCTCACAAATAATTTACATGCCTAAAATTTGTCGTTTTAGTCCCAAATTCTTTATAACAAAGGTGCCAAATAACTCCTTCTTCAAACAACTAATCATTGTAGCATCCTACCCTACTATTAACAAATCATCCATATAGAGCAGAAGGATGACAAATTTATCATATGAAAATGTCCTGAAGTACTTACAATGATTTGCATATTTTCTAGTATAGCCATGACTTACTATGAAAGAGTCAAATTACTTGTACCACTGACTTATGGCCCGTTTCAACCCATACAAACTCGTTTTCAACCTGCAAACCATGTGCTCTTTCCCTTTTACTTCAAATCTCTTGATTTCTCTATATAGATTTCTTCCTCCAAATCATCATAAAGAAATGTAGTTTTCACATCTAATTACTCAAGCTCAAGATCCAATGTAGTAGTTAAACCATGAATCACTTGAATGGAGCTCATCTTTATAGCAGGAAAAATAATCTCATCAAAATCCATTAATACCAAACTAGCTTTGTAATTCAATAGCTTCTCTCCATCCATGTTAAGCTTGTACATCAATTTGTTCTTCAAGGTTTTTCTACCTTCTGAAAGTTCAACAAGCTCATAGGTATTGTTCTTCTTTAACGAACTCATCTCCTCCTATATTACTTTCATGCACTAAGCTTTCTCTTTATGATTCTAAACTTCCTAGGTTCTTTCTAGCTCCCCCTCTTTAGTAACTTTGACATACTCAAAATTGGGATATGTGATAGAAAGATAATGTGCACTAGTTGACCTCCTAACATGAGGTTTTTCTATAATTTAGAGAGGCATAGGCTGCTCTACTTGTTCAACATCATTAATAGCATCACTGGCATTGGAATATCATCAATTCCATGTTCTTCACACAACTCTCCCTCACTTGTGGCATTTATGATTAAAGGATAAATTAGTATAGGAAGAAGAATTTCTTCAGTACACATAGTCTTCTCTAATGTCTCAAAGTCCAATAAGGTCTTGTGTTCATGAAAGATCACATCTCTGGAGCTAATGACTTTCTTCTTCACTATATCTCATAACTTGTATCCAAACTCTATATCTCCATAACCCAAAAAAATGCATGAAGTTTCTATGTCTATTCCTTAGGCACATGCACAAAGGCCTTACATCCAAATACCTTCAAGTGAGAGTAAGTAACATTTTTCTCAAACCGTACTCTCTCAAGAATATCAAAATCCAAAGGAGTTTATGGAGAATGATTAATCAAGTATTAGGCAATATTGAGTGCTTCACCCCAAAAATGGCTTAGGGAGTTTAACCAATTTTCGCATGCATCTGACCTTCTCCAAGATAGTTCTATTTGTCCTTTCAGCTACACCATTATGTTGTGGAGTATCAGGAACAATCTTCAATATGATTCCATGCTTTAAGCAGTAATTCTCAAACTCCTTTGAAGTGTACTCACCTCTATTATCACCGCAAGACACTTTAAGGGCGGTCCTTTCTCTCGTTCCACCATTGCATGGAACTAGTTAAAGTGCTGAAGAACCTAGTTTTTTATAATTAGAATAAATACCTAAACCTTTCGTGAAGCACCATCAGTAAAAGTAATAAAATATCCATTGTCTCCTATTATTTCCACATCAATGGTACTACCTACATAAGAGTAAACTAACTAAAGAATATTGTTTTTTCTTACTAGTGAAAGAAACTCTACATTGCTTGCTATATAAATAAGGATAAAGGTCTAATTTGGACCCTATACTATAGCGCGTGAACCAGATTGACCATTTTTTAACCAGAATTGAACTTTTTTAAAAAAAAAATTCGGGCCAAATTAGAACTTTTTTAGCAAAACAGTTAATTAAACTAACGGCAAAGTACAATTTGAATCCTAGTTAAACATCAGGGTCCAAATTGAACTTATTATAATTTACTAATATTAATATAATATTTTTAAAAATTATTTATTAATAAACAATTTAATGAATAAATAATTAATATTAATAATTCATTATATTAAATAAATAATTTATATAGTATCATAATTTATAATAATTTTAATAAAAAATTAATAATTTATAATAGTAAAAAATTTGTAATTTATTTTTTAATTTTCTTCAATTTTTAAATTTTATTTATATTTTTAAAAATTTTAAAAATTATTTTCTTACAAAAAAACATTGGATTAAAAATGAAAAAAAAATCTTGGCTTAAAGATTTATGGCTTATTTGCACAAAAATAGTCACATTAGATAAAATTAACAAAATAAATAAAAATCATTTATTTCTTCATCTCCATTAATAAATCATACCTACTAATTTCACACACTATAAATATTGGAGAAGCCAAAGCTATAAACATTGGAAGCCGAAAAAAAAATAGTAAAAAATAGAGAAAAACAAAATGGGCAATCTTCTTCGTAATCTAATTAAAAACAACTCTTCACATAGTTTTTTATATTTTTTTTAACTAATTAAATTTAGTTAATGAAATAGTTTGTTAATTTTAAAAATTTTAAATTTTTGACAATCAATATTTTAATTTTTAATAAAAAATGTTAAATTACAAATTTATTAAATTATTAATTTTTTGTATAAATTATGATAATTAAATTATTTTTAAAATCGTTAACAAAAAATAAATTACAAATTTTTAATATTATAAATTATTAAATTATTAATTTTGTGTTAAAATTATTATAAATTATGATATTACAATTTAATATTATAAATTATTAATATTAAAGATTTGTTTATAAAAAAATATTTATTAATAAATAATTTTTTTAAAATATTATATTAATAAATTATAAAAGTTCAATTTAGACCCTTGATGTTTAACTAAAGTTTAAATTAGATCATGTTGTTATATCAGTTAATGGTTCTGTAAAAAAAATTCAATTTGACTCGAATTTAAAAAAAAATTCAATTTAGTTCAAAAAAATTTTAAGGGTTAATCTAACCTACTCACTATAGTATAGGATCCAAATTAGACATTTATTCTATAAATAATCATCACAAGAATTTAAACTCATACCTTTAGTAATAACCTAATTGTTTTTTAAATATTTTGAAATATCACTTAAAGATATAAAAATAATAAAATAATAAAATATTTATACAATTACATATATTATTTATTCATTAATATTGCTTAATTAAATATATATTTAACAACAACAACAACAACAACAACAACAACAACAACAACAACAATAATAATAATAATAATAATAATAATAATAATAATAATTTTATGAACTAAGATTTGAATAAATATTAATAATAAAGATTAAAAGAGTGAAAAGGTAATTTGACAAAATGGAGAGATATTTTGGAGCTTTTTAGAATTAGGGTGAGGTGGCATCATTTTAATGGTTAAACGAAAGTAATAATAAAATATGAAGAAGAAGAAGAGTTTTTAAAAAAAAAAAAAGAATGAGGGAGAAAATTTAGCAGGAAGAGAGAGAGACGGAGAAATTAGGTTTTATGGTCTATAAACTTTTGATTTTTTTTGAAAAGCTAAGAATTTTGGTTATGGAATCAAAATGATGAATGGTTGGATGAAGTGAATGGATTAGCCAATGATTTTGGAAGGCAGTGGAGCATTTTGGCAATTGATCAAGGAGCCCATGGTGATTGGTGAAGACAAATGAAATTAATTTCTTTGACTATTTGAATTCATTTTGAAGCTGGAAATTTAATTTGGTTTCAAAGGTAAGTCCATTGGCATATGAATTTTATGACAGGTGGAAAAGCAAAGATACTGGTAAGAATTTATACATTATATTATTTCTTTTTCTTGTAGATGAGCTTTTGAGTTGTGATGCTAGAAGCTAAGAGTATACAATTATATATATCCTTCAAGAATAAAATCATTCTATTTATCTTAGTAAATTGGCTTTAAAAGTTAAATTTTTGTGAATGCTTGATTATTATGTATAGATGGCTCCAAATGTTGTTAAATTATAAACATTTTAAGAGTTATATACGTGTTTATATAAACATTTTAAAGAGTCATTTATATATATGTGTGTGTATATGATTTAAAGGTATATTAATGACTAAATGATTTATAAGCCAAAAATCAATTTTATTAAGTAAAATGATAATTTATATAAACAAGTTTAAAAAAAAAAACCTTTATGAAAAGAAAATCATTGTTATAAATGATTCTTTTAAAAACTTATATATTCTTAATTTACCTTTTCAAATAAGATTACTTTGAAATGATACTTTACAATGGTGCTTCTGTATGATTAATGAATTGAGATATTTTAAATGTTTGCCCAATTTGAAAGCTTAGATGGAGGGCGTCGTGATGCATAAATTGCTATGGGTTAGCTTGAGATTGAGAGCTATTTTGTAGGATTTATTTCTTTATTTTGCTTTAGGAAAGAAATGTCCTAGTTATAGAGGAGACTCTGTCAAAATTTTGACAGACTTTTTAGAGTCATCCATTCGTTCATATTCTAATAGTTATTGCCTATTGATCAAAAATAATATTTCCAGGTATTTTTCCATTTTTAATCAGGTGCTTCAAAAAGAGTTATTAGATTTTAGTAATTTTTATCTGTATGTGAGTTATATAGATTAATATAATACCTCATTTCCCTAATTTATGTTAATAGTTGCATTTGCATAAATGGGTTCATTGTTTGCATAGTATATATACTATTATCATTATTAGTATTAGATTATAGAAGCATAATATGTGTTGATGTATGAATTGATTGAGCTTGATGCATATTATGTATGTTTGCTGGATAGGGCTAGGATAATATGGGACCACACATGATCTAAAATATAGATTATGATATGATATTATATGATGTTGAGATTAAGATTAGTGTGATAGTGGGGGCTTTCTCATGCTTAGCATTGCTTATTAGCCGGGTTACGCTGCTTGGCTAAGGCCGTGACGGCAGACCCTATATGTTGGATTCTAAGAGACCACATTGGACGAAGAGAGCTAGATAGGGAGGCCGGCTCGCTAGTTTGAGTTTAGTATAGCCCTATTGATTGACTCTTATCCTTGTGTGATTATGTGATTTGTTTGCACGGTTGACATTTGCATGAGCACTTTATGCGTAGGATTGTTGTATTATATTGATTACTATATAGATTATTGAGTCAAACACTCATTCTTGTTCACCATTTTTCCTCTAATTTGCAGGTTGAACGTGGATAGATAATTTTATAGAGTTACTCTTGTCTTTAATTTGTAGATAGGAGAGTTTCTTTATTTATCTCAGAATGTAACTATTTTATGTCAACTTATATTCCAGAAATTTTAGATCATATATCTTTTACTATCCCTATTTTTTATTATGATGACATTTGAGATGATTGCTTAATTGTGACACTAGTATGTAGAATTTTCTCAATAAGTAGGCCTATAACTCTGGTTTTTGTGACATTGATGATTGTCATAGTGAAATTTCCTCAGGTTTTGAGTTGTCAGGTTGACTACTAATTTTAAAAACCATATGCTTTCTCGTTTTTTAGTGCCGGTCACATGCCTTCGGGTTTGGGTGGTGACATGGTAAAGGGAACGAGGGACTTCTTTGCCAAATTTATAACCCTTTCTCACTCATATGAGCTAGTATCTTATGCCACATTTCTAGTGAAGTATCATCTTCAACTGTATTAGTGCACCTGTGATTGTCTTCACTTAAGTATTGTAGAATGTGTAGCACAATCTACCTCTAGTAATCACTATAACACTTTTATATCCTATATACGAATAATACATACACCACGTGTACATAATATATATATATATATAGTACAAGAATGCTATAATAATTAACTATTAAAGTTTTCATACTTGCTACCCAAAATAATTATAACTTCAAAAAAGATAAATTTAATAGATAAATACATATATGCTTAGCAATTAAATAAATATATATATATATATATAAGAAAAATATCTGAGAAAAATTTGCTAAATTTTTATCTGTAATTTTAAAAAAATCCAAATCAACAAAAACTGAACCTGTAAAAATAAAGACATTCCCAAAATATAATGTTCTCTAAAATCCATCATTTCTCCCAATATCACAAGCATTTCAGAAACATACATATAATGTACTTTGTTTATATTTACAATACTTTACAATATCATAATTATATATACATATGTATAAAATGCTATAATGTACATGAACATAATGTATTATAATAAAAAATATATATTTACATGATATGCAGTCAAGCACAGATTTGGCAAGTCTTATGGCAAAAGTCTTTAACTCCATATCTCACTCAAAATCTAGACCTGCTCAAGTCTATTAGGGCTCCCTCTCTCAATAATCCTATCACCTGCATTATAAAATTAAACCGTGCTAAGATAGAAGCTTAGTGGACATACTTTAAAAACACAAAATATTTTAAAGCAAGATGTTTGTTTTTCATGGCACAAAGTGCATTATGCTACCATTGTAATGCATTACTCAATTAACAGTCATCAACTCATATATTTTGTAAACATATAACAATCACACACATTAGACTCAACAAATCCCTACACAATATTCATGTTCTAGGAAAATTGATTTGGCCTATCGCGATCTGAAGATATAATACCAAAGGTCAAGTGTCACGTGATACCAGTGTATCACTCTCACCCGAAGGCTACCTCCTTAATAATAAAATATCCAACACTAATATGTCTCGCCCAAAAGCGTAATAATTATAATAATATCAGTTTATCTTACTCGAAGGCTTATAAAACTTCATGACGTATCATTGGCATGCCAACTCGACAATATCAAATTCAATTTTTTGGAACAAGAAATTATGCATGGCAAACTAACATCACACATTATGTCATATTTCCCCTATTCTCATCTCATTTATCATTTTCCCACAATTTTGAAATTATTTCATTACCATTTCCATATTTCTCAACCACATTGAGCACATTCCTTGATCACATTCACAATGTGACTCATTTTCACATTACCAATACATTGTATAAATTATTACCATTCACCATAAAATAATATTCTTTAAATCCAAACCAATGTACAAATTATATTTTTAATATCAACACATAGAGTTATAGACAATGTCATTTTAAAGAAAAGCAACATTCTTTAAAGTATGTCAATGTGGATTTTAAAGTATGTCAATGTGGATAATGCCAAGCATGAATATTCAATTTAAATGCTAATAAAGTATGTACTAATCTTGTTTAGCTCCAAAACCAACCCAAACTTGCTCTCCAAGCCTTACTTTCAACAAACCCTAAATTCCTCCACGTGGGCGACTTTGGCCTACACACTCCTAATCCAAACAACAAGTGAAATTATTCAATTAAAATCACTATAATACTTAATTTATTCAAAACAACCCTCGGTTATACAGTTTCTACCCCAAACGTCTAACAAAACCCTAATTTCCATATTACCTCTCTCAAACTTCACTAAAACCATCATCCAACCATAAAATAAATACATACACATCAAAATAAATTCAAAATAATCCATTACAACAATTATAATCACCTCCATCATAAATCCAAATTTCACATTTTCTTGAATTTAAAGAAATGCTTACTTAAATGAAAGAATACTCACTTAATCCTTGATTAATCTTCAAAATCACCTTGAAAACTTTGAAATTCTTGTGAAATTTGGTGTAGATGATGAAGTGAAGCTCCCCCCTTTCTCTTTCTAAAAATTGGCCACCACGGATAAAGGAAGAAGAATAAAAGCTTTTAATTTCCAATATTTCCAACTTTTACCCTTATACATATAATTACATCCCTCTTGGTATTCAATATGAAGCATTTACATCCAAATACTCTTAGGTATAAGACCTTAGGTTTTCTACCATTCCATAACTCATAAGAGATTTTATCCATTAAATGTGTTTTGAAAACTCTATTGGAAACATAGCAAAATATTAATGGCTTTGTCCTAAAAGTATAAAGCTAATACTCATTGAGCATAGTTCTAGCCATTTCTACCAACATTCTATTTTTCCTTTCCATTACACAAATTTGTTGTGGGGCTCAAGGTGTAAAAAATAATGTGAAATACTAAACTCATTGCAAAAATTTTAAAATATTCATTTTTAAATTATCTACCACGATCACTTCTAATAGATGTAATGATGTAGCCTTTTTCATTTTGAACCTTTCTTTAGCAAAAATTGTAAATGCATTAAAAGCTTCATTCTTATGAAATAAGAAACTAATCTAAATAAACCTAAAGTAGTCATCTACAAGGACAAATGCATATAGCTTTTCTCCTATACTAGCTACCCTATTTGGTCCAAACAAATCTAAATGAATTAATTTTAAAGGTCTTGAGGTACTTACAATGGTTTTTGACTTGAATGAACTTTTGTGTTGCTTCCCAAGTTGACATGGCCAATACATCTCATCTTTGTGGAACTTCATCTTAGGGAGTCCATCTATTAGCTCTTCCTTGCTTAGGCATTGGAGTTGGTCTATGCTTGTATGCCCTAATCTTCTATGCCAAAGCCATACATCATTGCTAAAAGACACCAAACACTCAAAAACATTATTAGTATCATGGTGTAAGTCAATTTTATAAGTATTGTTAATTCTTCCCCATTGAATACAAGTTCCTCATCGTGAGATGTGACCTTGCATCATTTGGATTCAAAATAGACATTATATCCTTTATCACACAATTGACTTACACTTAAAAGGTTATACTTAAGACCTTCTACTAACCAAACATTTTAAATTAATTTCTTACCATGTGTGCTAATAAATCCAATGCCTATAATCTTACCTTTGGCATTGTTTTCAAATGTCACACTTTCACCCTTTTTGTTCATAAGGGTTGTGAAGAGTTTTGCATTACCCATCATATGCCTTGAGCATCCACTATCTACAATACAAACACTTTCTTTAATTGTAGATTTAAGGCACACCTACAAAACAAAAGTGATTCATCTCTTCTTAGGTATCTAATGAAATTGAGTCCTAGTGGGTTAGCATTGGAAGGGTCTTCTAATTTGAGTTGAGCCTTCCTAATATAATAAAAGGTATTAATGTACCCATATTTCATACAATAATGACATCTATACAAAGGTTTTGTTCTTTGCATTCTTTTTCTAGTAAATTTTAAAGGATAATGTTGAGTGGCATGGCATGCACATGTTTGTTGAAATTGTGAGTTATTTTGTACATGCTTATGCCTTTTAGCATTTTTTTTTTTTTTGTAAGTATGAATGCATGATCAGCTCCTCAAGGCTTAGCTCTAGAACTTTATGAGCCTTGTGTAGCCTTTTTTAAATTTTAGGCTTGGTATATGCGTTAGTATTCTTTTTAACCTCAATATTAGAAGTTTGAGGTGTGGACACTTTGATAAATGTTAGAGCCTTGGAAGAGGATGTGGATGAGCTATCATAACCTAAATCCTTATGAAATTTACAAAATGAGTTTTTCAACTTTCCTTTTAGAAAATAGAATTTTCCTTAGAAATTTTGTCCAAACTAGAGGAAGTTTTGGAAATTTATTCCAAGGAGACTTTTAATTGCTCATTTGAGGTTTTCAACTCAATGGTAGAATTTTTTAAATCAATAAAATCTTTCTCTAGCTTAGAATATTTTTCTTTATAGAATTTCATTTTTAAAAAGTATTTTTGAATTTTTTGGTTCAAATGTACTAATAACTCATCATCATACACTGCCCCCATCAACATCAACATCAAGATTATCACTAGAAGATAAGGATGTAAGGCTTATCTCATTGAAGTTATTTTCATCTGCCATGACCATGGGACATAGATTTGTGCTTCCTTATTGTTTCTCTTCCTCACTTGAAGAGTCATCATCCCATGTAGCCTTGAGAGATTTCTTCTTCTCTTTGTCTCACTTCTTCTTGTTCTTTAGCTTGGGACACTCGGTATTTTGAAAATTATTTTTGAATTTTTTGGTTCATATGTACTAATAACTCATCATCATACATTACCCCCCCCCCCCCCCATCAACATCAACATCAAGATTATCACTAAAAGATAAGGATGTAAGGCTTACCTCATTGAAGTTATTTTCATCTCCCATGACCATGAGACATAGATTTGCACTTCCTTATTCTTCCTCTTCCTCACTTGAAGAGTCATCATCCCATATAGCCTTGAGAGATTTCTTCTTCTCTTTGTCCCACTTCTTCTTGTTCTTTAGCTTAGGACACTCGGTATTGACGTGACCTTGCTTTTCACATTTATAACACTTCACATCATTTTTTTCCTTATCCTTTTTTGAAGAGTTAGAGATGGAACCCTTGTTGTTATAAAATTTTTCTTTATTTCTCTTTCACATGATTGGCATCACTCTTCTTGAGAGAAGAGCTACTTAATTTTATTATCTTTATCTCCACTATCACTTCAACTTGAGCACTCACTATCTTTGGTTTCTTTTATTACTTTGAGTGTAATTGCCTTCTTCTTTTCCTTCTTACCTTTGTCTTCATCTTTTCAATTGTCATTTCATGAGTGAGAAGTTTTCCAACAAGCTCATCTGTCCTTAGCTTGCTTAGGTTATGAGCTTCTTTATTTGATGAGACCTTAGACACAATATTCCTCTTGAGTAGAGCTCTGAAGATTTTGTTGTTGACATCTTCTTGAGAGTGTATTTTCCCATACTTCTTCAAATCCAAAAAGATTGCAAGTAACTAATTTGTCATTTCAATTATGTTCTTACTAGCCTTCATCTTAAAGAGCTCATACTCATGTACAAGCATTTGTATCTTATTGGACTTCATTTGAGTTGTTCCTTCATGGTAGTTCTTAAGGGTTCTCCAAATGCCATAGGCACTTATATTATGTTGAACTCTACTTGCTTATTCCCTTGACAAAGAGCTACAATAATGGAGACAGCACGTGGCTCTTACTTGTGCATCTGTCCATTGATCTCTTGGAATCAGTACTTCTACTCCTTCCACATCTTTAGCTGGGGGTTTCCATTCATGCATGACAAATCCCTATAACTAGTGCCTTCACTATCTAGGAACATATGTATTTTATATTTCCACATTGAATAATTAGTTCCATCAAAGAAAGGCCTTATGAAAGAGTTTAAGTTTCCATGTGATAGAGAATTAGAAGATGTTGAAGTGGAGGTGGATGCTGATTGGTTGGCTGCCATGTATACTATATGTCACAATTAAGTTGAAGAGATATGTTTGGCTCTAATACCATTTATTATCCCTTGTTGGAAACCAAGAGAGGGGTGAATTGGTTATTTTTAGGGTTTTAAGGCAAAAATTAAAATCTTTTGGAAATAAAAAGAATTAGGGAAGAGAGAAAGAACACACAAGATTTATAGTGATTTGAATTCAACAATCTTACATCCACTCATCATCAATAAGCTAAGTAATCCACTATGGATGGGTTTTTACAAGTTCAATCTTAACTTAGTATTTTTTCAAGCTCACACCAAACTTTTACTAGGTTTGAGATATTCTGCACAATCCAACTAGAGTTTTAACCTAGGTTTTCTCTCTAACCTAGTGTTTCCAAGCTCACACCAAACTTCTCATAAGGTGTTTAATGCTAACACCCAACACTCAAAGAATAATTAAAGAAAATTTAAGTACAAGACAAATTAAGAATCTAAATTGCAAGAGTTTGGCTATTAAATGCTTAAAAGATCAATTAAATAAAGTTTGGTAGGGTATTTATAGCCATCTTCCTCTGAAAGAGTCGTTGGAGCTGATAATGGAAGATCAAGGGTTCACCAAACTCAATCTCTTGCATTAAATGCCCGTTAGAGGTGTCTAACACCCACACGCCTTATTGTGGGGTTGCTTGAGACTTTGTACAGTAGCGAGATTCATATTGTGTCTAATGAATACTATCAACGGCTAGTACACATGGTGTCTAACATGTCAACAGGAATCGCTCTGCACACCTTTTACAATTATAGTGGTCGCATAAATACTTATTTGATGGTTACATCAAAAACCATCTTCCACGTGTCTCATCTTAATTGTTTGGATTAGGTTCCTGATACATTTTGCTTCATTTGATTCTTACAGTCGCAGCACTTTAAGATGGCAGTGATAAGCACTTATGTGCCGAGTCTTTCACTGCATAAGGTCACCGTGAAGCCTTCTGTGTAAATGTGCACTTCTATCTTTAGGATTTCTATGATCGCTTAATATGATGAGTGGCTGCATTAATCATCTTACTATCCTAGCCCTTCACCATACCTCTAACCGCAAACTCTACTATGAGATATTAAAGTTTTCTCCTTTGTTCTAGCAATCGCACAAGCCTACATACGCGTCGTGCAAAAGCTATGACTTTCGATCCTTTTAATAGCAAAGTGCAATGTGTTAGATTATTGATTGTTCACATATTTGTGTGATTTCTCAAACATTTGTGTGGCCACACAAAACTTAAAGTGCAGAGACTATAAAGACATGAGAAAAAATACTTGCTTGAACCATGAACACATACCAATTTGATTGTCAAAGATCAAAGTAAAGTTTATTATCCAACTAATTGGCCAAAAATAAGTCCATCTGTTAAATAATAAAACTACAGTATGCCAACTGTAACTCTGACAAAAAAAAGTTATGAATCCACATATAAAGTAAAACCAGTATATAACATCATAATTTTACCACTCAAGGGTATCATCTGAAATCATAATCATCAAGTTCCTGCTTAACAAAACATAACATCAACTAGGATGAGAAAATTCAACTATCCTCCAAACTCAATATATTCATACCAATCCATACAATTGACTATGCTATAATAAATTACAAATAATAGAAATAACAATGGAGTATTAGAGTTTGTAATATATAATAATTTGAAAATAATTACATAACTGAATATAATAAAATAACTTTACTAACAAATGATGAAAAGTAAGAATAGCTCAACTAAAATTTCTTTTCAAGCTCAAAACATAGAAAAATAAGAAAGTGAAGATAATAGAAAATGCTGATGCGTAATCTTAAGTAATCAAATAATCATAGTCATTCTAGAATAGAAATTAGTCGACAGGAATTACACTAAATCTCAATTTGAGAAACTAATCCTCTTATTCATCTCTCCAAATCCAATTATTGTCTATTAAGATTAAATATATAGAGAAGCAGTTATCATTATACTAAGCCATGAAATATTGCCCAACTAAGAACAATGCTAAGTGATGAGTAAGCCCACAATTGTCAAAAACTAGGTGTAGACCCATTATTTTGGCATTGAAAAAATTTGAGCCCAACATTAATAAAATTACCAATTAGGTATAATTTATTAATTAGTATTAAATAATTTATTAATTGGTTAATCTATTGATTGGTTAAAATAATGGTATTGAAAATGAATTAAAAAGACAAAAAAAATATAAATTCGGGGCTATGGCTATAGTGAATTCACCATAGCCCATGAAATAAACACCGTTCAATATTTTAACCCATGGTTAATATTCCTGACTCTTGGTTAATACCTTTAACTTTAGGTTTTTAAATATGTTTGAATGAATGTTTGAATGAAAAGGATTATCTTATCTTTTTTAAATGGAAAAAATATATTTGATCTTGGGAACTACCAAAAGTGATCAGGTTTATTTTTAAGTTTGAAATGGTAAGAATAAAAGACACAAAATATAGTGCTAAAAAACACAAAGAGTAAAAGACACACAAAAATTTGAAACCTGGGACAGGAAAACTCATACTAAGGTGATACAAAATAGGTTTCAAAGTTAATTTCACAAAAGGGGCATTCTATTATCGAAGGAAAAGCCAAAGTTCCACATAAACTTACCAAAAGAATGGAGGAGCCGATAGTGTCGATGTAACTTCTTTATTCTTTTGATTTTTAAATATAAATTGATTGAAATTATTTCATGTGATGATACTCCATGATTATTTTGATTATCTGAGCATATTTCTTGAATTTCATTTCTAAAACTCAATTTGTGAATAATTA
Source organism: Garcia nutans (assembly GCA_947685225.1). NCBI lineage: Eukaryota > Viridiplantae > Streptophyta > Magnoliopsida > Malpighiales > Euphorbiaceae > Garcia > Garcia nutans. The sequence goes on from CANTUV010000017.1 coordinate 41,605,204, forward strand.
TCATATGAAATATTATAATCTGATTTAATTTCATCATTATGTAAATTTTTAAGAACATTCGACATATTAATCCTAATATATTAATTCTGATTTTATTTGCTAAAGAAAATTTTAAATTATGTAAATAAAATTAGAATTTAATACTTATGAATTTTTTTCCTCATTGTGTTTTTATTTCAATCAAGAAATTAATTTAAAGTTGCTTTCCAAAAGGTTATGAGCAATGGTATGCTTGCCATTGCTCATGGCAACCTCGCCATGGGAAATGGAAAGCTCGTCATAGCTCATGGTGAACTCGCCATATGCTATGGCGAGCTTGCCATGGTTCAAAGTCCTGTGTTTTTGGTCCCTTTTGACAATATTTTAAAATTGAAATTTTTGTAGTAAAAATGGAAATTCTTGATCATATTGGTTTTCAAGTCGACTTTTTTATTACAGTGTTTTGAAATTTGATAATAATTTTCAAATATTTAATTTCATTACTGCCCTTAATGTTGATTATTTATTTGTTTGTTTTTATTACTTATCAGTTTATTTATAATTTGAATGTTAACGTCTTATGTTTAATCTTTTTGTGTATATGTTGTGTTGCCTTTCATGTTATTATCATGTAATCTTTTTGTGTATATGTTGTGTTGCCTTTCATGTTATTGTCATGTAATCTTTTTGTGCATATGTTGTGTTGCCTTTCATGTTATTGTCATGTTGGCTATTTTCATTACTTGTTTCATTTTATTTTAAAGGGAGAATTGTAAGAGACATAATTTTACCTTTTTCCTGGGTATCCTATTTTAATTTTGGACATTGTAAATAGAATATTTTCAATTTATGGGTACCTTATTTTATTGTATTTTATTCATTTTTTCATTTTATAGATTTTGGATATCGTAAGGTTATGTTTCCACCACATGTGAGTACCCATTTATTGTTTTGTATTTTTTTTATTATTTATTTTTATGGAATGGATGCCTTTTATTTAGTTATGCTTGATAATTAGAGAACATCATGATAATTAAAAATAATATGATATTTAAAACTGAAAATGAGGTTGGTTTCAATGAACCTGATGTATTGGGGTTGTTAGGTTATTTTTCACATTTCTCATGCGTACCCAACTTCCAAACCCAGTAAGAGGTTGGGATTCCTTAAAAATTAAGTCATTTATCCCATCTAATTTTTTTTCCTATCCTTCCCGGTGGCAACTCAAATTCTCTGGGCTTTAGTCCATATTCCCTAAGCTCTAAAATCTAGCAATGTCAAAGTCGCAAGAATTATTCCACAGAGAGTGGGGCGAAAATCCATACTCACTGTAATATCCATGATTTTAAATACAATAGAATAATTAATATGAAGGATATTTAGAGAGTTGAAAGAGGTATATGTATAATATATATCTAATGTATATACAAGATATACATAATATATTCATGGAATATACATAATATATACCTAACATATACTCACTATAAACATTGGTTACATATTATATACCTAAAATATACATGACACGTACATATGTATATAAATATACATAACACATATATAAAGGATACATGACATATATAAATGTATATATATACATAATTATGGATGAGAAAATAGTAATAATAATAAATAAATAAATAAATAAAAGAAAAGTCAAAGAAAGAAACAAAAATGTATGGATGGAAAAACAAGGGAGGAAAATAATTAAATATTTAAATAGTTAATTAAATAAACCATTAATTAATATATATGGATGAGAAAGGAAGATGAAAATAAAAAAGAGTCTTCTTCTTCTTCTTCTTCACCTTGAGGCCGATTTTGAGAAGGGAGAGAGAAAGAGAGATTTTTCTTCTTGAAATACTCAAAATTATACAATAATATCAAGAGAATCAAGGTGATTTTGAAGTTTAATCAAGCATTAGGTAAGTTCTCTTTGATTTAAACTCAGTTTCCTTGATTTTTAAGATTATGTATAATTTGTTTAGTGAGAGAAATTTATTTTAAATTGTTAAAATTGATAGTAATAAAGTTAATATGGTGGATATATGATGATTTGATGATTAATATATTGGTTGAGATGAGCATAATTGGAGAAGTTAGGGTTTATGGGATAGAAATGTGAAAATTGAAATATTGATGAGGGCTTCAATAATTGTTAATATGGATCATTATGAAGTTAATTTGATATATAAGTAATGATTTTATAGTTGGTTGATTGAAATGGTTGGGGGATGAAGTTTGGAAGACATAGTAGGTGAAATTAGGATTTTTTTTTTTATAGAATTTAGGTAGAAAGGGTATAATTAATGTTTGGTTGCATAAAATAGGTAGGAATATGATACTGATGATATATTTTTACTTAAAATGTGGTTTAGGATTGAGCAAGGGGAATTTACCAAATCAAAGTAAGGAATCCCTTATGAAGAAGTAAAAGTTGGGGAGTGAGTTTGGACTTGAAATTGGCATTTTTAGTGGTTAGTACATGCTTTATTAATATTTGATATAATGATTTATGCATGACATTACATATATGGGCATTCTTTGAAGAATGAAGACATTCTTTAAAGTGACTTCATATATAATTGAGTATGTGATTGTAATTGCAATGTGTTAGTTGAAATTGATGTGAGAAATAATAATGTTGTGTGCATTATAAAAATATTATGAAAAATGAAAAATATGATTAAAGGTGTGAAAATGAGCTACATTATGTAATGTGATTGGAAATTATAGAAATGGATATGAAAAGTATAGTAAATGCATAGAAAATGTGGGAGAGATATAACATTGTAAATGTGACTAAGAATTATGTGGAATGTGATTAAATATATGAAAAAGATGGAAAATGTCGAAATTGGGAAAGAAATGATAAATATGGTATAAAGGGATGATGTATGTGGAATGTATGTTCGCCTTATATAATATCTTATTATAGAGAATTGTATTTGGTATTGTTGGTTTGGCATACCATTGATATTTGATTATGTTTATGTGCCTTCAGGGCTAGACACACTTGTGTCACTATTATTGTTACGCCTTCAGGCTAGATATATTGGTGTTAGTAGGGAATGCAGCTTCTGGTGGTATATGACACTTAAATCCTCGGTATCGAGATAGACTGAATTAATATTTTAGAATTTGAATATTATATGGGGACTCTTAGGTCCAATGTGTGTGTTTGTGATATGTATGTTGAACATGAAAGTTTGATGGACATTAAATGATCATTGAATTTTGAATGTGGCATAGTGCATTTTTATAGCATGAAGAAATGTATTCATTTTAAATAATTATTTATTATCAAAGTATATATCACTAGACTTTCGGGCTTAGCGCGGTTGAATGTATCGTGCAGGTGATAGGACTGCAGATCAAGGTGGTCCAGATTGTAACATCCTTAAATAATTCTTACATTGAATTATAAGAGATGCTACTAAACTCTCTACTCTAGACAACTCAAAGAAAACTTTGTTACTTAAAACAGAAACATGCCCTTGTCAAGCAAGGTTGACACACCCGTATTTTTAAATTCAGTACCACCTTCCTAAATGAAAAAATATACAACACAGTCATGTGGATTAGAAAGACATGCCCGTGTATTTCATTTTTTATTGTCTTCATAAGAAAAATTCATTTAAACATTTTTTATCATTTAAACAACATATACATACAATAGATGTATATATATATACATATATATAACTGTTATAATTTGCAAAACCCATAATTAATTGATTTTACATTATTAGTTCACACTTTATAAATATATGCAACTGTCATCCAAAATTTAAGAATTTCGCTATGTGAACTATTCAAAATATATTACTATAAAATACTTCTTGTAAGACCTTTGTGATGCAATTGATCTGGAACTTAAAACTCTCACTCTGCAGTTTAAACTCTTCCGATTTGATTTGTTCGTCAAAAATAAATCTAACACGTTAAGCAAATTTAGTGGTTCTTGAATGTTCATAATTTGTAAAAAAAAATATAATAAAAGAGAAATATCTTTTGAACAATCATCTATGAAGAAAAAAGAAAACACTTCTATAGAATCTTAACAAAACATGAATCTAGATTTACTTGTAAATCAATCAATCACAACATTAGTAAACTCAAAATTCATGATACTTAGATAACTTAATCATTTAACATAAGTTTCTTGTTTTAATAATTCTTCTTATTTTGCCCACACATACTGAGTTTAAACCTTAGAATCAGATAACGAGTCACTGATGTTAAATTAATGCCCACTATCAAGAATATGGCCAAAGGCCCACTGTTAATGCAATGTGTTCACTTTTGGCAAGTACGTCCACTTTTACTGGTGATACAATGTGTTCACTGATGGCATGGAGTGCCCACTATATCTATGGATATCCACCCTTTGCGTAGCCATTCAATCCAAAAATTAGGTTTAATACCAGTATGATTTGGGAAATTCATCTTCATCACTCTTTCTTTTATAATAAAATATTTAGTTATATATCACTTTAATAAAACATTATTATAATCCATATTCCACACTTTCAAGGTTCCTAGATTTCTTTGGAAATTAACTTATAGACATTTCTAATCCCTAAATTTCCAAGTTGATAATTTTGCATATTTTTTAGAAAACTTGCATTATAAAAATTAGTTGAAAAAGGGAATTGCATTAAGATAAGAAGTGAAGTGTTTTGAGGATGAAAAAAAAAAGAAGATAACCAGGGTTAGAGAGTAGACACAGGCATGTCTAGTGAATCCACACGCCCGTGCACATCAAAATCATACTAGAAATAAAATTACAAAGGTTGAAAAATTTACACGGCCATGTAGATTCTCCACACGCCAACGTATTTTTCCCAGATTCTTCCAAATTCTAAAATTCATCATTTAATAAGCCAAAAGCTACTCCAAACTTCACTTTAAGGAAAAATAACATAAACACATTTAATATATATAGTAAAAGTGAAACAAAAACTGAACTTTTCATATAAAAAAGATCCATATCCCACACTTTTCTCAAACCCTCAATTAATCAAATCTCTAACAATTAACTTAGTTAATAAGACTCCACTAGCTTGTTTAGGCATTAAAATTCAAAGAAAAACCAAACAATTTCAAATTATTAATACACAAGCACATACATCTTCAAAGAACTCCTCCCTTTCTCCTTTCTCTCTTTCCCTTTGATTATTTGATGATAATCTTGTTTACTTTGATTTCTCTTTCCCTTTGATTATTTTAGATTATCCTAAAAACTTGCAAGTTGCAGCTAGATGTGAATTTCTCTTTATTCTTACTCAAATTGATGAAAGAAAGAAAAAGAAAAATGGAAAGATGATTTTGGTAAGTTGAATGGTGTGAATGATGACGATGGAAGAAAGGAGAAGATTCTAGGTCCCCTATGTATAATATCTAAAGTCTTGATTAGGTAAGGGTGTACTCACCATAACTATAATACACCCACATTCTTAATTTTTTATTCTTATCCGATTTTTAATTCTGTAAAACTGTAAAAATAATTTCATTGAATAATTTAAAGCCCTACTATCAATATTTCATGTACTAATTAGTCAAATTAAACTCTAGAATCACAAGGGCATTTCATAAATTTCTATCACTTTAGAATTCTTTTTAGGAAACACTGATTTCGTCCATACCCGACTCAAAATTTAACTCTTTTAATGCTTAGCCCATCCTATTACCCCACTTATTTCAAATATCCAAGTTGCTTTCATCACTATACATAATCCAATATAAATATATAACAAAAAAACTTATTGTTTCAAATTTCAAAAATTACATGGATTGTGATTGAGAATTGGAGATTTTGTGTGCCAAGAGACCAATTTTAATGGTGTTGCATATATGTATAATTTATGCTACTATATATTTTTATCTTATATAAATTAAATTCATCATACATATATTAAACATGTTTTGGGGAAACGTTATGCATATGTGAATACTTTTGATAATTATTGATGCTTAAGAATGTAAATTTGCAATTTACATTGGTTAAGATTGAAAATATTTGAGTATATATATAAAATGATAAATATTTATAAACTTTGAAGAAGTTTGGGAGGATTGTTGGAGATTGGTTTTATAAATATTATGTAAATGTGTTTAAATATTTGAGTTTTCAATGGAAAAATGAAGGAATTTGGAAAATTATATTTTGGGAGTGATTTTTCAATGCAGGTTGTATTTTTATTGATTTTGGAATTTATTAAAAATACAAATAAAACTCTAGCGAATTTTTTTCAAAGATTTTCTTTTATAAATTAATATAATTATATTTTAATTATAAGTATGTTTAAACATAGTGATTCTACAGTAAATTATTATACCACTCTTATATTTTATATATACTTTATGTATACAGGGTATATATACTATATGTATATAGAGTATAAGGATGTTAAATTTATTTTGGTATCAGAGCATGATTTAAGATTCTGGACTTAGGTGGATTTTAAAAAAAAAGAAAGGGAAAATTTTAAAATGTAATTTGCGTTGTGATACATGCATATGCATTAACACCTATATTAGTTTTGGATGTGGCAATATTTGAGTATGTTGTAATAGAGATAAGTTGAGATAGTGTTTGGGACGCGTAAATCAGAGTAGCACAGTGAAAGCGTGGTGGGTCAATGCATCTGTTATGCATATTGACGATAGGCATTCTGAGTCTTTAGAGTGTGATAAGCTAGTCACTAATTCTTTGGGATATAGTATCGAACTAAGGTGCACAAAGATTGTCCCTGTAGTAATTCATGATGTTGGGATCTTGGGTGATTTGATTGAGATGTCATTTCGAGATTACGATTGTTTGATCAGATTATAAATGTAACATATGTGTTTTCACTAAAATAAATAAATAGATAATTAATTGAAATAATATATATATATGGTTAAAATTAAAGTAAGAAGAAAATTAAAACATTATACTTATCATCTTCCTCCTTTCTTCTTCTTCAAAATCATTTTTTCTCCACATAGCCAAGGAGGAGAATTTTGCTCATCCAAACACCAATTTTTGGAAGGATTTCAAAGGATTGAAGTGAGTTTCGGTGGATTTCCAAAAAAACTAGTAAGCTTTTTTTTCACAATTTTGAGGTTTTGTTGAAAAATATGAATATGTAAAATATGAAAATTTGATGGGGTGTTTTATAATTTGTTAAATGAGTATGGATAAAGTTAATTTGATGAGGAGACAAGGATTTTATAGTTAGATGGTTGATTTGTTTAAGCTTAGTGGAAGTTTGGATGAAGTAAAGAGGAAATTAGAGTTTCTATGGGACTTTTATAAAGAAATGGTTTAAATTAAATTTAATTATTTAAAATGTGTTAGAATATAGTTTTAAAGATATATTTGAACTTAAATGATGTTTTGGAAGTGGTTAGATTGGATTTTCAAAATTAAAGAAGGTGATTTAAGGTTTTGGTAGAAATTTGTTAAAGAATTGATGTTAATTGAATTAAATTATTTAAGACATGTTATAAAATGATTCTAAAGGTATAAATGAAATTAAAATGTAATTTGGAATAGGTTGGGATGATTTTTCAAAATTGAAGAGAGTTAGGACAAAATTTTGAAAGTTGATAGGAATGATGTTTAATAGTTAAAATACCTTAAAATGTGATTCTAAATAATTCTATATCTAAAATATATATGACATATACATATATATAAAGATGTACATAATATATATATAAAGTATATATGACGTATAAATATATATATATAAACATAGTTATGGATGGGAAGATAGTAATAATAATAAATAAATAAATAAAAAGTCAAAGAAAGAAATAAAAATATGTGGACGGAAAAAAAAGAGAAAAATAATTAAATAATAAAATATTTAATTAAATAAATCATTAATTAATATAAATGGATGGGAAAGGAAGATGAAAAAAAGTCTTCTTCTTCTTCTTCTTCTTCTTCACCTTGAGGCCAATTTTGAGAAGGGAGAGAGAGAGGGGGGATTTTACTTCTTCAAATACCCAAAATTATACAAGAATATAAAGAGAATCAAGGTGATTTTGAAGTTTAATCAAGCATTAGGTAAGTTTTTTTTATTTAAACTAAGTTTCTTTGATTTTTAGGATTTTGTGTAATTTGTTTAGTGAGAGAAAGTTGTTTTAAATTGCTAAAATTGATAGTAATAAAGTTAATATAGTGGATATATGATGATTTAATGATTAATTGGTTAAGATGAGCATAATAGGAGAAGTTAGGGTTTATCGGATGGATATGTGAAATTTGAAATTTTGATGGAGGTTTCAATAATTGTTAATATGGATTGTTATGAAGTTAATTTGATGTATAAGTAATGATTTTATAGTTGATTGGTTGAAATAGTTAGGTTTGGATGAAGTTTGGAAGAGGTAGTAGGTGAAATTAGGGTTTTTGGTAGAATTTGGGTATAAAGGGTATAATTAATGTTTGGTTGCATAAAATGGGTAGGAATATGATATAATGATATATTTTTACTTAAAATGTGGTTTAGGATTGAGTAAGGTGGATTTGCCAAATCAAAGTAAGGAAGGCAATGTAAAGAAGTAAAGGTTAGGGTGTGAATTTGGACTTGAAATTGGTATTTTTAGAGATTAGTACATACTTTGTTAATATTCGATTTAATTATTTTTATATGGCATTACACATATGGGCATTTTTTTAAAGAATGGAGACATTCTTTAAAGTGGCTTTATGTATAATTGAGTATGTGATTATAATTGTGATGTGTTCGTTGAAATTAATGTGAGAAATGATAATGTTGTGTGCATTATAGAAATATTATGGAAAATGATAAAATATGATTAAAGATGTAAAAATGAGCTACATTATGTAATGCGACTGGAAATGATAGAAATAGATATGAAAAGTATAGTAAATGCATAGAAAATGTGGGAGAGATGTCACATTGTAAATGTGACTAAGAAGTATGTGGAATGTGATTAAAATATGTGAAAAATATTGAAAATGTGGAAATTGGGAAAGAAATGATAATTGTGGTATAAAGTGATGATGTATGTATAATGTATGTTTGCCTTGTATAATATCTTATTCCAGAGAATTATATTTGGTACTACCGGTTTGGTATGCCATTGATATGTGATGATGTTTATGTGCCTTCGGGGCTAGACACACTGGTGTCACTGTTATTACTGTGTTTTCAGAGCTAAATATACTGGTGTCACTATTATTACTGCACTTTCAGGCTAGACACGCTGGTGTCAATAGAGAATGCACCTTTGCATTATATCTGACATTTAGATCCCCGGTATTATGATAGACCGAATCAATATTTCTAGAACTTGAATATCATATAGGAACCCTTGGGCCCAATGTGTGTGTTTGTGGTATGTATGTTAAACATGAAAGTTTGATGAACATTAAATAATCATTGAATTTTGAATATGGCATAGTGTATTTTTATAGCATTAAGAAATGTATTTATTTTAAATAATTATTTTGTTAGCAAAGTATGTACCACTAGGATTTTGGGCTTAGCACGTTTGACCGTATCGTGCAGGTGATGGGATTACAGATCAGAGTATTTGTAACACCCTTACACTCTATATACATATAATACACACATCCAGTATGTGTAAAATATGCGTATAAGGTATAAAAAAATCACAATCTGATTTAATAAAAAAAATTTATTCCCTACTCCTCAAAATATTTATACATATATATACACATATCAAAATATATAAAACCTCATCTTACTCAACTATACAAACTATTATTTATAATTTACAATATATATATATATTTAATATTCCAAAAACATAATTTATTATATATAATATCAAAATATACTATAATATAAAATATATACATGCTGGCAAAATGGCTCTGATCTTGATGTAGCAGAAATGCTTCAAGCTCAACAAACGCAAGCCTAGACCTAACCAGGTCTAGTAGAACTCTCCAGCTCTACCGGATCACCCTTGTCACCTGCGCGATGAATTACAATCGCACTAAGCTTAAAAATCTAGTGGTACAAACTTTGATATTGATAAAAGTTAAAAACAATGCCAACCTAAAATGCTTATATGCTATGTCATAATATGACATCTAAGTTCACTTTTAAACATATTCTTCCATCATTTAATAATTCACACAAACACATTCACAAGCATGGGCCCACATAAACTAATACATCATTCAAATCTCAGAGTTACAGTTTTGGTCCATAATGACACCAAGTGTCTAGTTCCGAAGGCAAATCAAGTAATGCACAAAAGCTATCCCATAAGGCAAATCATATCACAGTGACGCCAAGCGTCTAGCCCAGAAGGAAAATAGTGAGGATAACTTCATAGGCATGCGCCAAACACAAAACTCTGAAAAATTAAATAACATACTAGGCACACAATTTAATTTACATTTTCCATCATCAATTTCTTTTTCATTTTCTCATTTTTTTTTCTCATTTATATCAATGTCATTTCATTTCAACATTTCATCACAACATAGGATTTTTTATAACAAAACCACATTACCCAAACACTTTGGGTCATTTTCACATTTTGCATATAATTTACATTTTATTCAATTTATCCATTAATAATGGCTTTACATAATGCATATATAACAATTTGCATGTCACAATACAATGTTCATGTATTAAATAGCTTAACACATTTTTCATCCAAAATGTGTTAAGCCCAATCTAATGCCAACATATCTAATTTATCAAAAGTTTATACTTACTTTAGAAATCACTCCAAAACAAGCTTCAAAACTCCCTCCAACCTTCTCTTCCAGGTTGCCCTTCAATACTAGGGTTGGGCAAACTACTCTCTCTCAATGCTTAAGACAAATGTGATCATAAAAAACCATTTAATATCACATTCTAAGGCATTCTCAACATCAAACCATTTAAATTAGGAATTACAAATGAAAGAAAAAGAAAATAGTTATTTTGGACAATTTCTTCAAGTAACACGCCCAACAACACGAGCGCGTTAATGACCGTGTCATTAACTCACTCTTACAGAAGCTTTGACACATCCAACGACATGGGCATGTCACAGTTCATGTCATTAATTTTGCATTATAGAAACTTTGGCACATCCAATAACACGGGCATGTTACTGGTTGTACCAATTATTTTGCCTTACAGTAGCTATGACATGCTCAGAGACATAGCCGTGTTACTAGTCGTGTCATCAACATAAAAATTCAGCACCGTTGACACGCCCAACGACATGGCCTTGTAAGGGAAAATTCATGCATTTCATACACTCTATCATTTCAACACAACTACTTCAAAACTCAACTTAAATTAAACCATTTCTTCAATCCAACCATAAAATCATTATTAACTACTCAAAACCAACTTCATACATACCCAAATAAGCTATTAAAACATTTTAACACACAATCCCAAAATCCACATATCATATTCTTCCATAGAATTCCAAAGAACTTGCAAGATTAATAAAGAAACTTACCAATTGATGAAGAATCCTCAAAAATTCCACTTAAATCCTTGAAATCCCTTGTAAAATTAGTGTATGGTAGAAGAAGAAAGCTCCTTACTCTCTCTCTCTCTCTCTCTCTTAACTTACGGGAAGGAAGAAAGGAAAAGAAAATATCTCACCTCTTCCTTTAATCTCATCCTTATATATATATATATATATTATAATCACTATAGACTTAATTATACAATATATATATGTGATGTATATCTTAGGTATATGTATATGTCTTATTTATTTCAAATATACATTCTACTTTATCACTTAAAATATTTTTATTTTTCATTTAAATCATTTATTTAATTTATTTAATTTATTTTTTTATTTTTTTATTTAATTTTTAAAAATTAGAGTGTTACAATTCTTCCCCTTTAAAAAAATTTTGTCCTCAAAATTACTCGCTATCAACTATTGAACAACTGGGGATAGTGACTCTGCATCAACTGCTCACTCTCCCATGTCGCTTCCTCAGTGGCATGATTCTTCTAAAGAACTTTCACAAGTGGTACTTTCTTGTTCCTAAACTCTTTCACTTCTCCTGCTAAAATCGCCACTTGTTCTTCTTCATAAGTCAGATATGGGCTCACCTCAATGGATTCCACTGACAAAATATGAGATGGGCCTGAATTGTACCTCCAAAGGATAGAGACATGGAAGACATATGTATCCAGTCTAATTTAGGAGGCAAAGCCAACCTGTAAGCCACTGGACCAACTCTCTCCAGAATCTCATATGGTCCTATGAAACGAGGACTCAATTTTTCTTCGTGACCGAATCTCAAAATCTTCTTCCACGGAGACACCTTCATAAACACTGTATCTCCCATACTGAACTCTATATCCTTCCTCTTCAAATCTATATAGGATTTTCTATCGATCTAAAGCTGCTTTCAGACAACCCCGATTTAATTTCACTTTCTCTTCTGTTTCTTTAATTAAATCAAGACTAATCAGTTTACCTTCTCCAAACTCATCCTAACATAAAGGTGTTATGCACCTTCTGTCATACAAGGCCTTATAAGGTGCCATCCCAATACTGGACTGATGACTGTTGTTATACACAAACTCAATCAGTGGCAAAAATTTATCCCAGCTCCCTGTGAAATCAATGATACAACTCCTTAACATATCCTCTACAATATGTATTACTCTCTCTGATTGACCATCTGTCTGAGGATGGAAAGCAGTACTAAAATACAATTGAGAACACAATGCATCTTGCAAACTCTTCCAAAATCTCGATGTAAACCGGGGATCTCGGTCCAATATGAAAGAAACTGAAACTCAATATAACCTCACTATCTCACTGATATACAACTCAACCAACCTCTCAAGTGAGTAATCCATTCGAACTGAAAGAAAATGAGTTATCTTCATCATCTGATCAATAATCACCCAAATTGTATCATGCTTCTTCTTGGTCAAAGGCAGCCCAGTCACAAAATTCATTATCACTCGCTCTCATTTCTACTCTGATACCGACAATGGTTGAAGTAATCTGGAAGAAACTTGGTGCTCAGCCTTCACTCTCAGGAAAGTGAGATATCTGGAAACAAATTCTACTATGTCCCTCTTCATACCTGACCATCAATAATATTGTTTCAAATCTTGATACATCTTGGTACTACTAGGGTGCATAGCATAAACTTAATGGTGTGTTTCATCTAATATCATCCTCTTCAATCCAGTATCATCAAGAATACACAATCTATCTCGATACCATAGACTGCCATCATCTCTTACATGAAAATCTCTACTCTCGTCCTTTTTGAAATCTAACACAATCTTCTAGATCTTCTTATCTGCCAACTGGGCTTCCCTAACCTGATCCAACAACACTGGCCTCAATTGCAATTGAGTCATCAATGCACCATCATTACAAGACTCAAATCTGGCATGTAACACTCTTAACTCAACAAGCAAAAAGAGCGAATAAGCAGCCAAACATGCCAAAGACTTACGACTCAAGGCATCAACAACAACATTTGCCATGTCAGGATGATAATCAATTAAATAATCATAGTCTTTAATAAACTCTAACCATCATCTCTGCTGAAGGTTCAACTCTCTCTGAACACCCAGATACTTCAAACTCTTGTAATTAGTATAAATGAAACACTTCTCTCCAAATAAGTAATGTCGCCAAATCTTCAATGTAAAAACTATGGCTACTAATTCCAAATCATGATTCAGATAATTCAACTCATGTAGCTTCAACTGTTGAGATGCATAAGCAATGACTTTACCCTCCTGCATCAGAACACAACCTAAATCACTATGTGAAGCATCATTGTATATCACATATGGTTTACCTTCCACAGGCAGGGTAAGAATAGGAGCCTGAGTCAACATCTCCCTCAGCTACTCAAAACTCATCTGACACCGATCTGTCCACATAAATCTAACTCCTTTTCGAAGTAATATGATGAGTGGTGTAGTTATCATAGAAAAACCCTTCATAAATCGACGATAATAGTCTACCAAACCTAGAAAACTTCTAACCTCTATTACAGTCTTAGGTGGACTCCAATTCAAGATAGCCTCAACTTTACTCGGATCAACTCTAATACCCTCTATTGATACCACATAACTGAGAAAAGTTACCTGATCGAGCCAGAATTCACACTTAGACAACTTAGCATACAACTGCTTCTCTCTCAAAGTCTGTAATACAATTCACAGATGCCTGACATGATCCTCCTCATTATCCGAATACACCATATTATCATCAATGAAGACCACTACAAACTAATCTAAGTATGATCTAAACACCCTGTTCATCAAATCTATAAATGTTGCTGGTGCATTCGTCAATCCAAATGACATCACCAGAAACTCATAATGCCCATATCTCATGCGAAAAGTTGTCTTGGGTATATCTACATCTCTAACTCTCAACTGATGATATCCTAATCTCAGATCAATCTTAGAGAATAATGTTTCTCATTTTAACTAATCAAAGAGATCATCTATCTGAGGTAATGGATACTTACTCTTGATGGTCACCTTATTCAACTGCCTATAATTAATACATAATCTCAAGGTGCTATCATTCTTCTTCACAAATAAAATAGGTGCTCCCTACGGAGACAAACTTGGATGAATAAATCCTTTATCAAGCAACTTTTGCAACTGCACCTTCAACGCCTTTAATTATGTAGGTGCCATTCGATAAGGGGTAATAGAGATAAGAGTGGTACCAGGTAACAAATCAATACCAAACTTCACCTCTCTCTTAGGAGGCACCCCGGCAACTCATCAGGAAATATATCTAGAAACTTGGTAACTATAGGTATGCTGTCAAGTTGGGACCCCACTACTCTAGTATCTACAACATGAGCAAGATATACCTCACATCCCTTTCGAATCATCCTCCTAGCTGAAACAGTTGAAATAAACATGGATAAAAGATGTCTATGCTCACTAGATACTACCACATCTCTACCATCACGTGTTCTCAGGGTAACACGTTTTCGCTGACAGTCTACCACAGCTCCATGCCTAGATAACCAGTCCATGCCTAGAATCAGATCATCCTCCTTGAAGGCATCTCAATTAGGTCACCAAGAAACTGCTCATCCTGAACAACAACCAGACTATCTCGGTAGTGCACCCTACTAACCACAACACTGTGCCCAAAAGGATTTGTAACCAAAATATCATGTCCTAAGGACTCGGAAAGCAAATCACTCATAGGCAGTATGGATACACTAATGTATGAATAAGTCGACCCATGGTCTATCAATGCAAGAACTACATTACCAAATAAAGTAAAAGTACCAACTATAACAGCTGAAGCATCTGGCTGTCTCTGCATCACATAAACCCGCTGTGATGGTCCTGCATCCTCTGGTCTACTTTCTGTTGTAGAACCTCCTCTCTGACCAAACCCTGATCAACTACCTCTACCAAAACTTCTGCCACCACGACCCCCTCTGACACTAGGTCTAGAAACTACTATATCTGTCCGTCTATCATCTGATGGCTCTAGACAAACTCTGAGAAAATGGTTTGGTGATCCACATCTGTAACACACTGCTGGTGCACCTGTCCTCCAATAGACACTTTTATATGCCCTACCACAATGAACACAGGTAGGTAGAGCAAGCCTCTGAGTCACTGGGGTTGGAGCACTAGCCACTGAGGCTATAAGTCTATGCCTCTGCTGCTGTGCTGACCTGCCAGACTACCCCTGGCTCCTACTGAACCTCTGAGGATATCCCTCTCGGCCTCTCTTCGATGATGAAGACTGTAATATCCCAATGTTTGCCCAAGAAGTTTGGATATAATTGTTGTTTGTTTGAATTATGTGTATATGTTATGTTGATAAGAAAAGAAATTGAAAAGAGAATGTTTATGTATTGTTTAAAAAGGAAAGGAATGTGTAGAGAGAAAGTGTATATGTTGGGTATATGGTAATATATATAACATATATATTAGTCAAAATGGATGGTCAATGCAAGAGGATATTTATTTGTGGTATGTGAAATTACTTAAATGGGCATATAAGTGACAAAAGTTAAGTTAAATGGATGAAGGCATTTAGGTAATTGCCTTGTTAAAATTGCTTGGTGGATATTTAAAGAAGAAGAGAAGTTGGATTTGTCTTCATTTTCTCTTCTTTGTTTGGTGTGGCCGGCTACCAAAGGGAAAGGAAGAGCAAGTGAGGTGTTTTGATTTCTAACATCAAATTGAAGGAAGAATCAAAGGATGAAGTTGGAGATTTGTGAAATTTCTTCAATTGAGGTAAGTACTCTCTTGTTTTCCTTTGTTATTTTTGAAGTTGTGTTTGAAATGAGTTGTGGTTTGTTAACATTATGATTTGGTGTGTTTGAGATGTGTTTTTGAGTATTGGAATTGATTGTGAGTTAAAAATGTTAAATAGGTGTTGGTTTTGTTTGAAAATGGTAAGTTAAGTAGATGTTGTTATTGAAAGAAGAAGATTGATGTTGGTTTTAGGGTTTGATGTGGTAATTGATTGAATGTATGGTTAGTGTAGTGTTAATGTGAATATTGTGATGAATATGTGTTAATAACATTGACTACATTCATTTGAATGAGGTTGTGTTGTGTATAAGGTGTTGTTAATTCAATCAAAGGAGTTTTGGTTATGTTTAGGGTTTCATTCATGAGAGACACGGCCAAACCAAGGGAGAGACACGGCCAAACTAAAGAAATTTTGAGAGACACGGCCAAGTCTATGAAATTTTGGCCGTGTTGGGTGATTTTTGGAGGAGACACGGCCGTGTCCCTTGCCCATGTTGGCTTCTATTGCTTTTGGTTGAGAGGCTTTTGGTTGAGAGACACGGCCACAAGCTTGGCAGTGTCCCTTGGGTGTGTTGGCTACTGTGATTGTTCTTTGCTCTTCTTGCTTTGTGGAGATTGAACATATATTTGATGATGCATATGATTCTAAATGAACAATGTTATGTTATGCATTGTGAATCTTGTGAATGATAATATGTTATATGAATAATGTGACTAATATTATGACTTGTATAGTGTGGAAGAGATGTGGATCATTCAAAAAGGTATGTGCAATGCAATTTCTTATGATGAATTACCTTAATGTTAATTGAGACATAAAGAAATGTAGAACTAATATTTTGAGTTATAATGATGTGAATGATAGGATTGAAACATGCCTAGATGCTTTGATTGAATAATGGTATGTTGTTTAGTTAATGTAATTGATGTTTTATATTATAATGATGAATCAAATGGATTATGAAGTCATTGTGATTGGCTATGATGATTTAATAGAGTTGTGAAGCCATTGTGATTGGCTATGATGATTCAAATGTGATGTGAAGCCATTGTGATTGGCTATGATGATACAATTGTGATAATTGAGGCATGTTTGCCTAGATGATGATTCAATTGAGAATGGAATGGATAATGAAATAATAAATGAATTGTGTGGCTAATGTGTTATTCCATTTTCAGAGTTTGTTGTTGGTGGCATGCCTAATATTAGTAACAATCTCTTGAAGTTAGGTTGGCTAAGTCCTTGAAGCCTAATTGAGATGTTACAACCCTTGAAGCTAGGTTGGATTGGTTCTTGAAGCCAAGTTGGGTTGATACTTAGCATGCTTTGTTCCCCTTGAAGCTTGGTTGAACCTAAATCCTTGAAGCCTAGTTGGGATAATGATAATGATAATGTGATAATTAAACCAAAGCATTAACTCTGAAAGTCGAATAGCATATTAGTGTCTGTTGGGCCCGAGTCTGTCTTTGTTGACATTGTGATATACAAATGTTGAAATAAATGAATAAATGAGATATATGATTGCCTTTGTTGGAAATGTGATTTATGATCGGTGAATTGTGAATAAAGTAATGTTATGAAGTGTGAAGTGCAATATGTGTATTGATATATTAATTGTGAGGATTGATGATGGATTATGGTTGCTGATAATGATATGTATATATGTATATCATATATGAAATGAGTTGAGATATATGAAAGGTACAATTCAAAAGGAAAATCATGATAGGAATCTAATGGTATATGGAATTGATATATCATCATATGTTAATATTTTTATAATGTATGTTTATATTTTATATTTGTACTACTAAGCTCTCGGGCTTAGCGCGGATGTGTAATCGCGCAGGTGACTAGGTGGAAGATGTGAAGTCTTTCGTTATGCCACGAGAAGAGTAAGAGTTGTCGAGACCAACTAGAGGGTAATGCATACATGTACAACTGTTAATTATGATGTATTTCTGACGAGAGAATATTTATATGTATAAAAGAAGTTTTGATAAAGATAATGATTTTGTATAAGTTATTTAAATTAACGTATTATGGTTTGAACTATGTTACAGGTTTTAAAAATGTAACTACAAGTGGCATCCTTATACTTTATATACTTAATGTATGTATACTAAGTATATGTATAGTACTTATATAGAGTATCGGGGTGTTACAATTATTTTAGTATCAGAGCTTAGGTTCGAGATTCTCGGCCTAAGTAGAATTAAAAAGAGAAAGTTTTGAAAAACATAAAGAGAATTAAAAAAAGAAGAGTTTTGAAATGTAATTGGTAATACATGCATATACATTGACACCTAGGTTGGTCTCGGATGTGGCATTATATGAATGGTAAAATATTTGTGTTATATGAGATGGATGCTAGTGTGTGAATGATGTTTTACATGAAAGTAAAGCTAGAGAAAGAAATGATATGGATTTATATAAGTTTAATTGATTAATTGAAATATATATATATATATATATATATATGGAAATTTATGCAAGTAAAGTGAATTGTTAAATGTGTTGAAGTATAAAGAGATGAAAAGGAGAATAGAGTTGAAAATGAGCTGGAAACAAAATCAAGATTAGAGTATGTACTCTTTCCTCTACACTATGAATCTCTTTATAATAGAGTTTATGTTGGGTTTGCTAGATAGAGGAAATATTGTTGAATTGTTAATATTGGAAGATATGTTACTAAAATGAGAAAAGTATGGTGGAATATTGAATGAGTTGGTTAGTATAGACAAAGTGTGAATATTTAAATTTTTGGGGTATATATAAAGTTAAGATTTTGTTAAAAGGAAAAAGAGATGATATTGGTTAAGTAAGAATATAAATTGGTATTGTTATTTTAATGCAAACATGGTGAATTCAATGTTAGAAATGTGAGATGCTTGGATATTATGAAAGCTCATGGTAATGGTGATAATATGTGATAATTGAGATTTTTGAAATGAGCTTGATAATTGTGGAAATTATATGTTTTGATATTGCTTTGTGATATATATATATATATATAAGATGTTTTTAAAGTTGATATTAAGAAAAGATGAGTTGGCAAATTGAAGTTTAAGTGAAGTAGTAAGTTGAGAAGTTAAAATTTTAGTGGAATTTGATAAAGATTATTGGGATATTGATGATTTAATGTATATTCAATACATAAGATAAGTGAAATGACTAATATTGCACATGAAAGTATTATGAATTGAGTAATGAGATTGATAGTATGAGAATTTGTTTTGAAGTAAAAATGAAAGTGGATAAGCAAATAAAAATGAGTTATATTAGGTCATTTTAATGAAAAGGGTAAAAATGGATATGGAAGTATATTAAATATTTTTAAAGATGAAAGTGAAAGAGATGTCACATTGGGAATGTGACTAAAATGGATGTGAAGTGTTATTATAGTCAATATATATATATATATATATATTTGTGCTGTGTGAATAAATATTTTATATCATACTGGAAGATTTGGTACTGGATTGCGCTCGCTGGCTCTCTTAAGTGGGAGGTCAGGTGTTCGATCCAGGGAGGCGACTTGCACTCATGTGTCTTGGGGGTAAGCCAAACAAAAGAATCCTACAGGAGGGCCCGTGAGGGCAGTTTAGTACTGTAGCAGCCCAGCCCAGAGGCCCTGGGGGTTTCTCCGGATAGGAATGGCTCAGCAGGTGGACTGGGACGGTTGTTACAGTTATAAAGGAAAATTTGTATTGAATGTATGATAAATAAGAGTATCTAATTAAGGATATACATGTATATGATATGTGAATTGAGTTTTCAATATGAATGAAATTATGATATATAAACAAATGTGTGAATCACATTATGAAGGTGACCTATGAATATGTATATGGTATAATTATAGAATTAGTGATATGGAAAATGATGTTATATGTATTAGTGGACCTAAGAGATATTAGGTCTTGAACTGTGTAAAGCTAAATGGATTATGTGATGGAAGTGAGAATAGCATGGACTTAAGTAATAGTGGACAGTGGAAATTGTTATGATGAACACTGAACGTGATGATTATATGATATTTAGAGTCCCAAAGTATTCACATATGTAAAGTTCTAAGTAATTATATTATAAGAGATTGTAAATGGATTGGAAATGGAGTGACGAATAGAAATTGTATAAGAACTGCATATGATTGAATATGTATATAGTAATATTGTTGAAACATGAATTAGGTTGATAAGGATCATATAATCGAGTGCAAATTAGTTTGAAATGGAGTTGGAATGTGTTAATTTCTGTTATACCAAAAATGTAAAGATTGAGAATAAAGTTATATAAGAACAGTATTGATTTGAAAGTTTCAAGCTTGAATATTAATCTCTTAAAGCCATGTGTTTTGTTCAGTATATTTGATCGGTTAATTTGTTATCCATGGATTTGGATCTTAGATTTAATGATTGTAATACAGATTTGGTGAGATTGAAAATTATGTTGGAGAAGTATAGTTAAAAAGTTATGATGGATAAAGTTGTACCTTATCATTTTATGTTAAGAATTTGGTTATAATTATGAAGGTAAAAAGAAAAAAAAATTATGGAAATGTGTTGAGTTATGGGTAATATGACAAAAAAAAAAGGTAATCAATATAACTATGACAATGATATGAAATGAATTCATAATACTTTCATTTATGGTATGTAATGAATGAATGAACTCGAGGTTTGAGTGAATGAATTATAGATTATAAATGTGGTATAAAAAAATTGTTATGAGAAATGGTGGGAATTATAATAAGATAATAGAGAAGAAATTATGTATATATTGAAAGATAATTTGAAGTGATTTGTTATTATGATAATTTGACTAAAAATGGATCGGAAGAGATCAAAAATTGAATTTAAGTTTGCCCTAAGGGAATTAAGTTATATATATACATATATGGATATTGTGAAATTTCATGATAAGTTAAATAAATTAATCGTTGGTTGAAATTGAACAAGATTGGAATGTGAGTATATTGTGACAGATAGATCATTTGATCTAGATTGGGCTAAGATTATGAGTCATTATTGAAATTTAATATGTATAGTTGTACTAAGAGTATAATTATTTACATGATATGTATATGATGTAAAATTTTAAAGTGTGAATGGACATGAATAAATGAAGTTATAGTAGTTATAAATCATGATAAAAAGGGAAAAGATTGGTTATTTATAAAATAAGTTGAAAAATAATGTATTAATATGTAAGTTAAGTGAAAAGCATGCTAAAGAAGTAACTCCATTTGTGAAAAATAAGGATCTTGTTATCCATTGAGATTTGATAAATGTCTATTTAAACAGTGATTGTGATGACGGGATAATTAATGCTCAGATAAAAACCAATGGTTTCTAAGGTTAAAGTTGAGAAAGTATTATTAAAGAGATGAAGGAACAAAATATATTAAATATAAAGATTAGACGAAGTATAAGTGTGCTATAAAATGATCTGATTCTTGTATAAAGATATTAATAGAAAATGTAATGAGATCTTGTGAATGTTTGATCAAGGAAGTAATAAGATGTATAAACATATAGAATGATGAGATATGGAATTTAAAGAAGGTGGTTGATTCTAAAGAGAAGAATTGAAGTTATATGATTTGATAATATAATAACTTAAGCATATAATTAACTTCATATGGAGGTTAAGATGATATTGTATTATGAATGGATTACAATTATACTAGATAATTTCGAGGACGAAATTATTTAAGGGGGAGAGAATTGTAATATCCCAATGTTTGCCCAAGAAGTTTGGATATAATTGTTGTTTGTTTGAATTATGTGTATATGTTATGTTGATAAGAAAAGAAATTGAAAAGAGAATGTTTATGTATTGTTTAAAAAGGAAAGGAATGTGTAGAGAGAAAGTGTATATGTTGGGTATATGGTAATATATATAACATATATATTAGTCAAAATGGATGGTCAATGCAAGAGGATATTTATTTGTGGTATGTGAAATTACTTAAATGGGCATATAAGTGACAAAAGTTAAGTTAAATGGATGAGGGCATTTAGGTAATTGCCTTGTTAAAATTGCTTGGTGGATATTTAAAGAAGAAGAGAAGTTGGATTTGTCTTCATTTTCTCTTCTTTGTTTGGTGTGGCCGGCTACCAAAGGGAAAGGAAGAGCAAGTGAGGTGTTTTGATTTCTAACATCAAATTGAAGGAAGAATCAAAGGATGAAGTTGGAGATTTGTGAAATTTCTTCAATTGAGGTAAGTACTCTCTTGTTTTCCTTTGTTATTTTTGAAGTTGTGTTTGAAATGAGTTGTGGTTTGTTAACATTATGATTTGGTGTGTTTGAGATGTGTTTATGAGTATTGGAATTGATTGTGAGTTAAAAAGGTTAAATAGGTGTTGGTTTTGTTTGAAAATGGTAAGTTAAGTAGATGTTGTTATTGAAAGAAGAAGATTGATGTTGGTTTTAGGGTTTGATGTGGTAATTGATTGAATGTATGGTTAGTGTAGTGTTAATGTGAATATTGTGATGAATATGTGTTAATAACATTGACTACATTCATTTGAATGAGGTTGTGTTGTGTATAAGGTGTTGTTAATTCAATCAAAGGAGTTTTGGTTATGTTTAGGGTTTCATTCATGAGAGACACGGCCAAACCAAGGGAGAGACACGGCCAAACTAAAGAAATTTTGAGAGACACGGCCAAGTCTATGAAATTTTGGCAGTGTTGGGTGATTTTTGGAGGAGACACGGCCGTGTCCCTTGCCCATGTTGGCTTCTGTTGCTTTTGGTTGAGAGGCTTTTGGTTGAGAGACACGGCCACAAGCTTGGCCGTGTCCCTTGGGTGTGTTGGCTACTGTGATTGTTCTTTGCTCTTCTTGCTTTGTGGAGATTGAACATATATTTGATGATGCATATGATTCTAAATGAACAATGTTATGTTATGCATTGTGAATCTTGTGAATGATAATATGTTATATGAATAATGTGACTAATATTATGGCTTGTATAGTGTGGAAGAGATGTGGATCATTCAAAAAGGTATGTGCAATGCAATTTCTTATGATGAATTACCTTAATGTTAATTGAGACATAAAGAAATGTAGAACTAATGTTTTGAGTTATAATGATGTGAATGATAGGATTGAAACATGCCTAGATGCTATGATTGAATAATGGTATGTTGTTTAGTTAATGTAATTGATGTTGTATATTATAATGATGAATCAAATGGATTATGAAGTCATTGTGATTGGCTATGATGATTTAATAGAGTTGTGAAGCCATTGTGATTGGCTATGATGATTCAAATGTGATGTGAAGCCATTGTGATTGGCTATGATGATACAATTGTGATAATTGAGGCATGTTTGCCTAGATGATGATTCAATTGAGAATGGAATGGATAATGAAATAATAAATGAATTGTGTGGCTAATGTGTTATTCCATTTTCAGAGTTTGTTGTTGGTGGCATGCCTAATATTAGTAACAATCTCTTGAAGTTAGGTTGGCTAAGTCCTTGAAGCCTAATTGAGATGTTACAACCCTTGAAGCTAGGTTGGATTGGTTCTTGAAGCCAAGTTGGGTTGATACTTAGCATGCTTTGTTCCCCTTGAAGCTTGGTTGAACCTAAATGCTTGAAGCCTAGTTGGGATAATGATAATGATAATGTGATAATTAAACCAAAGCATTAACTTTGAAAGTCGAATAGCATATTAGTGTCTGTTGGGCCCGAGTCTGTCTTTGTTGACAATGTGATATACAAATGTTGAAATAAATGAATAAATGAGATATATGATTGCCTTTGTTGGAAATGTGATTTATGATCGGTGAATTGTGAATAAAGTAATGTTATGAAGTGTGAAGTGCAATATGTGTATTGATATATTAATTGTGAGGATTGATGATGGATTATGGTTGCTGATAATGATATGTATATATGTATATCATATATGAAATGAGTTGAGATGTATGAAAGGTACAATTCAAAAGGAAAATCATGATAGGAATCTAATGGTATATGGAATTGATATATCATCATATGTTAATATTTTTATAATGTATGTTTATATTTTATATTTGTACTACTAAGCTCTCGGGCTTAGCGCGGATGTGTAATCGCGCAGGTGACTAGGTGGAAGATGTGAAGTCTTTCGTTATGCCACGAGAAGAGTAAGAGTTGTCGAGACCAACTTGAGGGTAATGCATACATGTACAACTGTTAATTATGATGTATTTCTGACGAGAGAATATTTATATGTATAAAAGAAGATTTGATAAAGATAATGATTTTGTATAAGTTATTTAAATTAACGTATTATGGTTTGAACTATGTTACAGGTTTTAAAAATGTAATGACAAGTGGCATCCTTATACTTTATATACTTACTGTATGTATACTAAGTATATGTATAGTACTTATATAGAGTATCGGGGTGTTACAAAGACCTTACCTCACCTTGGGGTCTCCTACCTCTACTTTTCCCTACTCTGGCTGCTGCTGTAAGTCCCTGTGCCCTCTCTACACTCTTGGAAGCTGCAACCAACTGAGAGAAATCATGATATCGAGAACCTGCCACTAAGCACATGATAGAGGGTCTCAACCCCTCCTCAAACCTTCGGCATCTGTCAAACTCATCTGATATAATCCCTCCAGCATACTGGCTCAGCCGAATGAACTCAATCTCATACTCAGTCATTGTCCTGGTGTCCTGCCTCAAACTCAGGAACTCCATCTTCTTAGCATACTTATACTCCTTCGGAGTATACTTCTTCTTGAATGCCCATAAGAAATCGACATAAGTCAAAACTGGTGGATCAGCTGTACCATGGGGAACCGTCTTCCAGCACTCATAAGCATCCCCCTATAGAAGTGATCTAGCATAATCAAACTTCTCCCCTAGACTAGCCTATAGCTGAATAAATACTCTATGGACCCTGTCCAGCCACTGCTCTGCTACAGCAGGGTCTGTAGTGCCAATAATATCTATGGCTCCAAATTTTCTCAGCTTATCGTACTTCCGCATCGGCAACTACTGCTATGACTATGGCTGCTGAATTGGAGCCTACCTCAATAGCTCCACCATATGTCATACCCAACCCAGTGAAATCTCCTTAGCTGCTGGTCCAACAGGCACAAAAGCAGACATCTCTCCAGCAGACTCAACACTAGCTCTAACTCTACCCTTTTAAACATATTCTTTCATCATTTAATAATTCACACAAACACATTCACAAGCATGAGCCCAAACAAACTAATACATCATTCAAATATCAGAGTTACTGTTTTGGTCCATAATGACACTAAGTGTCTAGCCCGAAGGCAAATCAAGTAATGCTCAAAAGCTAGCCCCAAAGGTAAATCATATCACAGAGACACCAAGCGTCTAGCCCCAAAGGAAAAGAGTGAGGATAGCCTCATAAGCATGCCACCAAACACAGAACTTTGAAAATTGAATAACATAATAGGCACACAATTTAATTCACATTTTCCATCATCAATTTCTTTCTCATTTTCCCATTTTTTTCTCATTCATATCAATGTCATTTCATTTTAACATTTCATCACAACATAGAATATTTTATAACAAAACCACATTACCCAAGAACTTTGGATCATTTTCATATTTTGCATATAATTCACATTTTATTCAATCTAGCTATTAATAATGGCTTTACATAATGCATATATAATAATTTGCATGTCACAACATAATGTTCATATATCAAGTAGCTTAACACATTTTCCATCCAAAATGTGTCAAGCCCAATCTAATGCCAACATATCTAATTTATCAAAAGTTTGTACTTACCTTAGAAAGCACTCCAAAACAAAGCTTTAAAACTCCCACCAACCTTCTCTTCCAAGTTGCCCTTCAACACTAGGGTTGGGCAAACGACTCTCTCTCAATGCCTAAGCCAAATGTGATCATAAACAACCATTTAATATCACATTCTAAGGCATTCTCAACATCAAACCATTTAAATTAGGATTTACAAATGAAAGACAAAGAAAAGAGTTATTTTGGACAATTTCCTCAAGTAACACACCTAACAACATGGGCATGTTAATGACCTTGTCATTAACCCACTTTTACAGAAGCTTTGACACGTTCAACAACATGGGCATGTCACTGCCTTTGTCATTAATTCTGCATTATAAAAATTTTGACACACCCAACAACACGGGCGTGTTATTGGCCGTGTCAATTATTTTGCCTTACAGTAGCTACAACACGCTCAGAGACATGGCCGTGTTACTGGTCGTGTCATCAATGTTGAAACTCAGCGCCATTGACATGCCCAACGACATGGCCGTGTCACTGGCCTTGTCAAGCAAAATTTCTGCATTTCGTATACTCTACCATTTCAACACAACCACTTTAAAACTCAACTTAAATTCAACCATTTCTTCAATCCAACCTTAAAATCATTATTAACTACTCAAAACCAACTTCATACATACCCAAATAAGCTATTAAAACATGTTAATACACAATCCCAAAATCTACATATCATATTCTTCTATAGAATTCCAAAGAACTTGCAAGATTAATAAAGAAACTTACCAATTGATGAAGAATCCTCAAAAACTCCACTTGAATCCTTGAAATCCCTTGTAAAATTGGTGTATGGTAGAAGAAGAAAGCTCCTTACTCTCTCTCTCTCTCAACTCCCGGCAAGGAAGAAAGGAAAAGAAAATATCTCACCTCTTCCTTTAATCCCATCCTTATATATATATATATATACACACATTATAATCACTATACACTTAATTATACAATATATATATATATATATGTGATGTATATCTTAGGTATATGTTTATATCTTGTTTATTTCAAATATATTTCAAATATACATTCTACTTTATCACTTAAATTCTTTTTATTTTTCATTTAAATCATTTATTTAATTTATCCAATTTAATTTTTTGATTTTATTTTATTTAATTTTCAAAAATTAGGGGTGTTACAGTAATTCGGATTATGATTGAAACTTGAAGATTTTGTATGCCAAGAGACCAACTTTAATGGTGTTACATATATGTATAATTTATGTTATCGTATACTTTAGTTTTGTATAAATTAAATGCATTATATGTATATTAAATATGTTTTGAGGAAACGTTATATATATGTGAATACTTTTGATAAGTATTGATGCTTAAGAATGCAAATTTGCAATGTACGTTGGTTACATTTGAGAATATTTGAGTATATGTTTAAAATGATAAATATTTATAAACTTTAAAGAAGTTTGGGAGGATTATTGGAGATTGTTTTTATAAATATTATATAAGTGTGTTTAAATATTTAAGTATTCAATGGAGAAATAATGGAATTTGAAACATTATATTTTGGGAGTACTTTTTTCAATGCAGGTTGTATTTTTATTAATTTTGGGATTTATTGAAAATATAAATAAAATTTTGGCAAATTTTTTCAAGAGATTTTCTCTTATAAATTAATCTAATTATATTTTAACTATAATTATGTTTAAAGAGAGTGATTCTACAGTAAATTATTATACCACTCTTGCATTCTATATATGTATTTTATTTAATATATGTACTTTACTTATATATGATATATATACTATATGTATATAGGGTATAAGAGTGTTACACTCACACTACGTATAACTCATTATATCACAAACATCAGTGTACTATACTCATAATCACAAACCATGCATACTCTATGTGATCTTTTTTTATCTTAATCTCATTCAAATGTCCACATGTAATAAACTCAATAATAACATATTATACAACATTCACAATCAATTGTCAGGATGTCCAAATGCATTCATAATGAATAATTATATCCATTTATAAATACATATGATAGATGTAAATGCATGAGATATAGATAAATATATTAAAAGGCCCAAATTTGATGACATTTAAATCAACTTTTTTTTTGAAGTGTATATTGTTTAGTGACTAGGAAGAAGTCTAAAAAGCTTATATTGAATAAAATATACAAATCATTAAAATAGTGACAACCTAAACTTAATCTTTAGAATTATACCCAAATAACTAGAGTGTTAAAATGGGTGACGACATGCAAACACAACACACAAGGCACGTACAATTAGCAAATTAGAATTGATCCTTAGTGGATTAGTGTCATAAATAAGTTAATACGTTTATGATATTATTTAAAACAAGTTATATAATGGATTGATATACAATCTCACTATAATGCATTTAATTAAAATAACATCATTTCAATAAAATTTAAAATTAGATTGTTTTATTATTATTTGACCTAAAAGAGTAAAATAAAATTTATACTTATTTATTTAATATATTTATATTTTAATATTATTTTCATCATAATTTTATTTTATGAACAATATTATTTCAACTGATTATATAAGAATATAATATTATTTTATATTATAAATGTTATATGAATTAATAAGTCATATTAGGTTTTAGTCATGTCAGGTTTTAAAATTTATATATAACATATTTAAATAAATATATTATATATTTATCTTATTCATATAATCTATTTAAATCTTATATTATATTAGAGTTGAAATATCTTGATATAATAAATAAATTATTTATATTTATCTAAATTCGAATCGTATCGCAAAAATAGATGAACACGGCCATTTCAACAAAATCTTTTTTATACTTATAAATAACTCCTAAAACTCTACAGTAATTCAATAATCCCTCTTGAATCTTTAAAATTGATAACCAACATAATTTCTCAATTTATCAGTCATTCATAGTGCTAACTTTGATATATTATCTAAAAGTGATTTATTTAAAAAAGACAGATTTTAAATTTTAAAAGTTTTTATAAACTATTTGTATAAAATCTACTTTACTTTCACAACATTTCTCAATTTCATTTTTCTCTCTCTTTACATATATTATATATATTATTTTAAATATAAATATAAATAAATAAACATATTTTTTGCAAAATAATGTTTTAAAATATATAAAATTCAAGTTATCATAAAATAAAGGAGATGAGTAAATTTTTTTTTACCAATGATAATAACTCTCAAACTAAATTCGTTTTACTATTTGAATGTTTAAATTGGATAATTTTGTTTATTTAATATTTTTTTTAGAGAATCTAGTTATTGATTTATTTTATAATCTCCTTGTATTGTAGATTTTTGTAGCTTTCCCTAGGCATTGCTCCATGCATGATTGGCGGATCTTTGGTTGGACCAATAAATGGTTTTATTGTCTGGCAATGGACCGTCCACATTAAATGGTCCGACCCGTTTGCGGCTACATGGATTCTCATCTCTTAAGGTTAATTGTGTAAATGGACAGTTTCCGCGTACTCGCCATAAATAATTGTGGTGCATCTTAGCCTTTTCTGGTTCTTGCTACGATGCCCTTGTACTTCTTTTTATATGATTTCATACCCCAATTATTAAGGGTTTTTTTTTTCTAATTGACCAATTATTAAAAGTTTTTAACTGAATAATAATATATAATTTGAATTAAACCTCCCAAAAAAAAAAGTTGCATGATATTTGGGATTGTTAATGACGAAGTAAAATATTTTCTTTGGTAAAAGTGCATTTTTTTTAAATATTTTCTAAAAATTTTAATTTTTTATTACAAATAAATCATATTCTTTTATATAAAAATAAAAAATTATAATAAAATTTTTTGTTTCAATATATTTTTATTTTAATATTATTTTGGAAGCATTTACATATTAAAAATCCAAATAATGAGAAGAATAGAAAGTCGAGTGACATTTTTTAAAAATTTAAATAGATAATTTATTTTTCTTAAGATAAAATAATAAAATTTAAAAAATAAAACTCAATTTGTAATTTATGAATATGCTTTTCTTTTTAAGACATGATATATATGTACTTAATTATAAATTCATACTTAAGTCTTAAATTTTATAAGCAATTAATTATTAAACTAAATTCAAAATATTTAATTTATTTTAAATATTATCTGCAAAAACTTTAAATTTTTAGGAATTCTAACATCAAATTTTACTATCAATGTATATAAGTATACACTTCATTATATAATCATTTTTCAAAAAAAATAATATATTAAAAAACTAATTATTACTTAATTATCAATAATTAAAATATTTTAAAGCTTACAGGCAATGAATAATAAATAATATAGTTTATAAATTTTAATCACTCTCAATATCACTATTAATATTTCTTTTGTGAGAATATAAGAAGTTATTAAAAATATATATAATTAAAATTAAATATTTTAGTTTATCTTATAATTTAAATTTAAATTCAAAATCTAAGAAGATAGAAAATAATATAAAAATGTAGAAAAGTAAACAATTACATTTATCAAAAAGAAATTAATAAATAAAAATAAAAAAGAAGAAGATTTCTGGTAACAAATAAAAATAAAAATAATATAAGGTCCTAAGAAGAAGAAAAAAATTAGGATAAGAAGCACTTAAAATATGAAAAGAAAAAATGAAAATGATGATGCAATGGTGGGATCTTCTTTTTATAGTAAGCTATTAATTTCACTCGTTTTCTCTCGTTTAATTTATTTATTTTTTTAATTTTTAATTTTATTTTTCTACCATTTCGGCTGTTTCTTATAATTTCCAATACTTTCCTTTCCTTTCCGTTGCTTTCCACTGCCCTTTCCCTTTACGTTTGCTTTTTCTGTCTCTGTGGCTTAAATACAGTCTTCGCTTTTAACTGCAACATCGCAGCTACTTCCTCTCCCTCACTTCAAAGTATAGGTCTCCGTCTTCTTCTTCTTCTTCTTCTTCTTCTTCTACTCAACAATTATTATCATTATTATTATTCTCTTTCTTCTCTTCAGTTCATGTGATCCGTAAGTTCTCTCTCTCTTTTTCTTCTTCTTCTTTTCTTTTTTTTTCTTTAATAATTGAAGTGTTTTTATGGGTTTTTGGTTTGAATTCTTATTATGGATTTTCCGATTAGAAATATGTCTTTTTTTGGGATTTTGCTTTTTTTTTATTGTTTGGATTATTTGGCAGATTTTTCTATTTTTTGTTTTTAGTATTGTGAAAATATTTATGAAGAAAAATGATAATTTTTTTTTTTGTAGATGCTATTCAGTGACATAGTAGGTAGAGGTTCAGTTAGGAGGGTCCTTATAAGGAAAATTATAGAAGATCAGGTTCTTAAAATTATAGAAGATCATGTTCTTACTTTTTCTTCTTTTTTTTTTTTAATTTCTTGATTGTATAAAAGTTTTTATTAGTTTTTTTTTATGGGTAGTTAAGTTGTTAAATTGTAAAAAAAATTATTTAGAAAATTGGTATGTTTGTTTTAAAATTCCTATTTCAGAAAGCTGTTATGTACAGAGGGCTTTTTTTTGCAGTTATTAATTCTTGGGTAATGATAGGGATATCTATTGAATTTGCTTTTGCTAGAACTAGTTAATTTTGCTAGTTTTATTTAGCTATATTGATTTAATTGCTAAATCATTGTTGATCTAAAAAGTTTCACTGCATAATTAATTGATTTGACCTGGGTTTTATTAATTGATTTGTGTTACTTGAACAATGTTTGTAGGCAAACTTTCTGGGGTAAAAGATGGTTGCGGAATCGTGGTTTCGTATTCTTTGGAAGATTCCACGAAAGCATGAGTCTGGTAATGAGAAGGTGGTGATTGGGGTTTTGGCCTTTGAAGTTGCTAGCTTGATGTCTAAGCTAGTTCACCTATGGCAGTCTTTGAGTGATAAACAGGTTTCTAGGTTGAGAGAAGAGATATCAAATTCTCTGGGTATCCAAAAGCTTGTATCAGAGGATGATGATTTCATTGTTCGTTTGATTTGTGCAGAGTTGAATGAGAGTATGGTAAATGTTGCAAAAGCTATAGTCAGATTGGGAAAGAAATGTTCTGACCCGAGTTTGAAGAATTTCGAGCATGTTTTTGATGAGTTGATCAATCTTGCTGCTGATCCATATGGATGGGAATTTTCTTATAGAAAGATGGATAAGAAGGTTAAGAAGATGGAGCGATTCATTTCAGTCAATGCTAGTTTGTATCAAGAAATGGAGATGCTTGCAGATCTTGAGCAGACTGTAAAGAGAATGAAGGGTAATGATCCTGAGCCAGAT
Organism: Garcia nutans; assembly: GCA_947685225.1. Taxonomy (NCBI): domain Eukaryota; kingdom Viridiplantae; phylum Streptophyta; class Magnoliopsida; order Malpighiales; family Euphorbiaceae; genus Garcia; species Garcia nutans. The sequence continues at coordinate 41,637,509 of CANTUV010000017.1, forward strand.
AATTTGCTTGATTATCAGAAGAAGCTTGTGTGGAAGCAGCATGAAGTGAAGAATCTAAGGGAAATCTCACTTTGGTATAGAAGCTATGATTATACAGTTCGCCTTTTAGTCAGATCACTGTTCACTATTTTCAGTAGAGTCAATCATGTGTTTGGCATTAATTCCTTCGTTTCCAGTGGGCAATCAAAAAATCTGAAATCAGATTCTATTTATCGCAGTCAGTCAGTATCTGCACTACTACAGTCTTCAGTTCATCCATCTGAGAGCAGTGGCATTCCTAGATTTTCTTCTGGCCCCCTTGGTGGTTTTATCGCAAAATCAGGTCCAATTTCGAAGCCGAATAAAACTAATCATTTCTACTCTGGTCCTCTTGGTGGTCCAACTGGAAAATCAGGTCCTATTTCTGGTCAGAATAGAAATATGAACTTCTTCTCAGGTCCCCTGGGAAAGCCAACAACAAAGTCAGGCCCAATCTCCAGAATAACTAAAAGCAGCAAGAAAATGTGGCAAACTCCTCAATCACCTGCCCTTAAGGGGAAGAAACCACCATCAAAACCGAATCGATTGACTCAAGTTGGCCCTTTTAAAGGGTGCATGGTAGCTACAAACAGTTCCCCTGTCGCTAGCTGCTACTTGAGTTCAAATGTGGTTCATTCAGAAGCCAGGGAAAATAACATTGGACACCTTTCTCAATGTGGCACGGCTCATACTGCACTGTCATTATTTGATTCTCAGTTCAAGGTATTGCATGCTCTTCCTGGAACTCTTGGTGCTGTGGCTTTGGCCCTACACTATGCGAATGTTATTGTTTTAATTGAAAAGTTAGCTGCATCTCCTCACTTAATTGGTCATGATGCAAGAGATGACCTATACAATATGTTACCTGCAAATGTGAGAACTGCATTGAGAGCAAGGCTAAAGCGTTACTCTAAGAGCTTGGCTTTATCAGTTTGTGATCCTACTCTTGCTGAAGAATGGACTACGGCAATGGCTTCAATATTAGACTGGTTGGCTCCACTTGCTCACAATATGATTAGATGGCAATCAGAGCGAAGTTTTGAGCAGCATAACTTTGTGTCAAGGACAAATGTGCTCCTGGTACAGACTCTTTACTTTGCCAATCAGGAGAAGACAGAGGCAACAATAACTGAGCTTCTGGTTGGTCTCAATTACGTTTGGAGATTTGGACGAGAACTCAATGCAAAAGCTTTGCAGGAGTGTACTAGTGGCAGAGTATTTGATGAGTTTTTGGAGCTTGACAAGTGACAATATCATCAAAATTGGGGCTGCCATAATTCCAGTTATCCCTCAATTTACTGGATTTGAGATTTGTATATGGGTAAAGATTCCAACAGTTGGCAGGTACATCATCCATGAGGTTTCTCAAATCTACTGGAAAAATGTTGCTCATTTGCTGGGTGAAGAAGAGATTGAAACTCTGCATTCTCTCTGGAATTTTCTATGCCAAAAGGCATTTTTATTGAATTTGAGGTATAGTTTAAGCTTCTAAACTCTGGTTCTATTTTTTCCTTTTGTGAGTGGAGTTTTCCCTCATTTAGCCACTATCTTATTCCTCACGAAATTAGTATAGCCTGATTAATTTATCTATATTCGATGATTTGTGTATATTTATCTGCGATATCTATCTATTAATTGTAAATTTACCGTATAAGTTTATGGTGATTGAGCATACTTCCTTTTTAGAATGGGCTTTGGTTTCATGGTAACAAAAATTCTAAGTGTAAATCAAATTTCAGAGAATGCTATTTGTCTCCAAACTCATTTTAGTTAGGGTGTGTCAAAAGGTCATGCATGACATGCAAATATGATCTATGAAACACGAAAAATTAGCGGGTTATGAATGATTATTGACAGAGTTGCTAATATAATTCGTTGCTGAAATAAATTAAAACAGATCGTGTGATGGACTAACATGTGTATTTGTTTAAAATAGTAAAAGTAAGTCTATACTTAATTTTTAAAAGATTTTCTTGCAAAACTTGTGTTAGCAATCCAATATCATCTCCTTGGCTCTCTCTCTTCATTGCTAAAGTCTCAAGCATACTCATATCTCTTTTATATTTGCCTTTCTTTTATTTTCTATGCATGTTTAAGAACATTTCATTGATGCATTTTACATTTTAAACCATTCTAATCATGATTTTATCTTAAGAAAATAACATTATTTTATAATGTACAAAGTAGGTTGTGTTGGGTTTTATGATTTTTATACAATTTAATCCATTTAAATAAATGTTATACCTGTGTTGTGTTCATATAATTCATATAAATTTCATCATGGAATATTTTGACATGATTAATAAATAAGCCGTGTTGCATTAATTCTAATAATCATCAAAGTAAATTAACCGACACAAGCATATCAACATGTTTTGATGTCTCCAGTTTTAGTTTTGTTAAAAATTGCATTTTTTTTTATCTTTACTATTGCTATTTTGCATTATAGCAGCAAGAGGTAGGACAAAAAGCAGCTCTACGAAGCTAATCAAAAGAAGCCTTTTATTCTTTTCTCTTCATTATGGGTGCTAGTGTGTCGTGAATTAGTCAAGAGACAATAAAAAAATCGGATCCCTTGTGATGCAATTGCATTTTTTAAATTATGCAAGTGGTTCACAAGATTTAGCAGAGAACTTTTTTTTTTCTTCCTTTTCTTTGTTTTTGGTTCAATGTTATGTGCCTGTTGATCTACTGTATTAAGTTTGTTTTATGTAAATATTGATTTTGCATTTGCATTGAAGATTGCTCTTGGAAGTGCGTGAATGGTTCTAAATAGATGCCGGTTTCTGAAATCTCACTGCAGACTTCTCGTACTCTACATGTTGAATTGCTGTCAAGCATGCAGAGAGAGAGAAGGAAAAAAAGAAATATATTAGTATAGGACAATGTTGAAATGTCCTTTGATAGCTTGAAAGTGCAAGAAAGAAAAAAAAAGTAGTATTATTATGGAACATGTTGAAATGTTATTTGATAGCTTTAATACTACTTAGTTGAACAGAGTCAACCCATGGTTTTTCTTCCCTGCAGTTGACTGACTTGGAAATGATAAAAATAGTATTATTCCTTGTATCCTTACTACGAAAAACTGTCGTTGTATTTCGGGATTTTTTTTGTTAATCAAATAATACTTCCTCCCTATTATTTACATACATACAAAAAAGTAAAATGAACACAAAAATTAAAAAAATTTCACTTTTTTCATCTCTATTTACTTAAATACCTTTAAAAAAATATCCCTCAAAATCTATTTTTAAGGTAAGGGTATAAATGGTATTTTGCCTCATTCCACTTTCCAAAATTTATCTAAAATGACATATTTTCTATATAAAAGATACATCAAAAAAAAAATTTTTCCTATATAAATGATACGAAGGGAGTATTATTTATTTATTTTTTCTATGTATTTAAGATCAAGTAGTTTTTTTTTAAAAAAAATTAATATTTACAATTAACTAGAAAAATATAATATTATTTATATGTTTTTGCTATTTATTTAAGATTATGAATTTTTTTTAAATTAATATTGATAATTTATTGTAAATATACTATTTAAAAGTTGTAGACTATATTAAATTGTGATAATTTTTTATGTTAGATAGTAAAATATAAATAATTAAATTGAAATAAAAGTTTTATTTGGTGTAAAGGAAGATTATAAAAATTTTAAAAAAATAAATATTGAAAATAAAATCAATTTAGTACGAATAAAAGAAATATAGTTTCAGATAAAAATAAAATTTATATTATATATATTTTAATTGAGATTACTAAATAGTTTAATTAATTGATAAATATGATATATATAATATTTATAATAATAAATATATATTTAAATTTATTTAAATATTAACATATTACATAGTAAATGTATCAAAAAATTTAAACACTAATAGAGATAGAGAATGTGGTAAATGAAAACGTATTATCTGTTGGATACAGACCTACAATACACTAATAAATGAATGATTTTAATTTTTTTAATTAAAATATTATAATTATGACATTTATTTATAATACCAATAATAATTTTAAATATAATGATTTAAATTGTAATGACAATGTATTATTTTTTTTTCTTCTAGGTATAGATTTATTGAATTAATAATAATAATCATTGAAAATAAAATTTCATATAAATTTTTTTTTTATAATAGGTGGTTAAATTTTAGTTAAATTGTAATAATTAATATGACTAAAATTAATATTTAGGTTACCAATTATATATAATATTACTTTTAATATGATATTAAAAGTAATAATAATAAAATTTTAAGTTATAATAATAAAAAAATAAAAAAATAATACCAAAATATATACTTTTACATTTATTTAAAATTTAAATATTATAGTAATTTAGTAGAATAACTATAGTATAATTTATAATATATTCATTCATACATTATATATTATACATATTAAGTTTATGTACATTTATTCTAATAAAAACTCTCTCTCTCTTTCATTAATTGTTTTAAGTCTAATTGAGAGATGTTTTAAGTCCATATTATTAAATAAAAACTCTCTCTCTCTTTCATTAATTGTTTTAAGTCTAATTGAGAGATGTTTTAAGTTCATATTATTAAAGTAGTTGGATGCAATTTCATTGTAGACCTACAATGAAATTGCATTCAAATTTAATCAATATAATAGATATTCACAACTCTAAAAAAAGGGAGGGTACTTCGTTCTCTCTACGACCACTCTCTTTATGGTATCAAAATAGCTATTTTGAAACTGCATTTTCCTTTTGACACTTTGTTTTTCTTTTTTCCTAGCAACCTTATAAAATATCCTCTATTAACTCTAGTTAGTTTTATTTAACTAGTAGTTTAGAGGTAACTAACTTCCGTTGTAGAAGCTTCATATGTAAACTAACTTAGCCACGTTAGTTATTATAAGAGAATTTGTGTATATAAAGCAACTAATGGTCATCTTGAATAACAAAAGTAGAAATTCATCTCTCTTCATCCTAGTTTGTTGATTTTTTTTTTTTTTTGGCTTCTTGATGCAATCTTGATAAGGTATCAGAGCTTTTTTTTCTCTTGCAAAGATTGTTTTCTTCAGATTGTGTTCTTTCTTTGATTTTCATTTGATACTGCAAACTGATTTTTATTTCTTCACACCATAAAATAGGGATGAGCATCGGTCGGTTCTGTTAATTAACCGAATCGATTTTCTTAAAATTTTTTAACCAAACGGATTGAATTTATATTTCGGCCAGCTCGGTTAATTAACCAAACTAAATCGGTCGGTTCAGTTAATTAACCAAATCGATCAATTTTTTTTTAATTTTATAATAAAAATTTTATTTAGAACAAAAAATTAATATAATTAAATAACTAAAAAAACTTATTAAAAAAACTAAAAAATAACTTTATTTTGCAATAAAAGTTTATATTTATAGTAAAAAAAATTAATATAGTTAAGTAATTAAACAAAAATAATAAAAAAAATTTTAAAAAAAAGAGGGTTCGGTTAATGGTTAACTGGCCAAACCAAACCGGTTAACCGTTAACCGAATTAAAAATTGAATTTATATAAATTTTTCGACCGAACCGACTAAATTATTCTAAATTCGGTTAATCGAACTAAATTTTCGGTCTATTAACCTAAAATTCGATCGATTAATCAAATTTTATCTACTCTTACCATAAAGCTTGTTTTTTTTTTTCCCATTTCTCAATTTGTTATGACTGAACAAACAACCCAAGCAATCCAAACAATCCAACCTACCAGATTTCCTGAAGAACAACTCAGTAGCCCTAATTATCTTCACCCAAATGAAAATTTAGCACTACTTCTTGTATCTCATGTTCTTTCAGGCCCTAATTACCATTTAGGCATAGAGCCATGATAATGACATTGCTCTCCAAGAACAAATTATCTTTCTAGGATGGTTCAATTAGAATTCCTAATACAACTAATGTGTTATACCCATTATGTCAAAGATATAATACAAATATTATTTTTGGCTATTGTGTTCTTTGTCTAACTCAATTACTCAAAGCATTATATGGCATGATAATGTTATGGATGTATATCTCAAGGATTATTTTTACTAACACTATAAGAATGTATCGATTTACCGACAGATATTTATCTACAAAAAGAATTTTATTGGTATTTTTTAACAGAATATCGAGAGAATAAATGAGAAAAATAAATTAAAAAAATATACTGACAGATTATCGACCGATTACCAAAAGATTACCTTAACGAGAGAAAATTTGCCAGCAAATGATGTCACCAATAATTGGCTTCATCATTTGCCCACTAAATTTATTGACAACAAAAATAGTAGTCGGTAATTTGTAGCAAAAAATTGTGGCGTGAAGGTTTACTAATGAAATATGATGACCGATTACTATTTCTTAGCAACTTAACAAGAAAAAAAGTATATCCATCGGTATTTCCAAAAGATAAAAGTTTCTGACGGTATTACCAAAAGAAAACAAATCTCTCGTTAAATTTAACCTGTAGAATAGTTTTATATTTGTAGTTAACTTGAAATTATATAATTATCTATTTTTTTTATTATTCTAGAAAGCCAATATGGAATTTAAATTTTATTAATTCAAGTATTAGATTTTTTATTTTTTCTTTAAAAAAACTTGTCGAGAGAAACTCTTTTTCTCTCGGAAGTACCAAGAGAAGAATAATTTCTCTCAGTAATATGAAGAGAAAAAAAATATTCTGTAAGTATATTATGACCTTTTGGGAATAAATTTATTAAAAGAAAAAAATTTTCTCTCAGAAATATTGGGAGAAATCAACCTTTCCCTCATTAATACTGAGAGAAATTCTTATTCTCTCGGTAAATTTTTTATCATATTTTCACCAAAATTTATTCATATATTTTCCAACCAAGTTAGCTATTATTTATAAGGAAAAAAAGTGATAAATATATTCATATATCTTGTATAGAAGTAAGATTTAGGTAATGAACTTCTTGAGATATAGAGATTTGATTAAGTAGACACACCACTTGAGTCTTATAATCATCACTTTATTAATTTTTTTCTTTTTCTTTTAGAATAATTTAGATTTTTTTAGTTAACTTGGAGTCGTATAGTTATTCAATTTTTTTCTATGATTTTGAAAAGCCAATATAGAATTTGAATTTTATTAATTCAAATATTTTAATTTTTTTAAAAAATAATTCGAGAGAATATAATCTTTTCTTAGTAGTACTGAGAGAAGACCTGTTTTTTCTTGGTATCATTGAGAGAAAATAATTATTTATTGGTATATTTATGAGTATAAAGTAATTGTTTCAGTATAAATTTAATGAGAGAAATTCTTTTTTACAAAGAGAAATCAACCATTTTCTCGATAATACCAAGATAAATTCTTGTTTTCTAGATAAAATTTTGACCATATTTTTACCAAAATTTATTTATATAAATTTTTTAACCAAGTTAGCTATTATTTATAAGGAAAAAAAGTAATAAATATATTCATATATCCTACATAGAAGCAAGAGTTAGATCATGGACTTCTCCGGATCTAGAGATTTGATTAAGTAGACACACCACTTAAATCTTACAATTATCACTTTATTAATTTTTTTCCTTTTCTTTTAGAACAATTTGAATTTTTTAGTTAACTTAGAGTCGTGTAGTTATTTAAATTTTTTTCTATGATTTTGAAAAGCAAATAAGGATTTTGAATTTTATTAATTTAAATATTTTATTTTTTATTTTTTCTTTTAAAAAAATTACTGGGAGAATAGAATCTTCTCTCGGTAGTATCGAGAGAAGACCTAATTTCTTTCGATATCACTGAGAGAAAAGAATTGTCTGCCTGTATATTTATGAGTATAAAGTAATTGTTTGGATATAAATTTATCGAGACAAACTATTTTTTCTCTCGATAATACTGAGAGAAATTAACTTTTTTCTCGATAAATTTTTAACCATATTTTTATTAAAATTTATTCATTTAAATTTTCAACTAAATTAGCTATTATTTGTAAGGAAAAAAATATCGACAGAAAATAATATTTCTCACAGTAAAATTTTAAGTAATTAATTAATTTATAATATTATCAATGAATTTCTTTTTTTAACAGTAATTTACCGAGATACATAAATGTCGCTTGGTAAATTAATCCTAGGTAGAAAACTAAACTTTTCCTCTCCCTTCTTCATTTCCTGCTGTCTTCTTTTTACATATCTCTCTATTTCTCTCTCTCTCTCTCTCTCTCTCTCTCTATCTCTCTCTCTCTATATATATATATATGTTCATGTCCATCTTTCACTGGTGTCGAGCTGTACTGGCAACAAACACCGACTTCAAACAGTACGTATTTTTAACTATTTTTTTAAAATTTTTTTTATTTAATTTTTTTTTCTAAAATTTGTTTTGCAGATCTGTGTTTTTTTTTTTTGAAAATATTGGGTCTTTGAGTTGCTTGAAGAGTTAAATTAAGCTCTCCAAAATCGGTTTATTTTCTAACTTTTTTTCTCTTTTTTTTAACTTTTTGTGAAAAATAAAGAAAAATATGTTGACTCCATGAATTTGTTGGAGAAATTTCTATGAAAAAATATTTGTTATGTCATATTTATGTTTTTTTTTTATTAGATTTTATGTAATTTGTTAGATTTTATTTTTTTAGATGATTTTGTTGTTATACCGATTATATATATGCTTTTTGGTTGATTATGTTTTTTTTTGAATTATTTGGTTGTAGAGATTATTTAGGATTTTACCGATTATGTGTTTTGTTTTGTTTATTTTTTGAAATTTTTTAGTTTTATCAAGTTGAAATTATTTGGAAATTTTTTTTCTGTATATTTTTTTTCTGTAAATTTGAAATTAAGAAGTTGAAAATTTTTTTTGGAAAAAAATGAAAGTTGAATATTTTTAAAATAATTTTAGTTTTAGGGTTTTTTTTTAAAAAATATTTTTTATTTTTTAAAAAATATTTTTTTAAGCTGCATTTGATGTTTAAAATTGATGTTAGCAAAATAAAAAAATAGAGAATAAACTGAAAAAACATAAAATTATTGTTCCATCTTAAAATTATAATGTTCTAACTAAAAAAATAAAAATTAATAATGAAAATAGAGAAAATATTCTCAATTGGAAAGGATTTTTAAAAATAATTATAATAATTTATTTAATATATCAATATATAAATGAGAGTATATTTATAACCATAAAAATTTCAAAAGAAAATATTGAAAATTGTAATATTGGCCATTTTCTGTAACCTTATATTTATTTATTGGGTTGGGATGGAAAATTTTATGGCGTTATGTTATTAATAGTTCTATTTAATTTTCTATATAAAGAATTTTTCTTTTGTTTAATTTGTTGTATAAATTTTATTAATAGTTTTATAGATATTGATTTCTATATATTTTTGGCTATTTAATTTAATTGAATCTTTTTTTTTCTTTCATATTATTTTAATCAAGAAATTTCAAATTATGATTATGTAACAAATTTATGTCAAAAATTAATATTTAATGTATTCAATTATATTTATGCGATTAATTTGTTTGCCAAAGTAAAAAAAAAATCAATATAGAGTTTTATTTTTGCTTAATCATTTTATCTTCCGAACTTGAATTTTTAGAGAACAGGAATTTTTTTAATTTAAAATTAATAATAAATTATAAAAATATTAGGTAACGTTTTAATTAATCCGCACTTAGATACCCATTTAGGTTATAATAATCTATCTTATAATTTAAAAGTGAAGCAAAAATATTATTCATGCTACCGTAGTGTACTAAATATACCCTTCATATTTTTTTTAGGCTATCTTTATATTTTTTTAAACTAAATTTTATTTATATTTTTTTGAAAAATAGTATATGCTACAGTAGAATACGAAATATACTTTTCATATATATATTTTTAAACTGCTTTCATATTTTTTTTACTAAATTTTGTTTGTATTTTTTAAAATTAGTATAAGATTTTATACTAAGTTATGTATTTCATCAATTTATTGCATAATGAACTTTCTTAGTTTGAGTTGTTACTGGTAGTTATTTTATAGGAATATCACTTTATAAAATAGTTAATAAATAAATAATTAAATAATATTATTGGAGAAAGTGATGGAGCTCACAATTATCTAACAATACTACGAATTTTGCTGCATAGGTACACTAGCATTAGCCATATAAGCAAAACTAATATAATTTATATGAAGTTAAAAAATGAAAAAATGCACTAAAAAAATAAAGATTTAGAGAAAAATGAGTAAAAGTGCGAGATCTGGGTATTAAACCAAACTGACAGTAGAGCTCAAACTCTCAATATGAGCTTTTCTTAAAAAAAAGAGTGAAGAAAGTAGCTCAAGAAGCAAAAAATTAATAATAGATTGTAAAAGAAAGGCAAGTAAAAAAATAATTATCAGAGAAAAAAGGAGTTCAATAGGTTAGTAAGTATAATTTGTTTTTGTTATATTTATTATTATAATAAAATTTTTATTTGATTGTGATGAGAGCTTTTACTTTTATTTTCTCAGTACTAAGATGTAGTGTTTATAATAAGAAGAAGTTGATTATGACTATGTGATTAGATTGTCGAGAGAGCATTTATTTATTATAGCCTTTTATCTGCTATAATCATCTACCTACTAACAAAATATGAAAAAATAGAGTTCTATAAATAAATAGTCTCGGACAAATGAATTTTAACTGAAATTTATTTGTATTGTTTTAAAGTAAGACTATAATTTAATAAATATTAAAAGAAGTTTTAAAATTTTAATTTTTAAAAGCAAAGTTAATATAAGAAGTTCATATAAAAGTAAACAGTAAATAAATGAATAATAAATTACTTTCAACAGAAAAAAAAAAACATATGAAATAATAGATTAGAGGAAATATTAACACAAAAATAGAAGCCCTTGCTAAACATGTTTTTCTTTTCTTTTTTTTAACTTAGGAAACTGAATAAAAATTTATTTATAAATAAAAGAATATAAATTTAATATAAATTAATTAACTTTTTATAAATATTTTTTTATTATATTGTATTATTTATAGATATCCTGAAGCAACGCTAGGGTTTCTCTCTAGTTAAAATTTAAAGCTAATAATTAAATTAATAAAAAAAGCCTTTTTAGAAAACCTAAAATTAATTTGTGTCTAAGCCTATATGGAATAAATACAAAAAGAATAATACGTAGCAAATTTTAAAAATAATAATTAAATTAATAAATAGGAAGCCTAAAGTTAATTTATGCCTAAGCCCATATAGAATAATTCAAATAAATAATTTATATTAACTTTTAAAAATAACAATTAGATTAATGGATATCAAAGAATTTATTATTTAACTTCAATTTAGACAAAAGCCCATATGTATCTAAAATAAGTAGTATATGTTAACTAATAAAAAAATCTATTTAGGAAACATAAAATTAATTTGGGCCTAAAACCCATGTTGCAAAGAAAATAATATAAATTGTTTTCTAACTTTTTAAAGCTAACAATTAATTTAATATTTTTATTTAATATTCTATACAAGTCTGTAAATTATAAATTACAAACCTTAAAAATAAAATAATTTCAAAAAATATTTATTTAGGCCCATAATATTTTATAATAGACATAACAAATTAGAAATTAAAAAAATATCATAAATAAATATACAAGTTTATAAATTACAAATTACAAAGTACAAATTTTATATATAAATAAAGAAATTTCAAAAATTAATTATATAAAATGTTATTTATTTAGATATGTACTGCGGATCGGGCAAACATTTAGATTGATGGGATTCTAATTATCGATCCAGTAGAGATCGAGGCTCTAGTGGCCGATCCACCTGTGGTACAGGCCAGCTACGTCTTTAGTTACGTGATATAGCAGATGACGTTCCAGTTGAGGATCCTGCTGTTGACATTCCTGATGATGATATGGCCACAGAGGATCCCGCTCCTTCTGGTGACCTGCCCTCTACTGGTGGCCCTATGAGTGATGCTAGTACTATAGCATCAGCTGCAGGTGCAGATGGCAGGATGCAATATCTCAGCATTCGAGAGAAAGAGTAAGTATTTTAATATTTTGCTTACTTTGCATTATTTATATTAAACGATAAATTTCTAGCTGGAGGATATTTTTATAATTAATTAATTACTTTTTGTTCATCATGTAGCTATGTGATGAATCCATCTAGGTCTTCCTTGTAAGATTATAATGGAGAAGATAGATCCTGCTGGAATTTTCTGAAAGGTCGTCTCTTCGGAGTTGAAGGACTTTTGGTTGAAGGAGTTTAAGGTAAAAAATTTATCTTCATTTGTGGATCGTCATTCCCAAGATGTAAATGTAAGTAATTAACCATGGTCAAGGTTCCGCTAAACTGTTGAACCAGACCGGTGGTTTCAATTTGGTTCAATAAATAGAACCATAAACCATAATTAAATATTCAAAATCAGAACCAAAATCTTCCTTTAAGGTTCTGGTTTCGATTCTAAAATATTTGAACCGAAATCGAACCGGCGGTTCCGGTTCAAAATCAACAAATTAAAAAAATCGATACAGTGCAACTGTGCAGCATGCCAAAATGCCTACTGCATGTTGCTGCACTGGCCTGTGGCTAGCAGCAATAACACTGCACATGGCAATGTGCCTAACGACACACTACCATGAACCGTGCATGGTTGCCAACGGCACAATGTGGCATTGGCAACCTCTTTTTTCTTGAATATTTTTTTAATTAATCTCCATTTTACCCCATTAACTGAAAAAAAAAAATTTGAGGGGTATTTTATGAAAATAAAAAAATTTAAAAAATCTATAAATGCTCCATCTTTTTAATTTATTTTCTAATTTTTATACAATTTCTCTCAATCTTCAAATTTTAATTATTTAATTTAACTCTAAATTCTTCAACTCTCAATTCTCTAATTTCTACTCTCTCAAATTCTTCTTATTATTATTTTGTTATTGTTATTTATTAGTATTAGTAATATTTATTATTTATTCTTATTATTATTTGTTATTATTGTTAGTAATGTTTATTATTTATTTTTAATTATTATTGTTTTGTTATTATTATTATTTATTAGTATTGCTAGTAATATTTATTGTTTATTATTAATTATTATTAATTTATTATTGTTGTTGTTATTATTATTATTATTATTATTAGTAATTATTATTGTTATCATTGTTAAAAAATATTATTATTTTTATTATTATTATTATCAATTTATATTAAAATGGTAAGTTCTAGTCATTTTGATAATATAAGTGATGATAAGCAAATTTTCACAACAATATATTAATATTTTAGATGATGAGGAAGAAGTAGATTGTCATGTGCAAGACACATTTGATTAAAATCAATCTAGTACAATAAAAAAAAATTAAAATCTAATATTTTTCTTTTACATTTTTCTAAAACAGATAAATGCGGAAGGCCAAAAAAGAGCACACTGTAATTATTGCTCCTCTTCATTTAAATTTGCATACGAAGGAGGTTATGGAACATTATGGAGACATCTCCACAAAAAATATCCTATTCAAGCGGGTATGAATAATACTCGAACACAATTGGCGAATTTTATACATAAGGTTCATCATCTGCACCTACTAAAAAATAAGGTCTTTTTCACTATGTGGTCAAAGAAGAATTGGTAAGGTGCATTTGTGTTGATGAATTAACTTTTAATTTTGGTGAGAAAATAAGATTTACTATTTTTATTCAAAAATCTGTGATTTCTGCATTTTAATGTGTTTTCCGCTCAACTTTATCAACATTGTGCAAGCATTATGAAAAAGAAAAAAAGATTTATGCACATTATTTTCAAACTGTCATTTTTGTCTTTCAATTTGTAGTGATATTTGGAGTGATCATTGGCAAACACATTCATATATGGGTATTACATGTCATTGGGTTGATGATTAATGGAATTTACAAAAAAAAAATTGCTTGCATTTTGATTTTTTTATGACAAACATACTGATGAGCAGACACGTTCTACCGTTGCCTCTCGGAACAGGATGTCCAGTCTTATAGATGGTGCAGGTTCATCCACATATACGGAAGGCAGCAGATCACATCATGCTCATGCCCAAACACTCATAAGTAAGATTACATTTTTTAAAATATTTTTTATTGTATTAATTTAAGTTATCAAACTAATATTTTTAATTCAATAGGAGTCTAACTTGGGTCGACCGTCAAGTAGTTATGAGCTGTTTGTGCATATGCACACTAGGGGTCACGACGGGCATTCATTTGTGGATCGTCATTTCCAAGATGTAAATGTAAGTAATTTCATAATTTTTTTCTTAAATTTTATAATAAAATTTAAAATAAAAAGTAAATAATATTTTTCTATTATATAGGATCGTTTTATTGCATCTCAGGAGGAAGTCACTTAGTCAAACACTCCTGTTGACGAGGAAAGCTTATTGAGAGCTGCTATGGGTAGAGAGAAGAAGAAGAAACTGTTTAGACTTGGCTCTCAGTTTGTCAACACAACTTCTTCTTCTTCATCTTCTAGTTTGTCTGCTTTACGCAAGGAGATTGAGTGATTGAAGGAATAGTTAGCGGAACATGATCAAACTGTTCAATAGCAGTTGCAGAAGCAGGTGCAAATTCGAGTGCAGGAGCAGATGCAGACCGAGGTATAAATGTTGGTCTAACAACAACTGCAAGACTTTATGACCAACTTTATGCGAGGGACCTTCGATCCATCACATTAGTATCCTTCGGGTGGTCCTCCTCCACCTCCACCTTGACCGCTTCCTGCTTCTTCCTGATTTTAGATTTTTTTTCTTTTACTATATTTATGTATTTTCTATATTAATTTTATATTTTTTATGTACATTGATTTTATACTTTTAATTAAATATAAATATAAATTTTATATTTTAATTTCTTTTTAATATTTAATTATTTAATAAATTATATATTATAAAAATTGTAAAAATAATAAAAATTTAATATTTTAATTTATCGATAGATTTAAATAATTTGTCGGCAAATTAAAAACAAATCATTAATACCGACGGATTTGTATTCTTTCGATAAGTTACCAAGACGTCGTTCTATTGGCTTTACCGATAAAAACTCATTTCATCAATATTACCAGCAGAAATATTCTATCGGTATTACCGATAGATCAACCTCTTCTATCGGTAATACTGACAGATTTTTTTCCGTAATACCAACAGAAAAAGTTTTTGTCAACAATAACAAGGGGTCCATGTTTGGTATTTGCCGATAGATTTTCTGTTGGTATTACGGATTAAAATATTTTTTATCAGTATTACCGATAGAAAAATTATTTCTCTCGGTAATTTTTGCCAATGATTAGTCTGTTGGTAATGTCAAGAGAAGTTATTCTATTGGTAAATTACCGATAAAATTTGTTTTTCGTTCGTATTTCCATTGCTGACAACAAATATAGATACAAAAATTTTTTATCGGTAATCTGTCACTAAATCAAATTACAAACAAAAAAAATAAAAATTACTAATGGATTTTTTCATCAGTAATATGTGACATTATTATCGTGTAAGGTGATTCGTTAAGAATTTTTGGGTTGTTGAAAGAAATCTATTCATTATAACAAGGGGAATCATCTATGATAGATTATTATACAAAATTGAAGATCTTGTGCTTGCTGGTAGAGAACCATCCTCGTAACTTGAATCGTGGAAGGTCCATAAGTAGCTAATTAGTTGTCTTTCCAATGGAAAATTACATAAATAAAGTTGTCTATCTCGTAATCCAGATGTGGAAACATTCCTATTATGTCATTGTGTAAGTAAGGAGAATACTTTATATTCATTATAAGCCTTTGATTCTTGTCTCATTTGAAGTCAATCTAATAGTACTGTTGCCCCTGAGAGACTTCATTCCAAGTCTTTTGTTACGTATATCTATTGTATTGAGTGAAAAGGTTCTATGTGCTTTCAATTCACCTTGAAATCTTTCTTATCTTTATAGTCATGTCTTATAGCAAGGGTTAGGGGTTAGATCCACATTGGCTTCTTTTGCTATTATTCAAAGGTTATCAATCTGTGACCCATTCAAACACTTTCTTCTATTCCAACTTACACTTTGTGAAGCACTTGCCACTTTTTGAAGGTATAAAAATATGACTATTTTTTACATTTTTAGTGGGTCTAAATTATAATTTCTATACTGAAAAATCTCAAATTTTATTGCTAGAACCCGTGCCCATAATCAATGCACTGGTTGTCAAGCAAGAAAGGCAATTAAGGCTTCCAGAGTCTTTTATTAACTCTTAACCTGTAGATTATGTAGTGAGAATGGTTCCTAGTAGCCTTATTCTAGTAAAGGCAATTATAGTTTAGGTAGGGACAATGATCCTATTATGGAAAAGGCTTCGATTCAATTGGTAGAGGGTTGAACTTTACTGGTAAAAGGGAATTCGAGAAACCTATTTTTGCATTCAATGATATCTTAGGCCACATTGAAAGTTGATGCTACAAAAAGCATGGTGATCCACCAGGATACCAAACTGGTTCAAGGCCAATGCAAATAGTGCTTGTAGTTACACCTTTTTTTTTTTTTTTTGCTGAAAATAAAGCTAAGATTAAAATATCTAATTGTGTTAATGACTCATCTCATCATCCCATTAACAATGATGCAACTGAACCTATGTTCTTTACTAAAGAGCACTACCAACAACTTTCGAGTTTGCTTTAAAATCACGATATATGCATGGAAGGTAGACTACTAGAATATCTTGGATCCTTGATGGCATGTGGGCCCACTCACTAGTGACCAATGGACTATACTTTGTCAACGATGATGATAATGCATTTTTTGATCTATGAATTTTAAGTGGTTTGTGCATTAGCGCTTGAACTTTGGAAATGTAACATTAAACCCTTTAACTATACGGATTGGTGATTTGAAGCCCTTTTTTTTATAGAAGCTAAACACATGTACTCATACTTTGCTAAAATCATGTGAATCGTAAAAATTGTCATGTACAAATCAAAACAGTACAAATCAAATCACAATTTTGAATTAATTATAATAACATTATTATTTGAAGAATAAGAATCAAAAACTAAGAAGATAAAGAGATGGTGTTATGACGGCGTTGAAACCAGTGATAAACATCGTCCACAAGAGCTTTGCGACCCATAAATCTTTAATTTTCTATTCACAGCCACTCGATTCAAGCATTGCCCACTCAATATTTTACTTTTTGTTTTTGAAAATCTCAATTTTTTTTACTTTGGATTTGAATTTTTTCTTTATTTCACTCATGATTTGCCATTTATTTTTCTATAATTTTATTTTTTGATTTGGATTCCAATCTAGCTTTTTAATTTAAGTTATTTTGATAAAACTCATCGTTTTGAGACAAATGACCTTTAACTCACCATTCTAAGGTCCACCAATGAAACGATTTGTTTTGGTTAGCGGAATTTACAAGGCAATTTTTATCATTCATGCGATTTTGATGATGTATGAAGGACATGAGTTTAACTTTTGTAAAAAAAAAAAAACTCTAAATCATCAATCCATATGTATAAGGGGCTTAATGTCTCCTCTCTAAAGTTTCGAGGGTTAATGCATAAATTACGTAAAGTTTAAGAGATAAACAATGTGTTTTTCCACATATATATAAATATATATATAGTTTTCTATTTTTAATATAAATTCTTGCAAACTAAATATAAAAGCAAAGCATTCCTTTAAATTATTAAATAAAAATAACACATAATAACAAAAAGTAATTCTAAACAAAAAAAAATCACCAATGAACCCTAAAATTCAATATTTACCATTAAAAAGAATCAAGTACTAGAACACATGAAAATAAGTTCTCCAATTATTCAAATAATGGTTTAGTCAATAGAAATATAAGATAAGGTAAAAAAAAAATAATGTTGTTTCAAATTTTAAGGCTATTGTAGATCCTTAATTTTGGTCCAAAATGAAATTTAGTTCTAATTAAAAGGCCTGAATCAAATCTGGTTTCAATTAAAAGGTCCTAATTAAAATTTTGGATCCAATTAAAAGCCCAAACCTACTCTGATATGATTTAAAAAGGGTTAAAGTTACGAACTGATGAATGGGTCGTCCCAATTCGACATGAGCCTTTAAACTGTGGCTAATCTAGTCTTTAGATGTCCCAATTTTACTTAAACTCGAATCAACTTGGATAGGCAATAGTTATTCTAATTAAATTAGGATTGTTCAACCAAGAGGAAGCCAGTTTAACACCCTAATATTGTCTATAAATATAAAATTAACAATCAGCAAAAAGGCGGCCACAATTAGCAATTTAAGGCAAGAGACATATAGCAATTAAAAGGAAGAAACAAAAAGCGAAAAAATAAAGAGAGACAATAACTAAAACAACAATTGATCTTTGGATTAATTAGCTCAGCCAAAACCCCAGTTGATCCAGGCTTTCTAACAAATCAAGCAACAAGCGTGGTTTAACAAAAATTAACTTGGTAAATCCAACAATGTCAGTATGACTTTTATTAACTAATTAAATTTTATTTTATTGATTATCCTCACTGTTTAACTCACTATGTTGTCGAATTATGAATTTAATTTTGCAAATTCTATACAATAAGTTATAGACTTAAGATTAAAAACCAACTCAAATCTCAATTTCATGTTTTCACCTTAACTTTGTAATTCTAAAACCCTAATTACATGATAAGACTCTAACTTGATAATTAAAACTTTAGTTTTAAGTCTAAAACCCTAAGTTCATTCCAAAACCCTAGTTTTAGGTTAAAAATCCTAACTTTACATGTAAAATCCTAGTTCTAAGATTCAAACACTAAATTGCATGATTAAGTCCCACTTTGTAAATAAAACCCTAAATTGTATTATTAAATCCCAATTTGTAAATAAAACCCTAAATTGCATGATTAAACCTTAGTTTCTAGGATCAAACCCTAACTTTTTATGTTTGACCCTAATTAGATATTAAACCTTAATTTTATTAAAGTTTAAATTTTATGATTATTTGGTGATTATTTGTATGTTTAAATCAATTGTTTCTTATAAATAGTTAAATTGTATTTACTTATTATTTGGATTATAAGGATGATGTAAAAGGCATGTTTCAATTTGTGGATGCCTTATTTATTAAGTTTTTGTAATTTAACTTGTATTTTAGACTTTGGAACTATTGTAAGAAACATATTTCTACCTTTTTGGAGGGTGCCCTATTTTATTTATTTTTATGGATTTTAGATATTTGTAAAGGCATGTCTCCATCTTGTATGGGTGCCCATTTTGTTTAATTGATTTATAATATGTTATTTATTTTGATAATTGTATGTAATATGACTAATATTATAATAATGTAAGAATTCAATAATATTTAGACTTGAAAATGAGGCTGGTTCCAATGAATCGGGCATTATGGGGGTGTTGTGTCACTTTTCACCTTTCTCTTACATACTCAGCTTTTCAAATCCAGTAGAGGTTGGAAATTTCTTAGGAATCGAGTCATCCATCCCTTTTTATCTTTTCGGTCCGTCCGGGTGGTGACTCCAATTCTCCGGGCTTAGCCTGTATTCTCTAAGGCCCATACCTAATAGTATCGAAGTCACAAGAACCATTCCACCAGGAGTGGATATAAAAATTCCTGCTCATAGTTATTTTCTTCATTTTTCTATTCGAATAATCTTTATAGTTTATTCTTTTTCTTTATTAGTCAATTGATGAAACTATTGCTCAGGTCAAGCTAAATGCCATCATCAGTCTTTATTTTTTTATTATAAAAAATTGCAATAAATTTCCTTATTAAAATAATTATACTAAAAAAAATTTAAAACAAAAGGCTCATAATTAAAATTTTGATCATACTATATACAGACTAAAAAAATAGAGAGAACTCACCTAACCTACGATCGGATAATGATGAGAACGGAGAGAATTGGTGGTGACCTCAAGCTCTGGCTGTGGCTAGTCTTAGGTAGATTGGAGGGGAGAGCTTGAAATGTTGGAGAGAATGGAGAGGGGTTGTTGTTTATGTGAAGTGAATGATGCGATGATGGTTGGGTAGGGGATAGGAATATTAAGGTTCCAAAATGACATTATGTTTGGAACCCTGATATATATATATATATATATATATAATTTAATTCAAACCCTCGAGCCGAGCGGAGTTAGCCTAAGGGTTTTTAGTTAAACCAAACCTAAAGCGAATTGAACTAAGGTTTGGCTCCCTAACCCTAAGCACAGAATTACACATGATTTGAGCTAGCCTAACCCAGTCAACCCAACAAAGTTAGGTTGGGTTCCTCGGGTCCACGAGCTACCTGATCAACCCTATTATCTCTTAATTTCTCACATCTTGTCAAATAGTTGACAAAACAAAGACGGTAACAAATATTCAATTCAGAATTAGGGTAAGCAAGATAAATAAAAAACTTAAAACAAAGAAATAATCTTAAACAGTAGATCAGAATCAAAAGACATTCAAAATCAATAAATATTTAGATGCAGTAGTTCAAAATGGAATCAAAGGACATTCAAAAGCAGCAGATCAAAATAGCATCAACGACTAATCAGATACAATAGTTCAAAAATAGAATAACAAATATCAATTAGTAAACAAATATCATAATACATTGTGACACTCTGAACAGAGGGCCATAGGCCAATAATAGACAGGCCATAGACTAGTAATTAGGGCGATAACTTTTTTTCTTTTTTTGCACATCAAAACTCAATATATATTGTCTAGTAGTTTATCCCTAAAGTTGGGTCGTGTCACAATATCAGGATTCAATAAAAGTTGATCATCAACAGATCTCAAGTTGTATCAAGCATAGGTTGAACAGATATTAATTATCAAAATCAACAATAACAGTTCATAACAATTAACAGAGTTTTAGAATGGTCAGAGCTTCATAGATTATCACAATTTAATTTAAGGCTATGGGTGTGCAAATTTTTAGAAACCGACCAAACCAAATAGATTTTCATCTGGTTCGGTCGGTTTATGATGCATATTCGGGTGAAATTAGATTTATATTTTTAAAAAAATTTGGGTTCGGTCGGGTGATCGGATTTAGATTTATTTTTCCATTTGAACCCGAATCTTACCTATAAATTTATATTTTATATGTATATTTATAAATTATAACTTATATTCTATAACCCTACCCAACTCAACCCAACCCAACCCGTCCTATAAATTTTGATATGTATAATATTATATATTCCCTCTGTCTCACAAAGATTATCCACTTTCTTTTTCTATAAATTTTAAGAAAATGTAATTAATGCATTGATAATTCATGTGTTTGTTTTTTTTACCCTTGTTTATTTATTTATTTTATCTTGAAAATAGTTCAAACTATTATTAATTTCTTATTTAAAGTGAGAATTTATTAGAGGATAAAATAGAAAAAAAAGACATTAAATACATTCTATAAATAAAAGTGGATAATTATTTTAGGATATCCCAAAATAGAATAGTGGAGAAACTTTTTAGAACGGATGGAGTATATTAGATATATTTATAATATATATTATATATATTATAATATAGTTTAACCTCATCGAACCAAAAAATATACGGGTTGATCGAAAAAATATATATAATTTTGGTCAAAGTCAGTTTAATTTTTTAGTACTTAATTAAGTTTACTCAGGTTGAAATATACCCTCAACTTGATTGAACCCGACCAATGCACACCCCTATTTGAGGCAATTGGCTTATCAATAAAATAATCACAATTAGGGTAGCAAATATTCAAAGTGTCAATAAAATATAGACTTTACTTAATAAGAGTAAAGCAGAACATTTTGAATTGAAATTAGGTTAGGAAACCACATTAAATAATCACTTACATGTATCCTTCAATTGTGCCTTATTTTTAAGTCCAGATAATTCCGTTCTTTCTACGTTGCATATTGCTAGCACTTTATCATTACTACTATGCACCTTATTGCAACTTGATCCCATCATGTATGCTTGGTTACTTGCTTTAATTTTTTATTTCCATTACCTTATATATATACATTTCGGCCTATTTGTAGTTTTTTTGGCCTTTTCATTTTCCAAGTTGGTCATTTCATTTATTTTTGTCTTCTTTAACGTGGTGCATGGTAAATACATGCATAATTGCCCATCTTACTTTTATATACATGTTTTTATTACTTTTATTTTACATGTGCCCAAACATATGCACATTTATATAATTTGCATTTAATGCAACATAAATTTCAGATTTTATTCTTGCCAATTGATTTTGTTTAGGCTAGTTAGCCCTTTAATTTAAATTCAAGTGGCAAACCATTAATCATATATATATGGGCCATCATGGATGCTTATTAACCTTTAATTATCAAATTCTATTTAGCTAATAAATTCCATTTTTATTTTGACATTATTTCTATATTTAAATTCAAGTTTCTTGAATTAACCTTGTCTATATTTATTTGGTTCACTTTTATTTCCCCTCCACTTACTATATACATACATATAAATACATATACATATGTATTTGCTCATATGATCCAGCCCTTAGCCCCTTTGATTGATTAATTTCATTAATTCAGACTTAGATAGTTGGTGCCTAATTTCATCCAAGACAATAGCTAGTCTTTAGCTACCCCACTAGACCCATGAATTTCCATTGTATATAGTCTTTCACTACTTCATCTTCTTCCTTTTCTTTCTTTTTTCTTTCTTTTTTCCTTATGTTTCATTGAAACATAAGGAAAAAAAAGAAAAAAAGAAAAAGAGGAAGATGAATTAAGTGGTGAAGGACTATAAAATGGAGATATTAGGCTTTTTACTTAATATGGGAGAAAGTAATATGGTTTACCAAAATATGAGACTTTTTGTCAAATGCCCAAACCGAAACTCAAAATTTTGGTTTAAATATTTTTAATTTTTTTATAATATAACCTATACAAACCGAAAGTCATAGTTTTGATTTGACACAGATCAAAACTATGACTTTCAGTTTGTGCAGTTAATATATATATATATATATATATTAAATGTAATGAAATTGAAAGTCTAACTTTCGATTTTACTACACTCCATATTCCTACGCCTTGACACGAGAATCTCTAGTTTTTTAGAGTTGAGAGACATGAAAATTTTGAATGCTGAGGGGATGTCTCTTAGTATTTAAAATTTTATTTTATTTTTTTATAATTTTATAATTATTATTTTAAAAATAATAATATTTATTTTTTACTTTTTTTATTTTTTATTTTAAAAATAATAATATTTATTTTTGAATTTTTTATATTTAAATCTTCTTTCCAATATTTATTATCCAACTAATACCTACCTTCTTTTTATATTAAATAACAAATTAAATTTATTTAAACTTTTAATATTTATTTTTTTATTTTTATTTTAAAAATAATAATATTTACATAGTCTTTTCTAACATCTACTATCTTCATTTATTAAATAATACCTACTATCTTCATTTCAAAATTTAAAACCAACTTTCATTCTCTCAATTAAACATTTTCGCTCTTCTTCTTCTTTATCCAAACCCTATTTTTCTCTCATTTCTTTTTTCATCTATCTTAATTTCAAACTCTCATAATATTCATACAAATCTCAAACTCTCTCAAATTTCATACCCTCTCTTTTTTAAACTCTCTCAAATTTCATACCCACCCTCTTTCAATTTTATTTCAAACTTCCCTTTAATTTTTTCTTAACTTATACAACTAAATCAATTACCTCTAACTTCACAAGGTAAAAAATACTTAAGTATATTTATAATTATTAAAATTATTCAGCTTTCTTTCAATTATTATGATTATTTGATATTATTTTAATTACTTATTTGTATTATATTTTTTTGCAAAATTTTTGTATATTTGGAAGTGTATAAGGTAAATATATTTGTGAGCGGAAATTTTCATCCCCACTTTCGGTGGAATAGTTCTTGCGATTTTGGCACTATTAGGCTCAGAGTCTTAGAGAACACTTACCTAAGCCTAGAGAAAATGGAGTCACCATCCAGACGGGTCAGAAAAATAGAAAGGGGTGGATGACTCAATTCCTAAGGAATCAACCCCCTATTGGGTTTGAAAAGTTGAGTACATATGGGGAATGTGAGAAATGGTCCAGCACCCCCATAACCCAATTCATTGGAACCGACCTCCTTTTTAGGTCTAAATATTATTAAATTCTTTATTATTATCATATTATCCATATTACATAGAATCATAATAAATAAATACTCATTGTATTAAAAACAAAGCAACCAAATAAAATGGGCATCCATCCAAGGATTGAAACATGCCCTTACAATGTCCAAAGTACAAATAAATAAAAATAGGATACCCACCAATCGGTGGAAACATTTCCTTTACATTAATTTCAAAATTTTAAATAAAATAAAAAAAATAAATTAAATAAAATAAGGCACCCATATGGTGAAAATATGCCTTTTACATATAATTAAATTAAATCAACTATTTATCATAAATAAAATAAAAGTAAATCATCCATCACAAACATACATCAATAAATTAAATAATCAAATCTAGGTTTTAATCTTAACTTAGGCATTTACATATGGAATTGGAGTTTATTGATGTAAATTAGGGTTTCTAGATTTTTTTAAACATGCAATTAGGGTTTTAAGGTGAAAATTAGGGGTTTTTTTTGGGATAAAACTAGGGTTTTTAAAATTTGAAAACAAGATTAGAGTTTTAGAAACAAGGTTTAGGGTTGGAATTAGGTTTTTTCCTTAAACTAGAGTTTTCCCACATAGATTCGGGTTGAAACATTTAATGGATATACTGTGGATTTCAACTTCCAAATTTATGGCTTCACCATAAACTTTCAATATTTGATTCTTAATTATGTAATAGACTAAGTAATAAAAGTAAATAATGGAATTGATTAATAAGAGTCATACCTATATTGTTGGCTCCACCAAAATAATTTCCTTGATCCAAGCTTCGTTCCAAATATCCCAGTGTCTTCACAGAAGCTGGGCTTTGACAGTGTTAGAGTTTGCTCAAATCAAATAACTTTTGGTTGAGTGGGATAATCCAAAGATTATCTACTGCCTCTTTCATTTTGATTTTTGTTTTTGCTCTTTGATTAATTGCTCACTTTTTTAATCGTTGTGGCTCTCTGTGTTTCAATTTTGGCTGCTGATTGTTGTGTTTACTGAATGTCATTTTTTCTTTTGTTAAACCTAGTTAATGATTTTTATATCCTCTCTTAGGGCAACATCAAGCCTCTTTTTGTTAAACCAATCCCAATTAAAATAGGAAAGCCACTTGTTTATTTGAATCCTTCAGAATATGAGTAGAATTAGGACACTAAAGCAGTGAATTGGGCCAAAACTATGGACAATTCGTTATGAGCAATGCTCATAACGAATTTGGCCATAAAAAATGGCCAATTGTCATATTTTTGGGCCGGTTTAGCTTATGAATCAAACCAGAATTAGTTTTGGCTTTTTAATTGGGTCCAGACTTGATTTGGGCCTCCAAAATTGAATTAAATTTAACTTGAGCCTTTAAGATTGAAACCAAACTTGATTCAACATTTTAATCAGAACAAAATTCATACTGAGCCAAAATTAAGGGTTTACAATATTATGTTAAATAAATTATTTAATTTTATGTATAATTTTTCAAATTCATTATTTAATTTTAATTTAATATTTTAATAATAATAATGCTATTAATTATTTTTAGAATATTGATAATATTTTGTAATTTTTTAAAAAATTATATGAAAAATTAAATAGGATAAAATTATATGACAAATTTTATGTAAGATTTTGTGTTGAATAGGGTTGGTTTTTAATTCTTTTTAGTTTTTTTTTTAAAAATATATAGCAACATTAAACCGACTGTTTTGGTTACATTTATGATAAAACCAAAACTATGAGTTTTGGTTTGATTCAAACGGAAATCCATAGTTTTGATTTAAACCCTAAATGAAAAAAAAATCCACATTTTGTCAAATTGAAACCCATATTTTTTATTTAAGTCAAATCAAAATCCATAGTTTCAGTTTGAACCCTAAATATACAAAAAAAAAACTTTCATAGTTTATAGTGAAATCGAAACGCAAAGCTTTGATTCGTCTTTGTCCAACAATTTTTTTTTATCAAACTGAAACAAAAAGTTTCGGTTTGATTAATTAGGATTGATGCAAACCAAAACTCATAGTTCTGATTTGCCAAAATTTTTTTATAAATCTAATTTTTTTAATATTTTATGAATCCTATTTTTTTAGTTTTTATGAACCCTAAATTTTTTTATAAACTTTAATTTTTTTAAATTATATATAAAGCATAAAATATAATTAAAAAAACTGTCCATTTTTCATACCAAAAACTCATAAATGCTTTTAAATTGTTAATTTACAATTTATTATTTTTAATCGAATAAAAAATTAAGGGTTAATATATATATTTCAAAATTTATACCTCATTATTCATGAAATTAATGAATATGGCAAGAAAAAAAAATAGACATGTATAACTACAATTAAATATTTTTTTACCTAATAAAAAATGAAAGTATTTTAATATATATATTTAAAAATATATTTTTTAGTTAATTTTCATAGAAAAGTTATACCTTAAGCCCTAAACCATAAACACAATATAAATACAACTAAAATTATTTTTTGCCCAAATAAATAATAAAATTATTTCAATATATATATAAATTTATATTTCTTCATTATTCATGTTATTAATGAATTTGGCAATATTGTCCCAAGATGACATCCAAGATGGGGGGTGAATTAGTTGTCTGAAAAAGTGATGAGAAATAAAAAAAAATAAAAGCAAGAAAGAAATAAGTAGAGTAGAGAAGAATGAACATAAGATATTTATAGTGGTTCAGATCAAATCAATCATACGTCCACTCCCAACTTTAAGTTGAGAAGTTTACAAATTTTGAATTTTTACAAGCTCAATCCTAACATTTATAAAGTTTAAGAATTTTTCTCACAACCTAACAAGAGTTTTACCCAGGCTCACTCTAAAATCTTGTGTTTTCAAGCTCACACCAAACTTACACAATGATGTTTAATGCTTACACCCATTACTCAAATACAACAAATATAAATTTTAATTTAAAAAAATAAAAGTTGTTTTTCTTAGCTTTTTCGAACTTAAATATCTTTCAAAATGAAGTTCCTTCAGATATTTATAGCCTTAAAGCCTTTAACAAGCCTTTTAAAAAGTATATTGGTAGGTGACACATGTTTTTTTTTACTTGCCTCATCTTCAATTATTGTTCAGAGTAAGTTCATGGTTGGACTGCCTTCGTTTCAGTTGAAAAAACATTGGTACAGTCGGGACAGGCCTTGGTCTGGTCGTGCTCCTTAAATTTCACACAATGTTCTTCCAACAGATAGTACACATGGCATCTAATAATTAATTGGATGAGTAATGACTATAAAATTTGAATTCCATTTTGTTGGTCTGATCATGCTACCCTTGGTTCGGTCAGACCGTTCTCATCCTATTGAGAATTTGAGAGCACTAGTGGTCGTGATCTCTACTGAATGTTTTTGGAGAAATTTTGCATTTATGGTCCGGTCAGACTTTTTATAGTCCGGTCGCATCACCTGAGGTATGATGAGATTTTGGGAGTGCTAGCGATTGTGATTTCTACTTGATGAATTTTCTTGAAAGCTTGGACATTGGTCCAGTCAAACTTCTATATGGTTCGGTCAGATCTCTTGTAAAGCTTCAATTCTTTAAGTTCTTGCAAAATTAAACTTGGTGCAAGCATTGGTACTATTCAATTTGATTGCCTAAGATAAAAATCAAGCATAGGGTTTGGCTAACAATATCCTCCTTTTTAACTTTGGCAATTAAATTGAAATAGTTAAAAGTTTTACAAGTTTTAATATTTAAAGATTATTCTCCCTCTAAACATGTTACTATCAATTTTCTTTGGATTAAACTCCCCCTCAATAAGTTATCTTTTTATCATTTGACAAATTGTTACAATTTGTTTGATCATATAAACATTAAAGCAATTTGATTAGTTTTCCCTTGTAACTATGAATTAAACTTCCCTATGACAATTCATTAAGTGATTCATTAGGTTTTTTACTTTTTTAATTCAATTATATTACTTCTCTCCCTTTGACAAAGGCAAAACAATGATAATAAGAAATCAATGAATCACAAGTGCGAACAATGAATATCAAAACAACAACTTTCTTAAGATCATAAAAGAAAACATATGAGAATGTATGATCTTTTACATTAAGGGCCACAAAATGTTAAGGTGATCATACACAAAAAGGACTGAAGGAGCTAAAAACTGGGAGAGTCATTATCATTATTATCATCATGTTCCTTATCTCCTACTTCTTCACTATTTCCTTTTTCTTCTTCATCATCTCCAATTTCTTCTCTAATATTGGCTTCTTCATCTTCTCAAATCATGCATTAAAGGATTCCCATAACACCTTGTAAATCCCTAATGTCCATGTGAAGATGGGAAAGCCTTTTGGATATTGTATCCACTTTAGAAGTTTGAGAAAAAAAATTGTCCTTGAATATCTTGGAGGATAGAGAGTATAGAACCTTGTCCTCTAGGCGTTTGGGGTCTTGGAACTTCCACTTGGAAAGATTTTTGACTTTCATCAATAACCCTTTCCCTTTATTAGCCAAACCATTGACCTCTATTTTGATCTTAAGTAATCAAATTAAATATGACTAATATTTATACCAAGTAATATTTTTGCAGGACTTTAATTTTTGAAGAAATCTCAAGAGCCTGACCAGACCAAAATCAAGGCCGACGAGACTCAGGAGAAGTTAGCCATAATGAGCTTAGCGAGCTAAAGTTTGACCGTACTAATACCTAGCTGACGAGCATTCAAAGAATGAAGTGACGAGCACGATCATTCCAAATCTGAGCTTACCAGAATGAAAGTATGGTATGACCAAACTGAGCCTTAGTTGCCAAAACCGAGCACAGACTGAGTGGACTAAGCTCAAGAAAAAATTATCTAGTAGAGTTCACAATCAATGTCACTCCCACATTGCGAACATACTATATGTCATGACCGGACCTCTGAACAGTCCGATCATACCGAGCCCAAGCTAAATCTTCAAAACATCCAGTAGAGCTCATGGTCACTAATTACTCCAAAAACTTCAGCATACCATGCCTAGTACTATTAGACCCGATGCAGTCTGACCAGACCGAGCCGGAGCTAATAATCCAACAAATTCCAATAGAGTTCACGGTCACCGATATTCCTAAAATCTCATCGTACCAGAAGGAGACTGACCGGACCAAACTTTTCCCAACCATACCAGCGGTACAAGGTTTGAAAAATATAGCTGTTACTTATCCACTCTATTATTAGATGCTACATGTACTAGCCGTTGATGAACTTTTGTCAAAAAAAATGGAGAGCACAACCGGACCCAGCTCAGTCCGACTATGCCGAGCTCGTGCCTACCAGACGAAAGGCAGTTCGACCATGAACTTGCTCTGAAAAGTGATTAAAGTGAAAGACAAGGATCAAACATGTTATCTCCACTCCAAATGGCTAGTTGAATACTCGAAGGCTATAAATACCACAAGGAACCTCATTTTTCTATAAGATTGTGATTGTAATTGCTAAGATTAACAACTTTTATTTATTTGTATTAAAATTTCTACTTATATTCTTTGAGTGTTGGGTGTGAGAATTAAACAACATTGTAAGTTTGAGTGTGAACTTTGAAACACTTAGGTTATAGAGTGAGCCTTGGAAAACTCTTGTTTGGGTTGTGAGGAAGATTCTCAAACCTTGTAAAAGTTCGATGTGAACTTGTGAAAATACTAAGTTAGAGTTAAGCTTATAAAAACTCAATAGTAGTGGAACCTTAGCAAGTTGTTAAGGAAGTGGACATAGGATTGAGGTAATTTAGACCACTATAAACTCTTTGTGTTCATTCTTCTTTACTGTACTTTCTTGCTTTGTTTGATTTTAAATTTTTAATTTACCATCACTTCTTTAAATCAACCAATTCATCCTCCTTCTTGGTTGCCATCTTAGGATAATAATTGGTACCAGAGCCTCAAAATTTCAAGAAACTTAATTGTAAAATTTGATCCACAATGGTAGCCACTTCTTCATCCACCTCCATTGCTCAATCTCATGGAAATGTCAATTCTTATCTAAGACCCTACTTCGATGGAACGGATTATTCTTATTGGAAATACAAGATGTATTTGTTTCTTTATAGTGAGGGGAATTTAGCTTTGGAAATGTGTATAAAATGAGTGAAAACCTCCTATTCATGAGATTGACGGTGTTCAGGTGCATCTTCCTATAGAAAAATGGACCAGTACTCAAGAAAGGACACACTACAAGAACATTAGAACAACCTCTATCTTAGTGAATTCCTTGTCTAGAGAAGAAATTAGAAGAATCCAACATCTTACTTGTGCACACATAATTTGGAAAACTCTTGAGAATTTTCATGAGGAAACTACCCAAGTAAGGTTCTCCAATACTCAAATGCTTGTGCATGAGTATGAAATTTTCAAAATGAAGCTAAATTAAAATGTCACCGAGATGATAAATCAGTTACTTGCTATTGTCAACGACTTGAAGAAATACGAAAAAGTCTATGATCTAGGTGATGTCAATAGAAAAATATTGAGAGCACTTAGAACCAAGAATTGCTTTGAATAAAAGGTTTCTTCAATTTAAGAAACTCATGATCTCACCACACTAAGGAACGGTGAGCTAGTTGGAAAACTTCTTACCTTTGAATTGCATACAGAAAAAGAAGATGACAAAAGTGAGAAAGACAAGAGGAAAGTAATAGCTCTCAAAGCCACTAAAGAAGTTGAGGGCTCAAGTGAAGAATATAGTAATGATGATGAAGAAATGACCATGCTATTTAGATGAGTAAGTGAATGGAAAAGAAAAGGGAGATTGCAAGCAAATAAAGTTATTTTTCCAAATCCTCTTTCAAAGAAAAAGAGAAGAAGAATGAAATAAAATGCTATGAATATGGCAAGACAGGTCACATCAAAATGGATTGTTTCAAATTGAAGAATAAGAAGAAATGGGACAAGGAAAAGAAAAAATCTCGTAAAGCCAGATGGGATGATGACTCTTCAAGTGAAGAAGAGGAGGAGGAAGAGCAAAAAATTGCAAATCTGTGTCTCATGGCTATTGGAGATGATGATGATCACACCAATGAGGTAGGTACTCAATCAATTAACTTAAATGCATCTAGTGATAATATTGATGATGCTTTAGATGATAGCGATCTAGTTGAGCATATGAACCTAAGAGTCAAAAAATATTTTTCTAAGATGAAATCCTATAAAGAAAAATATACTAAGTTAGAAAAGGATTTTGCTTCTTTAAAAAATTCTACTTTAGAATTAAAGACCTCAAATGAATAATTATTGAAATCTATTGATGAAATGTCTAGAAATTCACATAGCTAAGAAAAGATAATCAAGGAAAATAACACTTTGAAATAAGAAATAAATGAACTAAAGAATTCTATTTGAAATTTTCACAAAGGTAAAGAAGCCTTGGATACATTGATTAGTGTCCAAAGATCACCTTTCTCCAAGTATGGCTTAGGATTCAATGGCTCTTTCACTACTACATCTAATGTACCAATATTTGTTAAAGTATCTACAAGTCAAACATCTAATATTGAAGTTATAAGGAATGCAAATGCACACACAAAGCCAAAAAATCCTAAAGAGACTGCACTATGCTCACAAGGCTCTAGAAATAAGGTTCTAAGAGCAAATTATGCATACATGTACATAAGGTCTGAACACAACCATAAGTATGCACATAAAAAATCCTATCCCATACATATTCGTGATTGTCAAATTAATTCTTCAAGGTTTAATAGAAAAAGGATGCAAAAGCATAAAATTCTGTATCAATTCTAATATTACATGAAAATTTAGATATAAAAGTACATTTTGCTACATTAGAAAGGCTCACCTCAAATTAAAAGATCCTTCTACAACTAACCCTCAAGGACTCAAGTTCATTTAGGTACCTAAAAGAAGATAAACCTTATTATCTTGTATGTATGCCTAAAGTATACTATCAATGAAAGTGTTTGGCTTATAGATAGTAGATGTTCAAGACACATGACCAGTAATTCAAAACTTTTCACAACTCTTATTTACAAGTAAGAAGGTAATAAAACATTTGGAAATAATGTTAAAGGAAAAAATTATAGGCATTGGTTCTATTGGTATGCTTGGTAAAAATCTAATTGATAATGTGTGGTTAGTTAATAGATTGAAACATAATTTGCTTAGTATTAGTCAATTGTGTGACAAAGGATATAATGTCAATTTTAATTCTAAAGCAAGCAAATTTACTTATTCTAGTGGTGAATTTGTATTCAATGGAAGTAGAATTGGTAACACATATAAAATTGACCTACACTCTAATAATACTTTTGAATGTTTTGTCACTTTTAGCAATGATGATTGGCTTTGGCATAGAAGATTAGGACATGCTAATGTGGACCAATTACAATATCTTAGCAAAGAAGAACTTGTAGATGATCTCCCTAAAATGAAATTTAATAAAGATACAATTTGTGAACCTTATCAATTTGGAAAACGACATAAGAGCTATTTCAAAACAAAGAATATTGTAAGCACATCTAGACCCTTAGAATTAATTCATCTGAATTTGTTTGGTCCTAATAGAATTGCTAGTCTAAGAGACAAGATGTATACATTTATGTATGTTGATGATTTCTCAAGGTTTCCATGGGTTAATTTCTTAGCTCAAAAGAATGAAGCTTTTAATCATTTCAAAATTTTTACAAAAAGAGTTCAAAATAAAAAAGGCTATGTAATCACATCTATTAGAAGTGATCATGGCAAAGAAGTTGAAAATGAGAACTTTAAAAATTTTTGCAATGAATTTAGTATTTCATATAATTTTCCAGCCCCTAAAACACCACAACAAAATGTTGTGGTTGAAAGAAAAATAGAACATTGGTACAAATAGCTAGAACAATGCTCAATGGGTATAATTTTCTTTTTACTTTTGGGCGAAAGCCGTTAATATCGCATGTTATATTTCAGATCGAGTTTTCCAAAGACCCTTAATAAATAAAACTTCTTATGAACTATGGAATGGAAGAAAATCTAAAATTTCATACCTTAGAGTATTTGGATGCAAATGCTTTATATTAAATACCAATGACAATCTTGAAAAATTTTCATCCAAATTAGATGAAAGAGTCTTCTTAGGATACTCATCTTCTAGTAAAACATATAGAGTATTTAATAGAAGAACTTCAGTAGTTGAAAAATCAATGCATATTATCTTTGATGAATCCTCTACCCTTGGTCATGAGAAAGGTAGTACTCTTGATGATCTTGTATGTACATTTGAAGAACTTGAGACAAAGGATGCTCTAAAGAAAAACAATGATGAGCTGGAATAAATTATAAAACAAGAAGAATCTAAGATAGATGAAACTCAAGGACTACACAAAGATTGGCATTATCGAAAGGATCATCCTAAAGAACTCATCATTGGTAATACTTTAAAGAGAGTAACTACTAGATCAAAATTTAAATATTTAGACTCTAATATCGTTTTTGTTTCTCAAATTGAGCCAAGAACTATTGATGAGGCTCTTAGTGATGAATATTAGGTGATTTTCATGCAAGATGAAGTCAACTAATTTGAAAGAAATAAAGTATGGGAGCTTGTTCCTAAACCCAAGGATCATCCAATTATTGGTTGCAAATAGGTATATAGGAATAAGCTTGATGAAGATGATCTTATTACTAGAAACAAAGATAGATTGGTAGCCAAAGGCTATAACTAAGAGGAAGGCATTGATTATAACGGGACATTTACCCCAGTAGAAAAATTAGAAGCGATTAGAATTTTACTTGCATTTGCATGTCATATGAATTTTAAACTTTTTCAAATGGATGTCAAAAATGCTTTTTGGAATGGTTTTATTAATGAAGAAGTCTATGTTAAATAACCTCCTGGTTTTGAAGACTATAAATTTCTAAATCATATTTTTAAATAAATCAAGCCACTATATGGATTGAAACAAGCTCCAAAAGTGTGGTATGATAGAATTAGTGCTTATTTATTAGAAAATAGTTTTACAAAAGGAAAAGTTGATACTACACTTTTTGTTAAAAAGAAATTGAATAATATTTTAATTGTGTAAATCTATGTTGATGACATTATATTTGGTGCTACTCATAAATCTTTTGCTAAGAGTTTGCTTCTTGTTTTATTAGAAAATTTGAAATGAGCATGATGGGTGAACTTAAATTCTTTCTTGGTATCTTGGACTCTTCTTGTTCCATAATTTGTTCTATCTCATCATTGATTTCCTTTGGAACATCATTTATCTCAAGCTCTTTAAATATACCTATAAAATTATCAAAAACACTACCTTTCCTATGATCAAGTTTAGAAGATTCATCAAAGATAATATGTATTGATTCTTCAACTATTAGAGTTCATATATTAAATACCCTATATGCTTTATTAGAGGATGAGGAACTTAAAAACACTCCTTCATCCAATTTGGATGAGAATTTTCCAAGGTTGTTATTGGTATTTAATATAAAGCATTTACATCCAAATACTCTAAGGTATAAAATTTTGGGTTTTCTTCCATTCCATGGCTCATATGAAGTTTTGTTCATTAAAGGTCTTTTGAAAACTTGATTTGAAATATAATATGCGGTATTAACAAGTAAGAAGGTAGAATATACTCGTTGAGTATTGTTCTAGCCATTTCAATCAATGTTTGATTTTTTCTTTCTACCACACAATTTTGTTGTGGTGTTTTTGGTGCTGAAAAATTATGCGAAATACCAAATTCATTGCTATAGTTTTCAAATTCTTTGCTATGATCACTTCTAATAGATGTGATCACATAGCTTTTTTCATTTTGAACTTTTTTGCAAAAATTTTAAAATGATAAAAAGCTTCATTCTTATGAGCCAAGAAATTAACCCATATAAACCTAGAGTAATCATCAACAAGGAAAAATGTATATAATTTACCTACTAGACTAGCAACTTTTTTGGTCCAAACAAGTCCAAATGAATTATTTCTAAAGGTTTAGCAGTACTTACAATGTTCTTGGATTTGAAAGAGCTTTTGTGTTGTTTCCCAAGTGACAAGGTTCACATACTTTATCTTTGTTGTATTTCATCTTGGGAAGTCCATTACAAGCTCTTCCTTACTTAGACATTGGAGTTGGTCCATACTAGTATGTCCCAATCTTCTATTCCAAACCATGCATCATTGCTTATTGTAATAATGCATTTGAAAGAATTGTTAAAGTGTATGTTAATTTTATAAGTGCTGCTAATTATATCTCCTTTGAATGCAAGTTCACCATTAGAAGAGGTAATTTTGCATCCTTTTGAGTCAAAATTGACATTGTGTCTCTTATCACACAATTGACTAACACAAAGCAAGTTATATTTTAAACCATCAACTAACCACATATTATCAATTAAATTTTTACCAAGTGCTCCAATAGAACAAATACCAACTATCATACCTTTCGCATTATTTCTAGAATTTACATTACCTCCTTGCTTATAGGTGATGGTTGTGAAGAGTTTTGCATTACCGGTCATGTGCTTTAAGCATCCGCTATCTACAAACCAAATGCTTTTATGGATTATAGACTTTAGGCACACCTAGAAGGCAATAAGATTTATCTTATTTTATGTACCCTAATGAACTTGGATCCTATGGAGTTAGTCATTGAAAGGTCTTCTAATTTGAGGTAAACATTCTTAATATAACAAAATGTACTTACATGATCAGATTTTATACAATAATGGCATTGATATAAGGTTTTATGTCTTTGTATCCTTTTTCTAGAATTTCAAAGGATTGTGTTGACAATTATAAGTATGTATGGGATGGGATTATTTTTGTGTATACTTGTGCTTGTGTTCATACTTTGTGTACATATGTGCACAATTTACTCTGGGCAACTTAGTTTTAGAGCCTACAGTAGTCTTCTTAGGACTTCTAGGTTTAGTGTGTGCATTAGTGTTCTTTACAACTTCAACATTGAAGGTTTGAGTTGTAGAAGCTTTGACAAATGTTAGTTCATTAAGTGTAGTGGTAGTTGATCCATTGAACCCTAAGTAATGTTTGAAGGAAGGTGACCTTTAAATGCTAATTAATATATCTAAGGCCTCTTTACCTTTGTAAAATTTTGAAATAGAGTTCTTTAATTCATTTATTTCTCCTTGCAAAATTTTATTTTTCTTAGTAATTTTATCTACACTAGAATTTTTAGACATCTCGTCTAAAGACTTTATTAAATGTTCATTTGAAGTCTTCAATTCTAAAATGAAATTTTTTAAAAAACAAAATCATTCTCTAGCTTACAACATTTTTCTTTATAGAATTTTATTTTTGAAAATTATTTTTGTACTCTAAGATTCATTTATTCAACTAAATCACTATCATCTAAACTTTTATCAACATCATCACAAATTATACTAAAGTTTAAGGATGGAGTACCTACCTCATCGGAGTCATTTTCCTCGTCTATGGTTATGAGATAAAGATTGATAATCCCTTATTTTTCCACCTCCTCTTCACTTGAAAAGTTATCACCCCATGTTGCTTTGAGAGACTTCTTCTTTTTTCTTGCCCTATTTCTTCTTATTCTTCAATTTAGGACAATCCATTTTGATGTGACATAGTTTGCCACATTCATAGCATTCACTTCATTCTTCTTTTCTTTATCTTCAAAGAAGGATTTGGAGAAGTTATCTTTGTTGGCTTGCATTCTCCTCTTTCTTTTCCATTTACTAACCCTTTTAGATAGCATGACCATTTTTTTTTATTATCATCACTATCTTCTTCACTTGAGCTCTCAACTTCTTTAGTGGCTTTGAGAGCTACTGTTTTCCTCCTTTTCTTCTCACCTTTATCATCTTCCTTTTCGATATGTAATTCATGTAATACCACAACTCAAAGTAGGTCATTACTACAAGATATGTAGCAAAAACTAATTGGAAACTTAATTACGTTATTAATTAAGAAAAAGGGTTATGGTAAGATTAACTAGTTAATTATTAAAATGATCAAAATAAGATTAAAAAAATAATAATTAGTAATAGTCAAGTTGTTGTAAAATAATAATTAAGATCACATGTTAAGCCAATTAAGATTATATAAATTCATTTGATACAATATATATATATACATGGTCAATTATTGTGAAAAATAATGTGTATGGGCCATGGTAAAGTATGTAAATATATATGTGTGTATATATATATATATATGCATATTTATATATGTTACTTAAGTTAAAAGATGGACATCTCTACTTCCACTTATTAGATGCTAAGTAAAAGAAAAATAAATGTCAAGCTCATTTCAAGTTTTGTAAACCTGTAACAATGGAACAAATTAAAGACGATGGTGTTGATAGCCAAAGTGACACATGTTTCTTATTTAAATAAATACTTGACAAATATTAAGAGGAAAGCTAATAAGATAACAAGTATGAGATAAGATTGTGATTAAAATAATAAAATAGCTAACAAATGTATTTAAACAACATCTCCTTTAAGCTTGGTCATTTGAAACGTGTAGCAACTAGAAAGAGGAAGAAGAAAGGTGGCCATGCTAGGTGTCAAACCAAGTAATGTAAAAGAAGTGAGAAATCAAAGAAAATAATTACAAGTTATTGGGCAATAAAATATTCAAACTCTCATTATTCATAAAACGCCAAAAAAACCACGAAAAAATTGAAGTAAATTAGATTTCATTTATATATATATATATGTATGTTCCCACATATTGAGAGGCAAAACATAGCTTAAAACACATCACCTTAAAATTTTTTAGAAGAGATGATTTTCAAAGCTTGAAGATAGAAGCAAGTTATGAGAATAAACTTGAAGATTAAGCTTAGGCTATTAAATATGTGAGTGTTCCAAAGATTCTTAATTTAAAAGCTTTAGAAAGATAATATAAATGGAAACCCACTTATAAATTAAGATTTGTATTCGATCTAATTGATAAGTGTAATACCCTAAAATCTAGTAGCTTAAATGTTGTACAAATGAATGAATAAAGTGAGAAAAAAAAATCTTTGATTGAAATAAAATTATAATGTGCCAAAGTAATAAACAAAAACTTTAAAGTATCTGAATTGAAAACTCTACAACTGTGAATCAAATCAATTAACTGTAAGTTATTAAATAATTAATTATATTTGTATATAAACTATTAGAGAAACAAAATGACCTATTAGAGTGATAAAGAAATCATTCATATACAAAGAAGTAAAATTTATGTGTTACTAAAGTCATGGAAATGTAAATTTTAAAATACTTTAGCTATGTGAACCCGTATGTATCAAAATCTTAGGGTATTATAATTGAAATATATTATAACTTAATTAATAATATCTTAATATAATAATATACATTAAAACCATATAAGATAAATTAAAATTTAAAATTAGAAGTGAAAACAATTTTAAAGAAATTAATTACAAGTGCAGATAACAAGTTATGGTGTAAAATGACTAAAAGGGTATTTGAGTTAATAAAAGAAATGTATAAGATCGAGGGGCAAAATGAACATTTCACTCATTTAATTCTCAGCCAAATTTCTACCAAAATAAGTGGGTAACTCATCTATTTTGAATAGTAATGGGTGCTGGAAAATGTTGACTAAAAGATGATAGGAATGGTTTGGTCTTATCTTTTCTTCTTTCTCTTTTCTTGTTACTATCAAGAACACCTCTTCTTTATCACGACCCTCTCTCATTTTCCAGCAGCTAAAAACCATTCCTAGGCTAGTTTCTTATGTTTAGAAGTGATCCAAAGTGAAAAATTAAATCAACAAAGTGATATAAAGGCAAAGAAGGCAAAAGAACTCCTAAAGGTAAGAATCTGAAAATTCTGAATCTTAATCTTTTATTTTGTTTTTCTAATTTTAAATCTATTATTTATTGAATCTGAGCTAAAAATTATTATTTTTATATATTAATTAAGTATTTAGGATGTTAGAAATCGATTTGTTTTGAAAGAAATTGAAAGGAATGAAGCTAAAAACCCTAACACTCAAATCTGTCTAAATATTACAGCTTGAATTCTCAATAAATTAGCTACTGTGTTTTATTTATTTTAACATGAAAACAAACTTTAAAATTAATCAAAAATTATAGAAAGATTTATTTGGATTTTGGGAAGGTGGTGGTAAAAGGCCAAGTCAAAATGATGAAGGAAGATGAGTGAGTAAATAAATAAACACAAGCTGCTCATTTTAATAGTCTGAATGAATACCATTGAGATTTTACTGCTGTGTTTAAATTATTTACCTATATAAATAAATCTATAAATTGTGAAAATTTACAGAGAAGTCATATATAATGTTGGGAATATGCTAGTAAAATTTCAGGGCAAATTAATTTAAATAAATTAATATATAATTAAATGAATACAAACTACTCAAATGCTGGAATTTAGGTATTTTGTTGATGTAGGATTGAATTGAGCATAATAAACTATATTTGATTTGGTCATAAATATAAGCATATTATAGATGAATATAATCTCTAGTATGTGTATTTAATGTTCTCAAAAGTATAAATATTAATTTAATAAATAAGTAAATTAAATAACATAAAGAAACCAATGTACATTGTTATAGGCATATGACACTTATTTGAACTTACTATATTATATAGCCCTATTATAATATAATTTGTAAAATTTGAATTCATAATTATAAAATAAATTTTAGGACATATTAAGATATTAAAACAGGGCATAGGTTCCTAATAAATAATTAAGACAAAAAAAATGATGATAAATTAAACAAAATAAAACTAAATGTGTGATTTATATGTGGATGTGAATGTAGGTCGGGTATTGCCATCAAACCAATCAATTATTATCAATAACTTAGAGGAATCAAATTTGCATATTCAAGGTGAGTTATAGTGTCCAACCCTTGCTTTGTCACTTTTGGAATTATTTGATGAAAATTTAACCATTGTTGATATTTAAGCCATATGATATCATTTATTGTTTGTGATTCTGTATTTGTGAATTGTGAAAACCAATGTGGCCTCTTAGCCTATGTGATCATACCAAGACATTTGATTAGCCAATGTGACAGAATCCCAACTTGATGGGGGCTATACCATCAGGCTATGTGCACATAGAAGTTTGTGATTTGTAGGATAGAAGCTACCCTTATGTGAATGTGATGTGTGATAGCACTGGAATAATGATATATTGTCTTCAGTGTTATTGCTATGTGTTATCTGTCATATTATATAATTTGCTTTTGTGATTTTGGTCCAATTATTGTGGGCATTTCTTGTGAATTAAATTTCATTGTTATATCTTTATTGTGCAGCCGCCTTATTTATTTATTATCCTTGATCCTTGAAATATCGTTATTGCATATTCTACCCTTGTGACACTGTAATTTCACTGAGATGACGACTCACCCCATCGTCTATGGTTTCAGGTAGAGGTGACCCAGGACCATCAGCTTCTTGAATTCTTCTTCCAGCAAGAAGCTTGAGAATAATGTAATTAGTCAATACTATCATATGTAATTAAATAATAATGTTTGTGTTATACTCTAGTTGCTCCATAGTAATATTGTGAATAGCTTGATAAATTATGGAAATAAACCATAATGTAATAAATAAAAAAAATATTTGTAAATAATGTATAATATAAAAAAAAACATGTGTTATTATGAGTAATTAATAAAGTTTTAAAATAAAGTTATAATTTACTAGTGTAATAATTAATTTGTATAAATTCATAAATTAATTGGGTTCTACGTGGTGCCCGGTGGCCTTAAGTCTACCTGGACCCTAGGACCGTTACACTTCTAAAAATGGGGTGTGACAATAAGTTAGTTAAATTTAAATTTGAAGTAAGGTATGAAGTAAAAGCATGAAATGTGAAGTTGGAATTTCTGTTCATGATATATGTGAAGAATTTTTGTTTGAATTTTTAGATTAATTTAGAGAGGTTCAATAAGAATGAATTTTTTCTTGAAAATTTATCTATGTGTTAATAGTTGGTACATGAAGTTTCATAATTTTTCAAGGTAATTTACTATGAAATAAAAATATAAAAATACAAGCTATCATGGCTGTGCCAATGTAGCCAGAATTTTGGAATTTAAGAAACTCAATTGGAAAATATAGTAAAATAACTCAGAAAATTATGTAATATTATGAAAACTCTTATATATGTGTGTAAAATATATTTTTAAAATTTAATGAATTTTTATGAAGTTTTAGATATAGAAATAAAATCAAAAAGTGATACCGCCAGAGCCAAGATTGAAAAACCAGAATCTATAAAGTTAAGTAAATATAATTTGAAAACATAGTACATGAACTTAAAAAAATTATTAAATTTTATATATACGTTTATATATGTATAGGTTATTTGGTGAAAATTTCGTGAATTTTAATCATAGTTTGGTGCTTAAACAAAATGAGAAAACATATACTGCTAGAGAAAGTGTTATGGAAAAGGATTTATAGGTCTAAAAAGCCTAAATTTTAAATATAGTAAAGGAGCTTGAAAAAATATGAAAATTTAAATATAAGTCTATATATATGTCTAAAACTTATGTTTAGAGTTCTATAATTTTTAATGAAGATTTAGTACTAAAGAAAAATTGGGGAAATAAGACTGCCAGAAAAATTAGGAATCTGGCAGAATGGAAGAGTTGAGAAATAAATAAAATTTTATGTAGCAAATGGATGAAGAAAATTTTGAAAATTTATATATGGATTTTAGGTGTATTATAAATGAATATGGAGTTTAATAATCAAGTTTTATAAAAGATAAAGTGAGAATTGGCTCTGATAATTAATTTCTACTATGTGAGTTTATTGATAACTCTACTAAAGGGAATATAGTTTTGATTAAACAAAGATTATATGATTTATTATGAATAGTTAAAACTTAAGCTATGATCTTACTATAGGTATATGATCATATTGATTATTTTATATACAAACGTAAGATTTGAAAAAATTACAAGTTTTTATCAAAGTTAATTTCCATAAATAGTTTATTAGGTTAAGGAGGATTTATATCTATCAAGGGTTAATAATTATTATTGATTTCATTGATGGAAATGATTATTAGTTTTCACTTTTAATAAGAGTATTGAGAATAAATTGATGAATGTTCATATAAGGTATGTATAAATTTTATACCGAGTTACTATTTTAAAGGAAGTTCAAGTTGAGATTTAAAGAGATTGAAAGTATAAAAATCATGGTACATATTTATGATATGTATATTTTTGAGTTACATCTATATAATTGAAATTTAAGTTAAAAATTTGAGAAGAGTTACAAGAGGATCCATTATAGTTACCAAGTATGGTATGTGTGTTCGGCTGAAAAAAAAAAACTAAGATTAAGGATTTAATATACATTGAATGAATTAAGAATGGAAAATCACATTTATGAAGCGGTTTAGAATTACAGAAATAATGGTCTATATAAATTTAATATATTATCTAAGGAATTAGATAAGAGTAGTAAATTGAGATATAAGTATTTCTTGGTGGAGGTAGTTATAAAATGTCAAGTAATATGATTATACAAGATAAAGTAATAGTACAATAGTAGTTAATTAGTTAGGATTAGTTAGTGAATGAAAGGGAGTGTTAATTTAGTATGTCTGATTTCGAACAATCAAGAAGTGAAGAAATAAATGGTGTTGAAATTATCATTATTAAGTGATATTACAATGATTGATGTTAGATATGCTAAGTTAATAAACTGAGAACTATAAATTTAAGAGATTATTAATATCAAATTATTAGGATATGAATTCCCATCTATAGCAAAGGATACACGTAGACAAAATTATATGTAACCTAATATAATCGATGGAGATATTTTTCACGACGGAATAATATCTTATGAATTGATAAATAAACAAAAAATGAGGTAATATATTGAGAATAAGAGAAATTATTTTTGAATAATTAGAAAATTTTATTTTGAGAAAAAAAATATTAAAAGCAAATAATTGCATTTTATATATTTTTATCTTCT
Source organism: Garcia nutans (assembly GCA_947685225.1). Lineage (NCBI taxonomy): Eukaryota > Viridiplantae > Streptophyta > Magnoliopsida > Malpighiales > Euphorbiaceae > Garcia > Garcia nutans. The sequence continues at coordinate 41,680,567 of CANTUV010000017.1, forward strand.
GAATAAATAGATAATTTTATTCTAAAGAATAAAATATCTAAAGTAAATAATTATATTTATGAATTTTCACTATATATTTTTTAATAAACTCTGCTCTGTTGTGATAAGCCTTCCAAAAAATGTCTTCTGAAACTAATTCGATGACTTAGTTTCATTTTCTAATATTCATATTGGCAGAGTCCAACTCTATTGGGGGTTAAACCATTAGACAGTATATATTGGTATTCTGAAATGCGCATAAGAGGGAAGTTACTACCCTAATTACTATGGCCTCTGGCCTATTTGTTGTTGCCTCTGACATATGATCTTTGACCTATCTGTTCTGATTTGTCATATGATACCCTTTATGAAAATGAATTTTATATTATGCTTTAATAAGATTATTAAAGTTTCTGTTCTATTCTGATTTATATTGTGTTTTAAATTAACTAAGGGTAATTAAGTAATTTTGAGAATATAATTCTAAAAGGTTATTTAAGTACTCTGAGTATATGAGGGTGTTTCTCAAAACTTAAAAGCTGGTCAAAACTGCTTATAAGCTGTTTTTAGATTATAAGTTGTTTATTTAAGTGTTTCTGAAAACTTAAATAGTAGATTATAATCTGATTTTAATCAGTTTTTTAAAAGTTGGGTTTTGCTACTTTTTTTTTAAGCACTTATTTTTTAAGCAGTTTTGACCAAGTAAAAGACCATATTATCCCTACCTAATCTTCAATATTTCAAATTTGCCTACCTTATACACTTTAGTTCCCATCAAAGAAATTTTATTATTATTATTATTATTATTATTATTAAATTTTATTATTATTATTATTATTATTATTATTATTGTTGCAAAATAAATTTTGAATTGACATTTAAAAAATTATTTTTATACAATAAATAAACTCATGGACAGTTTGGTCATTTTGACAGTTTCTACAATTAAAAACTGATTATAAGCTGATTTTACAGAAACACTTAACTGATTATAAACTGATTATCAGCTGATTATTAGCTAGTTTACAGAAACGCTTAACTGCTTATTTTTAATCTGATTATAATCTAAAAATCACTTATTCACAATAAGCTGAAAAGCTCCAGTTTTGAGAAACACCCTCTATAATTCTTATAATTTATCTAAAGTACTTTGAAGGTATAAGCATTATGCATTGGTATGATAATCAAAGAATTCTTAAATATATTAGGAATTCTAAATGAATATCTATAATATCAACTTCAAAGATATAAGAAGCTATCTTAAATTGTAATAAGCTACTAATCACTTAAATTAAAAATTTAAACAAATATAACAAGCCTGAACACTCACTGAGTTGCGGCTTATCCCTTGCTTTGTTGTTGTTTTTAGTATTATTTTATAGGTAATGCAACTCTGGTGATGATGGTACTGTGGTATCCAAGAATAGAAAAATGAAAGACAACTAAGAAAGATTCAAGTTATGTGTAATGTAATACTATAGGTATTTGTAGATGTAAACTGTTTAAAAAAAAACTTAGTGAAGTTTTACTGTTTGATTCTATTCTATACTAAATCTGGGTTCTACAATGTTTCGGCTATTAAATTGACCCAAACCCTAGGATCATCGCGCCTCAGATATTGGAATGTGACAATTCAAAAGTGAGGAGCTTTCCAACTAGCTCATTGATTCTTAGTGTGTTAAGATCATGAGCTTCTCATTTGAAGAAACCTTCGACTTAAAGTTTTTTTTACCTCTAAGTGATCTCAAGATTTTTTTTATTGAAATCACCTAGATCATATATGTTTTCATATTTCATCAAGTCATTGATAATAGTAAGTAACCGATTTGTCATTTCAATGGCATTCTCATTTGGCTTCATTTTGAAGAGTTCATACTCATGCACAAATATTTGAGTCTTGGTGAACCTCACTTGAGTAGTACCCTTATGATAATTCTCAAAAGTTTTCTAAATTTTATATGCATTAGTAAGATTTTGAAATCTTCCAACTTCTTATTCAGACATAGAATTCACTAAAATGGAGGCTGCTCGATTATTCTTGTAAAGAGCCTTCTCTTGAGCATCGGTCCATTGTGCTCTAGGAATTGACACTTGAACACCTTTAACATCTTGAGTAGGAGGTTTTCACTCATTTAATACACATTTTCATAGCTCAAATCCCTCACTATTTAGGAATAAATACATCTTATATTTCCAACAAGAATAATCGGTTCAATCGAAGTAAGGTCTAAGAAGGGAATTTAGATTGCCATGAGAATGAGCCATGGAAGTAGAGGTTGAGGTAGTTTGGGAAGGAGCTGTTGCCATAGTGGATCTAAATTATACAATTAAGCTTTAAGAAATTTCAAGGCTCTAATACTAATTATTGTCTCAAGATGGCAACTAAGAAGGGGGTGAATTGGTTGTCTGAAGAAGTGATGAGAAATTAAAAATTAAAAGTAAAATAAAGAAGTAAGTAGAGTAGAGAAGAATGAACACAAGAAATTTATAGTGGTTCAGATCAAATCAATCCTATATCTAGTTGAGAATTTTACTAATTTTTTATTTTTATAAGCTCAATCCTAATTTTTATAAGGTTTAATAATTTTCTCACAATTTAATAAGAGTTTTACTCAGGCTTACTCTAAAATCTAGTGTTTCTAAGCTCACACCAGACTTACATAATGATGTTTAATACTCACACCCAACACTCAAATACAACAAATGTAAATTTTGTTTCAAAGAAATAAAAGTTGTTTTTCTTAGCTTTATCAAACTTAAATCTCTTTCAAAATAAACTTTCTTCAAGTATCTATAGTCTTTAAGCCTTCAACTAGCCATTTAGAAAGTAGATTGATAGGTGAGCACATGTTTTTAACTTATCTTCTCTTCAATTATTATTCAGAGCAAGTTCATGGTTATATTGCCTTCATCCTGATCGAAAAACCATTGGTACGGTCAGGATAGACCTTGGTCCAGTCATGCTCCTTAATTTTCACACAACGTTCTTTAAACGGATAGTACATGTGGCATTCAATAATTAAGTGGATAAGTAACAACTATAAAATTTGTATTTCATTTTGTTGTCCGGTCGTGCTACCCTTGGTCCGGTCAGACCGTTATTGTCTCGTTGAGAATTTGGGAGCACCAGTGACTGTAATCTCTATGTTTTTGGAGAAATTTTGCATCCATGGTCCGATCGGACTTCTTGTAGTCCTGTCGCACCACATGAGGTACGATGAGATTTTGGGAGTGTTGGCGACCATGATCTCTATTGTATGTTTTTGGAGAAATTTTGCATCCATAGTCCAGTCTAACCTTTTGTAGTCCGATGGCACCACATGAGGTACGGTGAGATTTTAGGAGTATTGATGATCGTGATCTTTTGAAAGTTTAGGCATTAGTCTAGTTGGACCTCTTGTAAAACTTCAATTCTTTAAGTTCTTGCAAAATTAAACTTGGTACAAATGTAAGAACAATACAATTTGATTGCCTAAAATTAAAATCAAGCTAAGGATTTGGCTATCAAGCAAGAAAAAAAAAATACACTCGGATAACTAGAACTCGATTTTTTAATCCTAATAAATAATAAAATTATTTGAATATATTTATTTGAAAATTTACATCTCATTATTCATGAAATTTATGAATATGGCAAGAAAACAAATAGACATATATAACTACAACTAAATATTTTTATCCTAATAAATAATGAAAGTATTTCAATATATATTTCAAAATATATTTTTTTATTCATGTAATAAATGAATATAGCAAGAAAAAAAAATTAAACATGTATAACTACAACTAAATTTTTTTATCCTATTAAATAATAAAATTATTTCAATATATACAAATCAATATTAATATTTGTTCATTAAATATGTAATTAATAAATATATCAATATAAAAAATTAAACATATATTATAACAACTATCATTTCTTGTTATATTAACAATTAGATATACAATTGTAAAATAACACATACACCTTATATCGAGTTTCCAAAATTAACCAAAAAATATGATAAATCTGCAAATATATATGTGTGTACATATATATACATTAATCATTTACAAATAAAATGTGAAAAAAATTTTCTTTTGGTACCTTTAGAAACTGCAATTATGACACATTTACAAATTACGTATAACTATAAAATTTATTATGATAATATTTTAAAAAAGCAAGGTCTAAATTAATTATTACTGATTTTTATTTAACTTTTCCAGAATTGCTGTAAAAACTTTTTTATTTTTTATAATTAAATATTAAATTAAATTTATGTAAAAACAAAAGCAATATTATATGAAACTTGCTGGCAATTTCAAACTTGAAAGATTTATTAATTCATAAATCTTAGACTGAAACTTTGAAGACACTTATGAATCTAATAATTTTCTAAAATCATTTATCACATTTAATTATATAATCGTCATTATCGTTTTAGAATTAATATCGGAAAATAGAATAATATAAAAATGGACCTTTGATTAATTTGCTTTTATTTTTCAGAAGGACTTTGACTCTATATCTAATTAAAATAAATCCTCACATTTTGAATATAATAGAGCAAAAATTTTTCATTCAAAGATGATTTTTGTGATTTAAAAGAAAGGAATGTTCTATTTTAATAAGTTACATATACGTATTTAAATTTATTTTAACAATGAATTTGATTATACCTAATTTATAATAATAATTATTTTTTAAAAAAATACTATAACTATTTATATTGATTGGTTAACCTTCCTAATGCTTTATCTTAACTCCGTCTCTGATACTTATTATTTTTATATTTTTACCTTAAAATTATATATAGTTAGAATTATAAAAGATAGATGCAAAAGATAATAAAAGAAAGCGAATAAAGATGAGAAATAGAGTTAAGAAAGATGAGAATGAAATGGTTTTAAATGAAGAAGAAGTAGAAAAAGAAGAGAGTGTTTAGGGTTTAGTGTGGTGCGTGTAATGGGAAAAATGCAAAAAATAAAATAAAATAAAAAAAGATTGAATTGTTTTAAATATCAAAAATTAAAAAAATCTAATTTTTAACATTATAAACAAATTAAAAAATAAAATTTTTAAAGCTAAAGGACATCCTCTAATCATTCAAAATTTTCAAAGCGAGGGATACATCCCCTTAGCAATCAAAATTTTCCGTCCCTCAGCTCTGAAAATTCAGAGGTTCGCACATATATTTTCCAAAAGTTTTACCTTTTATTTCACTGAATTTAAAAAAAATTATTTAACTATATAGACTCAAAATATGACTTTCGGTTTGTATAGATTATATTATAAAAAATTAAAAAGGCTCAAACCAAAACTTTAAGCCTTTACTCTTATATTTTAATAAATATTAGAAAAAGTCTCATATTTTCTCCACTATTTAAGTAAAATTGCGGGGATATCATATTGTATACTCTATAATTAAACCCACGAGTTCCAACTTTACTGGTGAGTATTACGCTTCTTCTAACTTTATATTCTCTCATGTGAAAGCATGTTAACTCGACCAATATGAATTGTACTTTATTTCTTTTAGTTTATTGCTTATTGAGCTAAACTTATAAACCCAAGTTTTAGGTCTTCTTAATTTTAAAATGACCAACACTTATCTCTTTCATCTTCCATTCTTTAAGCTTTGTTTTCAACATTCAGATATTCTTCTTCCCAACACACGATTTGAAGTCAGGTTTTTTAACTTTCTATCCTTGTTTTCTTCCAATTTAAACTTTACCAAAACTAATAAAGCCCGTAACTTGAAGCTACAACAAGTAGCATGTTAAGATTATTCTCACAATTCATTTTAAATATCTTCTTCTCTTGTTTTCAACAGATACTCATGAAAACAGAGGTATTATTAGTTTACTTCTCATCTCTAATTTGCATTCGGTTTGCATAACGAAAGTCATTCAAGAAGATGCAAGTTCAAAGTTCTGAAGATTTCCAGATTTCTTACCCATTTTCCTTCATCCTCTTCTTAACCAACTGCTGCTAAATTTAGATCGGTTTCCTTCTCTAATTCGCTGGCTAACTCCTTAAGCTTGGCTTCTGCCCTTGTTCATTCAAGAGAAAAGGCAGAATTAAAAGTTCTCTTGGTTTCTTTTATTTTGTTTCTTCTTTTACATGGATGAAGAAGTTTCTTTGCTTCTTCTTTCCTTTTATTCACAGCTAACTTTCCATTGCTTAGTCAATGGACACTTGGGAGTTTCTTAAACCTCATATTGCCACAAATTTATACTTGTTTAGCTAAATATCTTTTAAATTTCAGAAATCTACTTTTTACCACACTTCCACCGAAATCCTAGAGACCATGGTTGTGTGTTTCTAATGTATTATGTTTCTCCACTTAGCTAGCATCCCATTGATGGTTTTGGTACATCTCTTCACCCAATTATCTTCTCTAATCCATGCAAGTTGCATGGTTTCCTCCAAAATTCAACTTGCCCAACCTACTAATTACACTTACTAACATTAACTTATGTCCTTTTAATTTGCTAAACTCTAACTTTAATCTTATAGCTTATGATAATTCTTTACTTAATTCCTAATAGCTAAATTTTATTAATGCTATTAAGAGTTAAATTTTACAAGTATTTTATTTATTTCAAAAATTTCCGAATTTCTTTTATTAAAAGTAAAGTTAAATTATATTTAATTTTTTTTTTTTGCTTATTGCATTTTCTATATTAATTTATTTCTTCCTAACATATAGATTTTACCCATTTCAAATTCCACCTCATAATTTCCTCATTATCTTGCCTTGCTTAGAATTCCATTTATCTCGTAACAAAATTATATTTATTTTAGGTTGGGGTGTTATAAATACGGTCAATTATGTGGCTATTATGTGTATGATGAGGATGGTTGAGTTTCTTCATTTTGGGTTGATGAAATATTCTATTAAGAAGATGATGATGATGTTATGTACATATTATATTTGACAAATGAGTCTCTTTCCCTCTATCTGTGATATTTATATGCAGTGTCTTTTATATGTAGCGTTTTAACTTGCAGCATTTAATCTTTTATTTCATAAACTTTTATTTTAACTACTTTACTCTTATATTTTTTTAATTTTTTGTCTAATAATTTTGCTCTTTAATCTATAAAATTATATAAAATTTTGTGTATCACCCAAATTTATTGTCAAATTTAATTTTGTTAGAATATTCTACAGTTGTGTTAGAATATTCTACAGTTGACCTTTCCATATCTATTTGTAGATTACGACATCATAGGCTAAATCTAAGTCTTTATTTATTTTATTTCCTTTTATATATTGATCTTACTTGTATATATAGATCTCTTGTACTCTGTAAACAGATACACAAAATATATACAATTTCTCCTTTTTTTTATAATTGCTCTCTTTTGTTCACATGGTATCAGAGCAAACATTATAATTTTTTTTTCCCACCGATTTATGCTTCTTCTTTGATGGTTTTTTGTCCTTTTATCAAATAGGACTTTTGTTTTCTTATTCCATCTCTTTTCTTGGTCAATCCTTATCTCTTTGCCATCACTATATTTCATCATTATGTCAATACCTAACTCTTCTTTCGAAAAATTGGATGTATCACAACCAATAGGTACAATTTTAAATGGACCCAATTATGTTCTTTGGTCTCAAGAAATGTCTAGTTTTCTCAAAGGTAGAAAATTGTGGCGCTATGTTACTGGTGATATTAATAAGCCTACTCAAAAGACAGGTGAAGAAGAGCCCACATATATTGAACGTCTTGAAGAATGGGATTGTAAGAATCATCAAATTCTTACTTGGTTGCGCAATACATGTGTCTCGTCCATCAAAATTCAATTTGGCTGTATAGACACCGCTAAAGAAGTTTGGGACTTACTAGCCAACCGATACTCCACCACTAATGCCATTCACCGAATGCGTCAAAAATAAGGTGAGTCTATTAATGATTTTTTTATCTGAAATGACGGCTTTTTGGGACCAATTGTCGTTGTCTGAGCCTCTTTAACATGATATTCGTGATGCTGCACTTTATGCTAAAGAAAAAGATGAATTTCGAGTTTATCAGTTTACTTTGGCTTTAAATGATGAATTTGAAACTGTAAGATCATCTCTATTACATAGAGATCCTTTTCCAAAACTTGAAACTGTGGTGGCTGAATTATTAACGGAGGAAGCTAGGCTTGCAACTTTGAAATTACAACAATAAGTCATGACTACCGATGTTGTATTAGCTACACCAATGTTTAATCAAACACAAAATAAAGTCACGTGTAGCTATTGCCGTACTCCAGGCCACCATATTTCTGAGTGTCTCAAGTTAAAATCTAAGGAAGCTAGGAAAGGAGCTGGACGGACTAATCAATCAAAAAATAAATCTGGTAAAGCCTCTAATTATACTGCTGCTGCTGTCACTGAAGGTTTGAATGAGCTTCTTGAACACATAGATTTTGCTACTTTAAAACAGGCTCTGACAAATTCTGTCACAAACTCTTCCACTTCCACTGTTGTATCAACCACTTCAGGTATATCTTCCTCATGGTTCTTTGATTCTGCTTGTTGTAACCATATGACTGCCAATTCTCATATTTTCACAAATAAGGATACACTTTCACATTCTCCTATTATCCATACTGTTGATAACTCTTGTTTAACTGTCAGTCATGTTGGTAATGTTTCAACTTCATCTCTGTCCTTACCTGACACATTTCTTGTTCCTAAACTTTCACTAAATTTGATCTCAGTTGGTCAATTGTGTGATCTTGGTCTTGACTTACACTTTTCTCATAATGGTTGTTATGTGCAGGATCCACAGACGGGACAGATCCTTGGGACAGGCCGTAGAGTTGATCGTTTGTTTGAATTAACATCTCTTCATATATCTCCCAAGTCTACCAATGTTTCTGCTTCTTTGTGTGGTGCTTTAGTATCTTCATCTACTTGGCATTCCCGTCTTAATCATGTTTCATCTTCCAAACTAAAATCTTTATGTTCTAGTGGTGCTTTAGGAAATATGAAATTTGAGAATTTCAATTGTGTTTCTTGTGAGCTTGGAAAACATCATGCTTTGCCTTTTAATAATAGTACGTCTATTTCCTTTGCTATTTTTGATCTTGTTCATACAGATATTTGGGGGACATCTCCTATATCTACCATGGGTGGTGCTGTTTACTTTGTAATATTTGTGGATGATTATTCCCGTTTTACCTGGATATACTTTATGAAAAATAGCTCACAGTTATCCCAAATTTATGATACGTTTACTACCCTTGTTAAAACTCAATTTTCTTGCAGTATTAAAACTCTTCGAACAGATAATGCCATGGAATATAAAGATTCTGTCTTTCTTAAACTTATTTCTCAACATGGCACTATTGTTCAAAGATCTTGTCCAAATACTTCCCAACAAAATGGTCGTGCGGAACGAAAACATAGACACATCCTTGATAATGTCCGTACTATTTTAGTTGACTCTTCTTGTCCTGAAAGGTTTTGGGGAGAAGCTGCACTTACAGCTGTTTATACCATAAATCGTACTCCTTCTTCCGTCATTGGTAATCATACCCCTTATGAACGATTATATGGGTTTTCTCCTGATTATAGTCTTCTTCGTGTTTTTGGATGTGCTTGTTTTTTTTCCTTCCACCTCATGAACGCACCAAGTTAGAACCTCGTGCTAGACTGTGTTGTTTTTTGGGTTATGGGATTGAGCATAAAGGTTATAGGTGTTGGGATCCTATCTCTAAGCGTCTTCGTATCTCTCGTCATGTTACCTTTTGGGAACATACTAAGTTTTCTACAATATCTGAGTTTCAGTGTCCTGATAATAATTCATCCTTCTTTACTGATTTGTCTGTTGATTTATTTCCTGAAGTTGTAGATGAACTACCTTCTAATATATCTGATGCAGGACAAACAAACAATCATCCTATGGCAGTTCCTGAGGTATTTGCTTCATCTGCAGATTCTATCTCTACCCCTATGGATTCAACTTTCTCAGAGGTTATATCTCATCGAGCTCGTAAAACACCAGCTTATCTTCGTATTATCATTGTTATTCTGCTATAGTTTCTTTACATGAACCTTCTTCTTATAAAGAAGCTAGTACTAACCCTCTTTGGCAGCAAGCAATGACAGAAGAATTACAGGCTTTAACAAAGACTTCCACTTGGAAATTGGTTGATCTACTAGTTGGCAAAACTGCTATTGGATGTAAATGAGTTTATAAAATCAAAACCCGAGCTGATGGATCTGTGGAACGTTATAAAGCACGCCTTGTGGCAAAGGGTTTTACTCAAGAGTATGGCATTGATTATGAAGAAACTTTTGCTCCAGTAGCTCGTATTACTACTGTTCGTACTCTCATAGCTGTTGCGGCTGTACGACATTGGAAGCTCTACCAGATGGATGTGAAAAATGCTTTCCTTAATGGGAATCTTTCTGAAGAAGTTTACATGAAACCTCCACCTGGCTATGAGCATCCACATGGAAAGGTGTGTCATCTTCAAAAGGCTTTATACGGGCTCAAACAAGCCCCTAGAGCATGGTTTGCAAAATTCAGCTCTACAGTTAGTCAATTGGGTTTCTCTTCTAGTTCTGCTGATTCAGCCTTTTTTGCGCGCAAAACTGATAAGGGTTATACTCTTTTATTGCTTTATGTTGATGATATGATCATTACTGGGGATGACCTGCAAGGAATTAAAGATGTGAAAGCTTTTCTTGGCACTCAATTTGAAATGAAAGATCTCGGTTCTTTGAGCTATTTTCTTGGGTTAGAAGTCTCATCTAACAATGAAGGCTACTACTTATCTCAAGCTAAATATGCAACTAATCTTTTATCTTGAGCTGGTCTAACAGACAATAAAATAGTAAAAGCTCCACTTGACATACATGTTAAGCTTACACCTACAGATGGGGTGATTTTAGATGATACAACTCTTTACAGGCAGTTAGTTGGTAGTCTTATCTATCTCACTGCTACTCGTCCTGACATAGCATATGCAGTTCATATTGTTAGTCAGTTTATGGCAGCTCCCCGTACATCTCATTACACTGCTGTGCTTCAGATACTTCGGTACATCAAAGGTACTTTATTTCATGGTCTTCACTTTTCTTCTCAATCAACACTTGAACTAAAAGCATACTCTGATTCTGATTGGGCTGGTGACCCAACTGATAGACGTTCTACGACTGGATATTGTTTCTTTCTTGGCAATTCTCTCATCTCTTGGCGTAGCAAGAAACAAACGGTGGTTTCTCGGTCTAGTACTGAAGCTGAATATAGAGCGCTCGCAGACACTACTGCAGAACTTTTATGGTTAAGACGACTATTAAAAGATATGGGAATATCTCAAATTACTGCTACAAATATGTATTGTGATAATCAAAGTGCTATGATGTCGGCTCATAATGATGTTTTTCATGAAAGAACCAAGCACATTGAAATCGATTGTCACTTTATTCGTCATCACCTTGTCAACGGAACTCTTCAACTTCTTTCGGTTTCTTCTACAAATCAGACAGCAGACATTTTCACCAAAACTCATCCGCCTGGTCATTTTCATGATCTCGTTTGCAAACTCAAGTTAAGCAATGTTTTGCCTACTTGCGTTTGAGGGGGGGATGTTAGAATATTCTACAGTTGTGTTAGAATATTCTACAGTTGACCTTTCCATATCTATTTGTAGATTACGACATCATAGGCTAAATCTAAGTCCTTGTTTATTTTATTTCCTTTTATACATTGATCTTACTTGTATATATAGATCTCTTGTACTCTGTAAACAGATACACAAAATATATACAATTTCTCCTTTTTTTTTATAATTGCTCTCTTTTGTTCACAAATTTTATTCAACTCATTTTCTAAATTAGTCGTGAGCTAGAGTTCATTTAAATTACACACTAATAATCTGATTCATTTATTATGCATGAATTATTTCAAATGATGAGAGTGTTTGGCTTAGCTTAAAAAATTAGCTTATAAGTTCTAAGTGATTATTAAAATTAATATAAGTTTTTTAAAATTTTAAGCAGTTACATGTTTGTTATGAGTGTTTATAAGTAGTTTATAAATATCTAATATGTTATATAAATAATATAACTTATGAACATATTTATTTTTAAAAATAACTAAAAATAATATAAAATTATATTAATAAAAATATTTATTTAAATAAATAAAAATAATATAATAAATTATTTAATTAAATTAATTTATAAATTAAATATTTATAAATATTAAAATAATAAATTAGTTACACCAACTTAATTTTTTTTTTGTTTATAAGTTGACAAAAGTATCTACCCTAGACATTTCATGGGAAATGCAATGAAAAAAAAAATACTAAACTAAAAAAGAATTCTTTTTTCAAGGACATAAAATTTCCTTACGATCTGCCACGTGAGCGTATGTTTTCCCTTCTTTTGAACGGTAAGTGAGTCCAAACCCGCACGTCGCATCAAACGCTCTCTATTTCTCTCTCGTGTCTCCAAATCCGTACATAATTCCTTTCTTTCGCGTCGCCACATGGCTTCATCAAAACAACGTCGTCGATCAACGTCCTTCCGAGACCACGACTCCGACAGGATGGACAGCACCGGTGGCTAGGACGACGCCCTTGATTGGCTCAAGCTCGAGGTCCCAATCCTAGTGCTATTTCTCTACTCGTTGTTACAGTTTTATTGTTTTCCTTTGTAATTCTTTCTTATTGTTTTTGTTGAGGAGCAGCATCCTGTCTCGCGCTCAGTTTCGCATCATGCTAATTACAATTGTTTACTTGAGGCTGAACGGGTTATGGTTGAGGTTCGAATTTTTTTTTTTATTGCTTCCAAGTTCGTTTCCTAATTCACTATTTGGCATCAATAATGGCAAGTTAATTATGTTTAGTCCCACGAATTGCTTGAATTTTAAATGTTGTTTTGCGCTATTATTTTCTTGAATTCCAAAACCATTGTGCATGAATAACAAGTTCTTGATTTCCATTGGAAAGAATTCTGAGATAAGAACCCACACTATGTAAGAATTACTCTGATTTCATGTGAATATGTGCAACTTTTTTTTACTCAGCATTGTGAAATTTGGTTTTTAACTTGTTGGGTTGAGCATTTACTGTAAAATATATGCATGTATAAGTGTGCTTGTGAAGTTTGATAGCGGCAATCTCTAGTTATGCAAATGTAGTATGCTGGGCCATCTAGTTTTAAATAATGGAATTGGATCGCCACCACTATTGTGAATACTTTTTTGAAAATTTCAAAATCACTCAATTAAATATTAAATGACAATTTACTGAAATTCCAACATAATCTTGAGTGCAAAAATTGATTTAATTCATTAAAATCTTAATGAAAGTTTTTGAAGATTGATTTTCTTTGCCAGATTGTATGTGTCTAGTGCTGTCTCACAAATAATTACCAGTATTAAACCCTTTTGCTTTCTCCATTTTAATGTATTTCTGTACTTTTTATCTCATTAATGTAAATTTCTGTGCTGATATGGTATACTGTGGGCTGTTGGATCATATGAAGGTACTTAGTGAAACTCACTGTTAATGTTTGAGGTGTCCTTTATGCAATAACCATGTACATTTGGTGTGTACACTAGAATTTCCTAGTTTTAATCTTAAAAGATTGGGCAAGACCTCATTTGGTCCTTTTCTAATTGAAGTTTGCTAAATTATAAAATGATGTAATCACATATCATTATGGATAGAGATGTAAGGTCTTGACAAAAAGATGTTCTCTGTGGAGAATTGATAAAATCTAACTGAAATGATGGTTGTTGCACAAAGAAAAGTAACTTTAGCGGTGTCCTTGCTATTTTCATTGCATTGCAATTCTCTCCACTTGGAATTTTGTCCTATCCCATTTTCCCCCTTTAATATGAACTCCAACGCTAAGGAGTTGATTGTTGCCTAAATCTTGCTTTGAAGAAGGTGGACATGTCATGCGTGCATAAAAATGCTCAGTATATATTTTGTTATCTTAGTTTCAAAGCATAGATTGAGATGGTTTGGCCATATGAAATGTAGATCTAGGGATGCACCGGTCAGAAAAACTGAACTAGTTAAAGTAGAAATACCTAAGAGAGGTCAGGGTAGACCTAAATTAACTTGGACAAAAGTGGTACAAAATGATCTTGTTGTTATAAATTTATTAAAAAAGGTAGCCCTAAATCGAATCGAGTAGAAAAGAAGAATCTATATAGTCGACCTCAATTAACTTAGGATTAATGTTTTGTTGTTGTTGTTGTTGTTAGTTCCAAAGCAGAGAAAATGTGATATTTTGAAACATTTAGCATAATTAGCATTAAATTGGTGGTGGTAATGTTGGGTGGTTGTTTGAGAATTGATGCTAATAAGAAGACTTTAAAATTAAGCATAAAGAATTCTTGTGTCAAAACCAGAGCAAAACTCCCCTTGTTCCATGGAGAATATTTAATTGGAATTTGGGAAATGTTTTTGGTGCTTGGTGTGCTAGGAAAATATGGCAATGAAAAATAATTTCTTGGTTAGAGGGAAAACCAATAAAAATGATATTGTTTTCAAACTGAAAGTCATTTTATGAACCATTGAAACTCATAAAATGAAGGAAGGAATGGAAGTGCATACTCGTTAGTCCAATGACCACCATAAATATCTTTGGATGTCGCCAAATATTGCTTATAACTATTTACTCTTTTTGTGCAATTTCCTTTGATATTCAGCTATAAGTAGAAAAAAATTACTTACAGATCCAATTTCATAGTCTTATTCACTGGAAGAAAATTAATATTTTGCAAGATACTCCAAATTCTATAAAACAATTTCTAACTTATTTTAAACACTGACACTAAAGAGTTATTATTGTATTTTGTCAGAAAATGTTTATTACAAAGACTTCTATTTTATGTAAAAAAGTGGTTACTCAGATTTATGATAAATTATGATGCACTAAAGTGCTGAAAATTTTATCGAGCCATGTATTTGAGAGCTATGTAATAGAGGTATGAAAAAGCAAAGAGTTCTCAAGTTATGAAAGAGAAATGGCAAGAAGAGATACGAGGATGAGGAATGCACATTTTCCAAAAGTATTGTGAGCCTACAACATTTACACCTTTGATTTTGTTAGAGAATTATGGCATTTCAATTTTCTTTTTTCGTTTTATTTATTTGCCGCGCTAAATGTGACAATGGTTAATTTGGGTTGGCTATGGAGTTTGTCAAGGGTAAAGCAATGTACAACTGTGTAGGATGCTCTGTTTTGTATTTAATGGTTCTAAACAATGTTTTAATATAGTCTCAGTGGAATTATATAATGGAGGGGGTCTAGATAGCAATTGGACTCAACTTGGGATTGAGTTGTAATGCACTTATGATGTTGTAATAATGTTAGTATTAATACATATTATTTAGACTACATTTGCTTTGTGGAAAATAAACTATCTCTAGGATATATTTTCCAAAGGATTTGTTTTCTGTTGTTTGGTTACGATATTGAAATTAGTTAAAAAATATTAAACTTTCAATTTATGACATTATATTTTAGACGTATAAGAACTTTATGCCATTTTAATTTATTGTTGGATATGAAAAAATACATAAAAAAAAGTAAAATATGGCTGCTGTTATCGATAAGTGTGTATTTCTATGTTCTCCTTTTATCATAATGAGTTTATCAAAATTTGGATAATGTTTTATTTTTTTGAGAAGTCAAAATTTTTTTCTTGCAAATAGCTTAATTTTCCTATGGAAAACATGGAAAATGCTTTCTAGGAAAATTCTTTCCTTGAAACAAACAGAGCCTAAGTATAAGCTTAAAGTATTGTTTAGATAATATAGACTATAAATCGATCTTTCAAATCTTTGGTTTTGAACTAGTTAGAGTTGGCCACATGAATTTTTCTTTCTTTTTGCTTCTTACTCGCCCCCGCCCCTCTTTCCCCCTTCGAACCCGTGTAGGTCATTATCCTACCATGGCTTATATTGATATTGAAACCTCAAGGAAAAATATAAATATTTTAGTTGTGAATTTCAGTGAGCTGACTGAATGTGACAACCATTGCAATCTGCTGCTACATTTAACTCATGAGTCTAGAATCCTAGCCCATGAACCCATTTCTGGCAAGTGATAGACTGGTTGTCTGAATGAATTAAACTCAAGTTTTAACAAATATATTTTTATAGCATCTCATTCTTTTAAATTGTTTTGAAATATAAGTGATGGAGAAATCATAACTTGTTGAGTTTTCAAAAAAGTGTATGAATTGTGAACTAAGATTGAAATCTCACCAAATTTTGACAGAAAACTAATTTATTTAATACTAGGGGTGTTCAAAAAGCTCGCGGCCCAAAAAATCTGGCCCGAACCCATAATAGGGTCGGGCCACGAGTTCTAAATTTAGACCCAAATTATGCTCGGGTCGGACTCGGGTTGAGGTTGAAAATTCTCGGGCCGGCCCGACCCAACCCGATGTGTTAATTTTTTTTATATATTTTTTTAAAAATATATATTTTGATAATTTAAATTTCATATAAAAAGATTTTGAAAATTCAAAATATTGTTTGTATTTTATGATATTTGGAACTCTTAAAAATTTAATTCATGAGAAATAATTTTTATATTTTATATTTTTTTTACTTGAATAATGAAATAACTAAATAATTAAATAATTTAGTTATTATAAATATTGATATAATAATTTATATATTATTAGATATAATAAATTTTAAAGTAATATTTATAGATAAATTTTATTAAAATTTTTTTAAAAAAATTTATCCTTCAAATTTTTTAATTTCAAAAAGGACCGGCCGGCTCGGCCCGAACCCGGTCAGGCCCGAAGTGGCCTGGCCCGACCGGGCTTAGGGCCAGGCCATGGGCTGCAAATTGCAGCCGAATTTTTTTGGGCTGGTCCAACCCGGACCAACCCGGCCCGAGAACACCCCTATTTAATACTTTGAAGTATATGCGGAAAAGGGGAAAAAAATCTTTTAGCATAATTGTAAGATATTCAAGAAAAACTATCTTTAAAATTATGAACCCTAACCCTAATTGTGATATTTATTGTGCCTAGCAATTTTGTCATGAGTTGGCCCTTTGATTTGATTTTTCTAGTTGTGCCCTAAAATTTGGGCTAGGACTTTATAGGTTGGGCAAACTTGGCACAAGGCCTCTCCACCCATATCCTAATTGTTGGGCATCATTCGTCTATTTTGATTGATGATGGAGCTAGAGCTATATTCATGAAAAGTTTTAAGTTGCAATTTAATCCCATTTTTGGTAAATTTATATGAAACTTATTGGTTAATCTTTCGAGCTTTGCTTGTAGGGACGTGGAGTTGTTCTCATTAATACTGATGAAGCTGGTACCTTGATAGTGACTAATTTTCGTCTTATTTTTATGGTTAGTGCTTTATCATTTTTTTCTTCACTTCAATCCCAATATTGTCTTCATTTTAGTCAAAAGATAGGGGCAACTATGGATGGTATTGTCTGTATTTGCTTTAAGTTCCATATATAATTTGCTTTTTTTTTCCTACTAAGTTATTATTTAAGTTCCATATATAATTTGCTTTTTTTTTTCCTACTAAGTTATTATTTAGTCATACCTAAGTGAAAGTAAATTTTTTTAATAGTTTCAAATCACTTTTTTTGCTCCTCTTCCTAAGAAGAGAGACACTGGAAATGTTAGAGAATCTAACCATGAATCCTAGGAAGTAGGATTATTTAGGCAGAGTTAACATGTTTTCATTGAGAAGGCCCTTGATGTTGTCCTTATTGCAAATAAGTTTGAGGCTAAAGGATGCCTACCATGATTTTTGAATTTGAAATTGAGAAAGCGTATGACCTTGTGAAGAACTAGGAGTTTGCATTACTTGTAAGGAATGATCAATTTTGGGGGTTAAGTAGATAAAATGAATGAGGTGATATATTTCTAGATACTCTATTCGTAAGTATTGTTCTCTTATTGGTTTCTTCCTAATTATTGGTGGCATTTGACATGTTGGTCTTGTTTTCTTCCAATTTCTTTTAATCCTAATATGGAAGTTCTTAGATGAGGGAAATTTATTGAGGCCAAGCTGTTGACAGGCTTTGTGGTTGATGATTTGTAGGGTAATATCACATCTTTTGCTTGATTACGATTCTTCGTCATCATTTTGATAGTTGGTTGGACACCACTTATTGCCATTGACTTATCATTGGATGCAGGATGCTAAATGAAAAGAAGTGGGTATGTTGATTCCTATTGTTAACTTTTGGAGAAAGCTTGCTAAATGGAAGAAGCATTATAAATAGTGGTTTTTTGCTTTCACTAGGAAAAAGGTTTTTGGTTTGCTTGTTGACTTAATGTGCATTTTCCTTTGTACTTGTTTGATGTAAGGGCATAGGAGGAAACTCAAAGGTGCTTTATTTGTGGTGATCAAGTGCCATTAAGCTGGATGAGTTTATTCAATCTTCCTTTATAATATATCGGGATCAAAGTCTTGTGAATTCTAACAAGGTCAGGGATAAAGAAGTCTTGTGAATTTTTTTTTTTCGTGGGAAGTGACTATGGAGTTTTTTATTGGAAACAGAGAATATTTGAAGAGCTTACTAACAGGGGGTAAACATGGTGAGCAACATGATGAGTGTGATGAAGTATTATTCTTTAATTGGGCTACGGAAATGTACTAGGAGAGGTTGAGATATATGACAGGATTTCAATTTATTTATGGAATCATTCTTCCTATATTAACCCCATTTCTTAATTTTTAAACTAATTCCATTTTTTTTGTTAGCCTTAAGCAAAATCAAGTGGTTTGTGATTGCTTATACTTTAGAAGAGTTCTAGTAAAAGGGAGCCTATCTGAAAAGAAGCCTTTACCTTGTGAGATTAGGCTGTATTATTTTTGTTGGAACCTGAGGAGTGCTTTATGAGGCTGATTGGAAGGAGGACCAACTATAGAGAGTAGAGATCACAAATTTCTTGGAAGTTAAAGGAAGATGAACCTTGATATAATTATAAAATTTCTCTTTGATGGTTTAGAGATCACAAATTCAGATGATGGTAACACCTTGTGATGTAAGAGGAAGCTTGCATACCTTTGAGACATATGAAGGAGGGGGTGAATTCTAGGTAGTAAGCTATTTGAAAAGCTAGCTTGTTTTGAAAGTGTCATCTTTTGTGTGGGTGTTGCATTGTAAGATTCTCAACAATAAAACTCTGATAAAATTAAAAGATCTGGTGAAAAGGAGGAGATGCTTATGAAATAAGTGCTTTTATTTCAAATGTAGAGAGAATTGGTGAAATATTTAGTTATGTACTGTGAGCAGGGGTGTCAAACCGTGTTAACAGGTCGTGTTCGTGTCGGGTTGATAGACACTAATGACACGATTAAGCTCAACACGAACACGACCCTTTTATTAACCGTGTTAAAATATCTCAACACTAACATGACACGAAATTTTAATGGGTAGCACGACACGACACATTTGATACGTTTATTTTTAATGAATCTTATATGGGTTAATACAATATGACATGACCCACTTAACCCGTGTAACACATATAACCCACTTAACTCATATAACATGTGCAACCCACTCAACCTATATAATTTGTATTACCCACCTATAAAAATACAAATAAATACATGAAAATCTAATAAATGTTCACATTAAAAGTACATGTAAAGTCATAAAATTCATAAATAAAACCATCTAACATATTCCAAATAAAAACAAACACAAAGAATTTCTAATTAAATATCATCTAAATTATGAAATTAGATGATAAAGGACCAAAAACATCTTTATCCAAACATCTAAATTATGCTAAGTTAAGCTCCATGATATCTTTTGTAACTTCTTCAAATTTCAATTTCTTTATATCTATAAAACAAATATAAAAAGTTAGTTAAATTTAAGAATAAAAATTATTTCAAATATTAAGACTAGATATACCTTAATCTCCATCATATACTCTCATCTCTACTCTCTATAATCAAAGCATTACTAATCCATAAAAAGGAAAATAAATCAAATGGGCAATTATAAAAACAAGCATAAAATTAAAAGGAAAAATTTAAATAGCAAATGGCTTTCTAGTCAACCCCCTTGAACAGATCTGTGGGCTCTTGGCCTATGACTACTCTTTATGCTTCATTCAATATAATCACATAAACTACTCTGAAACAAACCCAATATAAAGAAAGATACAAAATACAATATCAACAAGAAAAACTAAGAAACACATGTATGAAATTGGGCACTACACATGCAAAACAACAGTCGTGTTCTTTGAAAAATAAAATTCATCATTACCAGTTTCAACTTTCATTTTTGTTCTCCTTTATTTTTAAATTTAAAGGCTTTATGATTTAGTTTTAAGTGCAATTGTTAGTTGCAACACTGAAGTCTCAACCTGGGCATCTTGTTCACTGGCAATTGGATGTGGAAATTTGTGGATTGCACTTAGTGCACAGAGAGATTTCCATTGTCGAGCAAGGAAAAAGATGGTGATTATCAATGCTCATTCATTGTTTTGTAGACCGTGTTGAAAGGGTGAAATTTACTGCACTTTTTCTCCTTATGAGATGTTTGAAGATTTTTTTATACGTCATTTTTGAGTTGTAGATTCTAGGCTTCTAGCATATGTGGGTATAGCAAAAACACCACCTGTGGATCCAGTATAAAATAATTTTACTTTTGAAAATGGAGAAGGAATAATCTTGTTGTTCTACTATAAATAATGTTATTTGCATGCAGATGCACATTATTTATGCTTTATGAAATTCTAGTGGCTAATTATTTCTTTCGTTGTCTTTTTAAGAGTGAAGGGACTGAAAATATTATCGCACTTGGCACAATTCCGCTGGCTACAATAGAGAAGTTCAACAAAGTGGTACTTTTCTTTTCTCTTTTTTCTTATTTAGAGGGTGTTTCTCAAAACTTAAAAGCTGGTCAAAACTGCTTATAAGCTGTTTTTAGATTATAAGTTGTTTATTTAAGTGTTTCTGAAAACTTAAATAGTAGATTATAATCTGATTTTAATCAGTTTTTTAAAAGTTGGGTTTTGCTACTTTTTTTTTAAGCACTTATTTTTTAAGCAGTTTTGACCAAGTAAAAGACCATACTATCCCTACCTAATCTTCAATATTCCAAATTTGCCTACCTTATACACTTTAGTTCCCATCAAAGAAATTTTATTATTATTATTATTATTATTAAATTTTATTATTATTATTATTATTATTATTATTATTATTGCAAAATAAATTTTGAATTGACATTTAAAAAATTATTTTTATACAATAAATAAACTCATGGACAGTTTGGTCATTTTGACAGTTTTTACAATTAAAAACTGATTATAAGCTGATTTTACAGAAACACTTAACTGATTATAAACTGATTATCAGCTGATTATTAGCTAGTTTACAGAAACGCTTAACTGCTTATTTTTAATCTGATTATAATCTAAAAATCACTTATTCACAATAAGCTGAAAAGCTCCAGTTTTGAGAAACACCCTCTTAGTATTATTTGTGGCTGCCTAGCTGGTAGATGTGCTATGTGGGACTGTTATTCAAGGTGTTTTTATGTTCTTTCTTTTTCTTCAAGATAAATGGCTTAATAAGCATGTGGACTTATTTCAGTTTCTTTACCCCCTCAGTCACATGCCATCATTGTCGAAAATAGAACGCAGAAGGTCCTTTATCTGATTTTGTGCCCCAGTTTATTCACCCTTATGGAATACAACTTCTTTGTCTACGCACTCATAATTGAGCATCCCACCCAAGTTTTTAAGTAACAGAGATGGATATCGTATAACAGACCTGCTGACCTAAATTGACACTGAATTAAGAATTTAAGGAAATATTATAGCAATCATATTATGTGTAGTAACTTGTAATGAATAGAAATAACCAAAGAAATAAATAATCACATAAGAAAATCTTCGTAAAGATTAAATTTTTATGAGGTCGTGTTTTAAATTATTACCCACTTTTTCAGCTGTTACGGTTTTTGTGAAACAATGTGTAACAGCTGTTTCGGTCATCATGGCTTTCAATAACCTTGTATTGTGATTCTTGAATCGTCCATATAGTATCATTCAATATTGAATCACCCCCTAAAATTCCAATATATATCAGTTTATGTTGCATATTTAAAATGTGAGGTAAAATTTTGTCTGTTTTATCTATTCCATGAAAAGTTTCTCGCTTTGCCTTATAGCTGGTAATACAGCTAATTTAAGATGTGGAAGAGTCATCCAGCAAATCTTGATGTTTAAGATGCATTTTCTTATGTTTTAAAATGTTTCTAGCCTTCGGTAAACTTGGGATTTCTTTTTTTCCTCTATAGTCCTATATATAAATGTTTCATGGGGACTAGGAAAAAAATTTCCATCTTGTTGGTATCCTCGTGTCCCTTCTTTTGTTGCGGAAACATTATCTTACAGGGTTGAGCTAAATCATTCTAAAGTCACATGGAAGGGCCCAAACCTAGAAGATAAGAAACCTGAATATATAGAATATCTTTCCTTTTCTATAATCATGCTACCTTTAAGCCCTTTAAAAAATATTTTTTTTAGGTATCCTTTATCTTTTGTATAAATAAATGGGTCATATTTTGGGAAACAATAAACATACATTTAAAAAATAAGTCTAAGAAATGGTATCAAATAGAATTTCCCTGCTTTATATTGTGATTAGATGTGAAGCATGTTCTGTCAAAATATAAACCTGCATGCTTATTCTTTTTGTTATTTTGCTGTCTGACTCTGCATACCACTCAAGTCTTTCTCATTCACCACATTGTTTTTCTTTCTTATATTGATGCATTGTGTGGGTGCCTACTTATTGTTTTCCATTTGCAATTTTGCTAGCTTCTTCTCACCATAGTATCATGCTAAATGCTGAGGGGCTATGTTCCATTGACTTGTCCATGTAAATTTGTGGACAATTGGAATAGGACATTTTTCAATTCTTTAATATAATTATTGGATCATTTTAGTCATTAATATGATTTGATATTTGAAATTAACTCTAATGAAATTGATTTTCTCTGCCCACCCTCAATGTGTTACTTGAGTGGGGGAAATTAACTTACAAATTTATTTTTGTTGCTTTCTGGAATATATATAGGTTATAAAGAATCAATCTGCTCCTCGTCAATCTGAGAAGGCTCCATCACAGCGACTTCTCCAGGTCATTGGTACGATTTTAACAATTTAATAGAGGTCTTCATTAGGTCCAATACAATTCCACTTTGGTTTTTAGCTTCAGTGACGACATTTGGCACTGTTGTTAGGCTGCTTTTTTCAAACAGCTTTTGCATTTTTAGAGCTTAGCAAACTATGGTTTGGAAACTATATATATATATATATATTTGTTTTCTTAAACTATGGTTTACAAAAAAGCGGTAGAAAATTTTAAAAAAATAGCTCCTAACTCAATCCCAACGGACCCTGTAGTGCTTACATGCATGTGTGGTTACCTGATGATTCATTATTTGATGATTTAAAATTATGGGTCATAATTTGATGATTCAACATTATGGGTCATAATGTGATGGTTGAATATTGTGATTCATCATTTGATGATCCATTGATTGTATAGGAGGTGCTGCTATGGCGGCTGAGCTGTGAATTGAATGTTTATGGATCTTGTGTCCGGTTTCATGGACAAAATTTAATATGTATGATATTAAGACATGAGACCTTGACTTTTTTTTTTCCTCGCTAGTAATTCTCTTTTTGGTTATTCATAATCATCAGCATGGGGGCTTTTTGTGGGGGAAACCCAACTAAACTGAGATAAAATTGAGAGCAGATAATGTGGACATGGAATTGTAAAGTTTCAATTGTCGTTTAAGTGAGCTCCTGGTATAGGAAAAAATTGCTTGAGGATTACTGATTCTGAAATAGATAAATTTTAAATGAATCGGTTTACAATAACTAATGGGCCCATTTGGATTTAGGAATGTTTTAAATGAAGGTGGATATAGATCCTTGTTTCAAGTGATAATTATATAGCATATTATGCAATGTCAAATTCAAATACTTTCTCATTTCAAGTGGAATATCTATACAAATGGACTCGATCAGTAATGCTTAAAAGCAATACAAGCAATGCCTTGTTGACAATTAGAGAAAAAGAAGTAAAACAAACCACCAATAATTGTTTTCTTAAAATGACAAAAAAATGACAAACCCTTGCACTCTTTTGGCAACTCTACTGACAATAACAGACTGAAATTCTGATAAGAGCGCAGCTAGGTGCCTCAATTCCTTTGCTCAGTGATAGCTAAAGATTCACAATTGTCTCTGTATCAGCTAATGAAGTGATTTCATGCCCTTCAATAGCATTGCATCTCTTGAACTCTAGGTCACAGAGCTTTTAAATAGTTATTCACTTTTGATGGCAGGTTTATGTCCTGAAGAAAAGAGAACACATGCATGCATACACAATGAAAAACTGAAGATAATTTGTTCTTTGATATTTTGTCATTGTCCTGTATCTGTAATCTGGTTCCCAATCAAGGTTGATTGGAAACTCGACTCTTTTACTCTTCTTCCTCCCATTGTGAACTATGTTTGAAAGTAAAAGGGCTCATTAAGAGAGAACGCTTAGATCTCAATAACAATATAGAAGAAGATAAATGCTTGTTTTTCGCATTCCATATTTCTGTTCATCTCTTGATAGCTCATTCAGTTACTTGGAATAAGTAACCTACTGCTACATAAACACTGTCCCGTGTTCTCCTACAGAAAGACATTTACAGTAATAACACAACTAAAAAATTCCCAAACTAACCACTTTGCACTACTGCAAGACAAAACAGAATCCTTGAAGCATAACTGAAATATAAAGAAATAAATAAAAACAAGTGCTTAGGCCTGTGTTTCATTCTTCACTGCTCTCCCCTTCTTCTTGCCTTGCAAATATCGTCTATAAACTTCGGTTTCAGCAGCTGACTTTGACCTCTCTTCGCCTGGAGGAATCTGTTGGACTCCAACACATTTTCATTGGCATAGATGCAGCATAGGTTGAATGCTGTTACATTTGTGAGAGTTTGTGATGCAGATGTGTTGTGAAAGATAGGTACCTAACTGTTTCCTAATCCCAAACTAGTCAGCATAAGGTTTCTGGATCTTTTCAGTCTATATTCTGCCCAATTTAGTGCTACAATGTCGAAAATTTTCATTATTGTTTAAACATTTCTTTTAGTTCACAACATAATAGAACCAAATGAAACCCACTGAACTGCAATTTGGAAAATTCAATTTGAACATTATAATACTTACCCCAAGCTTATGTTTATTTATTATTTTTATCTGTCATAACTGGTTGCTCTGATGATACAATGAGTTCATTGTAGTCACAAGTGATGAGACTAATAAAATTTATGGCCTTTTTTATTGTGCAGGAAAAGATATGCGAATTGTTGTCTTTGGTTTCCGCCCAAAAACAAAACAGGTTGGCATTGTCTGTTAACATTTTTTCTAATAATACTTTTGTTGCAGTTTTCTGATACTCGATATTGAAAGTTGCCATTATATTGGTATAAAGATGGCAATGCATAAATAACAGTTGACAACTCCTTTATTATTTTTTTTCCCGCTGTGAGTGTGACTAACATTCAACTGATACGGAGTAAGACTTAAAATTTGCAGAATTCTAGTTAAGAAAATCATTGAGGACTGTAGTTTTATGCACTGTATGGGGTTTGAATGGTAAACTTTTGAGGGAAATAGTGTAGCAGTCAAATTTGGAGCTTGTCTCCTGGAGCTTTTGGAAAGCAAACTGATGGAAGAAGAAACCGTGTGTGTGGGAGGGAGAGTTCGTTACACATGCATCTCTTCAGATATAAATCAAATAACACATAATTCTATCATCAAACATAAAGAAAATAATAAGCTTCTATAGAACTCTATAGGAATTCATGGTTTTTCATGTTTTATTATGATTAAGAACCTAAATGAGACAAATTTTAGTAATACTTGAAGTTCTGAGGGAAACACAAATTAACTTTACTTCTAGAAAGTTGTAGACTGGACTTACCAAAAAATCCTCGTGTGAATTACATTTAAAATTATGTACCCATGTCGCAAAAAAGTTTCAACCGAAAACCAGGTTTATAAAAGATTCTGACTTAAAAAAAAAAGATATATGGTTAAACATTGTGTCCCTGAGTTGCCAAACAAAATATCTGCTGGAAATAGCCATCTGTCTTGATTCTATTTCCTCATCTTTATACTAGACACATTATATAATGTGAATGTCTCTGCAAAAGTCAAAAGTGCATTCATTTCTACCTTCTAGAAATATGCAGGATTTACAGATGTAGATATGCCCCTGTTTAAAAAATATGGTATACAAAATAAAATTCCAAATTAGTTACTGTTTGACTCTAAATTACTGATCATGACCAGTATTCCAAATAAGTACTGTTCTCATTTAATGTGGCTTTGTGGCCCCACAGAAAAAACTTCGGCGTCTTTCTCTCTTAGTTCAAGGATGGACTTTTTAATACAACAAAGAAGTGTTACATTGGACTCTATTTGTTTTTATTTTTTTTGTTTTTGGTTCCTTCTCTCCTTTTCATTCTTTTTTTCCCTATTGATTAATTTAATCCATCAAATCACGTGATCTTTTTGTTTGAATCAATACTCGGGCCTCCAGTTTGCCATGAATAGTTCTTTCTAACTTTTAATTGTACAGAGACGGGTTATATTTAATGCATTACTGCGATATACAAAGCCTTCAAGACTCTGGGATCTTTATGCTTTTACTTGTGGATCTTCAAAATTCAGCAATTGCTGAATGAGTATTTTCGTCTTCTGGGAAAAAGCTCCCTTCGCGCATCAATGGAAATGATAGAAAATGGGTCTTACACATCGTCTAATGATCTGTGGAGGATCAGTACAGTGAATTGCAGTTACATGATGTGTCAGAGTTATCCGATTGCTTTGATTGTTCCAAAATCGATCAGGTAAGCTATTGAGATCCTTACTGCATGGCAAAAGATGGGAAATGTGGAAAAGAAAATGAGGGAAATGCATTGAGATCCATTTTAAAATTTTGAGTCAGTTACTTTTAGTGAAGCTTACTTATTCTTCAGTTTTATAACTAATAACTTCGTGTGGATAAATGCTAGTGACGAACAAGTGCTCCAGGCATCCAGCTTTCGTGCCAGGGCTCGATTACCAGTAGTTTCTTGGTGTCATCCTGGTATGAAATGATAAAATCTGTATTTGTTTTGTTTGTCCTGATTTACATACTTCTTGATATATATGGAATTATAGGAACTGGAGCAGTCCTTGCACGCTCATCCCAACCTTTAGTTGGTCTTATGATGAATATGAGGAGGTAAATTGAAGTGCCCATATAAATTCTCATCTATAAGAAACACAAACAGAAGATTATGTAAGATGTTGCATAATGTAAAATGACTCCCAGCATGTGTTTATTGGTTGGGTATATTACAATTTATAGTTTTTTCATCTGTGTTCATCTGGTGGCTGATTCACTAAATTATTTGTCTAAAGCAACACAGATGAAAAGCTTGTTGCAGCTCTTTGTACTCAACTTGGTGGTGCAAGGGGGCAAAGGTAGGGTTGTATATCCTTTTTCCAGTTTTCTCATTGCTTTATAATTGCATGTTTGTATCATTTGTTTATTATCTGGGTTCTTTTTTTCTGGATCATAATTTTGCATGATGCATTAGCCCATGATCTTAGATTTTCATAATTTTGCATAATTCATTAGTCCATGATTTTAGGTTTACTTTATCGAATATGCAAGGCTCATGCATAAATGTAATTAATGTGGTCCCCGTGAAAATTTGGGAACTTTTATGTTTTATAGACAAAGAATACCATGTCACTAATTTCCCATTTTGATGAAAAAATAAGAATTTGAATAATTCACCTTAATTGTATGGCTTTATAGTCCAACCCAACATTTCATTGGTTGATATGTATCATTTATGCTTTTTTCTTTTTGTGAGAAGTGATAATGCCTTTTGGGCAAATTACGATTTAGTCTCTTAGGTTTGCCCTTAATTAATCATTAGGATAAAATTTTTCAGAAAAACAATCTCAACTTTTTGACATTGACAAAATTGCCCTACAAATTTATAACTGCATATTTACATATAATTTCAGTTATAATCTAGCATCTACTTAAAATGTCACATGGAATGGAGCACGCAAACCAAGGCAATAATATTAACTAAATACTACTAAGCACAAATTAAAAGAAACAAAGAAAACTTAATGAGTTGTAAACCAAATAATAATCACATATGTATAATTAAGTCAAGTCGTCCAAGTCACCAAACAACATCCAGAACTCTTAACTTACATGAAAATAAGAACATATAAGGCCAATTTAGGGAAGAGATTGAGAGAAATGTAAACTTGGATGAGAAAGAAGCTGAGATAGGTTGTGAAAGTTAATCAGTAACATTTTTAGTGTTAATTGTGATTTTATTAGTTTCTCAAAAAGGAACAATGCTTATGTAATACGATTATCTGATATTTTTCATTTCCAAGGACACATACGTTAAGATCATGCTTATGGACTTGATTTTTATGTATAGAACAATGTGTTGGGAAGGATTTGATGCGTCCCAGTTAATCCTAGTAAGTGCACTAGTCATATCAGTAATATAGATTTGTAAATTTGAATATCATCCCACGAAGATCAAATTTTAAAAGCCAATTATTATATTGTTTTACTATTATTTGAGAAATAACAATTTAATTAAAAGAATAAAAGCAAATTATACAACTAAATTAAAGTTGCAAAAATTAATAGCTTTAATAAAAAAAAATAACTCAATTAATAAAACATGTTAGAGTCTACAATCTCCCTAAACTTGTGTAGATATCAACATTGATTATGAAATTTGATTTAAGATTGGCCGGTTGATTATAAAGCATGGTTAACCTTATTAAGGGACATAACCTTTCAAATTAATATTAAACTCTTATTCAGACACTTTAATATTAATTTGCATATAATTAAACCCAATTATTCGACCTTATTCAAGAATACGTATATTAGCTACAAATCAATTTCAGATTATCTATTCAAACAAATGCTCAATCAATTTGTCATACAAAATTCTAATAATTATGAATTTAAATTTCATTGATCATCAATCTTAACTTCTCTATTCGATACATCATTAAAGAATTAATCAATAAAATCACAAATCCAAGCATTAAGAACAATGAATTTGCATAAAACTAACTTAATTTTATATTAAAAATCAATACCCATTCATAGTTTAGGGTTCATGTTTTCCCTAACATAAATAAATCTATTTTATAACTAAATCTAGAAAACAAAAACTAAAATTGAAAATAAATATGATAAAAATAAAACAAACTCTATATTTGTGTCTTCGTCTTGAGCTTGATCTTCTCTCCAATGGAGTTTTTTGTCTTCAAGGAAGAAGAAGAAGAGGCTTTTAACGTAGAATACCTCTCCTAATTTAAAAACGTGTTTTTTTTTTATAATCCAAGGATAAGTCCTACTTTTTCTAGGGTAAAATAAGAAAAATTCTTATATATAGTGTTCTAAATAAAATAGGAAGAAATAAAAAGAAATCTTAGTGAATGAAAGAAACTAAAATCCTAAAATCTGTTGTAATTTTCATGTATGAGTAAGTGCATGACTATACATATGCTCATGCGCCTTTCTATTCTTCAAAATTTTGCACTGGAAAACTCTGTCAGCAACATGCATGACCATCTATATCTATGCGTCTACCCATGCGCATCATTGCCCTTTTGTACTTTCGTTGTATTTTTATTATATTTTTCAAAATTCACCTACAAAAACACAAAATAAGACTAAATAACTAAAATAACCAAAAACCAAATAAAAAAAAAGACAAATTGATAAAAGCTAGCAAAAACTAATGAAAACTAATGCAAATGATGTCCTAATTGTGTATAAAATACATATATATCAGGATTATAATTTTACTAAAATGGTTATTTGTCTTGTGTGATGGGAGGTCCATAGGTTAAATCGGATATGTAATTATCGGAATAATTGTTGGAGACTCAAATTTTGGATATGTAAGCATGATAACTGATATACTCTTTTATATCTCCATGAATCTAGTAACTTTTGCTTGTATTATATTATTTGGTCTATGTATTGAAATTGATAACATTTGAGATTATGCTGGATTATACACGAAAGATTCTTTTTTAACACAAGGCACTTGGATGTTTTCTCCATATTTCGTAGGACATGTTGCTGTCATTTTGAAGAATTAATAGGTATTTTTCAATGATATTGATATTCTCTTTTCTCTTCCTCTTTATTTTCAGGAAGCTATATATTGCTGATGCAAGACCCAGAAAAAATGCTTTAGCCAATGGAGCAATGGGAGGTGGCTCAGAGTCATCTTCTAATTATTTTCAATCTGAGGTAGGTAAAAGGCTTGATTAGTGCAATTATGTTAATTATTGGCGATAGACCTTTATGTCATCCAGATTCGCTAATTCCATGTTCCTTTTCATTGTTGATCATCAGGTGATTTTCTTTGGGATAGACAACATTCATGCAATGAGAGAGAGTCTTTCTCGGCTTAGAGACTATTTAGATACTTATGGCACCACTTCATCAGATGGAATGTCATCATTTTTGGTTAGTATTGGAAGTCCTGGCTTATTTACCATTGACATTTGACAAGATAAAATAAATCTCTTTTCGGATGTGTAGTTTTTTTTTTTTTTTACATGTAAAGTTAATTTTTTTCTTGGGTGTAACCTATCGTGGGTTTAACTTCAAATCAATTTTCTAATGGGCTAAATTTACTGATACTGTTTTCTGTAATCAGAATATGCTTGTTTCTATTTATCCAAATATATTACAATGTAGTTGTAAACTCTATATTTCTCATATAATTAAATAGGATACAAACTATCTATTTATACAAGTTCTAATTAGCCTATCTAGGTAAAAATATTGACTAATTTATTTCCTACAATCAAGCTTCCCTATTTACATTACTTCCTAATTTATCTCCTACAATCAAGCTTCCCTTTTTTACACTTCTTTCCATAACACTCCCCCTCAAGTTGGAGCATATATATTAAACATGCCCAACTTGTTACAAAGATAGTCAACTCGAGCTCCATTCAAAGCTTTTGTGAAGATATCTCCAAGTTGCTCGCCTGTTTTGACATATTCTGTACAGATAACTCCTTGTTGTATCTTTTCCCGAATGAAGTGACAATCTATCTCAATATGTTTAGTGCGCTCATGGAATACTGGATTCGATGCGATATGAAGTGCAGCCCGATTATCACACCATAACTTTGCACACGAAGATGACTTGAAACCGAGTTCTTCTAACAATTGATGAGTCCAAAGAATCTCACAAGTAGCCTGAGCCATAGCTCGATACTCAGACTTAGCACTAGAGCGAGACACTACACTTTGCTTCTTGCTTTTCCATGATATTAAGTTTCCTCCCACAAAAACACAATATCCAGTAGTTGATCTCCTGTCAACTTTTGAACCTGCCCAATCTGCATCAGAAAAACACTCAATGTTCAAATGTCTATTATTGCTATAGAGAAGACCACGTCCTGGAGCACCTTTTAAGTAACATAGTATTTGTCCCAAAGCTTCCCAATGTATAACCGTAGGAGAAGCTATGAACTGACTCAGGACACTAACTGAGTACGAGATATCTGGACGTGTTACCGTAAGGTAATTCAATTTCCCAATCAATCTCCTATACCTCTCAGGATCAGAAAACAATTCACCATCTGTTGTTAGTTGCAAATTAGGAATCATTGGAGCAGTACACGGTTTAGCACCCAATTTACCTGTATCCCTCAAAAGATCAAGAACATACTTCCTTTGGGATAGGAATATGCTTTGTTTACACCTGGACACTTCAATACCCAAAAAGTACTTCAAAGGGCCTAGATCCTTCGTCTGAAACTGAGCTTGAAGAAATGATTTAAGTGATGATATACCAGATGAATCACTTCCTGTAATAACAATATCATCAACGTAAACCACAAGCAAAATAATCCCGGTATTAGAACGATGGAAAAATGCAGAATGATCACAATTACTCCTTTTCATGCCAAATTGTTGTACCACTTCACAAAACCTTCCAAACCAAGCCCGAGGACTCTGCTTTAAACCGTAAAGCGATTTGCGAAGACGACACACTTTACCTATCTCCCCCTGAGCAACAAAACCAGGTGGTTGCTCCATATACACCTCTTCCTGAAGATCTCCATGAAGAAAAGCATTTTTAACATCTAACTGATGTAAAGTCCAACCAAAAGTGGCTGCTAAAGAAATAAACAAACGAATAGAAGATAATTTAGCCACAGGATAGAAAGTATCAGAATAATCAAGTCCATAAACCTGAGCATATCCTTTAGCAACTAAGCGAGCCTTCAGACGAGCAATCGACCCATCAGGATGAACTTTAACTGAAAACACCCATTTGCAACCAATAGCCCTTTTGCTTACAGGAAGTGTCATGAGTTCCCAAGTACCATTAGCATCTAAGGCAGTCATTTCCTCTTGCATTGCTGCATTCCAACCAGGATGTGCCAATGCTTGACTCACATTGGTAGGGATAGAAACAGTATCTAAATTACTCACAAAACATCTGGATGAAGGAGACAAGACATCATACGTCACAAAGGAGGTAATAGGATAAGTACATTGACGTTTACCTTTACGAAGAGCAATAGGAAGATCAAGATCTGACGGAGGAAGAACTGGATATTCTGTTGAAACGGGAGGTGGAGGAAGTGAGTCAGTAGGCTCTGTTCTTCTAGAATAAACTTGAGCAAATTGAGGCCGAGGAGAGGTTGGTGCCTGAATAGGAACAGAATCTGGAACGAGATCAGTAGTAGGGACTGAGACAGGATCCAGAACAGGAACCGGATCAAGGGCAGGTGACTGAGAAATTTGTTGGACAGTATAAAATAAAAGATCATCTACCTCCCCCTGGCTCTCATATATAGGAGATGAAGAAAAATATGGAGTTTGTTCAAAAAATGTAACATCCACAGAGACAATATAGCGCTTAAGATCAGGAGAAAAACATTTATATCCTTTCTGCTGTCTAGAATACCCAAGAAAAACACAACGGAGAGATTTAGGATCTAACTTTGTGACCTGCGGACGAACATCCCTCACAAAACAAGTACAGCCAAAAACACGAGGTTCAATGGGAAACAAAAGTTTAGAAGGGAATAAGACACTATATGGGATCTCACCACTGAGCACAGACGAGGGCATACGATTAATTAAGAAACAAGCGGTGGAAACCGCATCAGCTCAAAAATGTTTAGGTACCTTCATTTGAAAGAGAAGGGCCCTAGCAACTTCAAGAAGATGTCGATTTTTTCTTTCTGCAATCCCATTTTGAGCTGGAGTGTCAACACAAGATGTTTGATGAAGAATATCATTTTGAGACATATATTGTTGGAAAGAACTAGACAAATATTCCTTAGCATTATCACTATGCAAAATGCGAATAGATAAACTAAAATGATTTTTAATTTCAGCACAAAAGGAAGTAAAAATGGAAAATATCTCAGAACGATTCTTCATTAAAAATAACCATGTAACACGAGAGTAATCATCCACAAAAGTAACAAAATACTTAAACCCACTTTGAGAAGTAACAGGGCATGGACCCCACACATCAGAATGAACTATCTTAAAAGGAGAAGAAGCTCGTTTATTGACTCGAGGAGCTAAAGGTAAACGATGATTTTTGGCAAATTGACAAGACTCACAATCTAAAACAAATAAAGACTGAAATTGCGGACACAACTTCTTCAATACAGATAACGAAGGGTGACCCAGACGACAATGAACTTCTAGAGGAGAGAGAGCACCAGCACATGCTACGGAAACTTGTTCATCCAGAAGATAAAGACCCCCAGACTCACTTCCTCTACCAATAATCCGCTTCGCCAAAAGATCCTGAAACACACAATAAGATGGGTAAAAGATCACACAACAATTTAATAGACGAGTGATTTTACTAACAGACAATAGATTAAATGAAAAGTGGGGCAAACATAAGACAGAAGATAAGGGAAGAGATGGAGTAGGACTGGCTGTACCAATACCTCTAACGAGAGATTTAGACCCATCAGCTAAGGTTACATGATGACTAAATGTACCAGTTTTTTAAAAAAAGACAGAAGTTTAGAATTACTTGTCATATGATATGAACAGCCAGAATCAATGACCCAATTGGACGAGGCAGTCATAAGACATGTATTAGGAGTACCTAAATTGGCAATAGCAGCAATGGAATGGTCAGTAGACTTAGATGAATGATACTTGGAAAGCTCAGCATATTCCGCAGCAGATATCGTCACAGTGTTGTCAGAAGAAGTGGTCATAGTATCTTGTGTAGCTATATTTGCCTTATGCTGTTTCTTGAGTAATTTCTTGCAAGTTCGTTTTGTATGACCTGGCTCATGACAATAGTAACATATAACAACACTAGGATCCCGATTGATAGTTCCACTTCCGAAGTTAGTACCTCCTCTTCCTTGATTCCCAGAAGTACCTCCTCTTCCTTGATTCCCAAATTGTCCAGACACAAAATTATGACTAATTAGAGCACTATTCATCGAGGGAGAAGGGCTGTGAGAACCTTCAGTACGTAGTACTCGAGAAAAAGTTTCTTGAAGATTAGTGATCTCACTGCCTGATAGAATTTGAGATTTAGCAGTCTCAAAATCTGGAGATAATTCTGCAAGAAAACTCATAACAGCCATTTGCTCTCGTTGGGTTTGTTGCACCTTGATATCAGGACTAAAAGGTAATAAAACATTAAGCTCTTCATAAATTTTCTTTATTTCTGAAAAATAAGTTGTAAGTGTCTTATCCTGTTGTTCAACACGATACAACCTTTTACAAACTTCATAGATACGAGACAAATTACCTTTTCCAGAATACAAAAAATCAAGGTACTCCATCAATTCTTTGACAAATTCACAATGAGTAACCAAACTAACAATCTCATTGTCAATGGAATTTCGGATTTGTAAAAATAACCTGGCATCTTCCCTTAACCACTGCTGCCTAGTATCTCCAGTAGGTGGATTACTAGTTAAATAATCATCTTTATCAACACTTCTCAGGTAAATCCTAATTGTCTTACTCCAATCTATAAAATTAGATCCATCAAGTTTATGTTCTGTTATTTTACTCACAAGCGGAACCATATCTGTAATCGTGGTCTTCTAATCACCCATATTAACAAAAAAATAGAACAAAGGTAGACTGAACAGAGAATCAAAATGCAACAGGAAACAGGACAGAGGCAAAAAACTCAAACCTCAACCCAAAGGAAGGCCGGACCAGAAGAGGAAGGCTGGAAACAATCCACTGGCAGTGAGTCGACACCGAAAATCAGAAGCTGTCCGCCGGAAAGTGCGTCACGCTCTCTCACGCGCCGGCGGGTGGAACAGGGAGCAGTGTCTTCAGGCGGCGCGTGACACTCATGCTCGGAGCTTCAGGCGGCCGGACTTCAGGCAAGGACCGAACTATGGCCGAGCAACCTCCCAGGGGTGGCTGTGACACAAATGCGCAGGTCCAGATAGATGAACTAGACCTGCAGTAGAGAAAACTTCACACCAGGAAGCGGAAAAAAAAAAACTGCAAAGAAGAAGGCTCTGATCGGCTTATGAAGAATGAAGGCTCTGATACCATGTAAACTCTATATTTCTCATATAATTAAATAGGATACAAACTATCTATTTATACAAGTTCTAATTAGTCTATCTAGGTAAAAATATTGACTAATTTATTTCCTACAATCAAGCTTCCCTATTTACATTACTTCCTAATTTATCTCCTACAATCAAGCTTCCCTTTTTTACACTTCTTTCCATAACAGTAGTTAACAAACTGAGGAGGAGTTTTGGCACAACGGTAAGTGTTGTCGCTATGTGAACTGAGGTCACAGGCTTGGGTCGTCGAAACAGTCTCTTGTAACTGCAAAGGAAGGCTGCATACAATAGACTCCATGGGTCCGATCATTTCTTGGATCTCGCATATTGCGGGATCGTTTATGCACCAAGTTGTCTTTTTCCTTTTTTATTAGTGTAGTCAACAAACTGGTCCTTGAGTATTAGGAAATATAAGTAAGTTACAGCTGTGTTGCAATATAGTTTGTCCATTTTTAAAATAGAGTTACCCCATGGATGGGACTGTCTGTTAAGGGTATGGGAATATTCAGAGGCCTCAGGTTCACTTCATTGTCATTGATAAAGGTTAAAGAAAAGGTTAAAAAGAAACGCTAAGAAAAACTTAATTCATGTACAGTTTATTTTCTGTTCTGTTTTCTGTATACCTATTTGCTGCATAGACATTGTCAAATCTTTGCTACCATTTATCACAAAGATTTTGTTCTAGCCTTCTTTCTGTACTTTCTTGTTTAGTTGGAGACTGGTTTCAGTGAATTAGTTAGCATATTTGATCTTTTACTGATTACCAGATGACTCTGAATAAATTTTTAGGACCCAAGTTGGGGAATTCTTGCTATATAGGTTTAAAAATCATAGGATTGTTAAGATTTCTTGGTCATCCTATTGAAATTCAGCAGTCAAATCTTGTTTATATTAAATGTTATTATATGTGGATGATGTTTTTCAATGGTAGAGACATGGTGGTTGGACCTGGGGAGGGGGTAATCTCAGCAGTATGTCTGCTTCCGTATCAACTCTTGGTGACACTGGTTGGCTGATACATGTTCAAAGTGTCTTGGCTGGTTTAGCTTGGATTGCTGCACGTGTTGCCCTGGAATCAGCATCAGTTCTTGTACATTGCAGGTCAGGGATTTATTGTCGTGTCATCACCTATTAATCTTGGCAACAATTTGATATTTGATATGAAATTGTGGTCTTTTTTCTTCTATTCTCTTTTTAAGTCTCTGTCATTTTTCTAATGATTTGGTTTAGATTACTGTTTAGTCCTTCCTTTATATACATTAACTATGCTCTTTTACAGGTGATATATTTAGGAATGCAAAAAGTATAAAAGAATTAATCACTTGCTGTAATATGGATCTTCCTTTTCCTCTGAGATTGCTATTTGTTATTAAGAGAATTTGAGCTGCTTTTACCATGTGCTTTTGACAATGAGCATTATTACGTCCTTGATCACACGAAGCTAGTATGGAAATTTTGTGCTTTTACTTGTTGAGTTCACATTTGTTTATACTCAAAATACATATTGAAGAGCCATCTACAATTTTTGTTGATGCATTTTTGTGATGTAGATTTTGGGCCATTTTGGGATTGAGTTTAGATTTTCGCTTTTTGTAAACTATGGTTTGAGAAAAGCTAAGAAATATAACTTTTTCTAAACCAAGATTTTTAAGCTTTGGATAAAGTAAACACAGTTCGGCCAAAGCAGCTACCTCAATGCCAAACACACCCTTTGTTGATTTCCTTTTATGGAATCAAGTAACACCTTTTATATTCTGTAGGGGCTGTTAGTTAATGGTTTTAGTCTTTGTGCCCTATAAATAATAAGGCTCAGAAAAATGTATAGGAAATGGCTGTTGCTATTGTTGGCGTTATGTAAAGTTTCATTCCCCTTCCTGCCAAAAGCCAAAAAGAGAGAGGTCTTTGTTCTTGCATATTTGCAGTTTCCTCCTGTTTTTGTGATAATGAAAAATCCAATCTCCTATATTTTTTTCATTTTGCAATTTCAGTATTCTAAAATCAAAGCACTTGCCAAATACTAAAACTAGCAATATCTCAAGTTTTTTTTGTTATTTTTTTTTTGTGGATTTCCTCTGTGAAATTTATGCTAAAAACTACTCCTATCACTCTGTCAATTGTTATTAGAATGATGCTTCTTATGTTTTCTTACTTTGCTTTTAGTTTGAAATTAATCATATATTCAACCTCAATTTTGCATCAACAATTACCATTTTCATAACACGCATTATGGTGATGGTGACTGACTCTGGTTTAGAACTATGTTCCCTCATAAATGTACTCTTTCTCTCTTGTCGTCCGAGTTGCACCCCTTTGGTGCTGTATATGGATGCTTATTCAAAAAATAAAATAATAAAAAAATTACAAGGCTGAAACTTAACAAGTCAAACATGTAGACTCTCCCATTGTATACTTTTGGCAGGAAATCTTTAGGCGTAATCTTAACTTAAATCATTGGTTACCATGCCTTAGGTACTAAGGCTTAATCTTGTTGGTGTAACACGTATTAGGAAAGACATCATGGTCACCATGCCTTCGGTAATAAGTTGTTTACCTACACATTTTTCCTGGCCCAAGAATTAGTAGCTGCAATGTTTTTAATGATTTGGAACTGTTGAGAAATGATAGGGCAGATAACACTCGTGAACACAGCAATGACAGAGTCAGGTAATTGAGCCTCATAGTGCAGGCCATTTTCATTGATTTCTTAAAGAGTATATATAGAAACTAGTTATGAGATAGGAAATATAAAAGTAGATTGTGATCGTGGCTTCACCATGCTTGCCTTTCCAATAACTATATTACTTGAATGCTCAGACTAATCCATATACCTGCTACCTAACTCCATTAATAGATGCAGATGGTAAGCTTCTATAACAGAATTCAAAATACCGAACTACCAAAATGCGAAGCAACAAAAGAGTATCTAAAATAATATAATTGCTAAGATTATTTTCACATATTCATATATTATTTTTGTTGATGAAATGCTTGTTTAGAAATGAAAGTTTTCATTCCTTTCTTTCTTCTATTTCTTTTTTTGATTAAGGGCTACGGAGAATGCTGATTTATCCATTTTTCATCGTATTGTGTAGTGATGGATGGGATAGAACTACTCAGTTGGTTTCACTCGCTAATTTGTTGCTTGACCCATATTACAGGACATTCACGGGGTTTCAGGTATTTTGCCTTGTTATATTTTACTTCATAGGTTAATATCATATACTTCTTTGCATATGCTTAAGCTGTAATAGAAGAAAATTATCTTTTTTTCATATGTTGCTGCTTGAAGTCTGCCTTTGTCACTTTAGTGGTGGTCATACTTTACCATGCAACTTTTACATATTAGATTTCTTAAATTGGTACAGGCACTTATTGAAAAGGATTGGCTAGCATTTGGACATCCATTTGCAGATCGTATAGGAATGCCAACTGTATCTGGAGGTGGCAATGTGCCTCTTGAATTATCTCGCCAGTCTTCTGCTGGGAGTTTTTCATCATCACCTATGCGCCAGTCATCAGGATCACTTGCATCTCAAACTCCTAGTTCTTCTCATGGGCAGAACAACTGTTCTCCCATTTTTTTGCAGGTTTGTGAATTTATATTTTGTTGAGAAATATAAACTTCCTTCTCATTTCTCTAAATATACTACACATATATATATAATAATTCATAACTAAATAGGAAAATACATACACCTGGTTAATTAGGAATAAATCCCTATGATCATGCTAACTATTAGAGGAATATTTAATATATAAAATCTTTGACTTTCTTATTCTATAACACTCCCTCTCAAGCTAAATCAGAGATTTTAATCATGCTCAGCTTGTTGCAAATACAACTCAACTCTACTCAACAACTCAAACTCAACAAAACCTTAATCTCTAATTAATTGAGGCCGGCTATATAGATTTTTTTTTACACTCAGAACAATTATGAACCACATCTTCAGAAAGATATTAAGTCGTAAGATCATATTGAATCATTTTTATCCAAGTTAGTTTAAGTTTACTTCTGTCTTTATATCCAATTTAACTTTTTAATGAGCACATCACTAGATCTTCGTTCTACATAACTAAACCATCTCAACCTATGTTCTTTAATTTTATCCTTAGTAGGTGTTACTCCCACCGTTTTTTTTCTAATGCACTCATTACGAATTTTATTCATTATAATATGTCTCTAATGCTTAGCTTGTTGCAAATATAATCCAAAAAACAAAATACACATCTCATGGACTAACACAACCAACAAAAGTTATTACAATATAACCCAAAAAACATAATACACATCTCATAGGACAACCAAAAAAAGTGTTTTACAGGGAACACAAAACCACATAGGTGCCTTATTGCATAACATAAAACCACCTCAAAAGTGTTTTATGGAATGACATATCCACGAAGTGCTAGCCACAAAAGTTTTTTAAAGGCTAATACAAAACTTTAGAAGTGTTTTTACAGGCTAGCAAATAATTTAATAATATTGAAGTGACGTCAGAAAAGAAAACTGAAGGGAGAAGGACCCTACTACCGTGTTGAAAAGTATAAAATTTCTTCTCATTCTCTAAATAATAGAATACACACATATATATAACAATTCATAACTAATAGGAAAATATATAAACCTAGCTAATTAGGAATAAATCCCTATGATCATGCTAACTAATATAGGCATATTTAATATATAAAATTTTTGACTTCTATTCAATTCCATATTTCAAGGAACTTGCCCAAAACGAATCTATGCCCTCCTACACACTCAGATTGAAGGAGTTAGAACTCACAAGTCAATTATCTTCCTAGTCATGGTTATTGTTGTTACAACTCAAAATTAATGAGGATGAATATAGGCATTTCCCCTAACCCAAAAATCTTAGTGAGCTGCAAAAGTAGCTGCAGATGCTCAGCAGCTGTTACAAATCACAAAAAAGGTCTCAGACATGCTTTACGCAGATTTAGATGCTATTACTTTCAAAATGGCTCAGATGGCAAAGGGAAGAAGTTCATGCTAACATCCTGAATTCATTCCTGGAATTGATTGGTGATTAGTCATTCCTGAGTCCATTCCTTAGATTTGTAAATTTGAGAATCTGTTATGGAAGTTAATGTCTTGCTAGTTTCTGGGAATTGATTAGTGATCTATCATCTAATAATGCAAATGTGTTGTGCAGTGGGTTGATTGCGTCTCACAGCTACTGCGAATGTATCCATTTGCTTTTGAGTTCTCCTCGGTATGTGTGCTTTTCGTTTATAAATAATCATCATTTTTTTTATCTCATGAAAAGGCTAGTTTATGTGTTTGAATGTGCACAGAATATGTTTTCTTTTGCACTTTAAACATGCTTCTGTGACAAGTCTGTTATATGGTGATTTTCAGGCTTTTCTGGTGGATTTATTGGACTGTGTATTTTCATGTCGTTTTGGAAACTTCTTCTGCAATAGGTGATTTCCATGTTTCTGTTTTCGTCACCACCATTCTCATTCAATTCGTTTATAGCATTATCCTTCATAGATTCAGTGCATCTATTTGATCATATTAAGCTGCATAATTTAGAATAATCAAAGACTACATTGGAAGCCAAAAAGTCGAAATCAACAAATCCTTTTGCAATTGAAGTAATTTTTTACTTCATAGTTGTACTTACGAAAAATGTGGAATTTATTTATCCCGAGTACCTTCTGATGGTTTTGTTTAAGTTTGACTAGCTCTGCATGATGGCATTTGTAACATCTCACAAAATCCAACACTTCACCTACTTCATTCCCCTGTTTATAGGAAGTAAGGAAGCATGAAATGGATCTTTGCACTGTGTATAACCCCAATTATTGTGAAAACATTAGAAAGACCACTTTATGAGTTATTGGTTTCTATTTTCAGTGAAAAGGAGAGGCAGCAAGCTGGTGTATCTGAAGCTTGTGGATGCATGTGGACTTATTTGGCTGATTTGCGTTCTTGTGAAAGGTCTCATGTGCACTATAATCTTTTCTATGATTTGCAGAAACATGATGGTCCATTGTTACCTCCAGCAGCAGCTTTAGCCCCCACTCTATGGCCACAATTCCATCTCTGATGGGCTTGTCCCTCAGAA
The DNA here is from genome assembly GCA_947685225.1 of Garcia nutans. Classification (NCBI taxonomy): domain Eukaryota; kingdom Viridiplantae; phylum Streptophyta; class Magnoliopsida; order Malpighiales; family Euphorbiaceae; genus Garcia; species Garcia nutans. The sequence continues at coordinate 41,722,335 of CANTUV010000017.1, forward strand.
GCCCAGTCTGGGGAGCTTGAAGCTCGATGTAGGAACATGTCCCTAAAATTTTCTGAACTTCAAAAGGTGATAAATCTGTCTTCTGATTTTCTGCCGCTGACCTGCTCAATATTTATCTATTATTAAACTGAATGGTATTTTTGCACCGTTTACTTAGGCCAGGACTAATGTAGAATTCCAAATACATTAACCTTTTACTAAAATGCAAAATATTGTAGTCTGTAGGAGCACATCATGCTCTCTGAAGCTAATAATATGCAATTAGGAAGCTTTGTTTTCATAACACACTTTTTGTATTCTCTTACCTGGTTGTTGGGTGGGTCAAATCGCTAACAGGCAAAAGAAGTGGCAGAAAGGAAAGCCAAAGAACTCACAATTGCTATGGAATCATTATCTACAGAATTACAGACTGAGAAGCAGCTTAGCAGCTCTGCTATAGCCTTGGCCAAAAGTGCCAGCAAGGAAAGTGCAGTCTTAAAGAGAGCCATCCAATCATTGGGGTGCAAGGTTCACTTCGCAAGTGGTGATACAACCATGGATATTAATACCAACCCTGTAGGAACTCCACAAAAACTTGTGCATTCTTCCTCAAAATGTGAAATAGATGGTACCTTGCAGCATGATGACAAATCAGATCTCTCGGTTTCAATTACATTAGTTGCAGATGATGTAGTTTCTGACAATACCATTGGTCGAGTGTGTGAAACTTTATGCCCACTGCGCACAAGGGAAGGAGTTTGCCGGTGGCCAGATGCAGGCTGTGCTCAACTAAGTTGTCAGTTTGTAGGGCTAAAGGCAAACTTCGATGCTTTTGATAGGCTTTCTATTTATGATAGCTATTTCGAAACAGAATGAGGGCTTCTCTTGTCTTGTCCCGGCGTCGGCTTGCTGAGGCATCAATTTTTGTCATTTTTCAATTGTCATTCTTCTTAAGATGCAATGAGAGAGTTTTGAAGCTCTTTGGGAAGAAGTTGAAGATGTATTACAGATCTCAAGTGAAGCAAACATTAGGGACGGTAAACATATTTATCACTAGGATAGACCCGCATATTTTAATAGACCCGCATATTTTAAAGGGGTCTCGGGACTGCTATACAGAAAATATAGAGTTAGTTGCGACGACTACTCATTCCTGGGGGGAAGAATGAAGATTTATTTATGGTGATTTGGTTTTTCATCCTCATGTTAACAGGATAGACTGCTGCCATTTTTTTTTTTTTGCAGCAAGACTGGTTAGACCCTTGTATTGTTTCCAATTTTTAGCGAATAGTTTATATGCTTTACCATACATGTAATACCAAGAATATTTATGTACAATGCTGTATTTAATAAGGAATTCCCACCAATTTGTATTTAACTAATGCTGTTGGGTGGGAGCTCTCATGTTCTGGCTTTCATTCATTAATATGAATTGCAGAAAGTTCTTAAATTCTTGGATTGTCGATTTCATGTATTAGTTATTTGATCTGCCTTGTGAAAAAACACTATTGAAAAGATCTGTAACTGATTGGGAGTTATTAAAATTTAGTTTTTTTTTCTCCAGCAGACCATCAAGTAAAACAGCATTTTTTGAAAATATATATATATATATATATATGGCTCCTAACTTCAATGCAAAACCGAAACCGAAATTTACTTTATTGGAAACTAGAAAAACCCTCGTTCATTGAATTGATCACAATAAAATATTAAAAAAAACTGCTACTCTTTTGGCAAATTCAAAAGACATCTTTAACTCTAGTAAGAAAAAAAAAAATAGACGATATTATATCATGTACATTATTACCACAGTGAGCTATCTTATCCTCCATGAAGTAACATTTTTTAAATATAGACAATAATTTACAAAGACCAAAGTTCAAGCCTGAAAAATGTGTAAGCCACAAACAAAATAATGGTGAGTAGGTGTCTCTAAGCATTTATTGACAGCAGGTGAGCTATCAATTGGGCGGAGGCAACGCACAATCGTCCTCCTATCTCCTATACTAAAGGCAGCAGCTCTACAAGTGAATCAATGGAGTTCCAGGGCGCAGCTAATCAGTCTGCTAAACATATAAGTTGGGGCTCCTAAATTCACGACCGTCCAATAACGACCGGGTGTATACATTTAGTCCACAAGTCCTTTCCTTTCTCAAGAATGCTTCCATAATACTGCTGCTCAATTAAAACAAGCCTCTTTAAAGCATCAGCATGAACAAGATTCTACATGCATTAACTAATTCTTCCTGCTTGATCTATCAAGGTGCCAACTTGATCTCCACATAATGCCCTTGAAATGTTCCCAGGTTCAAGCAAATTAAAGATTACAACTACAGGGAGACAATGAACAACATTTAGTACAGTAAAGCAAAGAGGAAATGGTGTTGGGGGACAGGAAGAAGGTTAATGGCACAATTGAAAACAAGTGTGACAAACCTGGAATTCCATTTTCTTCACAGTAAATGATTGCCATCATGTCCATAAAGGCAACACCCCTCGAAACCACTTCTCTAAAAGATAAATGATCCATTATCATATTCGTATTACCAGAATGACAATCATAGATGCCATCAACATTTGTGCCTTTAAGAAATGCATCTGCATTAACTGACAAATACTTTGATATCAGAATTTTGTTCCAAAACAAAACCCTCTTTCAGAAGACTAGAAGTATGTTAGAGGATCAGTGTTGGGCATACTCTAAGAAGCCCTCAGAGCTGCTGCTGTATCAGTAGTAAATAATGGATTTCCGGCACCAGTACCAACACCACCAAATATGACAACTCTTCCTTTCTCAAGTTGGCGTACAGCACGTTGCCTACTATAAGAATCAACTAACTCTAGCATTGCAAATGCACTTTGCACTCGGGTTTGAACACCCAGCTTCGCTAAAGCTGACTGAAGCAATACTGAATTCATCACTGTTACGATCATACCGCATGGCATTGTAAGTTACTGAAGTCAAAACTAGAAAGTGAAAATGAGTCACATGACTAAAGCTCAAGTACAGCGCCAAAAAATTTGAGAGGTCAATTACATAAGTAGTTACTAAACTTTATGCCAATTTCATTTTGGTCACTAAACTTTAACTTACACTAGTCTCGCCACTAAAATTTTCCCAATTCATTTTGATATAATCATAATTGGCGAAAAAAAAAAGCCTCAAGAAATTTGAGGCAGAACCATGCCAGGTTGTTTGTCTTAATAAGCCCACCAACCTAACTCTGAATGAGTCTGGTCTCCCTCTCTTCACATTCACGAACTAGGAAAAGAGTAACAATGTTTATCACATTTTCTCTCTATATGTTCTAAATTTATAAACCCTAACTATTAGACGAGAAAAATTTCTTGAAACAAGTGGCATGAGCATATCCACAATGGCAGATTATGTGGGCATTTAGCCAAAAAAGTAACTGCACATACACCTTAAGAGTTTATAATAATAATAAAACAAGCAACAGGTAACGCATCTTGTGTACAAACAAGCTTTAAAGGAAGCTCCTGCAAACCATCTGAGATTGGCTTGTTGATACACTTGGAAGTAATTCCAAGTGCAGTCACGGTTCAATACGCAAGCCTAGTACAAGAAAATAATTAGCAAAAGAACTTGATGAAAACCTGTATAACATGTAGTGCACATAAAATAAAATAAAATTCAACATAGATAACAGAACAATATTCAGACTATAACAAGAAGCCTTGAATATAAACAATACTGCAACACAAAGTTTTAATACCAAGGAAATTACCCAATCTGATAAGCTGCGGGTCTCTCTAAGCCAGTAGCAGATATCCATGAATCTCCACAAAAGAAGTTACGACCCCCAACAACAATTGCTACCTGTTGAAGAGCATAAGAATATGATTCCTGCAATTTGAATCTCAAGAGGGGAAACCAACCAAAAAGAGAGTTTAGGCATTACCTCTAGCCCAATGCGGCAAGCTGTTGCTACTTCCCTTGCAATTTGCATTGCCACCTGATAATGAAAAAAGTGGTTTTCAGTTCAAAGTTCCCAAAATACACATGCACCATCCACCATATAAGCATACAATCGAATGTTTCTTCAATCATAACAAAGACTACAAAAAATATCAATCATATAACAGATGGAACTTGCACCTTGCGGTCAATGTTATGGCAGTTTCCAGGCAATGTAGCACCACTAATTTTAAACACTACTCTCCGCCATTTTAAATTAGGCACTGATTTAGCTTTTAGGTTATTTCCAAAGGCAACATTGTTTGGTGTGTATCTGCATAAGAGATGGAAGGCATTAGGTTAAACAATCATACCAATGTTCTTTTATGCCATTATAGCACTTAATCTACAACTACAGTTTACACACAAAAGATCACTTAATGTAACCCAATGTTGGAAATACAAATCTTAAATTTGCTAATCATTAGTAAAATTGCTGAACAGGTGAATTCCTCTCACTCAGACTTAGACAGTTCACCAATAAGCTTTATTCTCAACCTGAGAAGCTTAGATAACTAAATGCACAAAACCCTGGAACTCTGGATTTTACCTATGTGTACGAGCAAGTAAACAAGGCACCAAATAAACACAATAAAACTTACTCTTTCATTCCCCCAAATATACTTGAATATCTTATCCTTTTGAATGTTTCAATGGATCGTCTGATAACTTCACACTTGCTCAATACATAAAAATGAAGAGCTAGGCCAAATACTACATAAAGTCTCACAAATAGAATTATGTTGGCAATGAATCACTCTCAGACACTAATTCATAACCATGCTGTATTTATAAAAAGGGCGCAACAGTGAATGCAGCACAAACATCCACCTTGAGGGTGAAACCATCAAACAAATGACCCTACACAAGCAAAAACACCCATTTTACAGTTCATGTAACAATGGCCTTAACACACAAAATAAAGATAAAATAACTCCGCGAAATTATCATAAAATTGGCTCAAGTAAGACTAGTAAGTTGAAAACTGAGCACGTAAAACAATTACCACACACATTCAACTAATTAGCCAATTCACATTTCATCAAACTAAACCAAAAGAATATATATAAATGTATATATATATATATATATAATCGCTTTGAGTGGAAAAAGAGCTTACTACAATTGATTGGGATTAAGACTTTGTTGAGATGGGAATTGAGTTGAGTTTTTTTTTTTTTTTGATTGGGAATGGAGTTGAGTATAAAAACACTACCTCTTAACTTGTCTAGTCACCAGGTTACAAACCACTGTCTCCAACACCACATTCAGTTTCTCCACCTCCACCAGCCTTAGCATTAGAAGAATTTCCCATAATTGCTTCAATCTGCTTGAACCAATGCCAACTACTACTAGTACCATTACTCCCAAATCCCCCATTATTGCTGTTATTGATCCTTTGTAACTCCACTTTATATCTTTTCTTTAAATTATCAATCCTGTTCTTACACTGCTCTACGCTCTTCTTGTTATTGCTTCCTCCTCTCTCACTCACCGCCTCCGCTACTTCTTCCCAGCCTCTTCCCTTCAGATTTCCTCTGTTCAGCTGGTTATACTTGTCCGTATACGCCTCCAACAAGCATGATATCGCCGTGTCGCTCCATTCTTCCCTGTCCTTCCGGTAATCTGTCCGGTAATCGGCGGTGGTAGTATTAGTGGTATTCACTTCCGCTTCTATATTATTGCTGTTGGATTTGTACTTGTTGTTGTTGTTGTTGTTATAATAGTAGTGTTGCTGGTTCTGGTGGTTTCTTTTCGACGATGGAGTCGCCGGAGCTCTGGATCCTGACTTGTCCTGGTCGGAGTCTGCGTATGATGTGTAATACTCTCCGCCGTTGACAGATTCAGCGTCAGGGTGACGCATTGGCGCGTGTGGATCGTTGATGAGAGGGAATTCGTCGGATGCCATGACAAAGGGGAAATTAGGGTTATGCTTTGGAGGGAGACAGCGAGAGAGATGACGACGTTAGCCTTACAGTGAGAACCCTCGACAGGTGGAGGAGAGACCGGTGACCGAGTGAGGGAGGTTGAAGGTGTTAAGCGGATGCCGTAAGACGCAGTTGTAACGGATCCGTTTAAACAGGGAGGGAATTGACGATTACTAGTTCGATTTTATCTCCGGATCGTTAAAACCTGAAAATACGTTTTTTATTTGAAAAAATATATATGAAAAGTTAAATTACTTTCTAGTCCTGAAACTTATTCGTAATTATAGAGTGAATTATCGTTCTGAAAAATATACTAATGCATTTATCGTCTTTAAAATTTGATTTTTACATTGGTTCTTCCTCAAGTTCACATTTGTATAACAGAAAATTTTCTCACTTTATCTTTTGTGGCATCACGTGAGACGCTACATAAAAATTCCACATCATCCCAATTTAAAGAAAAAAGCTTGATGTTTAAAATCCATGTATGTTCATCCTTCACTTCTCTTTCTCTTTCTAATTTTGTTTCTTTGTTCATTTTTCTTTTTTTTTTATAAAATCTAAAAAAATAATTTCTTTTTCTTTATTCATCTTTTTTCTTTCTTTGATTTTAATTTGATTTTTGTTGCATGTCTTAAACTGTGCTTCTTTTCTATTGCATCTGAACTTGTGCTTCACTCTGAGTTTTTTATGCGAGGGAATTGAGATTATTTTGAAAGAAAAAAATTAAGATTGTAGATTGGTATTTGGCATTTAGCCTGAAACTCGGTGGTGTATTGGTATTGTGGCAAACTAGAAACATGACAAAACTCGATGGTGGACCATGGGACAGGTAACTAAAAAAAAGGAAAAAGAAACCCATGTTGCTTTCTTTTGCTGTTTAGGGTTTTATAGAATGCACGTGACTTTGTCTTATTATATTTTAAAATGACTTTATTAGATTTGGTATGAAATGAGTTTTTTATGGATTTGGTACAATAATGAGTGCCTCTCATTTACAGAGCAATTATAAACCCATGCACACACAACTATTACTTTGTACGTTGCAGACCCATATACGTTGTCATTTGCAAAGCTATTAATCACAGACATTTAACCCATGCATACACAGACAATTCAAAATAGAGTTCTCATCCCTTTTGAAACTTACAATTCTCATTTCAAAGGGAAACCTACAATGGAAATATTCATTCATTTTATTTTTAACTAGAGTATACGCTTACAATTCTCATCACAAAGGGGAATTTACAATGCACATGATATTCATCCCTTTTATTTTAAATAGATTATACATTCTCATCCCCTATCCCTCATTTATACACAAATACACACATCCTTATACATTATTGTGCTTTGAATTGTAAATTAAACATATTTTTCCTATTTGTTGAAAGTTCAAATGACTACTTCATCATCAATCTATATTACAATGGGAATAAGGGTGAATGAGGCTACTTCAATAAAGAGATGCACTATATGTGGGATTGTTGTTGTGATCGATAGAATTGTTCTAGTAGCTACAGACAATATACTTCATAAAATTGGTGTGAAGGGGTTGATGAGGTACTAGCGTAGGCTTCCAGGGAAAGACTACAATGATGGATTGAGATCTCTTGAGAATGATGCTCACGAGTGGGAGATGGCTTTAGATGCTACTAATGTAGGGGGAGTTGATGTTTATATTGAGCATTTAACCAAGCAGCAAATTTTTGAAGAAAGCATTCCACCTCCAACCACCATATCTAAGGTTGTGATAAAGGAGATTGCGGAGGTACATTAATAATAGAAAATCCACCAAGAAGAAAAAAGACTAAGAACCACTAGTGCTAGTGAGATGTTTAGGATATCTAAGTCATCAATAAGCAAATATTTCCTTCAACTTCCAAGCAGTATTACCCCAGAAGAAGCAAATGAAGGGAAAGTGGGTTTAGTTAGTTACTAGATTCTTTCAATCTAACAACTAATAAAGAGCTCAGCATATATATATATATATCTAAAAATTTAGAACTATATACAAATATATAAGAGAAAGAATAATTTAGCTAACAAACAAAAATCCAACCCAAGATATAATAAATAAATCAAACAAAAAATTCTAAAATAAATTAATTTTGAAAAACTGATGGCAACAAATGGACGAGGGTGACAGATGAGGGCAGCAGCAAATGGCAGTGGCAGATTCCGATAACAAATGGGGAAAGCATTGTTAGGGAGGTGAATAATAAAAGTGAAAAGGAGGTATGTATATTTAGTGTTTGTGGGGTTTGTTGTGAAAAATAATTTAGGATATTATGGTTATTTCACAGCAACGTAATTATAAATTTATAAAAAAAAATTTAATGTGTATTGTGTATTTATCAAAAGCGTTGTATCTATAAAAAATATAAAATATAAGTTCAAAACTGAAAATTCTTCAAGCCTTCTCTCTTACTCTTTTAAAGTTTTCACTTAATTATTTGTTTTAGTTTATCACAATCTAAAATCAATTGATCCCCAAAAAATTCATTTTTCTTTTCTTTATTTTTTTATTTATTTTAAAAAATACAAAAAACATAACAGTTAATATATTTTTATCGGAGTACTCGATTCTTATTTAATAGAAGTATTTAATCTATAATTTTAAAGTTATAATTAATGAAATTAATGATGAAAATTTCAATGTAAATGATAAATTTAATATTTATAGTCATATTTGAATTTTTTTTTTTTGAAATATGGAACAAGTTGTGGTATGATTTAGTTATAAGGTCTAGTGTGCATATTCTTATGATGCAAAAATAATTAATATGGTTCTCTCTCTATGTAAAGAGCTATATAATATACAATTATTTACATAACTAACTAAAAAATAAAATGAAGAACTTTAGATCCATCTCCTTATGTAATGTTTCCTAAGATTGTGGTAAAAGTCCTTGCAAATAGGCTCAAAAGAATTTTAATGAATATTATTTTGAGAGTTAGTATGATTTTATCCCATGCAGGTTGATTGCTGATAATGTGTTAATTGCCTTTGAATTGATTCATGGGATGAAGATAATCAATAAAGAAATGAATAGGTGGGAAACTCTTAAAATTGATGCTAGCAAGGCATATGATAGGATAAATTGAGATTTTTTGAGGGCTATCTGTCACGACCTAACCTGAGAATACATGACATGCACTAGGGAACAGAAAAAGCACGTAGTTTTCAGAACTCGTAGTAAGCCTGACAACTCATTTTTTGATAAATATAGATGATGACAACAGTCACTACATCGAATCGGACCCACTAGTCTACTAATATTATACTTTAATATAATATCACATCATCATCATCAGCCATTTATTAATAAATATATTTAACTAAACCGCGGTATTAAATGAATAAGAAGATAGGTAAGAAAAAAAATATCATGTGGAATTCTAAAAAATAATTATAACATAATTATACAATAAAATATATACAATTAACATTCCTGCCGAGAAATAAAAAGGCAGAATGACCTGAATAAGCAGTATTACTATACTCAACCTGCAACCTGGGAAAAATGGTGAGCAGAAATGAGCGTTCGACTTAATGAGCTATATAATAATTAATATAATACAACTATCTCATGCATAACATGCTCATACAAATGTCAATCAACAAACAAATCATATAATCAAACAAGGATAGAAGTAAGTCAATGAGGCCATACTAAACCTCAAACCAGGGAGCTTATCTCCCTATCTGGCTCTCTTAGTCTATATATTTCTCTTAGAATCCAATACATAGGATCTGTCGTCGAGCCATAGCAAAATAACGCTACTCGACTGACAAGCAGCGCTGAGCATGACAATGCCTCTGCCATCACGCAAGTCCTAATTTCATTGCATGATATCCTCATATCATAACCTGTATCCACGATTATTTATGGTTCAACATCATCCTAGCTCTATCTGCATCATATATTATATACATTAAGCACAACCAACTCATATTCAACACACATTATGCTTATAACAATAATAACTGTACATATATTGCACAAACAATCAATGCATTATATAAATGCAATTATAAATATAAATTAGAGGAGCGGGGTATTATATTATTCTATATAACTCACAGATTTATGAAAACCCAACGATTCTCCTTGGAACATTTGATTGGAAATAAAAGATACCTAAAAATATTTTCAATTGACAATAAAAACTATTAAAATATAGACAAATACGACTCTAGAGATTCTGTTGAAATTTTGACAGAGTCTCTTCTATAACTATGATATTTTTCTCTGAAACAAAATGAGAACACACTTCAATATAAAAAATCCACAACAGTCAATATTAAACCAATTGCCCTATCTGGGTCACAATTACAATTCTCAATAACTCAAATATAAACTCAACATGCATCTCATAACTACAATAGTAATAGTTTATTATTTCAACGTTAATCTTATTTATTTAATTTACTAACAAAATATTCATTTAAAATTTTAAGATATATGCTAATTCAATTTTAAATAATTCTTAGAAAATTATTTTATAACCATCCATCAATTATAATTAATTACCATATAATTTATTTCTCTCACTTTATAAAAATAACTTGGTTAATTTAATTCTAAAAATACTAATTTTAATCAAGTAATTATTTTAAAAAAAATTAAATATAATACTTTAACCATTTAATTAAATTACTTAGTACTCTATTTACTTATTTAATATCTAATAATTAACTCAATTAAACTTATAATATTTAAATTATAAATCTTTACATTTAATTAGTTTTAAATTAACACCTTCAAAATATTCAAATTTTAATCTATTTACTATCAATCATTAATTATACATATTTATTATTATTATTTTATTTATTTCTTTAATTATATCTAAAATTACTATCATAACTCATAATTCATTTTATTATCTAATTATAAATTTTTACCAATTAAATACTAAAAATTTATAATAATTAACCTTCAATTATTCATTATTTATTATACGTTTTTATTATTTTTTATAATTGCTAAAATAGTAACTCCGTCACTGAAATAGTATCATCGTAGTATACCATCGCCGAAAAATGGTAGTCAAATTTCGGCCAAACTCAAAAGTGGTCTAAAATTTACAAATGATATATTAAAATGAAGCTTATGAAGAGAGAGTTTCAAAAATACCAACCTTGCCGGAAAAGAATGTCAGAATCAATCGAAATCTTTGTCGAAAGCTCTCGAGAGGCGCCAAGTTCATCCGGCGAGTGCGGGCTACTTCGGCGTAGGACAGCGGCTATTTTGGTGGCATTGGACTCGTCGAATGATAGACTTTTTAATGGTGTGGGAGGTGTCAAAATATATTCACCGAATGACGATAGATCTAAGAAAAATTGACCAGTGCACTATTTCTCTCTTCCTCTCTGTCACTTTTTCTCTCTTCTTTTCTGCACTTTCTCTCTCTTCCTCTTTTCTATTTCTTTTTTTTTCTTATAAATACATATATATATACATATTTTTATTTTTTATTTTTTTTAATTTTAAAATAATTTAAAATACATATATATGTATATGTATATGTATACATATATATATATAAATACATATTTTTATTTTTTTTTAATTTTAAAATAATTTAAATTTTAGGTTATTATAGGGCTTTGGGTTTTGATGATCGGTGAGTTAAATGGATGATGATATGTGTTTCAGATGTTAAATATTCTATCATGTTTAATGAGACTGAGGTGAGCCCGATTTTGGCTAAGAGATGATTGAGATTGAACTTTTTAACGGAACAGTTAACTGAACTAATGGCATGGTCCAATTTGAACCTTAGTTAAACATCAAAGTCGAAATTGAACTTTTTATAATTTATTAATATTAATATAATATTTTTAAAAATTATTTATTAATAAATAAATTTTAATAAATAAATATTTAATATTAATAATTCATAATAATAAATAATTAATTTTTATAATATCATAATTTATAATAATTTTAACAAAAAAATTAGTAATTTATTTTTTAAAATTTTCTTCAATTTTTATATTTTATATTTTAAAAATTTTAAAAATTATTTTCTTAAAAAAACCTTGGATTAAAAATTTAAAAAAAAATCTTGACTTAAAAATTTATGATTTATTTACACAAAAATAGTCACACTAAATAAATATAACAAAATGGTCAAAAATCATTAATTTCATCACATTCATTAATAATCTTCATGAGTTTACAATTTTAAAGGAGAAATCGAAGCTATAAATATTGAAAGTTGAAAAAAAAAATAGAAAAAGATAAAAAAATAATTGGACAGTCTCCTCTACAAATTCGATTAATATATATATATACATGTGGTTTTTTATATTATATTTACCTAATTTAATTAATGAAATAATTTTTCAGTTTTAAAAATTAATTAAAAATTTTATTTAATTTTTAAAAATAAAAATTTCATTCATTAAAATTTTTAATTAATTTTTAAAAATAAAAATTATTTCATTAATAGAATTAAATTAATTAAAAATAATATAAAAACTACATGTACATTTTTCTCAATTAATTTTGCAAAGGAGACTTCCCATTTTTTCTATTTTTTTTATTGTTTGGGCTTCCAATAATTATAGCTTTAGCTTCTACTCCAATATTATATAATTCACAGTTATGATTTCAAGTTCATGAAAATTATTAATAGGAATGATGAAATTAATGATTTTTTTTATTTTGTTAATTTTATTTAGTAAGGCTATTTTTGTGCAAATAAATTATAAACTTTTAAGCCAAGATTTTTTATTTTTAATCCAGGGTTTTTTTAAGAAAATCATTTTTAAAAATTTTAAAATATAAAATATAAAAATTGAAGAAAATTAAAAAATAAATTACAAAATTTTAATATTATAATTTATTAAATTATTATTTTTTTGTTAAAATTATTATAAATTATGATATTATAAAAATTAATTATTTAATATTATGAATTATTAATATTAAAGATTTATTTTTAAAAATATTATATTAATATTGATAAATTAAAAAAAAGTTCAATTTGGATCTTGATGTTTGACTAATGTCCAAATTAGACATTGCCATTAGTTCAGTTAATTGTTTTGTTAAAAAAGTTTCAATTTAATCCGAATTTGAAAAAAAAAATATTTTATTTTGGTTCAAAAAAAATTTTAAGGTCCAATCTGGTTCACACGCTATAGTACATGGTTCAAATTGGACCTTAGTCCCTAAGATTATTAACACATAGGATTCTCATCCTTATCAACTTATCAAAAAATTTTAATTTTGTTTATCTATATGCATTGGACAATGTGTAAAGCTAATAAGATTATTTACACATATGATTTTCATCCTTATCAATTTGTATAAAAATCAAAATTTTCTAATATGCACATATTGGACAATGTGCAAAGTTGATAAAATTATTAACACATAGGATTCTCATCCTTATTAACTTGTATAAAAATCTAAATTTTCTTATATGTACGCATTAGACAATGTGTAAAGCTGATAAAATTATTAACACAAAGAATTTTCATCCTTATCAACTTGTCAGAAAATTCAAATTTTCTTATATATTTGCATTGATCAATATGCAAAGCTGATAAGATTCTTATCACAAAGAATTCATAACCCTTATCACTTAAGAGTTTTTTTCCTATAAATAACATTTATGAATTGTATTTGCTTATTATCTAAAACTATACCTTGCCTTTTTTTTAAAAAAAAAACATCCCCTAGTTGTTAAAAAAAATTAGTACCCGGTTTACTAGATATATTGTTAGTGAAGATGTGCTCCTTTATCAAGTATATTTAGATATTTCTCAAGATCCTATTACAGGTATAAACCAATGTTCTAATGAATTTTGATCTTATTTGGAGAAAAATTATAATGAACATCGTTAGAGCAGTGGGAATGTCGATCTAACCTATCACTCCATTCTCGAATGGATATTATAATTGATGAAGTAAGAAAATTGAATGGGTGCTAAAGACAAGTAGAATTTACGAATCCAAGTGGTACTTCAAAGGAAAATATTGTGTGTTAGTGAAAATAGCTAGCCTGACATTCTAATATTTTGCAGTTACATCGAGCAAAGCTACTATTATTGAAAGGACCAAAGTACAAAAAAGACTTTCAAATTTGATCATGTTTGGAATATAGTTAAGGACTCTGAAAATTTTAAAGATGGTGTCTCCAGTGCAAGACAAGTTGCTCGAAACCAAATACTTAATATGAATTTTGACTGATCACAATAAAATAATTCTACTCCTGAATCTTCCATACTAGAATCTCCTTCAGTGTCATCACATTTTTCTAATTTAGATGATGAAACTTTTAGTACTTCTTCATCTCAATGACCTATTGAGGTGAAAAAATCAAAATTAAAAAGTTAAATGCTAGAATTAACAATTGAAGCATCTGAGGAAAAACTGATGAACAAATGACATATGCAGTGAACGCCTTAAAAGAAGAAAATTGACAACTTATTAAGGTGTTAAAAAAGATAAGCTCTGATAAGCAAAAACAAATAGATATCCAAATATAAAATTTGACCTTTAAAGAAAGAAATGATTTGACTCTCTTATACTCTATATATGTACAGTATATATTTCCGGTATATATAAAATATATATAGAAAATATAAGAATATCAACATCCCTATCTTTTGAAAGTTTTCCCCAATTTAAGAAAAATATTATATTCCTTAAAACATAATGTAATAGATAAATAAATATATTTTTTAGGGATTAAATTATCAGAAATATAAATTTTAAAGAAAAATTCTATGGAAAAAATTTGCTAAAGTTTTATCTGTAAATTGGATGTTTCCCAAAAATACAATTTAACCTGCAACAAAAATTTTTCACTCCCAAAAAATATTCAACCAACCAATTCTTCAACATTCTCTAAAAACTTCATATATATATACACACACATACAAAAATATTTCAAATTTATAACATTTAGAAAAAAAAAAAACTTTACAATCTACAACATTTTCATGTAATATAAATATAATGTACATAGCAAAATACAACAAACAGAAGAACACATGGAATACTGGCAACTCTAGTCTGGTGGCAATATCAAGCTCCTAGTATCACTCCTTGCCCTATACCTGATTTGATCTAGTAGGGCTCTCCGTACATGTCACATAAGTGTCCTCTATGGCACAGAGTGCCCACTTTCAATATGGCATAAATGCCCACTATCACGTTGAACATTTACCCCTTAGCTAATCCGAAAACTAGATTTAACATCAGTATAATCGATCAATACATTTATTTTATTGTTACAAATTATTGTCAATTATAATATCTTTTGTTATATAATATTTTCTCTTTCAAGTGTTTGTTTATTACTGTGAATTTATAAGATATGAGCAATTATTTCAAACTCATTTATTATATGAACATATATACACATTATATTTGTTTCCGATTAGTTCAACTGATTTTATTTATTCATCAATCTTTATCTTTTCAAATCATTTCCATGTTTTCACTGTAATAATGAAATCTAAATAGATTTTTACTCTTACTTGTTTAATTCTTTTCTGAACATATTAAGAATTTACAACTATTCTTTCACTTTAAGAGTATACGTACATATATAATGTATTCACTATGTTTAATACACATACTCACACATATACATATTTCTAACTTGATCCACAGTACATCATTTCACTAAAAGGGTTAAATTACCTTAAAATCTCACTACATTCTTTCCTTTTCACATTATTAATTCATTTCTTTTTATTGTAATCAATTAGTATCAGTTAACTCTTTAACACTTCTATATATAATCTATTACTTGTCTTTAATCACCAAATAATGTTACTATAATGTATTCCATAAGTACACAGTATGTAAATCTCTCATTCTTACTTTCATTACTCAATCAATTTGTATATACACTTCTTTGTTTTCTTTATCTTGCTCTTCAAACTATTTAAAATCATCAATAATTCATCAATATATCATTCTTCTCACCTTGCTTTGTAAATTATCTTATTTCTTCCTAAATAATGTTAAATCCACTAATCACTTGTAATCATCTTTTATCTTTTCTCTAATCTTACACTTATTTCAAATATTCAATTACATTTATCTATACTTTCCTCAAGTTTTCTTCACATCTAAGTTTCATCATTTAATGGATTAATTTCATTTCAATCTTATAAGTGATCTTTTGTCAATTATAACTGTTTTCAAGATGTATTCAATAATTCACTACTAATTCCACCCATAAATTCTACTTTGTGAAGGTATAAGAAGGTAAAAATATGCATGAGCAAATGCATGATCGTACAAGTGATCATGCACATCACTATTGGGATTTATTTTCAAAGTTTGAAGAATAGAAATTTGCACAAACATATGCATGATTATACAAATGATCATGCATATCTCTACTAGAATTTCGTTTCATGATTTAATTAATAAGTTATCAATAATTCAACTCAAACAAATTGAGAAAACAGGATCCAACTCTTCAAAGCACAATCAAATTCAAATCTAAACTTCCATAACCCTAAAATCTTTCAAAACCTTATTTTCTTCCACAACCTTATATCAACTTATAAATGATTCAATAATAAATTTAATCATTGTTTTAGTTAATAATCTATACATACACATTTACATATTGCAATAATAACTTTATTATCATAGAAGTAAAGTTTTATACTCACATTTTTCACAATTATTCAATATAAAATATTTTTCACTAGTAATAGTGTTTTATGAATTCACAAATCTCTTTTCATAAAAAAAATCAAGATCAATTTAATAAATAACAAAATAAGTATTATACAAGCACTAATCTCTTTAAAAAATACTCTTCCATCACTTTTCCTTTCGATGATATTTTAGAGGACAATATAAGACACTAGAAATGTTTAAATAGGTTTTAGGACTTTTATCTAATATACTCACTTATACGATACTTTCAATGCATTCACTTTCTTTAATTAACTATCACTTCAATTCTTAACGTCAAAACATTATAAAAACAATTACTTTTGATACTTTAAAACCCCATTATCCATATTTCACATCTAAATTACAGCTCGAATTCATTTCGAGCTATAAGGGTATTTTCATAATTTCGTACCTCTTCGAAATCTTTTCCAAATATACGGATATTATCCATACTCAGATTTAATGTTACTCTTATTAAAGCTTATTTAACCTTATCACTATCAGTTCCAAATGCTCAAGCTACGAATAATATCATAATCAATCCAATTTACACTCATATATTCACTTAATGCAGAAAATCAATACTTAAAATTTTAATGTAGAAAAGCATGACAACTCACTTAATGCAGAAAATCATGACAATTCTCATTCTCATAAAAAATTTCATTCTTGAAATTTATCTATCTGTTTGAATTCATTCCTCATATTCCAATAAATTATTACACTTCCACTGTATTACTTTAATATATCTCTTTAACTAATCATATCTTGTTTTCTTTTCACATTTTTCTTTTTCACAAATAGGACTAGTGAACTCCAAATAATACACTATGAATTCTCAATCAATTCTTAGAAAATATTCTACTACCATAAACATATGAAATATCAATTGTATCAAACATATACCCACTTATTCGATTCACATAACTTAAAAAATTGCATTTCACTTCTCCCATAACTCCATATGCCAGAAACACCTAAACCACGCTCTGATACTACTAAATGTAACATCTCCTAACAATTCTCATTAGAACTATCAGACAATGTTACTCAATATACTGTCAGTACTCAAATCAATTCATTTACAAAGTTCTCTTCCAATTAACAAAAATTTTTAAATAATAATATAATATGTGTAATACAACACTTATAAGTCCAACATTTAGACCAATATCTAATAATCCAAATACTAATTATAAACCAGATAACTATCATAAGTTTGTCAAATCAAATAAATATATAATACATTCCTTTATTTGATAATCATTCACTAGAATCTCAAATTCATCCTCTAAATACATATATTCCTTTCAAGTTTATAAATTTGTACAATCTCTCAAATAGCCAAACTACATTGTATATATATATTTTATAACTTATGAGTACAATATATAAAAGATCTTTATATGTACTGAAGGTAATTTTCTGAGATTCTTATTTCCACATCTTAACTTTCTTTGACGTCCTAATACCTGCGTGTCAGAAAATAATTCTAACACGCTAAGCAAAGCTTAGTGGTGCTTATATAAACATATTTTGTCACTTGATATTAAAGAAAAATACTTATGAAAATATAATAATAACACTTAGTTTAATAAATATTTCAATATATTAACTATTTTCAATAACAAATCAACATAATATTTTGATTATACAAAATAATAACTTTAACTTTATAAAAGTCATCATGCTATACTATACTTTCAGTATTGCAACTTTTCTATTTATGAATCATTTTATTTAAGACTTACTTTACCATTTATTATCATTGCTCATAATATACTTATTTTATTTTTCAGTGAGTCTTACTTTTTAATTTCACATATAGGATAATGTCATTCAATTTATAATTTTTGGTACTTAAATTTAGTACTATACTTTGGAGCACTTTGTATCTTATATCATTATATACACTTTCAATCATTATAACACATAGAAAGTTATTGATCAATTTAATAACTTGAGCATAACATTTCTATTCCGTGCATTAGAATTTTCACTTGTAAATATTAATATATACATTACCAATCACTTTTACATTATACACAGTAAGTCAATTTTAAGTAATTGACTTATATTATTATTTTGCATTTATTCCATTATTCATAACATCATATTCACATATATTTTCAATTTAGATAACTTCATTAAATATACCCATACATACTAAACTCAGATTATAGGTTTGGATAACATATTAGTGTAGCAATTTTAATGCCTAGTCTCAAGAATATATATATATATATAATGGCAATTATGCCCACTGTCACTGATGAGACAATGTGAACATTAATGGCACGAGATGTCCACTATCACACTGGCTATCCTTCCTCTGGTTAGCCATTCAATCCAAAGCTAGATCTAAAATCAGTATGATTTGGGCAATTCATTAGTTTTGATTAACACTGAATTGTGTATATCATTTCAATGGTACAATAATTTTATCAACATTTAGTATTATATATGTTTGTCACATATTTAAAGTTTATCACTCTTTTCCATACTTTTAATACATACACATGAATTCTCAACACAAAAGTAAGAAACATAAATATATTAGCCTCATACTAGGCCCGTATATCACAAAATACAAGCCAAAAACATCATCCAAGTACCCCACGGCCGTGGCATCTCAACCCCATGGCCGTGGGATACAAAATGAATCTGTCACATGCCTTTGTAGATCCTCACGGTCATAGCATTCAAGGGCCACTCCGTGGCATTCAGAACAGCTCTGTTTTATCAAAATTTTTAAAGAAACAGTGTCACTCTCAACCCCACGGTCGTGGCACTCAATTGTCATGCCCGTGGCATTGGTTATGGGTCTGTTTTTGGAGTAATTCTTTCTCCAACAGTCTTGACTTTGATACCACGCCCATGGCACCTTTAAGCCACGCCCGCGGCATCCCAAAATCATGTATTTTGTACTTTTAACTTCAATAAATACAATATATTGAAGATCTAAGTTAAAAATGTATTAAAACCAAATTTTTGATATGAAAAGAGTTCATGTCAATTAATTTACTAAAACTTTACTTAATCAAACTTTTAACCATCTCATATGGATAAAAACAATATCAAATCACCCAATTTTGTTAAGGGTTGAATTAAGAATCAAACTCATCACATAAAAGTTATTTTTCACTCATCAATCTATTTAATCAATACTTTCAAGAAATATTTTATTATAATAACTCAATCAATCAATTCAAATATTAAAACTCATAAAAATTCACATATTTGCAAATTATAATACAAAAGCACATACCGCTTTGAAATTCCTCTTTCTCTTTCTTTTTCTCTCTTTTCCTTTGATTACTTATTGATAATCTTGCTTTTTTCTAGCTTATTATTCTAAAAATCTATACCTATATGTGATTTTCTCTTAATCCTTGATTAACTTGATAAAAGGATGAAGAAAATAGAGAAGATGGTGATGTGGTGGAAGATGGCGTGGGAGATGGAAGAAGAAATGAGAAGTTTGCACACACACACACACATATACATATATATATATATATAGTTTAATCAAGTGAGAGAATGCTCATAATAACTATAGTGCTCCCTCATTCTTAACCGTTGATTCTAAATCGAGTTTTAATCTCGTAAAACCATAAAAATAATTTCTTCTACAAATTTTGAGATATATTATTCACTATTCTCTGCTTATAGCATTTATCCACATTACTTTTATCACTATACATTATCAATTATCAATATTAGTTAAAAAGTTTCATGTTTAAAATCTTGACCATTACATTTTCATCGCAAACATGATATTACATGCCACTTATACAATGTGACCGTAATATGCCCTTAAATTGGTATAAGATACTCTTTCTTATAAATACATTCAACTATGACAATGGCCATCTCAAATGGCTTAAAAATTCATACATTATGCAATTCATATCTTTAAACACATAACTATGCACTTTTCATGTAAATTCACATATCAAAGTAGCATAGTATCAATGCCAACCAACAAGATAACATATGTATAGTATCAATGCCAACCAACAATATAACATGTCATTCTAATGCATTTCAATACATTTCTATCGAAGTATGTACTAACCTTTGTTCAAGCAATTTCTAAGCTAAAGCCACACCTTTCTCACCACTTTTCACAATGTCATTCACCACTTTAACCAGACAACTTGGTTCCACTCACTACCTAATCAAAATGTAAGTGTATATAATTAATTAGAATCACATTTCTATGTATTTTAACTAATAAACATTAATTTATCCCATTTCCTTCAAACTTTCAAATTTTGCCCTAATTTTCTTTAATTTTAGAAAACCATTCCAATCAATTCCAAAGTGAGTTCTAAGTTCATTTCTACCATTAGAATATTATTATAACATAATTTAAATAATTAAATCCAATTAACATCAATTCTTTACCATTCCTCCATCAAAACCCTAAATTCATCACTACCTCTCTCAAACTTCTACCAAATCTAATTGTTTCAAATATTTAACTACAAAATCCTTGTCTCTACATCAAATTAACATCATCCATATCCCATTTAGACAATTATCACACCCTCCTTCAAAAATCCAAAACTCACATATTTGAAAGTTTCAAAGAAACTTCAAATATAATTTAATTTTTGATTTTTTTTATTATTTTTTAAACTTTTTACTATTCTACCTTTGACTTTTACTTCTTACTATTTAACTTTTATACTTTAGATATATTTCTTTTATATTCAACATATAAATTCACATATTCCCTCTTTTAAAAACTCAATTAACTCTCTAAATTATTTATTTAATTATATTTTAATAAAAATTTTGGTTATTACAACTCTCTCCCCCTTAAAAGAATGTCGTCCTCAAAATTACCTGATATCAATTCTGAAAAATTTGAGGATACTGGTTCCTCTTTGTAAATCATATTGAAATTCACCTCAATAGATTCTACTAATAAGACATGAGATAGATCTAATCTATACCTCCAAAGCATAGAGACATGGAAGACATTGTGTATCCTATCCAACTCAAGCGGCTAAGCAAGTCTATAAGTCACTGGTTCAACTCTCTCTAGTATCTCATATAGTCCAATGAAATGATGACTCATCTTTCTCTTCTGACTAGACATCAATAACCTCTTTTAGGGAGACACCCTTAAAAAATACCTTATCACCCACATTGAACTTTATAGTTTTCCTTTTCAAATATGAGCAGGACTTCTATCGGTCTGAAGTTGCTTTCAATTGATCCCGAATTACTTAAACCTTCTCTTTTATTTTTTTTAATCAAATCAAGACCTACCAGCTTTTCTTTTCTAACTTCATCTCAATATAATGGTGTCGTACACTTCTTGCCATACAAAACCTCATAAGGTGTCATCCCAATGTTGGACTGATAACTATTGTTGTAGGAAAATTCAATCAAAGGTAGGTGCCTATCCTAACTCCCAATAAACTCAATGACAGTTCCTCAAAATGTCTTATAGGACTTGTATCACCCTCTCTGACTACCCATCTATCTGTGGATAAAAAGTTGTGCTAAAATATAACTGAGTACCCAATGCATCTTACAAACTCTTCCAAAATCTGGATGTAAATCTGGGATCTTTGTCTACTACTAGTGAAATTGGAACTCCATGCAATCAAAAAATCTCATTCACATACAACTCAACCAACCTATCAAGAGAATAGTCCATCCTGACTAAAAGGAAGTGAGCTGACTTTATCATTCTGCCAACCACTACCCAGATTACATCATGCTTCCTCTGGGTCAAAGGCAGTCCAGTTATAAAATTTATAGTTACTCACTCCCATTTCTACTTAGGTAACAATAATGGCTGCAACAACCCTAAAAGAATCTTGTGCTTAGCCTTCACTCTTTGGCAAGTGAGACACCTAGACACATATCCTGCTATGTCCCTCTTTATATATAACCACCAATAGTACTTCTTCAAAACCTAATACATCTTAGTGCTTCCAGGATGCATAACAAAAAGGGATTGATGTGCTTCCTCTAAAATCTTCTTTCTTAAGTCAACATCATTAGGAACACACAACAGGTCTCTATACCATAAGCTGCCATCATCTCTAACAAGAAAATCTCTACTCTCCCCCTTAAGAAAATCCTCCACACTCTTCTAGAGTTTCACATCTTTCTTATGTCCCTTTTTTATCTGATTAATTAACAATGGGCTCACTCGCAACTGAGCCATAAAGTACACTATCATTACATACCTCAAACCTAGCATGTAGAACTCTCAATTAAACAAGCAACATGAGAGAATAGGCAGTTAACTCTGCCATGGACTTCCAACTCAAGGCATTTGCAACTACATTCGCCTTACTGGGGTGGTAGTCAATCAGACATTCATAATCTTTTATCAATTTCAACCACCGTCTCTATTGAAGATTTAACTCTTTTTGAACTCCCAGATACTTTAAACTTTTACGATCAGTGTAGATAAAATATTTCTCCCACATAAGTGATGCCGCCTAATCTTCAATGCAAATACTATGGCTGCCAACTCCAAGTCATAAGTCAGATAATTTAATTCATGAAGTTTCAATCGTCTAGATGCATATGCAAAAACTCTACTCTCCTGCATCAATACACATCCCAAACCATTATGTGAAGCATTATTGTAAATCACATATGGTTTACCTTCCACAAGTAAAGTAAGAATAGGAGTTTGAGTTAACATCTCTTTCAATTGCTCAAAACTGAATTGGCATTGATCCATCCACACAAATTTCACATCTTTCCAAAGTAATCTGGTGAGTGACATAGCTATCATAGAAAACCCCTTCACAAATCATCGATAATAACCTGTCAAGCCTAGAAAACTCTTAACTTTTGTCACATTCTTTGGTGGACTCCAATTTAAGATCATCTCACTTTACTTAGATCAACTCTAATGCCCTCTGCTGAAACCACATGTCCAAGAAAAGTCATTTGATCCAACCAAAACTCACATTTAGATAACTTGGCATATAGTTATTTCTCCCTCAATGTCTACAATACAATCCAATCCGCATATGCCTAACATGATCTTCCTTACAATACAAATAAACATAAATATAATCAATGAATACCACCACAAATTGATCCAAGTATGGCCTGAATGCTTGATTCATTAAATTTATAAAAAGCTGTCAATTTATTTGTCAGGCCAAAAGGCATCACCAAGAACTTATAATGGCCATACCTCATGCGGAAAGTAGTCTTAGATACATCTGCATCTTTAACCCTCAACTGATGATACCCTGATCTTAAATCAATCTTGGAAAACACAACTGCCCCTTTTAACTGATCAAAAAGATCATCAATGCAAGGCAATAGATACTTATTCTTGGTGGTCACTTTATTCAACTGCTAGTAGTCAATACATAATCTCAAAGTGCCATCCTTCTTGACAAACAACATTTGTGCTTTTTACGTTGAGATACTAGAGCATATAAATCCTTTATCTAACAACTTCTGCAACTGCACCTTCAACTATTTCAATCTTGTAGGTGCCATCCAATAAGGGGTAATAAAGATAGGAGTGGGGCCCTGGTTACTCATCGGGGAATTTTGCCACTGTAGGAATATAGTCAAGCTTAGACCCCTTAGTTTTAGTATCCACTACATGTGCTAAATAAGCTTCACACCCCTTCGAAATCATCCTCCTAGCTAAAATAGCTAAAATAAACATAGATGAAACGTGTCTTTGCTCACTTGATAACACTACATTCTTTACATCACATGTTATGAGGGTAACACACTTCCGCTGACAATCCACCACTGCCTGGTGTTTGGATAGCCAATCCATACCCAGAATAAGGACATAATCCCTAAAGTGCATGTCAATCAAATCACTAAGAAACTCCTTATCATGAACCACTACCGGACTATCTCGGTATACTATGCTAACTACCACATTATGCCCTAAACGATTAGTAACCAGTACATCTAATCCTAAAAAATCTAAATGTACATCACTCGTAAGAAAGATGAACACACTAATATATGAATACATCAAACTAGGGTTAATCAATGCATGAATTGAAGTTCCAAGTAGAGAAAATGTACAAGCTATTACATCTGAAGCACTCAACTTTTGTTGCATCACATACACCATATGTGATGACACAGCCTGCTCTTGTCTACCCATAATTGTGGATCCTTCCCTCTGAATGGACCTAGCTTTACCACCTCTACCTCTACCTCTACCACCTCGACCCCTTCCGCCATTGGGTATGGACATCACAGTCTCTGCTTGACTGGCCTCTGACGGCTCTAGACAATCCTTGATAAAGTGGTATCTGGAGCCACACCTAAAACAAGCTAGGGTACTAGTCTTCCAACAAAAACCCCAATGTATCCTGCCACATATAGCACATGTAGGTGGAGTAGATCTATGTGATGTTGGGTTAGGGCACTAACGATTGAGGCTGCAGGCCCCTGCCTCTGTCTCTGCTGCTGTGATGATCTGCCAGGCTACCCCTGGCTTCTACTAGACCTTTGTTAGAAACTCCCTTGACCTCTCTTTGATGATGAAGTACCTATCTCAGCCTGAAGTATCTTGTCTGTGCTCTCCTCTGCCCTAACTGAAGCTGCAAGCCCCTAGGCTTTTTAAAAAATTTTGAGCTGCAGATACTAACCGGGAGAAATTCTCATACTATACTACAGCATATAGGTATATAATAGATGACCTCAGCCCCTTCTCAAACCTCTGGCACTGATCTATCTCATCAGACTTAATATAACCTGCATAGTTGCTGAATTGGAGTGAATCCTTCTCATACTCTATAACCATCTTCGTACCTTACCTCAAATTCAGAAATTCCTTCTTCTTGGCATCTTTGTACTTTTAGGGTGTGTACTTCTTCTCAAATTCCAATAGGAAATCAGAATACATCAACACTTATGGATTTTCCATCCCAAGAGAAACTGTCTTCCACCAGTCGTAGGCGTCCCTTACAAAAGAGACAAAGTATATTCGAACTTCTCTTCTGCAGTGGCCTGCAACTAGATGAATACTCTCTAAACTCTGTCCAGCCACTACTCTATCTCGGCTAGATCAATAATGTAAAAGAAATCTGTAGCCCTATACTTCATCAGCTTGTCATATTTCCTAGTTTATTGTTGTTGCTGCTATACTGGGGTCTATCGAAGCAACCCTGCCATCTACTGCATCTAAACTGGCAAAACATCCTAAATTGCTGGTTTGGCTGACATCGATGCCTCCCTAACAACTTTAGCACTAGCTCTAGCTCTACCCTCTCCTGGAGAAAAACCCTTGGCACTCCCCTTACCGTATATTTGTGTCCAAGATGCCATCACAACATATATCTATAACCACAACAAGTATTATCACATTAGATACCAGCTTAAATGCTAGTGCATATGCATGTACGATAGTTTAGAATCACATTTAAAATCTCTTTTCTCTCTCTTAAAAATCTACCTAGATTGAGAACCACAAACCTAGGCTCTAATACTAAAATAAATATAATATCCTTACACCCTATATATGTACAATACATACACCTTGTATATATAAAATATGTATGCAGAATATAAGAATATCAACATCCCTATCTTTTGAAAGTTTTTCCCAATTTAAGAAAAATATTAAGGGTGTGCACGGGTCGGGTTCGGTCTGGTTTTGACAACTTTCCAAACTGATCGAACCCGATTAGTGTGGAAAATTATACATCCAACATCGATCGACAAATATATTATTTTGACCTACCCGCATAATATCGGATTAGGTCGAGCAAAAACAGATAGAGTCGAGTTGGGCTTCTTAATGGGCCTTAATTTTAGGACTTCAATTATTCAGTCATCAGAAGCTTCAATTTTGGATTTTTAATCAGTCATCAGAATATAAATTTTTATCTAGATTTAAAATTAATTATTTTTAAAATGCTTTAACTCTTAAATACATTTTAAGTCATAAATTTTCAATGTTAATTTTTCAAGTGTTATTCCTATTAATTTTTCAAGTGTCATTCCAAAAAAAAAAAACTCAATAAGATAAATCAATTCAAATTACAATTGTTTAAATGACTGATATAAGTATTATATCTAACACTCAAAATTCAAATAAATTCAAAATCGATAATATTCCTATTTCCCTTTTATTACTTAGTCCATATCCATAATTAGTAATTAGAGTCCAGTTCTAAATTTATTATTAATACAACATATTATAAAAAATTATTTGTTACAAAATAATAATATAAGTATAAAAAATATATATTAAAGCCATTATTGCTTAGTACTAGGAATTAACCTGCAAAAGAAAAATTCATAGCACTGTCAACTTAAAACTTCTTAACACACTAGAAAATTTAAATACACAGCTTCAACAGTGTACTACAGAACCAAAGAGATAAATAACAATAGTTATATTATTATTATTAAATAGTACATAAATTTTAATATAAAATTAGAATTAAATAACAAATAAATAAGCTACAAATTATGCAATATAACATTCAACATATAATTAATCAAAACCAATGAATAATATAAATACTTAAATAGTTGTTTATCATTTTACAAACCAATAAACTAGTATCAGGCAAAAATATATCACATACATTAACCTCAAAATACCATTTTAAAAACAAATAAATTAACATTAGCGAAAACAAAATTCATTTTAAAAAAATGAGGTCAACCCATATAAGCAGAGAGGAACCCAATTAATAATAATGATAATGATAACCAGAGAGACTCTTTTTAGGTTACAAGTTTTTGACTTTGTTATGAAAATTACAAATTTCATTGCTTGTAGTTAATAAACCAATTCTTTCCTTTTCATTATCATTCATTCTCTCCATTCTAAAACCCTTGAACCAACTAACAATCACAACCAGTACTAAACTAACAATAACTTTCCAGAGCCACTCAACCACATACTATGTTTCACTAAATCAAAAAATCGACAACCACATATATACAAAATCCAGCTGCAGATTATTGATCTAATGCTACAACATATAAAAAACTAAAAATCTTTAAAAATTAAATAAAAAAAAACATAAATCAAAGATCTAACACAGAAATAAGAAAAAAATCATAAAATAATTAAATCCAAAAAATAAACAACAATAAAGATTTAGTAAAATGACATAATTATTATTTGAAATAATTTTCTTTTAGGATAAATATTATAAATGATCTCATTCTAATAATAAAATTTTATAAACAAGAATTCATTCTCACCATCATTCCAACAATCAATTTTTTCTGTCTCTATCCAAATGCATGTTAATATGCATATAATAAAAAGTTGAATCAAAGAGCAACAACATGCAACATTAACGATGTGACCTATAAATTTAGTTATTTCACATTATTAGAAACAAAGAGATACAATAAACTTTAAAACTCCTGAAATTAAAAATATAAAACCCTAAATCAAAAATAAAAACCTCAAATCTAAATTAAATACTACAAAAGAAAAAAAAATAAAACACCAAATCAAAAGAAAAATATAAAATAAAAACACATTAAAAGCCAAAAACATAGCAAGTTTCATAAAACCCCTAACAAAATTCAAAGACATTTAACAATCAATTGTACACAGGTATATAAACGAAGTCCTAAATGAAATATTAAAAAGATTTATAAAACCCCAAAAAATTAGAAACACCTACATATATATATAAATAAAATAAAAAATATAAACTAAAATAAAAATGTGAAATTTGATTCGTTGAAAAATTACAAATCTCATAACAAATCTAAAACCCCAAAAAAATTAGAAATACCCAGATATATAAATAAAATAAAATAAATATAAACTAAAAAAATAAAAACAAAACTCTGAAATTTGAATCGGTGAAAAATTAAAAATCTCATAAAAAATTTATAAATTTTTTTAACAAATCTAAAATCTCAACAAACATAAGGTCCAAAAAAAATAAAATCACAAAAAATATATCATATAACCAAATACAAATATCAACAAAACTAAAACACTTTTAAATTTTAAATCATGTAATAAAGAGACAGTTAAGTCTTAGAAAACTCACAGAGAACCTTGAGAGAAGAGTCGAAGGCTGAGACTTTGAGAGAGTAAATGAAATTTCGAGAGCAAGAGTGAGAAGGGTGATTTGAGATAGATCGAAGAAGAGAAAGAGACTAAGATCATAGAAGAGAAGAGACAAATCAAAGAATGGAAAAGAAATTCTGAGAGAGAATGACAGAGAAGAAATTTCATTTCAACAGAGGGAGAGAGAGAATTTCTGCTTTTGAAGAAAGAGAAAAGATTGAAAGCATAGAGAAAAATGGAGTGTGCGGCTAGGGTTAAAAAGTTCAATCTTTAAGATGCTTATATAGTAAGCATTGTTTTACTTGTAAATGTATTCTAATATATATATGTGTTAAAGTGTCAGTTGGTTTCGGTTTTAATCAAAACAAATAACCTCAAACCGACCGACCACCTCAAACCGAGATTTTTTCTAATTTGTTACCTATTCCCGCCCGAAATGATATAAAGAACAGACCAAATCCGCATTAAAGCATGTTGATCGGTAGGTTTCTGGTGATTCATCAAATTTTGCACAGCCCTAAAAAATATCATATTCCTTAAAACATAATTTAATAGTTAAATAAATATATTTGTTTTAGTGATTAAATTTTCAAAAATACAATTTTTTAAAAAAAAATTCTCTAGAAAAAATTTGCCAAAGTTTTGTCTGTAAATTTGACATTTTCTAAAAACACAATTCAACCTACAATAAAAATTTTACACTCCCAAAAAATATTCAACTAACCAATTCTCCAACATTCTCCAGAATATTCATATATATATATATATTCATAGCCTCCTGTACTTATCTGTATTCATCATTTTGCCCCCCCCCCCTGAAGTCTTCGGGTAACTACTTTGCCCCCCTGAACTCATTTTTCCCTTATACAACTGCTCCTTCATCTAACAAAATTAGATATGATATAACGCGTATTTGTCAGACATACTGACAGGGCAGACATATAGATGTCATGTAATAAAGCTAAAATGCATCAAAAATAACAAAATCGCTTTCCCAAAATCATTCATACAGTGTTCGATTTCTCTCCATCGATTAACTCATTCTTGATACTTATTGTAGATTTTAAACTAATCCATCGATTTCTCTCATATAGTGTTCGATTTCTTCTTTGATTTCATATTTTCCAATAGTCAACAGTTTTAGGTGTTAAAGAAGGAAGTGGCAACAATGATAATACCAGGTGATTTGTCTATTTTTTTTATTTGATTTTAGAGTTCATCTAAGATAGTTGATACTATTGTTACTATTTAAGTGGAACTATGGTGGGGAATTTAGATTAGATAGAAGGGTTAGAAAGAAATATATTGGGGTAAGTTTAAATTTACTGATTATAACCCTAATCTAATGTCGATCCCTGAGTTGATGGATGACATTAAGCAGCTGAGATGGTTTATTATAAGCCCTCTTGTAGTTCTGAATTTCACCCTGTTACTACTGATTCAAAGTTATATATTTTTTCCTTGGGTGTAAAAAATGGTGAAGTTATGGACTATATGTGTTTAATGGTGTTAGTAGAGATGAGGCTGTGGAGACAAACGGGTTATACCTAAAAGATAGGAAACTTAATTCTAATAAGAAAAAATTTGATGGTGAAAAAGTGGTCCCACCATGTGTTGTAGAGGGGCATGAGGGTGTAAATCTAGGGTCATTTGAGAGTTAACCTAGACACAGTAAATGAGACAGAAAATGGTGGGTGTGAGGCTATAAAACAAGCTGAGTTTGTTGAGGATGAGTTTTTTTATAGGATTTAATCCTGTAGAGGCTGAAATTTCATATGAGGTTTGACCTGTAGATTCTTAGCCAGAAGGGTGTGTTAATGATGTTGAGTTAGATAAGTTTGATATAGAGGATGAAGGTGGGGCAAAAGGTGATGAGGATGAGTTAGATGCAGAATGTTCAAGTGGGGATGAGAGTGATACAGATCCTAAATTTGAGATTCCTAAAGAGAGTGATGAATGCAGTAAGGAACAACAAGCTGAAGAACAAAATGATGCAATTGATTAAGTGGAATCTGGAAATGATGTGGACTTCCATGATAGTGGATCTAAGCTAGCAAGATTTAAAGGAAAAATTGGTAGGGATGAAAATTTTGTTAACAACTCTGATGAAGGGAGTTTAGAAAGTTGTGATGAAAATGATGATGAAGAAGAACAGACACAAAGAAGAGTTGCTATCAAGAGTGTTCACTATGACCCAAACTATAAAGTTCCATTATGGAAAGTTGGCATGGTGTTTGAGAATGCCAAACAATTTAGAGAAGCCTTATGCACCTATGCAGTTGCAAAAGGGTTCAGCTTAAAATAAGACCAAATGAATGGTATAGAGTTAGGGACTAAGTGTAAAGAACCAGGTTGCAATTAGGTGTTATTTAGGAGTATAGAAGGTAACAATGGTGATTTCAAAGTCAAGACATACAATCCTATGCATAAATATTATAGAAAGAACAAAAATGAGTTGTGTACATCCAAGTTTTATCAAGGGTTTTAAAGGACAGGATAATTTCTCAACCATGTATAAAATTATGGGAGTTGCAAGATAAATGTAAGAGGGAGTTTAAAGTGAATGTAAGCAAAATAGTTTATAGAAGAGCAAAGTTGAGAGTAATGAGTCAACACATGAGAGATTATAAGGAAGAGTATAGTAAAATGCAATGGTATGTGGATGAGATCTTCGAATCAAATCCAAGCAGCACTTGAACTTTGAAGGTTGATAAAGATAATGAACCAGGGAGAGTCCTATTTAACAAGTTCTATGTTTGCTTCCATGCAATGAAGCAAGGTTTTCTCCAAGGATGCAGGAGAGTAATTGGGTTAGATGGATGTTCTCTCAAAGGGATTTGCAAAGGTCAGCTTTTGAGTGCAGTAGCAAAAGATAGGAATGGCCAAATGTATCCAATTTCTTAGGTTTTTGTGAAGGTCAAGTGCAAAGAAACTTGGAGTTAGTTCTTAAGAATTTTAAAGGATGATTTGGAGCTTGGAGAGGGAGAGGGTGTTGTCATCATAACTGATATGCAAAAGGTCAGTTTTGATTGTTGTTTTTTTTTTTCAATTATTGTGTTTTGGGTTAAATGGTTTTTATTATTTGTTTTTTTTGTTAGGGATTATTACCTGCAATTCAAATGCTGCTACCACATATTGAACATAGGATGTGTGCTAAGCATATTATGAGTAATTGGGCAAAAAAAATGGAGAGGTAGAGAGAGAAGGAAGACATTTTGGGCTTGTACAAAGTCAACATTTGAAGTTGAGTTTAAGGAGAACTTGAAGGCTTTGAGTAAGCTAGGAAAGGGGATTGTTAAGGATTTTCTATGCTACAATAAAGAAGCATTGGTTAGAGTATATTTTGGGACTAGGACTAAGAATGACTCATGTGATAACAATATGTGTGAGATGTTCAATGCTTGGATATTAAGCTCTAGGCATAAATCTATAATCTCTATGCTAGTAGATATTAGGGCCAAGGTACTGGCAAGAATAAGAACAATGAGGGATTTTTGTGGGACATGGATTACTAAAATTGCCCCTATGGCAATGGCTAAACTAGAAGCTGCCAAAGAAAGATCAATGAATTACAGCATATTGTGGAATGGAGATGCTGGATTTGAGATTAGTGAATGAGATTATGGCCATACAGTTGACTTAGAGAAAGAAGTGTGTAGTTGTAGAGCTTGGCAGCTAAGAGGAATTCTATGTGCACATGTTGTATGTGTGATGCACTTGAGGTAATTGAACCCTGAGAACTGCATATGCCACTAGTATAGAAAGCAAACTTATTTGAAGGCATATACTTAATACATTCAACCTGTGCCTAGAATGAATCTATGGAAAGAGGAGTAACTTGAGATAATGCCACTAGAGATTAAGAGTCTTCCTGCTAGACCTAAAAAAATGAGAAATCTAAGGGATGAGCCTAAGAAGATTGGAAAGTTCCCAAGAAGTGGGGCTAAAATGAGTTTTTCACTTTGTGTGCAACAAAATCACAATAAGAAATGATGTCGTAATAAGGTTGATTTTGATTCAGAGTGCTGTCTTTTTTATGTCTTTAATTTGATAATGGTATGACTGACTTGTCTTATATATAATGATTCATTGCAGGCCTCATAATCTACTGTTAATCAATAAGCTTCATAGTCATCAAATGTAAACCTGGGTTCATACACTGTATCTCCTCAAGTCTCACAATCAACTTATGCATCAATTAGATCCCAATCAAATGTTGTACCAATTTGTGACTCTCCATCAAGTGCCAACACTGCATTCAGCTTTATATCAAATTTGACAAATCTTACAACTAATTAAGGTACTGGAAGAGGATAGAAAAGGTCAAAACAAGATGCACCTCAACAAGTTCAACAAAAAAAAATAAGATTTGATGGTTATGGAGTGTACATTAATAAAAAAAATCAGGAGCAGCTATAGAAAATGTAAGTTATTTAGTTTGTGTTGGTTGATTTGTCTTTGGATATGGGATTGTTAAGAGTTTCCTTGATTTTTTTAGATTGGCATGCCTACTAGTAAACTGATTAACACAAGAGCTACTAAGAGGTCTGCTGAAGTAACTGGTGACATAGGATTCACCCCTCATGGCATGAAGTTCAAAGGAAGAAATGCAGTTACTACAACAAGGAGTTAATAGAAGGAGTCATGTGAGAAAAGCTACAGAAGAAGTAAAAGACAAGGGGAAAGGAGTCATTCCTTAAAATATCAGTTATTTTGCTAAGTGGCGGTATTAGAGTTGCTATATTAATGTAATCATAATATTAATGTTATTGTACTTTGTAAGGATGTTCATTTTTTCTAAACTTGATAATTGTTATGTTGATGTAAACATTTTTAATTGTTATTTTGAATTGTTGTTTGGTTGTTAAAAACAACTTAAATTTATCAATAGTGATATTGCTTTTGTGTTTATACAAATTGTGTTCACAGGTTATTAGACATGTTTATAAGCTAAATAATTCAATTTAATCGTGTTACAGGTTTATTGTTGTATTATTGCAGCAATCAGTTGTGTCATGTTGGTTTCATAATTTTTGAAATTTATTATCCATTTACATGTTGTTATTTGTGTCTATTCCTACTGTAATTTTATTCTACTATTACTATTGCAGAATACCATTTGATAGCTCATACTACATTTAGTACTGAATAAATAATTTAACAATTTGTTATAAAGCATTAAGCAAAAGAGAAATTTCATTGATTAAATAATAGGGAACTATTGTGTATGTAAAATCAAGTTCCATTATTTCGATAGTTTCGACTATAAATTTAAGCCTAATAAAACTAACAAATTACAGTGACCATATGCAACTATACATATGCAATTCCCCCAAAATAAAAAAAAAATCCACAAGCTGATCACTGCAATTCAAACACAACATCCCCATCTATAAACAAACTACAATCTGAAACTAAAAAACATAAATATATAAAAAAAAAAAACTTCCCAACTAAAAACCTAAATCAACTTCCTAGCAATAATCACCAACAATAAACTTCATACATTTTGCAGTAATAATTGTTGCATCCCTTTGGCTTTTAGCTTTTTTAATCTTCTTCATTAGCTTCATCACGCACATGGCGACATTATCTGGAACTGGGGGTCCATACCACACAAAATATTGACATGCTTCTTCACCATCGACCTGCAATTTCAGTTTCAGAATTCAAATTAGACACAAACAAAACCCTTACTTAATTATGAATTTAAAAAAGCGCACCTACCCCATATCTCTTGCACCCATAGAATCTTCTACCATGGTTCGATTCAGTCATCGACATCTTCAAAGCCATTAGGAATGGCCAAAAGCAATCTTCTACTTGTCCACAAAAGCAATCAGGAATGCCAAAGGAGATTGAGCAGAGTTAGCATGTGAGATTGATATAGATTCGCTGTGACCATTTGAAGCCATTCTTTCAAATAAAAGGAGATTTGAGAAAATATGGATTAGGGATTTAGTTTGACAGAATTTAAAAAGACGAGTAAAGAAGAGGAGTTAAGAAATAAACTAGTCATTCGAAGCTTATTTTAATAGATGCAGAATTAAAATAAAACAATTCAAGGGATACTATGCATGTGCATTCATCTTGCTTGCCATATCAGCAATGAAGGGGTGGTTGTATAAGGGAATAAATAAGTTCAGGGGGCAAAGTGGTTACCCGAAGACTTTAGGGGGCAAAGTGACAAATACGGACAAGTACAAGGGGCTATGAATGTATTATGCCTATATATATACATACATATAAAGATATTCCAAATTTGTAACATTTAGCCAAAAACTTTACAATTTACAACATTTT
Organism: Garcia nutans; assembly: GCA_947685225.1. NCBI lineage: Eukaryota > Viridiplantae > Streptophyta > Magnoliopsida > Malpighiales > Euphorbiaceae > Garcia > Garcia nutans. Next base: position 41,757,228 of record CANTUV010000017.1, read on the forward strand.
CATGTAATATAGACATAATGTACACAACAAAATACAACAAACAGAAGAATACATGAAATGCTGGCAACTCTGGTCTGATGGCAATATCAAGCTCCTATATCACCCACTCGCCCTAGACCTGATCTTGTGTAGCAGGGTCTCTGTATCAACCATGTTACCTGTACGAAAATCAAATCGCACTAAGCTAATAACCTAGCGGTACATACTTTGATAACACAAAAAATTCTAAAAATAATGCAATATGCCTCTTTCTTTTTAAACACACAATCTAGTATACCAACACATTCAAAATTCATGCATCACTAACATAATCTCATCACATGTCATAACCACACGCATTGGCGTGTCTATGAGGAATAACATGCTCGTGCAGAAAATTTTGCCACTAGATCTCTTAATTCTTTGGCTCACAGCTTCAATTTCTTTAGCATGGGCATGTCCAGAATAATCAGCATACCCATGCTGGCCACAATGCTTCTAGATTTAACCCGTTTCTTTATTTGAAATGCTTGCCTTTTACATCTTAAACCACCCAAATGTTAGATCTGCAAATAACAACACTTTCCATCACAAAAACATTCATATTCCACAAGGAACAACATAAAATGAGCATCTTTTCAAGCATAATTCAAGAGTTAGCATGGGTTCATCAATAAACATAGGGTTGATTTTTCTAAATTTGGAGGAATAATTTATGATTGTAGGGATTTATTGGTGTCTAGACTAGATATTAAGGTCAAATGGGTTAGAAGGCAAGCTAATATGGAGGCTTATTTGTTAGCAAGGGCTCTCATAAGTAGCTTTTGTAGGTGAGATGCTCCCCTAATTTGTTTCTTTGAGTTGATTTTTTAATGAAAGTTGCTCTTATTATTAAAAAACATAAAAAGAATTAAAGTTATTTTCAATAATACGGTAGGTTTAAAAAAAATTAAATTTATAGAAGGGGTCAAAATTATCTGCAAAAATACAGAAGTAGTAATTTCTAAATTTCCATTCATTAGTAAGTTCTATACGTTCTATATGTTTCTTATAAAACTTATAAATCAATATATATAACATATAAAACAACATATATAACATATGAAACAATAAAACAACATATAAAACATATAAATAATAAGACCTAATCTATAAATTGCCCCCATGAATTTAGCAGCTTTAATCATTTTACTCATTATATTTATACATTTGTCAGATTTTCCCATATACTTTTCTATTTTGTTTTAATAGATAGTTATATAATCACATATTGGTTACTTTGCCCTTTGTATTTGTCTATTTCATACTCAACAGATACATATATAAAGATAGTGCTATGGTGCATATAAGTATTTATTTGATACAAAATATACAAGTACAAGAAGTAAATTGACTAATATATGATTATGTAAGTGTCTATTGGAACAAAATAGACAAGTATATGGGGCAATCTAGCAAATACACAAATACAGAGAGTAAAATAACCAAAACTGCCAAGTTAGGGAGCAATTGATGTATCAAGCCAAACAATAAAAAAAACATATAAATTTGATATATATATATATAACATATAAAACAACATATATAACATATAAAGCATGTAAAACTGCATATATAACATACAAAACAATTTATATAACATATAAATAATATGAAACATATAGACCAGCATATATAATATATAAATCAACATATAAAACAATAAATAAGATATATAAAACAACATATAAGACATATAAATCAACAAATAAATAACATATACGACATATAATAGACATATAAGACTTATATTCAACAAATAAGCTTTTAGATATCATTTTATCTAGTATGTATATTGCATGTAATTTAATAAATATCACTAATTTAAGATGAAGTAGCATATAATAAATATTATATATGATGCATATAATTTGATAAAATGTCAAATCCAGACATTTATATACCATTATATATGTTATATATAATCTATTAAATATAATGAATTTCACATTAAAAACATATATAAACTTTTATATGTTATATATGTTGTATATAATCTATTAAATGTGATGGATTCCAATTTGTGTGTTTTATAAGTTACATATAATCTATTATATATGATAAAATATGGATAAAAATGCACGTACAAACTTTTATATATTATTTTATATGCTATATATGTTACATATAATATGTTAATATGATGAATTTCATATTAGAAAGCATATATAAAAACTTTTAAATATTCCATGTAATATGTTAGATATGATGGATTCCAATTTTATATGTTATATATGTTAAATATAATATGTTAAATATGATGAAATATAATTGAAGAAGTACAAGCAAACTTTTATGACATTTTGTATGCTATATATGTTGCTTATATTCTGTTAAATAGGATAAATTCCATATTAAGAAGTATATGTAAACTTTTTATATGTTATATATGTTGCATATAATTTTTTAAATGTGATAGATTCCAAATTTATATATTATATATCTTATATATATAATATGTTAAATACGATAAATTCCATATTAACAAGTATATATAAACTTATACACATAACATATATACATATAGATATTGCATATAATCTTTTAAATATGATGGATTCTAAATTTATACCACTACAAAAAAAACAGCAATCTGCGACGCAATCAACGACAAAATCAACGACCAAAATACGATAGCGACAATATCAGCGACGAACAGCGAGAAAAATCGAGCGGACGGTAATGTCCTGGTCGCTAAAAAATCAACGACAAATCACCGACTAATTGTGCGTGTCGTTGATTAGCGACAAATCAGCGACAAAACAGAGACAAATTCAACGACATTTTCATTTTTGGAGGGAATTATTTATTCCCGCTGAAAGTCGTCGCTGATTTAGATTTAGTCGTTGAATTCATCGCTATTTGTGTCGTTAATTTGGTCGCTGAATTTGTCGCTATTTTGCTCGCTAAATGTTTGTCGCTGATGTGTCGCAGAATATGTCGCAATATTTTTCTCGTTGTTTCAGTCGTTGATTCGTCGCAGAATTCAATATTTTTTTTCACACCTTTGGTCGCTGATTTTGTCGCAATTTTGTCGCAATTTTTTAATTGTTTGGCTATATTTTTCCAGTAATCCAATTTTTTTTTGTCTACTCATTTTCAAGAACCTGTTGAATTTCAAATATAATAATCAAACCTGTTTATAAAATAGTCATTCATTACAATAATAATCAAATAACACAACATTCATAATTAAGTTATTTGTGGCAATAAGTATACATAAACAATTCGAATGTAAAGTTTACCCCTTAAGAAAGTATATTGAACACATAAGGTCTTAATAATCCGACACTCCAAACACAAACAAAAGAAAACACCAACTATCAAGTATATCCTACAAACGAACATCGTCTTCCTCCACATTGTCATTTGCTGGAGCAGGAGGAGCATTTGTTTTCCTTCGTTGTTCAGATAAGAATAAGCGCATATCATCTAAAACATCATTCACCGAGCGCACATTAGCTATAACTTCATTCATTGATGCTATAACCTTGGCTTGCTCTTCTACCTTTTGTTGTAATACTTTCATAGTTTCCAATACCTCAGAGTCATTGCGATTAGCAGACGTTGCAGAAAATGATGACCCAGATGGTTCATAGCATGAATAATGGGATGAGGAAGAACCCATCCCATAAATACGAGTTGTCTTACCGGTGCCACCAGCAGCCTCCACAAACACGCGTCGCTCAAGCTCTATTTGGGCTGGTGTTAATGAAGGCATATCATCCTCCTCAGCCTCAAGTGTCTGCAACTCAGGCTCGGCATTCTTAAGTTCTTGGTATTTCTCCTGCCAAAGATATATGCAAATCAAATTACATTTTTAACTATTTAATCTAAAATAGTATAAAAAAATTAAATTAACTTGAGAAGAAACAAAGTCATACATAAACTAACTCGGAGCGCTTATCAATGAAGACTTTATTTCTATCGGTTTTGCTTGTGTGACCAAATAAGAAAACCTCTCCAAGCAAAACTTCACGTCCCAATTCTTGACTCTGTCAAATTATATCTTGGTAATTAAATTTTCATATATAAAACATACATTTTCTAATAATAATGGCTAATTTAATAATTTACCAATCTTTGTCTATGTGCTTCTTGGGAAATGGATCCAAATGTGTGCTTAGAAGGGCCAATTCCAGGCCCTGCTTTTTCTGTTAGCCTACATTGTCATAATATTATACCACATGTTATGTCATCAAGCAGTAAGATTATACCATAAATATGAATGATGAAATAAAAACAAACCTATTCTTTGAAGCAACGGAAGAACGATGTTTTGCTTTATCGGTACTCCAATCAACTTTCCATTGAGTTAGTATATTTTCAGGTACGAATATGCTTTCTTTTTTAACACTGTAAATAAAATCCGAATACCTGTCACCACATTTGGACTCAAAGTAGCTACTCATCAAACTCTCATTTCTAGAGTCCCATCGACAATATTTCTACATCCACAAAAACCAAAAAAATTAAACATGCTTGAATATATCATTCTACTTTAAAATAAATGAACAATTTAAGTAGGAACTATAAAGAACCAGAATACGTACTTCAAACTCTTTATAGTACAAATTTTTTGTTTCTCTAGTGACTTTAGACCATGAAGATCCCTCAAGACTTGGCAACCTCCGAAAAATTTTCCACACAGCATTAGCTACTAATTTGGAATCCATGCACCTGAATAAAAAATGAGTTCAGTAAGGTGCACTTGTATAATCATCCAATCATACAATTTGGATCTACTTTTAACAATGGTATAAACAAATGACATCTCAAATGAAATAAAATCAAATGATACCCTCAAATGAAACAACAAACAGATCAATACAATTTCAGCTAGCACAAGGATAAAAAAAAAATTTAAATTATGCTCTCATTTATTATAATAAGTGTAATAAATAATATGATAAATCTTAGTAATAAACCATGATAAGTGTTATGTCCATATTTTTGTACATTTCAGAAATTTCCAGAAATAAAATAAATAAATAAATAAAATCAGTCCAAATAGGAATTTAAGATGCACAGAAGACATTGATACTGATTAGGAGAAAGCAATCACAACTAAGAAATGACCCACTAAACTGAACAAACCATGTATGAGTATATGAACAATTAGGTAATTCATAAGCGCAACCAAATTCATAGTCATAAGCTGATTTTCAGTTGGTCATTTATTATATGTATTTTAGCTAAGCTTGGCATAGAGTATCCTGTAAAAAGGTAAGACAGTTGCCTCTCCCCACCCAAAGTGATGCCTCACATCTTAAATCTACAACAATATTGACAGAAACGTAGTGTGTTAAATGCACTTTTAAGTTTTTCTCCTTTTTTTTCCTGATTTTCAATCAAACCTTGGAGAAAGAAAAATTAACAATAACTAAAGATCAAGTAATGCACAACAGAAATGGTCATAGAATAAGCCAGTTCTGGAGCAAGGATGTCCCAAATTATCCTACTAGAAATACTCACATTTTAGATCATTTTATGGTAACACAGATATATTGGAGAGAACAAAAATTATCAATAAATAAAGATCAAGTAATGCACGACAGAAAGGTCAGTCTATGAATAATTCAGTAATGTATCAAAGATGTAATGCAAATTCCAAGTAGAAAGGCCTGAAGAGTGTTAGCAAAAAGAAAACAAAGAAAATCGAGTAAACCTCTAATTACTACTCAGATAACAGTAGCATAGCAGGCATTGCAAATCTAAACCTGTCAACTGACTCAGATGTGAAACTGAATCTTCAAATCTGTTAGATATTTATATCCAAATAAACCATGAAAGACCTTAGAATCAAATACATCCAAAGCAACCTCAAGGAACATCATCATTTAGTGATTCCAATGGTTAAACCAAAATAAGTACCGCAAAGCTCTTGTCAATAGTTTATTAAATATTAAGCTGTTTTTAAAGATTGCCTTATCATTATAAGCAACATGCTGAGGCATGATGTAAATAATACTTATCTTCTAAAGAGAAGCCAAATAGTCAAATTCCACATGATTTTTCCTCAAAGAAAACAGAGGAAAAGTAGCAAAGTTTGACATTTTCATCGACAATATAGATGATCATAGTTGTTAGCATAAATTGTCACAACCCTGAAGACAAACAGACGAGTGAAATTGCACAAAAGTACATAACTCCATTGTCGTATGATTATTGCTCAAAAGGTGAACAGCAATGGTAATTTACCAACTAGAGGCATCACTGCATTTCATATCTTCTATGTAGCTCATGGCTACAATAATTGTACACCTCGTTCTGGAATATATAGATTGCAAAAATTTGAATAAAAATCCATAATGCACAAATGTAACCCAGCTCATAGGAAGAGTGAAGATAAGAAATGAGAGGTGAGCATATCAACACAAAGGTGCTTATGTCCCACACTTCTTATACCTGTATTTGTTCGCCTCTCTAATTAAAAATGCATTTCATCCATGAAAAATTAACGTTTTGCATTTCCAGATGACGTGAAGAATCCTTGACTAAAAGCCTAACTCTAACTTGACAGGAAGAGGAAATCTTCAACAAGTGAATTAGTTGATTCAGTCATCCCAACTAATGATTAGAACATAATTTATGGATTCTTAGTCAAGCATTAGAGCAATAGATAGCTTAAACAACAAAGCATAACTGATACAGCACAGAGCTCATATTGCCAAAGATAGAGCACCGCAGAATTATCTTAAAGAAATCTGATAGAAACAATATGACTTTCCCGCTGCCCTGTATCTGTATGGGTATGTCTGCAAAGGATCTAGTTGCGTAGCCATACTAAGATCACTCTTTGCGTAGCCATAACGAACTACAAATTGAATTTTTTACCAAAAGTGCTGCAACATGGGAAATTGAGTATAGCAATTCAAATTAATAGTAATATTTTTCTCCTTTGAAGGGTTTTTCTTGTGAAGTAGATGTCCCTGCATCAAAAAAGGCTGAGAAATAAGATTATTCAATGAATTGGATGCTAAGTATTGATTCCGTGAAGGAAGTCTAATAATATTCATTTTCACAACATCCAGTACCAATACTATAGCATTAGAAATAGGAGAGGAAGAAGGATCATCTTCCATTGATGAGGTTAATAAAAATGAACCCTCAAATGAAACAACAAAGAGATCAATACAATTTCAGCTAGCACAAGGATAAAAAAAAAAAAGCTTCAATGAAACAACAAAGAGGCCAACCAACACAATTTCAAATAAACCACAAGGATAAAAAAAAAACTTCAATGAAAAACAAAGAGACCAACAGAATTTCAGCAACCACAAGTGAAAGTCTCTAGAATACAACACCTCACATTCACATGTTCAAATAGTATTGGTAATATATCATCAAAACTCCAATAATAAACTATTCCGCATGAAATTTCAGCAACCACAGAAGAAAACATGTTCAGTAATTATGACTACAAAAGGAAAGCAATAAGAAAATATAATGGATTTGTAAATACTTACTGAAGGCCATCGAATCTAATAATATTTTTTCCCTGCCCATTGTATCTCACCATTGTTTCTGCTTGAGATGAATTTTCAAAAGTCCCATCACCACTTAGATTGGCTGTGGAAGACGACGATGGCATAAATGGAGCTAAACCAGGGGGTGTTGGAGGCAATGCAGAGTGTGGTGAAGTCGCAGCAGTGGCTGCTGGTGCTGTCGGAGCTGCATCAGGGGCTGTAGGTGATTTCAGAACTGCATAATCAAGTGTTGCTGGTGCTGTCGGAGCTGCAGCAAGGGCAGCTGGTAATGTCGTAGCTGTAACATGGGCTGCTTGTGTGGTCGGAGCTGCAGCAGGGGCTGCTGGTGCCGTCGGAGTTGGAGTAAGGGCTGTTTGGGCCGTCGAAGCTGGAGTAAGGGCTGTTTGTGCTGAAAATGATGTCGTAGCAACTCCTGCAGTGGCTTTTGATGGGACCACAAAAGAAGTTTTCTTCATCTTTGTAGGTGGTTCATTTGTGCCTCCACCATTGGATGTTGTACCTCGACCTCGCCCCCAATTTTGTCGATTACCTCGACCACCTCCCCTTGTCATATCTGAAATGTATTGGTAAATAAATTAAAATTAACAAATTATGAATTATCTAGAAATATATCAATTTATAAAACAAAATTTAACATGTTATATAAATAAATGAAGTATGAAAATATATTATAAGCACTTAATTTCATTATGAGCTATAAATTATACTAACTTTCATCAAACATACAAGTAGAAAATTATGTTTTCATTTGTTACACCCAAAAATAAACTGAAATAAGTACATATAGTTAATATGTTTATTCTTCGTTGTTATTATCTTCTTCGATTCCGTCCTCTGAACTAGAATAAGTATATTCTTCATCAAGATCAACATCGGACCCATCAGGAATTACAACTTCCCCGCCATCCGGATGACATAAATATCCATGTTCATCAATTCCATTAACTTCATCAATTTCATCATCAATTACAAATGCAACTGTGATTTCATCATCCTCTTGTAACGCCGTTGCCCTTTCTATTCCTCTCGATGTTGATAGACCATCAGGTAAGTCAACCACATGTCTAGGTTTGACCTTTAGTACCGCTAACCAATCACCAATAGCTCTTCTTTTTGATGGATATGGGATGTAGCACACTTGCTGAGCTTGATGAGCTAAAATAAAAGGTTCATACTTGTCATACTTTCTTCTTCTATTAACATCGACAAGGTTGTATTTAGGATGAACAATCGTTCCTACATCTGGAGAAGGGTCAAACCATTGACACAAAAAAACAACTGTACGCTTAATAGGCATTGCTGGATACTCTAATTCAAGAACCTCTAGCAACTTCCCATAATAATCAGTAGATTGTTCAGAATAATTAGACCCTTTGATGCAAACTCCACTATTAATAGTTTTTCTATTTGCACTTCTTCCTTCTGTGTGAAATTTGTATCCATTCACATAGTATCCAGAATACGCTTTAACCTCATAATATGGACCTCGTGCAAAGTCTTTGATAATTTCATTATTTACTTGATTGGCAGAGATATGCACCTATTACATAGCGAATATTAAAAAATATAATTATGTTACATTCTTATTATTATTAAGTAGAAAAAACAATAACAAGTGTTGTGAAACTTACGAACGAGTAAAACCATTCCGGAAACTTATGTTCCAATAGAGCATCAATATCTACACTACTCACAGTAGGCCTTTGCGCCCTTATCTCATTAGTGAATATTCTTGTATAGAAGAAAATGATAATCAGTAATTAGACAAATTTATTGCTGAAAAAATTAAATGATAAAGTTACTAAATAACTTACTCAACAAATGGAGATACTTCTTAACAATTGAGTAATACATATGAATGCGCTGCATCTCTTTCTTCTTTAGTTAACATTCTGCGCTTACATTGTCCCATCGGCCGACCAGGAAAATTAAATATTGACAACATATCAATAGTATCATCTCCTTCGACAAAACCACAATCATCATTACGCGGGACACGGTCATGCCTTGTCACAACATGTGGTTCAAAGTAATGTGAACAAAATGAAGATGCTTCTTCCACTAAATAGGCATTTGCAATTGAACCTTCAACATGTGCTTTATTTTTCACATTTTTTTTCAAATCACCATTTCGCCTATGCCAAATGTCAAAGGAGCAATTTAAGATCAATATAATACTATAAGCGTTAACACCAATTGATTAAACACCATATACATACCGTTCAAAAGGATACATCCAACGATATTGAACTGGTCCGCCTATGCGAGCTTCAAAAGGAAGGTGAATTGGAAGGTGCTCCTGAGAGTTAAAAAAACCTGGTGGAAAAATTCCCTCTAGTTTGCAAAGTATTAAAGGAATTTCCAATTCAAGCCTGCGCATATCTTGCTCTCGAAGAACAGTATTAGTCAATTGTTTGAAGAAGATACTAATTTCAGTTAATGCTTCCCACACTTGCCTTGGAAGTAACTCTCGAAATGCAATAGGCAACAACCTTTGCATGAATACATGACAATCATGACTCTTCAATCCAAAAAGTTTCAATTGGCGCATGTTAACACGACGCGCCATGTTTGAAACATAACCATCAGGAAATCTCAAATTGCTCATCCAATTACAAATGGCTTGTTTCTCATCTTTTTCCAAACAATAAATAGCTTTTGGATACTTACCAGTTTCATCATTTATCATTAACTCTGGTCGGCGACATATATCCTGCATATCTTTCCGCGCTTTGGCATTATCTTTAGTTTTACCATCAATGTTCATTATTGTGTTGAACAAATTGTCAAAGAAGTTCTTTTCGATATGCATGACATCGAGATTGTGCCTTATTAAAAGAGAACTCCAATAAGGTAAGTCCTAGAAAATACTCCGCTTTTTCCAACCTTTGTTACCATTCTTTTCAATTGCACTATTGACTTCATCACTACCTACCTCTGTTACCTTCATCAATCCTAAGCTTTCAATCTCATGTAAAATATCTTGACCGCTTTTTAAAGGAGGTGGTACATCATTCACAATTTTGTTCTTTCTAAATCGTGTCTTATTTCGTCTCCATGGATGTTCTGGTGATAGAAACTTACGATGGTTATCAAACCAAGAATGTTTTCCACCATGAGTTAGATAAAAGGCATCAGTATATTCCATGCAATAGGGACAAGCTAGTCTTACGCCGGTGCTCCAACCTGAAAGCATTGACTTTGCAGGAAAGTCACTAACCGTCCATAATAATGCAACACGCATTACAAAATTCTGTTTTCTACTAACATCATAAGTCGGTGCGCCTACATCCCATAATTGGTGTAGTTCTTTAATCAAAGGTTGAAGGAAGATGTCTATTTTCCACTTCGGATTACTTGGGCCGGGCACAATAACAGTGAGGAACATATACTCTCGTTTCATGCACATCCATGGAGGAATATTATATGGAGTGATAAAGATTGGCCAAGATGAGTAAGGTTCGCTAACGTGACCAGTAAATGGTTGAAACCCATCTGTAGATAGCCCAACCATAACATTTCGAGTATCTGATTGGAATGAGGGATAGGTATCATTGAAATGCTTCCAAGCCAGAGAATCAGAGGGATGGCGCATGACTCCTTCCTCATACTTATGCTCTGCATGCCACCTCATATGTTTTGCTGTTGCTTCAGAAGCATAAAGACGTTGTAATCTTGGTGTTAACGGAAAGTAATGCATTTTCCTATATGGTTTCTGAACAGCTTGCTTCGATCGACTGTTATGAATCAGTTTAAATCTTGGATGTTGGCAGAACTTACAAGCTTGTAATTCTGCATCATCATCTCAAAATAGCATGCAATTATGTACACAACAATCAATTTGCTGAACAGGAAGCCCCAAACCATCTATCAACCTTTTTGTTTGGTAAAAGTTATCAGGAAACACATTATTATTTGGCAAAAGTTCTTTAATAAACTCTGACAATTGGTCGAAGCATCTTTCTGAAAAGTGATGCTCAGCCTTCATGTTAAACATGCGTGCTACGGCTGATAGTTGAGAATGTTTTTCACATCCAGGAAATAACTCTTGATTTGCAGCTCGTAGCATGTCAAACATTTTCTTTGATTCGGGATTTGGTTCCTCCTCTATGTAATTAGCTTCCTCCTGAACTCCAAACCCATCAATCACCATTTCATGGTACCTTCCACCATTGTCACCATGAATTAAATTAATTGTGGCATTTGAGTCTTCTTCCTCTATAAATGCACAACCATCATTACCCCAACGTTCTCCATGAGATGTCCATTCAAAATAATTTTCAACAAAACCATTTTTAAGAACATGGTAACGGACATCTTCAATTGGAAAGAAGGACCGATTTTGACATCTAAATAGAGAACAAGGACACCTTATTTTATCTCCGTCCATAAAGTTGGGTTGCGATTCGGCAAATCTTAAGAACTCTTCTAATCCATGTACGAAATCCACATTCAACCAACCATCAATTGTCCTCTTGTACATCCATTCTCGTTCAAAATTCATCTTCCTACGAATTAATAATTAAATATTTATTAATAGGAGAATGAAATATGTTTTAATAAATATTAAGATATTTATTATTAATATGTGCCTTCAAAGCACATGTTAAACACTAATACATTAATAGATGGTTTAGAAAAATCCATTTAAAAATATCATATTTAAAAATCCATTTAAAAATATCATATTCAATAATTAATTTATTTAAAAAATTCATTTAATATAAAAATTATATTAAATGAATCTATTACATTAGCTGAATTACTGAGCTGATATTTAATATTCGTTTTAAAATAAGAAAAAAAAAGAAAAAGTTTTTCAAAGAAGATGATTACTGGTGACAATAATTATGTTTCATTCTTATTATTATTACTATTTGAAATTTGCATATAAATCATGATATTGATGATTGAGAATGGATAAGTTCAGAATTTAATTTTTAATCTCCATTTATGGAAAAAAAAAATTACAGTGGAATAATTCAACATGAGCAAGTCTAATTGAGAAGGAGAAAGAGGAGTAGAACAAGAAAGGCATAAAGGAGAAGTTCCACTATCACTCTTTAGATTCCTAATAGACCCTAAATTACAAACAAAATGGCTTATACAAAAAAAAACACTGCTAATAACCTTCATTAATAACGAATTAAGAGCATTGAACTAAAACTTAGGTTGGTGATTTAGGGTCTAAATAAAGATTTTAAAGAAACAATCCATTGTCATTTGTTGTATTGAAAAGCTAAACCCCTAAAGTGATAAAGTGGAGCAGATTTCTAACTTACAATAAAAGAAAGGAAAAAAGAAGACTGAAGACTTGACTTGTAAACCATTTCCCATTATCCTGTATTCATATTAATCTTAAAAACAATGGAATTTATCCTCAAAATTTCAGACTAGATGACAACCATATTCCTCTATTAAAATTTCAAAGATCCTCTCTTAGATCAATTCATAAGGCACAAGCTCATCAAGCCAAGAATTTCAAAGAAAAAGTATAAAAAATATAGATATCTCTTTTTTTAATTGTAACAATGAGAATACATGCCATGAATGAAGCCATGAAATGCAGAAAGAGCCTACTGTCAATTTCAACTGAACACCACCACCTTTTGTGGTCGAAAGTGCCAAGCCTTTTCTACTTTTAGAATGGATATGCATAATGAGTCTTAAAAGATCTAGCAACTACCATTTGTCACTGACAGTGTAAATGTTTCAGATTATCAGCAATGGCTCAAAAGGAGAAGCAGGTACAAATAGAAACAAAATTAAGCATGATGGTTAGCGGCAAGTGGCAACATATAAATTGTTGGTGTAGGAATTCCTAACATGATTTCCCTTACCAAAAGGCAAGATTCAAGGAGCATCTATGATTAATCTGTTAAAAATACCATAAAGAAAAATAATTTAACAAGAAAATAAATCTAACACGAAATAGTGTACATATTGTTTGTATAAAAAATAATCTTTATTCAATAAGAAAAGCTAAAAGGCAATGAGCAAATAGGAATTCACAAGCATTTGGGATGTAGTAGATAAATCTAACACGAAAAAATGAATCCAAACAAAAACAAAAAAATATTTTCTTTACCAGATTCAGAAAATTAAACATCCACATTCCCACATCAGTAATAAACAATATTGCCAGTAAGAAAAACAGATCACTGCTATGATTTAAGCATTAATTTATGATGAGTTGATATTCCCAGATGAAAGTCAAAAGATTTTATTTGGAGGGAAAGAGCAAGGAGGAAGCAAATTTCTCATTAGGTTTTTGCTGGCTGGTATATGCGCTTCACTGTTCAGGCTCTGAGATTTTGTGATTTCATTTTGGATATCCATGCCTCTTATCAGTTATCACAGAAAGTCATTCACTTATCACACTGCATAAATGTGGGATTCTGTTCACAGAATGAATGAAGTATCAAAATAATCGGAATAAAACAATTTTATCTATCATGAACCAACAACAGCAAAAAAATATACACTCAGTTCATTCTAATCTATCGAGCCCTTCTCTGTCAGTTCCCCAGCAGCCAAGCTAAAAAGAAACACCTCACAAAATCCCCAACAAAGCCAAAATCAAGAACGAGTAAAAATGCCATTTCCATCAATTCAATCATCGAAGCAAAACCCAAAAGGAATCGATTATCGATAATGAAATCGCAACAAATTAACACAAATTAAACCTTGAAAGACAAGAAGGAAATCGGAAAAATACCTAGAATCGCGGCTGTGCTGGTCTTCTGTGTTTTCGGCGTTGGCAATGGCGTTTCTGCAAGGCTGGTGACTTGTGAATTGCGAGGGAGAGTGTAAGTGTGAGTCACTGTGACTCTAGGTTCAGTAGATTAGGGAAAGTAAATTTCATTTGCGCGGTCCCGTTTTTGCTTTCAATATGTATAGAAAATATAAATTAATAAGTATTTTCTAAATTAATAAGTATTTTTTAGGGTCAAATTTTTTTTTAACCATCATTACTGTTTAGGCCCTCTATTATTGATGTTTTATTCGTTGATTCAGAATAATATCATATTTAATTTTTTAAAGCATATTATGGTTAAAAAAAATATTAATTCTGGTTAAAAAAAATAAAACACTTCCGGAAAGCCAAATATTAATTCTGGTTTAAAAAAATAAGATGGTTCGTTACAAGCAAAATCAGGTATATTTATATCTGCCAAAACCCTAAACCGTCATAAAAAAATAAAAAATCCGAAATTAAACCCGAAAATAATAAAAGAAAATTACAAAATAGTCCCTAAAAACTTAAAAGGCGATTTTGAGGCCCTAAACAGCAAAATTTGACCCCCAAACTTGGCCACTGTAGTCCAAAGGACATGGTGGCACTTTTCAAAATTGTCCGGCTCGCGAAAACGCTTCCGGAAAGCTATCGTGGATTCAATTCGGACCTCCTGGACAAAAGTTATGCCTATTTTCGCAAACGGCCGCTAATCTTACCGCGGCAAAAGTTATACCTATTTTCGCAAACGGCCGCTAATCTTGCCGCGATCCAAATTCTCCATGTACTGCAATTCAATCTGCTCCGCATCATTAATAATAAAAAATTCATACCGTCTCACTACATTATTTTCTCAAATTGGCCAATTTTCTTTGGGCGCTAAAATACGGCGCCACAAAATTCAGCGACCAGTATAACGACAAATAAATATTCTCGCAAATCAGCGACTCAATTAGCGACGAATTAGCGACCCAACACTCAAAAATAGAAATAAAAATAATTTCTCGCTAATCCGTCGCTGTATTCTCGCAAATCAACGATAATTCTGCGACTAATTTTTTTTCTCGCAAATCAGCGACGCAATTAGCGACGAATTAGTGACCCAACACTCAAAAAATAGAAATAAAAATAATTTCTCGCTAATCCGTCGCTGTATTCTCGCAAATCAACGATAATTCTGCGACTAATTTTTTTTCTCGCAAATCAGCGACGCAATTAGCGACGAATTAGCGACCCAACACTCAAAAAATAGAAATAAAAATAATTTCTCGCTAATCCGTCGCTGTATTCTCGCAAATCAACGATAATTCTGAGACTAATTTTTTTTCTCGCAAATCAGCGACTTAATTAGCGACGAATTAGCGACCCAACACTCAAAAATAGAAATAAAAATAATTTCTCGCTAATCCGTCGATGTATTCTCGCAAATCAACGATAATTCTGCGACTAATTTTTTTTCTCGCAAATCAGCAACGCAATTAGCGACGAATTAGCGACCCAACACTCAAAAAATAGAAATAAAAATAATTTCTCGCTAATCCGTCGCTGTATTCTCGCAAATCAACGATAATTCTGCGACTAATTTTTTTTCTCGCAAATCAGCGACTCAATTAGCGACGAATTAGCGACCCAACACTCAAAAATAGAAATAAAAATAATTTCTCGCTAATCCGTCGCTGTATTCTCGCAAATCAACGATAATTCTGCGACTAATTTTTTTTCTCGCAAATCAGCGACGCAATTAGCGACGAATTAGCGACCCAACACTCTAAAATAGAAATAAAAATAATTTCTCGCTAATCCGTCGCTGTATTCTCGCAAATCAACGATAATTCTGCGACTAATTTTTTTTCTCGCAAATTAGCGACGAATTAGCGACCCAACACTTTCCAAAAAAAAAAAATAAACACATTCTCTGCTAATTTGTCGTAAATTTGTCGTAACGTCGTCGCTGATTGTTGGCACCAAAATTTGGCGCAAAATTCAGCGACACATTCAGCGACAAATGACCTTTTATCGCTATTCAGCGACAGATTCTACGACCATTATTTTTTGTCGTTAATCAGCGACACATTTAGCGACCTATTCAGCGACGAAATGTTGGAAAGACGCTTATCTTGATTCTTTGTCGTAAATTTATCGTTGATAAAGTCGCTAATCAACGACGAAATAAGATTTGTCGCAGAATGCGTCGCTGATTGCGCTTTTTTTTGTAGTGTATGTTATATATTTTACATATAATTTATTAAATATGATGAATTCAATATTAAGAAATATATATAAATTTTTATATGTTATATATGTTGCATATAATCTATTAAATGTGATATATTTTGGATTTATATGTTTTATATATAACATATAATTTATTAAATATGATAAAATTTAGATGAAAAAACATGTATAAACTTTTATATAATGTTTATATGTAATAGATAGTACATATATAAACTTTTATATATATACATACTGCTGCATATAATTTGATGAAATGTAAACTTGGGGCATTTATATGTTATATATAATTATTTATGTAACATAGAGGCTGCATTTTTTCCATATATGTTACATATTTTATGTAACACAAGCTGGAAAAAAAATTTTATGCAACTTACATGCTGCATATAAAATTTTTTCCATAGACGTAGCATATGGTACATATAATTTTTTATGTAATATATGTGCAGAAATTTTTTTATGTAGTTTTAAACTCTATAAATGCTATATATAATTTGAAAAATATAATCACACGGAAAAGAATTTTTACAGTGAATGTAGAAAAGCTACAAACTTTCAAAAAAGTACTTTTTTTACAATTTTGTCAAACATACGAAGTGTATTATAGTTGAAACATAAAAATAAATTTGCAATTATTATAGTTAAGACCCAACACAATCAAAACATAAAATAAAAAATTTATAAACACAACATGCCACAAGATTTTACTAATTTAATTCATATTTCTTCTTTATCTTATATTGGTTAACAAAAAAAAAGATTTGGTTTTGATAAAAAAAAAAAAGCAGATAAAAAATCAAAAGAAGCAAAAAAAAAAATCAGTGATGTAGGAAAAAAGACTATGGCGCTGGAAAAGAGGTGGCAGAGGTGGAGGATGAAAAAGTAATGGTGGAGCAAAGAGTGAAATAAATAAAACAAAAGTAGGATAGAAAAGAGAATCGAAGAGGAAGAAGAAGAAGAAGAAGAAAAAGAAAAGGAGATGGAGATGGAGATGGAGAGACAGGGAAAAATATAAAAAAGAGAAAGATTGTATTTTTGAAAAAAAAAAACTAATAAACAGTATGTATGAAAAAAAAGAAAATTTAAAATAAAAATAAAAAATAATAGCAGTAAACATGAAAAAGAAAGTAAAAAAAGTAATAGTGTAATTTTCTATGTAAAATAATATTATTTATGATTTAATGTAATATTAACTTGTAAAACTTTATATTTTATTATGATATTTAAACTAGGAATGATAATAGTTCCAGTATTTGTAAAAATAGTTATATCTAAATTTAAACTCATTTAAATTTAAATTATCCGAACCCGATCTTATTTGAATTATAATTTTGAGACATTTACATATCTATCCAAAAAAAAAATTAATTTTAAAAATACTATAAATTTAAAAATATTTACACTTTTCAAAAAATTTTGAGCAAAATTTTAAAAATACCCTATTCGTCACTAAAATAATTTTTTTTTCAAAAATATATTTTTTCTCCCCACAATCAATATTTTACTTTAATTTTTATTTTTTAAAACTTTATTATTAAATAAAAATATTTTAATAAAATAAGAAAAATTAATATTTTAAATTATTTTTTATCACGTAAAAATCATAATTTTTTATAAAAGATAAAATTTTAATTATAAAAAATAAATAACACTCATAAAAAATAAAAATAAAAATATATATAAATATATTAATAAAAATTATTAAATTTATTAAATAAATTTTATATATTAAACACATAAAAAAATATACATAATTTTGTTAGTTACGTGATGTATAATAGATATGTTATA
Source organism: Garcia nutans (assembly GCA_947685225.1). NCBI lineage: Eukaryota > Viridiplantae > Streptophyta > Magnoliopsida > Malpighiales > Euphorbiaceae > Garcia > Garcia nutans. The sequence continues at coordinate 41,775,501 of CANTUV010000017.1, forward strand.
AATATATTGTAGTTATTGTGTGAATGATATGGTTTTGTCATTTAAGTTGTGTATATTTTATGTAAAAATTATTGAATATTGTGTAAATATTGTGTTGATATTATGAGAATAAAAATTTTAAAAAAATATATTAAAATTATTGTTTAGATATATTGTAAATGTGTTAAAGATGTAGTTTGTATTGTTAAGTATATATTTTATATATGTTAGGTATATATTGTGTATATTAAAAATATGACATTAAAAAATTTTAAATAAAAAATATGAAAAATATGAAAATAAGAAAAAATAAAAAAATCAACGTCTCAAATGTAAATTTGAAAAAAAATTCTCGTGTACAGAACTATTGAAAATGGAAAATTTTCAAATATGCATAGTGTAATTATTTCTATAATTTTATTATCCATACTCGTCCTAAATCCATTTAACACTATCCGTCTACTTTTTGTACCTATTTAGTTTTTCATTTAAATATAAAAATTTAAAAATATTATAAAATTTAAAATATAAATTATAATTTTTTAATTAAATAATTATAAATAAAAATTTAATATTAACATAACCTTATTAAAATAATTTCATACCATATAATTTTAAAATTAAAATAAAATATAATAAATATATAATTAAAATATAATAAAAAATAATTAATATATAATTAAATTTAAATAATGAATACCCAAGAATATATATACGAACTAATCACATATAGTAAAAATATTATATATATCCATTCAACTCCTATTTATAAATTATTCGTATTCTATATAAATAGATCGAGTATCTAAAAATATTCTGATCTACTGTCATTTCTAGTTTAAATAAATTTTCATAGGTAGATAATAATAAAACAGTAGGCATACATGACCTGATTTTCTTTTTATTCTCTCCATTTAATTAAAATTGGGAAGGCTGTTGGTCAATAAGGGACTTGTAACGTGGGCATAATAATTAAGAAGAAATTTATTCCCCCGTCCAATGAAATCATTGCATTCAATATATATATATATATTAAAAAAATTATTAAATTATTTAAATATTATATAAAATTATTTTAAATAGATTAAAATATTCTCCGTTAACTTATTAATATTAAAATTATTATACTCTCATTTTATTAATTAGCTCATTGATAATGATGATACAGTTAAAAAAATTAATTAATTTTTTTAATTGTATAAAATAATAATTTTAATAGAATAATTTTTTTTTATAAAAGTGATAATTTCAGTTGAGATAATAGTAATTTTATATTTAATTTTTTTGAGATTTATTATCTTGAAATATTCAAATTAATATGATCTCATATCTAATATTAATCTTGATTTCTTTCATCACTTATTGCATGTTCTAAATTTTTATTTTTGAAGAAGAGATTCCTACAAAATCAAAAGAAATTAAATTGTTTTAGTTTCTCTGTGAAAGAAAAAGACTCTCCAGAACTTAATTATGCTCTATTATAAAATACAACTTTATGTCTATGAAATCGCAAATCTCTTTGATTATGTTTCATACACTCTAAAATTGAGAATAGAATTCAATTTTTGAAATATGGGTTAATTTGTTTCTAAGATAATACAATCTCAATCTTTTTTGTTATATATATATATATATATATACATTTGAATAACATTTTCTATTGATAAGATACATATTTGATGTATAATTATTAATTTAATCAATAAATTATATATTTAAAAGTTAATTAAAGGCTAACTCAGCTTAAGATTGCAGGCTTTTATCTGAACAAGAGAGAGACCAATGACATATTGCACCGCATGTACATATGATCAAACATGGCAATTGCATTTTTTAACCATTCAAAAAGAGAATAATAGAAGCAGAGCCATCTAAATTCACCAAGTTAGAGCAGGAAAGAGGTGCAATTACAAATATCGTTGTTGGCTAACCTGACCAGCTTCACATTCACTCGCTAAAATTGCATTTCCACTATAATAAAACATCAGAATCATTCATGATCATCAACTGGTGATTGACACTCGTCAGATTGATCATCATCAGATGATGCTTTCTTCGCTCTCTCTGTCCTTTCCTTCCATCTCGCCCATACCCACTTCAATATGATGAATCCACCAAGTGCATAAGCCTGAAAGTAGATGAAGTGATTTCACAATCAAGTACCAAGTAAAAGAAAATCAGAAAACCAACAAGTTTCATGACAATGTATCTGGCACTCTTGAGTTCACAGTAGATGCGAATACAGAAAATCGGAACAATTTGGCATTGCCAACTGAGTGGAAGGCCCCGGTAGGCAACAATTAAGCAGAAAAGCGAGAGAAAAAAAAAGAAAAAAGAAAGGATAACGTATTTAGACAAACAGTATCTAAAATTATTATTCTATTTCTTCTTAGAAAGCAGCCAGAAATTCTGAAAAGTTACCAAGACTAGGATTCAAAATCCAAAAGTTCAATACTCACTCGAACTGCAAGTCTTTTATCATTTTCATAATGCCTAACAAATAATGACAAAGATAGAACAAGCAACATGATGCTACATTACAAGAGTTCTAAATACTGACACATATAGATAACCTGGTTTCCCACAAAATACACATGGTCAAGAAGAATCGAAATGAAAGAGGAGACTTTCTAGTTTCTTAACATAAGGAGGAAGAAGTGATGGGCATAAGGCATCGGTAAGGCAAATGTAAAACTCATGCATATGCCACTACATATGCACGCTTGCATACCAGGGTTATGAAAAGAAAATTTGTCGGGAGACAGAGGGGAAACCATAGGTTAGCAATACCATATTAAGACAAGGTCAAGAATACTAAAACAAGATAACAACCACCACCAAAGGAAAATGCAAGTCACATGAATGAGAACAAATTGGAACATGAACCTGAGAAGCTCAATATAATATATATAAACTTTTTAACACTAGGAGTATCATTTTTTAGCTTTAACCTAAGGGTTTCAAGTGTCTGAAGTTTGAATCAGAGTTTGGATTTTATTTATTGATTTATGAACCAACCAAATCCAGTCAAAATATATGTTCTATTTTGTTTCCTCCCCTTTTTCTCTTTGAAATTTAAAAGAAGATATTTAATATTAATGGCCATAAAATTTGTCTAACAAGTCATTTCCATACAAAATCTTGCTACACCAAAAATTTCAAAGGCCCTATCACATTTTCTATTTAAGATCATGGTTTTCAACATCTATTACATAGCAGCCTGTAATAGCTATTTTAAGGGTGCTCCATGCTCCGCTCAGAAACCCCACATTTAAATGACACTAATGGCTACTTGCAGATGCCCTACCTTCAATACATCAGAATCCTTTGAAGGTCATCCTAGGAAAACAAAGTCAGGGCTTCCACCAAGAACTAAAAGATAAATAAATGAATAAATTCAAACTTCCAATGTTTTAATAGTTTGACTAGAAGCAAGGCCTCTTTGACCACCCCATTTAATCTTGACAAAATCAAACTGCAAAGCCATCTTAATGGCCCACTTGCTCAAGTTTACTTCAAGGTGATATGGAATTCGCTTTTGCCTGTGTATAAAGGATGCTTGGTGAGTCTTAACCTGGTCAGCCTTGATATGATGCACTTTATGTCATTCTACCAAGGAGAATAATAATTGTGATCCAAATCACTGTTATTCCTAGGGAAGCTTTTAATTAGATCATACAATCTATTTGAGATACCAATCATTCAAGGATTGATCAGGAAATACTATAAATAGCCAGAAAAAAACTAACTATTTTTTTATCTGTGGAATATCAAAGGTAGGAGCCAACTCTCTACTCTCAAGTTACTCTTTCCATTTAATCCCCGTTATTTAGCCAACCTCATTTTTATTCTATAGGAGCCTAAACATGCAATATTGAGCATCCGACAGTGAAAAAGAAGAAAGCAAATCCAAATAAGCAATCAAAGAACTCTTTGAGTTGGCAATGCTATTATGTTTTTTTTTTTTAATACATAGCTCCTCTTTTTTTTCTCTCACAACAAAATATCATAAACTACTGATAACAACTAGCAAATAAACACAAAAAGGGTAAAAATAGTAACTAATATTATTGCCATTACTCTTCCAATTCCAAAAAATCCAAACAATACCACTCCCAAAAATTTTAAGGCGTCACCAGCCATTTGCACTCTGGAACTCCAAAGTGCTTCCCTCTTTTCGCTCTCAATGCCATTCCATTTTCCCGTTGATTCCCATTAACCCAACAGACACTGAGTTGCTTAAAAATATTTCATTACCTTCTAATTCTGACTCCTATTTCCTGAACATTAGAAAATTCACCTCATGATAAATAATAATAACAATAATACTTCAATCTCCATTACTCGAAAAGTTAATTCGTACCTCCATATTTAACATATTTCCAAAGAAAAAAAATCAACACAAGCATACACATATCCAATAACTTGCCAAACCCAATCCTCAATGTGTTCAAAATTAAATTATTCCACTTCTAAAACTTTCAACATCAAAATAAGTTCCAAGAAAACAAATCAAAACCCCAATTATAAGAAACAGACCTGCTAAATAATTACGGGATTGTTAGTTCTCCCGCTGCTCTCTTCAAGCGCGACATCAAGCGGAGATGGAACAATTGGGTTGGCATTAGGGAATCTCACAAAATTTGATTTTGGATTTTGGTTTTCTGCTTCCCCATCACCGACTACTGCCATTCTTTACTCCTCTTTAACCAGAGATTGTGATGGGGCTTCCTTATTTTGATTGAAGAATGGAAATTTAAAGTCAAATTTTGGAAAGTGCAAGAACAGCTTGTTGGGTTGTTTTGAGTGACCTTCGGCCATGGCTTTTCGTTCGAGAAAGAGAGAATTTTAATTTGGGTTTTGTTTGGGGTTTTGCAGAAAGTAGAGTGGAGACAGCAGAGTCGGTCAAGTGCAGAGATCTTGCCATTTTTTATTTTGTCACGTGATTAAAGCAATACTTTTTTTTTTAACTGTTTTCTTAAATAATTGAAGGATATTTTGCATATAATTACAAACTTTTTTTAAAAGACATTGATTCTTATTTTTTCTCCAATTATATAATTAAATTTTAAATCCATGTATTCAAATCTAAAATTTAAGCTGTAATAATAAAGAGGGTGTTTCTCAAAACTGAAGCTTTTCAACTTATTGTAAATAAGTAATTTTTAGATTATAATCAGATTAAAAATAAGGAGTTAAGCGTTTCTGTAAACTAGTTAATAATCAGCTGATAATCAGTTTATAATCAGTTAAGTATTTTTGTAAAATCAGCTTATAATCAGTTTTTAATTGTAAAAACTGTCAAAATAACCAAACTGTCTCTGAGTGTATTTATTGTATAAAAATAATTTTTTAAATATCAATTTAAAATTTATTTTGTAATAATAATAATAATAATAATAATAATAATAATAATAATAATAATAAAATTTATTTAATAATAATAATATTGGTGTTATCGATAAATTATACAAATAAAAAACTACCATGTAAATATTACCAAATTAATTAGAATTCTAAAAATATTAATTAGAATCCTAAAAATAAAAAAATTTTGATGAGAACTAAAGTGTATAGGATAGAAAATTTTGAAATATTGAAGATTAGGTAGGGATAGTATGGTCTTTTACTTGGTCAAAACTGCTTAAAAAATAAGTGCTTAAAAAAAAGTAGCAAAACCCAACTTTTAAAAAACTGATTAAAATTAGATTATAATCTACTATTTAAATTTTCAGAAACACTTAAATAAATAACTTATAATTTAAAAACTGTTTATAATCAGTTTTGACCAGCTTTTAAATTTTGAGAAACACCCTCAAAGTATCTGACCATTAAGCTAAGAGCTAGTGATTGTACTTAATAATTTAAACATGAGTATATAAGTTATAATTGCTCAAATTTTTAAAATAAATATTTTTTCAATATTCTTTTATTAATTACAAATTAGAGAAAATAATAATTAAAAGACTCAAATTCAAAATATGAACAAGTGCAACACACATTTCTAATCACCAAATTAAATTTTGGTGGTTCTAATATTTACTCTTTACTCTGGCATTTAATTTTTTATTTCATATGTTTATTAGAGTTTAATTATATCATATACTCATTAACCAAATATAAATATATGATTTAATTAGATATAATTTGATTTTTTTTCTCCAATTGGAGCTTATTCTTAACTAGTATAGTGAGAAGTACTAAATGGAAAAGTTACGCCTGTTATAATACATATTTCTTCCACTCATATAACCTGTCTGTGTATAAGAAAAAAATGATTCTATGAACTACTATTTTGTATCTTTTTTCTAAAATTTCTAATAAACTCTTGAAATATCACAGGATGTAGAAATATAAGCAACCAAAAACAACTCAATTAATTACAAATATATAAAAAATATATATTAATTACCGGGAAAAGAATTGAAGGATGGGAAAGCTTTTCAAGTTCTTCATTTTCCAGATTCAACGGAGGAGGAGTTACTGGTTTTGGATCTGCGAACTTTACCACATCTGGTTTCTCTCGTTCTTCAACAACTGGATCATGAGCTTCTGGCTTTGTGCTTATAAATGGAGGAAACTTAAAATAGATTTTGGGAAATTGAAAAAATATAAAATTCTTGGGAGCTTTTGGATGTTCTGATTTCTTGTTATTTTCATCATCCATATTTCGTAGAGAATTTTATCTTTCGTGTATATATATATATATAGAGGAGAGAGAGAGAGAGAGAGAGAGAGAGAGAGGGGGGGGGGGGGGGGGGAGGAGGGCAGGGAGGGATAAAATTCTAATTTTGCAGCCTAATAAGTGTACGGATAAATGTCTTTATTTTGCTCATTTGAGGCGTTAATACATTAAAGAGGGATTTTGTGTTCCTTGAAAGAACTAGCAAGGGCATTTGGAATCAGTGGCGGAACTAAGAATTTACCGAGGGGGGTCGTCGTGGATGGCGGTGGTCATCGTGGATGGCAGCGGTTGGCGGTGCTGCGGCTGGCTGTGGTGCTGCTGGCAGTGGGTTTGGAGAGAGAGAGCTGAGACAGGAAGAGGGGCAGAAGACTGAAGAAGGAGAAGGGCTGCGTTTTAACGCAACCCTTTTTATTTTTTGCAGCGAGAGGTTCGTCTACCCCTCGCTGCAATTTGCTCTGAAACTCAGCGGGGGCTGAGTTTTCACGCACGGGCCGGCAAGGTTGAATCTTCCACGTCTGGCTGCCGATGAAGGGGGATCGTGTGAACCCCACGACCCTATAGTCGTTCCGCCACTGTTTGGAATGTATGGAAAATGATTGTTATTTATACTCTTTCTCTGAAAAGTGGTAGCATTCATTTTCATCTGTTCTTTGTTCTATTTAATTAATCAAATTTATTTATTTTTCTTTTGATTTTGGATAAATGACAACAATATTTTTGTGACGTTATATACACTTTAATTTTATTATTCAAAATTAATCTAATATTTTCTATTTTTTAATTATGATCTAATTATATTTTTCTGAAAATTTTATTGGAAACTTGAAAATTATGCTCATTTAATATGGATCTTTTATTATTATCGTCCAAAGGAATGAGCTCTTATAATCTAAATGCCATGAAATAAAATAAAGAAAAAAATATATATATATATATTATTGATGTTTGTATTTTTTTTTTATTTTTACTATTTTGGTGTCTGAATTTTTTTTATCCGTTTAGTGGCTAAATTTAAGTTTTTAATATTATTTTAGTTGTTACAACCGTTTTCTTGCTTACCAAAACACCATATCATATCTTATTTATAAAGTGACAAAAATATCTCAAAAAATAACTAGTAAAAAGACTAAAATATCCTAAATTGAATTCCTAAGTATACTGCGTTCACTTTCTTTTGCATTCTTCTTCTTATTCTTCTTCTCCCCAAAAAGCAGCAAAATCACAGAAATTACGACAAAATCTTCTTCTTCTTCTTCACCCCTTCGAAATCAATAAAATCACAATAAAATTCTAAATATTACAACTAAAACCAATAAAATAACATAAATCACAATAAAATTCTAAATATTACAACTAAAACCAACAAAATCACAGTAATCCAACCCTAAATAACCTCCAAATAAGCTAGCAGAAAGATAAAGAAACCATCAAAATGAATTTATAAACTTTGGATTTCTTATCTAGGGATTTCAGTATAATTAATTTTAATTTAACCATTTCTCTTCTTCTTCTGCTACTGTGAATTGAATATTTGAACAAGTTTATTTAATCTCAAATATTTGAACTCTACAAATTGGAAATCAAAGATTATAAAAGACTCATCTTTATAAATCTTAGACCCCTTTAAAGATAGCAATGGGTCGAATATTTCAACAATCCGACTCGTCACAATCTATTTATATAGAGTATGAGTAGTTTATAAATGAATTTAGATAGATACAGATAATATTTTTACTATTTGTGATAGATTCATATCGAATTTGGGTATATACCTTTGGGTATCCGTTACTTGAACCCGATTATATATTAATTATATTTTATTAAAATTTAATTATATATTCATTATATTTTATTTTAACTATAAAATTATGTGGTATAAAATTATTTAAATAAAATTGTGTTAATATTAAATTTTAATTTATAATTATTTAATTAAAAAATATCATTTATATTTTTAAGCTTTATATTTATATTTATATATTTAAACGGGCAATTAAACGGGTATGGGTAATGGATAATATTAAACGGATTTGAAACGGATACGAATAATAAATTGATAATTATAATTGGGTCAGGTCGAGTTCGAATAATTTAAATTTAAATAGGTTCATATTCAAGTAGGACAATTTTTGCAGGAATCTTATCCGTTACCACTCCTAGACCTATTAATCTTGACCCCTTTAATTAAAACCCTAATTCTCTTGCTTTTTTTTTTATCAAACCTAACACATCCACACAATCTTCCATTTTAACGCACTCGTTTAGCTTCAACTGTGAAGGATCAATTGGCAATGAAGGGACCTTCTCTGTGGTGTTAGAGTTTTTGGTGATGATGGTTGATATTTTGTTTCCTTGTAGTTTAGGGTTTGCAATTTAAAAAGGATAATGGAGAAAAAGAAAAATTTTAAAAGAAGAAGATTTCAATAATGGAGCTCTTTCTTCTACAACTGCTGCAAAAATGGTTTGGGAAAAAGATATTTGCATAAATATTTTCTGATTTAGGGAAAAGTCATATTTAATTTGAGAATTTGGGGAAAAGATGAGAGTAAGGGTAATTTCATTAGAGAAATTTTTATAATCTGATGTAGATAGTTTTTCAGTTAAAAATGGGTTCCACTATTGTTAGACAACATGCTACTTAGGACAAAGTCGGTTGGAAGAACTAATTCATCACTAAAATCTAGAGTTCAAACTCTAAATTGATAAAAAAAAAAAAAAATTAAAACACTGAAATAGGAAAAGTGAAAAAGTTGAAATGCCAACGGTATTTTTTTTCCTAAAATAAATTGGTGGACAGAGAATTTAATTTAAAATTAAACTTATAAGCTCTTCTATACATGAATAATTTTTTTAAGGAAGCTATATGCTAGTTTCATATTAATTTGAGCCTACTTCTGCTTCTCGCTGAAGTTATTTCTCTCTCTTCCATAGAGCATTTCCCTTGGCTCTTTGCTCTGAATCTAAGGCTATTAGTGGTAGCCCAAGATCTAATGGCGGATTTAAGGGGGCAAGGGAGGTCTTTGGAACCCCCTTGGTTCCACCATTATTATATATATACACACACACTTGACATTATTTAGGTATAATTTTAATTTTTTTTTTGTAAAGATTTTCAACTAATAATTTTGAGACAGACTTAAAAATTGAAGGAATTAAAATATTAAATTGCATGATAAATTGATATAAAAATTAAAAAATTAGATAAGAGCAAAAAAAACGTGTACTTTGAATATCTTACTCTTTTCATGTTAACTTGAATATAAATATTAATGTCAACTATTTATATTAATTTTAATATAAAAATAAAATTAAATATAAATTCGTTTATAATTTTTTAACTTAGTAAGTCTATCCTCTTTCATCTAAATTTCAGTTCCGTCATTGTCTAGATCCATTTCTTTTCTTTACCTTTTGCAATTGGTATTAATGATTTGGCTGGAGACAAGGTAGATCTGTGAGGGGCTATTTTTTTCTTATTTTCTTGCCTTAGTTATGTGTGGTTTTGTGCCCATAAGGCCTAGTGTGTGCTAGTTTGTGTTGAAGGATAGAGGGGTTCTCAGTAAGTTCAAGTTTCAAGGACAAACAAGTAGAAATCGATGTTAATTCTCATTTAACCCCATGGTTTTTTTCTTTTTGTTGTAAAGAAGCTATGCAATCCTTACCTTCTCATTGTGCAAGGTTATTCTCTATTAGAATCCACTTTTTATTCTTTTTATTTTTAACAAGGTTGTTTTATGACAGCTTCCATAACTGTTTTGACCAAAGTAATGGACAGATAATGTATATTTGTGTTGGGTATATGTAAATCCCTTGTTTTAGTGAGGTTTATGATACTTATCCTTACTCTCTCTCTAGATCCTCATTCATTCTTTCATCTATGGCTCTCTTTCGAGTCTTTAGTCCTTAGCATGTGTCCCAACAGTTCTTACCTTAGTTATCTTTTATTTTGCTGTGTTGGAGTCCTCTTATGGTTTTTTCTCTTATTTATCTAGCCTAAAGATCACTTGGAGTTGGATCCGCCTTTATGGTGCTCGATATAGGTATTTGATTGAAAAGTTTTTTTGCACTGTATATTTCTTTCATATCTCTTTCTGGTTCTCCTCCCATGGTAGAGATCCTACTATAATATAGGGTTTTTATTAATATATTATTTCTATTCTTATTTTTTTTTTAAAAAAAGAAGCTATATGCCTAAGAATATTTAAATTAAATAATTAAATTAGCCATAATTTTTTGGGATGATAAGCACGATGGCCTCTATTTCTTCTCTCTCCACCATTGTAGAAAAAGACAAGACATAGTTCTAGAGTTTTCATAGAACTTATGTTTGAGATGCTATCAAGAAAAATAATTTGTTGAAAGCTTAATTAAAAATCATTAAATTTGTCTTCAAAATAAATTTTATATCAAACGACTATAAAAAATTTAAAATATTAATATATAAAATATACTCGAAAGGCTTTATTCTAATAATTATAAAAATTTTAAGATGTATATAAAATTATTTATCTTGTAAATTATAAATTTTAACCTTTATATGTGTGTGATGTACTAGAAAATTGTAGGTTTCTCAAGAAAAATTAATGAACTGACCTCTAACCTAACAATTTTACAAAATCTTTAAAAGGACTTGAAAAAAGATTGAGTTTTCAAATTTACTTTTACAAATTGCTTTATTCCTACAAGAACTTATCTGAAGAATAACAATATTTAATAAATCTTAGACAAAAGGTTGAAAATTCTATAAAATTAAAAAGACAAAAATTCATAAGACTTTGATATGAACACTATAATAATTATAAAATTCTTCAGTGAACTGGATGGGATAAAAGGAAATTACAGATTTGGCAATTGTAACTATAAAAGAAATTCAAGTTTTTCAGAGGATAAGATTTTTGCTGATGTTTTAGTGTCGATTGAGTCTGTTGATGCATCTCTTTGTTCTTTCCGCAATTTTATGGTTTCGCTAATAACTACTCCCTTAAATTTCTCTCCACTTTAGCCACTTCTCCATTTTCTTCACTCATTTCTTCATGCTTTGCACCCACATTCTTATTTTTATCATGCCATGTCAAATTTATATGTAGCCCTCTAAACATGTATTGTTTATTCACTTTACCCTCTGAATTTTTATTTTAACTGCTCTATCCCATATATTTATCTATTTTTTACTAACATAAATTTATATTAATGAATACTTATCATTTTGCTCATCATATTTATATATTTTATATCAAATAGATATGTTAGTAACTTAGTATGACTCAATGAATTTGGGTTTATAAGTTACGAAAAATATGAGTTCAGAGGGTTATATGGTTAAAGTGAAAGTTTAAGGGATAAAATGACTAAACGTTATAAGTTCACGAGATTATATATATATTTAGTATTTTATTTATAAATTAAAAAAATATCCCATACGATACTGCATTTATTTTCACTTAATATAATGTCAAAACTTAAAAATAATTTTAAGTAAATAAAATAAAAATTAAATTATAAAAATTAAAAAAAATTAAAAAAATAAAATTTAAATAATAACAATTAAAAAATTAAATTAAATAACCTTAATATAGAATTAAATAACACAAATTAAAAAATAAAACATAATCAAATAATAAACCTAAATAAAAATTAAAATAAAATAATTAATATAACTGAAATTAAAATAAAATTCTGACAAAAAAATTAAATTATAGAAATTTAAAAAAACCTAATATATAATTACAATTTATCTAAAATCAAATAAAAATAAATAATTTTAAAAAAATTAAAAATAAGCTAAAAATATCAGAAAAACAAATAACAAAAAAAATCAATGCAAAATATTGCAAAGAATACAAATAATAAAAAATCATGCAGTAACCAAATACAAAAATCGACCCAGAAGATTACTTAACAAATAAATGATAAAAAATACAAGAAAAAAAATCTAATAACAAAAAATCAAAATCAAACAATGCAATAAATTATTCAAGAAATAATCATATAAACATAAAATACTAAAATAAACTATATTAAATAGTAACTAATGGAAGAAATGCAAGAAAGAGGGCAATAAATTATTATATATGAGAAGAAGAATGATAATATTTTCTATCATAATTATAAATATGATGATCAAATAAAAATAAATAAATAAATAAATAAATAAACCCAATAAAAAAATTAAAATCAAATGATATAATAAATTATTTAAAAATAATCACATAAACAAAAAAAATACTGAAATAACTACATCAAATATTAACTGAAGGTGAAGGAAAGAAAATGAGGAGAGCAAGAAACGACTATAAAAGAAAAAAAATACAATATTCTCCATCATAATTGCAAAAACGATAATCAAAAGAAAATAAATAAATAATAAACCAAAAAAATTATAAGAAAAAATATCAAAAATAAAATGCAAAAACCTAAAAATATGAATATTGTTATGAGAGAAGAAGATAATATAGTAGTTATATATATATATATATATATATTGAGAGAGAGAAATAACTGACTATTATCAATATCAAATAAAATATCATAATCATATTTGAACACTTAAAAAAATATAATTATTATTGATATCAAATTAAATATCATAATTATATTTGAACTCTTTAAATATGAATCATTATCAAATATAATATTCTAATTTTATTTGAACTCTCTAGATAAATATTTATTATATAGTAAATAATAAATTTAATTTTTAATTTAATATATTAAGAAATTAGGATGGTTGCAAGATTAAGATAGTGACATAGGACAAAAATTGTGTCAATATTATCTGTTTTACTATAATATATAAATATTATAGTGCTGAATAATTATTATGTAACCCGATAATATCTTATTTTGTATAAATAAAATTAAATAAATTATTTGAATTGCTTTTAACCGGAAGAAAGTAAAAAAAATGAAATCGAGTCTTTCATATCTTGAAGTTTAGGTTGAATCGCATAAGAAAAAAATAGAAAATGAAATTGGAGCTCTATCTCAAAACGTCATTATGGGTTTTACTCCATATTTTAACTTTTTATATCATTTTATATTTTTTTATATTAAATATGTATTTTAACTATTTAAGATATGGTATTTAAAGAAACAAATTGATAAACTTTAAAAACAAAGTTAGGAGTTACGAATAATAATAAATGATAATCAACTATTTAGAGAAATGCTTGAACAAAAAAAAAAAGAAAATGATTATTTAAGAGCTTATGGTATTGAAAAAGAGCATAAAGAAATATCTGGAGTGAGACCAATGAAAATAAAACTTATAAAACAAGCTGAAACTTCTAAAAAAGAAATAAGTAAGAAATTTGAAGATGCTAGGAAAAAAGCAAATAACTATGTAAAAGATATTAAAAAATCAAATGAATGATAAAATAGAAGACATGAATAGGAAATAGGACAAAAAATTTATGATGTTAGGTGCCAAAAATCATCAAAATTAAACAAATCAAATTTCTACCATTTAAACAAATCAAATTACAATATAAGTTGTGTAATAACCTTATATCCCATATATATATAATACATATGCCCCATATACATAAAATACACATATAAAATATAAGAATATCATCTTAATGATCTGTAATAATCTTTTATTTCAATATTAAAAATAAATTTAAATTTATAAAAAAATTTCTAAAAAATTTTCGCCAGAGTTTTGTCTTTATTTTCAATAAATTCCAAAATCAAATAAACTCAACATACAAATTAAAAACACTCCCAAAATCACATTATAAACCAACACCACCTCTTCCATAATTAAAAACAATGTCCATCATATATATATATATATATATAATCAAATTTATCATTTATATACATACACAAAACTATACAAAATGTCCTCCATTTCTAATACATTCACATCATAGTAATATTTTTACAAAACTAGTGTGTCTTTAAATAAAATTATACATGAAATGCAGTACACTGGTTTGGTCTCGTGGCAAAAATTCTATCTTCAAGACCAGTCCGAAAATTCAAACATATTCGGATCTATCAGCACTTCCCAACTTTATATTTCTATCACCTGCGTGATACACACCACCACACTAAACTAAAAAGTTTAACGGTACATATTTTGATAATAAATAATTATTTAAAATAAATAATTTCTTCATGCTATAAAAATGCACTACGTCACATTCAAAATTTAATGATCATTTAATGTTCATCAAACTTTCATTATTCATCAAACTTTCATGATCAACATACGTATCACAAACGCACATATTGAGCTTAACAAGTCTTTACATAATATTTAAGTTTTAGAACAATTGATTTGGACTATCATAATAATAATTTCATGACTCAGCTCTGCTCGGGTCCATTTTTAATCTCAAACTCACGACCTAGCTCTGCTCAGGTCAAACTCATTCTTAGGACCTAACTCTGCTCAGTTCCATTAACAAATGCGATACCAATATCAATTTTTTAAAACAAGTAATTGTGCAGACCTAACACACAATACACATCACTTTATACCACGTTTATCAATTTTTTGTCCAATTTTCACATTTTTAATATTTTTCACATATTTTATCACATTCCACATAATTCTTAGTTACATTTACAATATGACATCTCTTCCATATTTTCAATCACATTTTATCACCTTCCATAAAGAGTATCATATTTCATATAACATTACATACATTAATGTATTCACACAAAACATATTCAAACACCATTTCATAATGGTCAAGTGCAACACTCACATCACAATTTGAGAAACAATACATGGGTTATATAAATAAACCCACCTTTAAGCAAAACACCAACCTCTTACAAGGTTAACATGCTTATGCCAAACAAGAAAAATCAATATAAATATTAACAAAGTATGTACTAACCTTTTTTAGCCTTAAAATCAAGCCAAATTCACCTTCCATACTTTACTTCCACTAAACATTAAACCTCTTCACTTGAGCAAATTCTATCATCATACTCATAAACCAAATAATAAGTAATATTATTACATTAAAAGTATATTTATACTCATCTTACTCAACACAATCACTAATTATGCAATTCTAACCAAACACCCACCAAAACCCTAATTTTCCCTTTACTACCCTTCTTAAATTTCACCATAGACAACTTATTTTCATCATCCAACCATAAAATCATCACATATATATTAAAATAATCCATTTTAATAATTATCGAAACATTCATCAAAAATCCTAATTTTACATATCCATCCCATAAATTCTAACTTCACAAATTATGCTCATCTCGACCAATTAATCATCAAATCATCATATATCAATCATATTAGCTTCATAAATATTTATTTTTGCAATGAAAACCAATTTTATCATTAACCATATCATCACATAATTTAAAAACTAAGAAAAGCAAGCTTAGAAGGAAGAAAATTTACTTAAACCCTTGATTAATCTTCAAAACTAACTTGAAACTCTTGGATTTTTAATGAAATTTGATGCGTTTAATTTTACCCCTCTTTTAATTATATAATTATTAAATAATTAATTATTAAAATATTTAGATATTTTCTTTCTCTTCCTATCCAAAAATCCCATTTTAATCTCTTTTACTTTCTTTTTTATTTATTATTTATAAATATATTTTTTAACTTTTTGACTTTTTACTTAACTTTGTCTTTTAGTGACATGAATATGTTAGGTATATGTTAGATATATACTATGTATACATTAGGTATTCAATATATTATATATATATATTGTGTATATATTAAGTATATACTATACATATACCTCTCCCAACACTGTAATTACTCTTCCACATTAATTATCCAATCATATTTAAATTTACGGATGTTACAAGTTGCAACAAAGAGTTCTCATTATTCTCAAATTTTTTCATTAATATTTTATTTTATAGGTCATGAAGAGTATTAAAAATGGAGAATAAAACTTGTAATGAAGATTTAAAGCATTTTTAGTTTGTTTTTATACTTGGTAGAATAACAGCTTAGTTTTCTTTTTAATAGTAATTTATGTGGAAATTTCAATAAGAATATTTTTGACATTATATGAGTTCTTTTTATATAATTGTTGTCAATATATTTTAAAATGTTAGTACAATTTTTTTATATTTTATATTTTTTATGATTTTTGAATAATTTCTTATTATATAAATTAAAACAAATGAATGTTAATTACTATTATTTACATATATAGCTAGCTATAAATTGAAATTTTTATTATAGATTTTGTGACATGTTAATAATTGCTACAAATTTAATATGTTTTATAACAAAATGTTCAATGAAATAATTAATTCTGGATACAAATTTATTTTATATTTGAAGCTAAAAACGTTACATGGTACTTCAAATTTTTGAAAATGTAACAAATAATATTGATAAATAGACATGAAATTGTTAAGTTTGTGGGTAAAATGTAAATATATTTGCTACAATCTACAATCTTTTTTTTTTATGACTAAAATGAAAGCACTTTCGCCACAATCAAATTTTTGTTCGTGGTTAAAATAAAACAATATTTACTGTCATTAATTTTTATTCAAGGTAATTTATTGTTTACTTTTGCTACAAAGTTATTATTTCTATAACAAATTATTTTTATTGTTTAGGTATGGTTTTATAGTTTTTTAACTAAAATATATACATGATTAGCCATAATATTTTTATAATAACAAAAAGTTAACATTTTAGCCATGAATTTATTAGATTCACTATTAATTAACATGTTGATACTTTTTAGCCATGAAAATCGACTAATTAGTTTTGTAACACAGTTTGTAAAATTGTTACCAAAGTTTTGGCAAACCGTTTAAAGACTCTATTGGGGGAGGTTATTGATGAGGCCCAATGTGGTTTTATTCCAGGAAGATTAATTACAGATAATTTCGTCATTACTTATGAAACATTTCATCATATGAGAGCTAGTGGGGTGGGGAGAAGGAAATATATGTCGCTCAAACTAGATATGACTAAGACTTATGACTGAGTAGAATAGTCTTTTCTTCCAGCAGTTATGAGTAGATTAGCTTTTCAGAGAAATGGATTGATATAGTGATACGCTTTGTTACATCAGCCTCTTATTTAATACTTATTAATGGAGTGGCTACGAGTCATATAATACCTTTTAGAGGTTTGAGGCAAGGTGACCCTCTTTCACCTTATCTATTTCTTCTTTGTTCTGAGGGACTGTCTAGTCTAATAGCAGAACCTGTTAATAGTGGAGTTTTATACTGTATTCATATTTATCATAATACCCCAGTTATTTCTCATCTTCTATTTGCTGATAATAGTATTTTGTTTCTACGTGATACACTTGAGGAAGCAAGTGAAAATTTAACAATTCTACAGAGATATGAATTTTTATCATAGCAAATTAGAAGTTTCTTTTATTGCTCACATTTCTGAAGCTTTAAAAGGACGGTTGACTGGGATACTAGGAGTGAAATTAGTTGATAAACATGAGATTTATTTGGGTCTACCAACTAGTATAGGACAAGCTAAATCTGTTTGTTTCCACCGATTAAAGGATTGGCTATGGCAAAGGCTTCAAGGGTGGAAGAAAAAAATGCTTTCTTGGTCTAGAAAAGAATTGCTCATCGAAGCAGTGGCATAAGCAATTTCAACTTTTTTCATGCAATGTTTTAAATTGTCTGTGAGTTTTTGTTAGGATCTTCGTGCCATGATTTGTCATTTTTAGTGGGGTAATCAGCCAAAGGAGAGAGAAATTCATCTTTGTAGATTGAGACAATTGTGTAAGGATAAATCTGAAGGTGGACTTGGGTGTTTTGATATTTTGAGTGTTTTAACAAAACTCTCCTAGCCAAACAAGGATGGAGATTGATTATGTATCCGTCATCTCTTCTTGCAAGAATTTTTAAGGCTCAGCATTATCCTTCATGTTCATTTTTGGAGGCTTCTAAGGTTCTTAATCCCAGTTACACATGAACTAGTATTCTCGCAGGGAGAGAAATTCTTGAGAAGGGTTCCTATTGGCAGGTTGGTAATGGAAACTCTATAAAAATTTGGAGCGATCGTTGGATCCTCTAACCCAACTCGTTTAAGGTAGTTGATAATAAGTAAAATCTATTCATATTTAAGGGATTATTGAGGCTTATTATTAAATGATTTTACTAATTTTAATGTGTTTTTGTAGAAAAAATAACTTAAAGGAGTAAAGAGAATCAAATAGTAAAAAGTGAGCTGGTTGAGAAAAAACATAAAGAAAATTGTTGAAAAAGCCTTAGGTGTAACCCTTGGGCAAGGCTTGTGCCCAAGGGGGTTTGATACTAGAAGATTACATGCATCAGCTGAGAATTCTAATTTGTTTGTGATACTTGAGATACAATTTTTTAGCAGATTTTTAAAGATATTATGATTTATTTATTTCCATATTAAGTAGATAATACTTAGGAATTTTAATAACTATTATTTTTTATTATTTGTATTTCTATTTTTTAATTAGACTTTAAATAAGAAACTTCTATTAGAGTTAGAGTAGCATTTTAATTTAGGAGCTATAAATAGAACATATGGTTAACAACCCTAGAGGACTTTGGTTGGGAACTTTGCTCCATAACTTCTATCAATCGTTTTTCTTTCTTTTAATTTTAGTTTTCTTCTTTCAAGTATGTAACTAAACTTTATTCAGTTGAAAGGGTAATCAAAGTTTTTAATTCAACAAGATTTATGAGATCTAATCAATTTTTTACTTTCCTTTCTTTAAATTCAGTATTTATATTTTCTCTATAGCTTATTACTATTATTATGTTTCTAGTTAAACAATAGGGCTCATTGCTTGGTTAGTTGAATAATATATCGCCAATCAAAACTAAAAATCTATAATTATTCTTTAGCTTTTCATACTTATGACAATTAGGCATAGTACTAAGAGGATGCATAATCTAATTTAAATAAACTCTGCAGTAGAATTTATTAATTAGAATTAAATCCTTCTAAATCTTAAAGTTGTTAGTGGATTAAATCCTAAAAGGTGTTCATGCAGGGTTATTCAATAACAAGGATTAGTTATAAAGCGTCTCTTAACTAATTTATCAACTAATAAATAATTGGCTAATGTGAGTGTCTAGATTAGTTAGAACTAGTTTATTGAAAAAAATTAAAGAAAATTATTTTTGTATCAATGATCAAATCTAAGAATTAAAACCAAGATTATTCCCTTTGACTAAAATTATCATCAGTGTTATTCTCTAATCTAATTTTGCCACCACTTATTTAATTAATCTAAAATTTCATATTTAATCATATTTTAATTTTCATTTCTAAACTTCTCCCATTTATTTTAATTAAGTTTTACTTTAGATTTTCAAGATAAATTAATTTAAATAATCAATTTTCTGATGATTCGACCCTATTTACCACTTTTACAATTTTTATTTAGTCCAAAAATATATTTTTATTTAGTCCAAAAATATATTTTTATTTTTGGTAGATTCGACACCCACCAGTAGTATATCCTCCTCAAAATCTTCATGAGAATGCCATGATATCTTCTTTGATAAATTGTGATGATTATTCTTGGAAGGTTGAGTTAATTGATGCCTTCTTTCTGCCTGCGGATGGTGATCAGATTAAATCTATTCCACTAAGCTTTTTTTTAGATGATAAACTTGTTTGGCATTATCATCATAATGGGAATTATGTTGTCAAAAGTGGGTATAGAGTTGCTTTTAATTTCATGTTCTCATCGGATCATGGTGCTTAATCTTCTGTTGACTCAAATTCAAGTTTCTGGAAGAAATTGTGGAATGTCAAGGTTCCACCAAAAATTGGTAATTTCCTTTGGCCTACTTCCATTAAATGTTTTGCCATTGAAAAGCATACTTACCATATTGCTCATATTCTTCCAAGATGCCTTTTTTGTCAGGAACGTAAATCAATTTTACATCTTCTTGGTGAGTGCCATCAAGTGAAATCCATTTGGATAGGTATGCCTTGTTGCCAGTTATTGTTTGACTGTGTTTTTGAATTTAAAGCATGATTTGGTGTCATTATAAATAAATTGTCTATGGAGGAGGTGGCTAAATTTAGCTTCATTTGCTACCAAATTTGGTATGCGAGGAATAAGTTTCTTTATGAGGGACACCAATTTGATGATAAATAAGTTATTATCATTGCACAAATATTGTTTTCTAAATTTTGAAAAGTTAATTCACAAACTATAAACACATCAATTTCCCTCTACTAGTGGGGCTATATCTGCGCATTTAGTTCCACCTTTAAACAGGTATATCAAGATGAATTCAAATACTTGTTTTTTTTGGAATGGCTTGATTGGGCTAAGTGCCATATTCAGAGATGCAGATGGTCATGTACTAGCATGTGGTTTTCAAACTTTGATGGTTTTGTGGCCTCCTCCAATGGTTAAAGCAACAACAATTATTTTTAGGTTAAAGCTTGCAATTGATCTCTCTTTTCCAAGAGTTATTGTTGAATTTGATTCCAAAAAGATAACTGCAATATTATGGCTCACGAGGATTTTAGAAATGGATATGGCATTTTAATTTCAGAATTGCAGAAGATTGGGAGATTGTTTAAGCCTATGTTTATGGTCTTTTACCAAGAGAGTGTACAATAGACTAGCTAATACTTTAGCTAAGTTTTGTGATTTGTTTTCTTTTGTTAAAATTTGGGTTGAGGAATTTCTAAATTTTCTGTCATCTTCTCTTTCTTTGGATGTAAACTCTATGGTTATTTAATTTAATTTCAATGGCTTTTACCCTAAAAAAAAGCATGTTGATACATTTGTCATAATCTTATAATTAGAACAAGCTTATCGATTTTTTTTAAAGCAAAAGGTTCAAGTAAGCTCTTGAAATATAACACTTAGTCTTGACTTAGCCCTTAACATTTTTTTTATAAAATATAACCACTTTTTTTTTGTGAGAAATAGATTGTTTAAATCATTGTCATTAAAGAAAAGTTAACTTTTCGTTAAAATATTGTGGTGCCACTTTATTCACTATATTTTTTTTAAATAATTAAAAATATATTTTCAAATAATTAAAAATAAAAAATATATATATAATATTTAAAAAATAATAATTCTTTACATATTATAAAAATAAAAATTTATACTCTACATTGTATTTTAAAAAAATCAAAATTACCAATAATGATTTTATTGAAATATTAATTTTTATATGATAAAAAAATTAATTTTCATAATTTTTAATTCATAACCCGATATTCATTACATTTTGATTTTTTTTAATAAATTGTTAAATGTTGATGAGTAGAATACGATTATTTTATTTGGTCTCAGTCGCAAAATAAAAAATATTTTTTATTGATTTCTATTTTTTTTAATTTTAATAAAAATAAATTTCTTTCTTAGTTGAAAATATTTTAATATATATTAATTTTTATTTTTTTATTTTGTTTTATACTATTTAATTTTTAATTAATATTTTTAAAATATATTTTTAATATTTTTAATTATTTAAAATATATTTATTTTATTTTTTAATTATTTAAAAATATATTTTTTAATATTTTTTAAATTATTTTAAAATTATAAAGTGAAATAAATTTCACAGTGTCACATTAGTAAGTTAAATTTTCTCTAACGGTAATGATTTAGATAATTTATTTTTGATAAAAAAAATGATATATTTAGTCTAAAAAAAAATTTAAAGGCTGAGTCAAGATAATTGTCACACTTTACAGGCTTATTTGAACCTTGGACAATTTTTTTAATCACAAATTTATTAATTTCTTAACTAATGTATATTCGGTTATTGAAGTTAATATGGGATATCTAATATAATTAATTAATTATTATATATTTATTTATTTTATGAGAAAATATTCAATTTTTTAGTTATAATAAAATTACTTATGTGGTAAAATAAATATATTTTTAGCTACAAAAAAATAAACTATATAATTGACTTTTAATTATAGTATTTCTGACTTTTAATTATAGTATTTCTAGTAACTTAATTTTATATTATGGTTAAATATTTTGATCACATTATTTTAAATTTTTAGCTATAAATTTTGTGGTTATTATAGGTATTAATTGTTGTGCAACTTTATTTGTTGCTTAAAAAATCGGTAATACCTATTATTTTTTTTTATCAAGTTTGTTTTTTTTTTTTGACATATTTTTTCTTTTTTATGTTGACATAAAATAAAAAAAGTAGTTTTTATGATTTTTGTGTGGATTGAAATTTTGTAGCAGTGTATGGAAATAATGTCATTGAACCATTTTCAATGTTAAATAAGAAAGTTAATTAAGAAAGGGTAGTTATAATAATAATAATAATAATAATAATAATAATAATAATAATAATAATAATAATAATAATAATAATAATAATAATAATAATAATAATAATAATAATAAGAAAGGTAGTTGTATTGCAACAATGAATAAAGAAATTGATGATTTTTCATAAAAAATAATGAATGATAATTTGTTATATTTTGGTTTTAATTTTTATTATTACTTGTTTAGATTATAAATAAAAGACTAAATATTCAAATAAACATATAAACTAAATAGCAATTAAATACGTAGATTTTTTTTGGACTATTTAAGCACTGATTTTGTCAAAATAGAACTAAATAAATATAAATACAATGACAGCTATAATTTTCGTCGAATAATATTTTTTTGTAAATATAAAATTCACTTTTTTTATTTATATTAAATAAAAATTAATACTTTAATGTCATAAATTTATTATAATGGGATGATATTTGGTGTGTATTGAATATGATATTATAGATTAGTATTATTATAGTAATTATTATTTTGTACTATTATTATAGAATTTCTGATATTATTTTGGGATTATTATAATTATTATTATTAATTAAATAAATATGCACCATCATAAGAAAAAGAAATAAAAAATATAAAAAAATAAAAAAAAAGAAAATTTTAATTTTTAATTAATAAAAAATAAAATTTCAAATTATTTTTTATTTTTATTTTTTATTAATTAAAAATTAATTTTTTTCATATTATTTATTTATTTATATTTTTTATTTATTTATAATTGTGCACATTTAATTAAATAATAATAATAATTATAATAATATTAAAATAATAGCAAAAATTTTATAATAATATTATAAAATAATAATTATTATTAGAGTAATATCAACTTCAATATATACCAAATATCATTCAGATATAATAAAATATATGATATTAAAATATTAATTTTTATTATTCAATATAAATAAAAAAAATAAATTTCACATTTACTAAAGAAAAAGTATTATTTGATAAAAATTATAACTGTCATTATATTATATTTATTTGACTTTATTTTAATAAAAAAATATTTAAATAACTAAAAAATTAAAATATTTAATTACTATTTAAAATATAGTTTAAATATTAATTTAAATATTTAGCCTAAATAAAATTAATCAATTAACAACCATATAAATGAAATGATTTTGACGTTAGATGGGCAGTTTTGAAAGGCTAAACAAAATATCTCCAATAAAAGGGCAAAAAAAGGGTTCATTGAGGAGAGAACATATGGGATAAGACAAAAAAGGACGGCGTCAATACTCTGGACAAATGTGAACGCACAGTAAAATCACGAGCGCAAATTGAGAATTTATTTTTTCAAAATTTAATTTATTTTGTAGTGTATAAATTTTTGTTATTTATAATTAAAAAAATATTTTTTATTTAAAATATATTTAAATTTTAAATATTCAACTTGAATTTTTATTAAAGAATGAAAAAATTATATTCTATTAGATTTTGTAACAATCACATAATAAAACTTAAAGATTAAATACTAATTAAAAAGCCTTGAAATTGGTTGAAAAATAAATTTTACAAGAAATTTAGAACTATGATTTAATAAGTATTTTTTTTAAAAAAAATTCTAAAAATAACATATTTAAAAAAATATATTTTAAAAATATGTATTTTTTAATTTTAAAAATATTTTATTTTCATAGAATATGTATAATGTATATCTAGCATATATTAAAATATATATTTAATATAT
Source organism: Garcia nutans (assembly GCA_947685225.1). Classification (NCBI taxonomy): domain Eukaryota; kingdom Viridiplantae; phylum Streptophyta; class Magnoliopsida; order Malpighiales; family Euphorbiaceae; genus Garcia; species Garcia nutans. Next base: position 41,800,147 of record CANTUV010000017.1, read on the forward strand.
AAAATTATAAAAAAATTAAAAATTAAAAATTAAAAATGCAACTTATATTAGAATTTTATATTGAAACAATAGGATTCATCGATATCTAGCACTGTAGAAAAGTAAAATGGGCTGAATTAATCTGATCCAATCACTTTTTTAATCAACTCAATTGATTATGTTTATTTAAACCGATTAGATTAGTCAATTTTAATTTAAAATTATGATAAATCGATATTATTAATTTAATTTTTAACTTGTATATTTTATAAGTTGGAATCAATCGAATGCAATAAAATTGATCAAATATGACATGCGATAGCCAATTTTATAATTTTTTTAAATGGTCGACATCAAAAAATAAAATTTCTAATTTGACTAACAGTAGTCAATTTGATAAACTTTTTAAATGGGACATTTACATAATTATACTAAAAAAATAATTTTTATTACGAAAATGCTATAAAAGTTAAAGATATTTACACTTTTTTATAAAAAAATTATACAAAATTTTAAAAATACTTTATTCCTCAATAAAAAAAGTTTTTTTTTAAATACCTCTTCACTCAATATAATCAATATTTTACATCAAATTTTTATTTTTTATTTTCAAACTTCACTATTAAATAAAAATTATAATAAAATAAAAAAATAATATTTTAAATTATTTTTCATCATGTAAAAATCATAATTTTTTATAAAAAAAATTTTAATTTTAATTATAAAAAATAAATAATACTAAAAAATAAAATAAATAGAATAAAATTTACAAAATACATTAATAAAAACTATTAAATTTATTTTTATATAAATTTTACATATTATACACTTAAAAAATAAAAAAATATAATTTCGTTATACAGATGTTATGTATATGTGTTGTACATGTATTGTAGATATTTTGTATATATTATGTTATTGCTATTAAAGTTATATATATTTTATGTAAAAAATATTGAATATTATGTGATATTATATAAATATTTTGTGAATATTTTTAGAATAAAAAATTAAAAAATATTAAAAATGATATGCAGATGTGTTATAGATTTATTGTAGATATTTTATTGATGTGTTGTAGATGTATTTTATATTATTAAGTATGTATTATATATATTGTGTATATTATATATATATATATATTATATGTTTATTTTTTTATGTGTATATTAAAAATATAACATAAAAAAAATTTTAGACAAAAAATATAAATAAAATAAAATAGTAAAAAAATAAAAATTACAAAATTACAAAAATAATAAAAAAAGAAAAATCACCATTTTTAAGTAAATTTGAAAAAAAAGCAAAAAGCGTATTGTTAAAAAAATAAATCTTAGGGCACATATAAATGAAAAGGAGCTGCCAAAAAAAATGTACGGGATGTAAATTTTTCCTTTTAAATTTGATAACCAACCGATAATCATCCATATCCGACTGTTACTACCATTTAAAAATGTCAACCTCTTCTAAAATTTTAGATGTTTATACATATATCTTAAAAAATAACTTTTATTACAAAAATACTATAAAAACTAAAAATATTAACACTTTTATAGAGAATTGATGTAAAATTTTAAAAATACCTCATTTCTTAATAAAATAAAAGTTCTTTTTTTAAAATACCTCTTCCCTAATTACAATCAATATTTTACTTTAAATTTTTATCTTATTTTTCAAAATTTAATATTAAATTAAAATATTTTAATAAAATAATAAAAATTAATATTTTAAATTATTTTTCATCATATAAAAATCACATTTTTTATAAAAAGAGAAATTTTAATTTTAATTATAAAAAATGAGTAACACTAAAAAATAAAAATAAAATAAGACGTACAAAAATATATTAATAAAAATTATTAAATTTATTTTTAAATAAATTTTACATATTATATACATGAAAAAATACACAATTTTGTTATGTATATGTTACGTAGATATGTTATAGATATATTGTAGATGTACCGTAGATATATATATGTTGTATTGTGTGTATATTATATTTTTGTTATTAAAATTATATATTTTATGTAAAAATTATTGAATATTGTGTGAATATTGTATGAATATTATATGAACATTTTGAGAAAAAAATTAAAAATAAAATTAAATAAATATTAAAAATATTATGTAGTTGTGTTTTACATTTATTGTTGATGTGTTGTAAAAATATTAAAAATATTATAGATGTATTTTATATTGTTGATTGTGTATTTAGTATATATTGTGTATATGTTATAAATATATATTTATTTTTTAAATGTGTATATTAAAAATATACCATAAAACTTTTTTAATAAAAAATAAAAATAAAAATTTGCAAAAAAGAGAGAAGAAAATCAATTTTTTTTCACGTAAAAATGTAAAAAGAAAATGGTGTATTTTCATATAGGTGAAACAAATTACAAATAAAAAAGGAAATTTATCAGATAAATGCTCTCCAACAAACTATTAATAAATTTTAGACCCTAGTATTCTTAATTAGACTCTTCTAGAAAAAAAATACACTTAAGAATTTAAAAGCCGGCTCATACTTTTAGAAGTAATTTTTTTCTCTCCTTTTTTGAATTTCATCTTCTCCTTCCCATTCTCTGTCGAAGTAAGAAATCCTCGCCATCAAGCATTTTCGACTGTTTCTTCTGTCTATTTCTTTCCATTTTAGTGTTTTAAGGTCAAAGTTGCTGTCTTCTCTCTACCACAGCCGTTATTTCTTCATTGTTCATCACTGCGATATAAAGGTATTTATCCTGTCTCCATCGATCTCTCTCTTCTAACTCTTTCCATTTTAAAGTTTTAAGGTTGAAGCTGTTGTCTTCTCTCTACAGTAGCCGCTATTTCTTCACTGTTCCTTACTGCTATCTAAAGATATTTATCCTGTTTCTCTCTCTTCTAACTGTTGTGCTTATTTTGATTGTAAGAATGAAAATTTATTTGTGGAATGTTTGGTTTTCTATGAAATTTATAATTTTAATTGGTGATTTTCGTTTTACTGTTGTAGTGATATAAACACTTTAGATAAAAGAACAAACTGTGCATGATATGATATGGTATGAGTTTGTATTATTAATATGAGTATGATATGAGTTAGTATGAGTTTTGATATGAGTTGTTATGAGTTATTTTAATTGGTATGAGTTTGATATGAGTTTGGCATGAGTTGATATGAGTTTGATAAGTTTGATATGAGTTAGAATGAGTTGATATGAGTTTGAAGTTTGTTGGTATGAGTTTGGTAAGAGTTGATATGAGCTGATATGAGTTAGTATGAGTTGGTATGAATTTGATATGAGTTGATATAGGTTTTTATTATTGAAATGAGTTTGATATGAGTTTGTATTATTGATATGAGTTAGTATGGGTTAGTATGAATTTTGATATGAGTTTTTATGAGTTAGTATAATTGGTATGAGTTTGATATGAGTTTGGTATGAGTTGGTATGAGTTTGATATGAGTGAGTATGAGTTGATATAAAATTGAAATTAGTTTGTATGATTTTGGTATCAGTTGGTATGAGTTGGTATCAGTTTGATATGAGTTGGTATGATTTGGTATGAGTCTGAAATGAGTTTGTATGAGTTTATATAAGTTTGAAATTAGTTAGTATGATTTTGGTATGAGTTGATATTAGTTTGATATGAGTTAGTACGAGTTGGTATGAGTTAAAAATGAGTTTATATTATTAATATGAGTTTGATATGAGTTGGTATGGGTTAGTATGAGTTTTGATATGAGTTGTTATGAGTTAGTTTAATTGGTATGAGTTTGGTATGAGTTGATATAAGTTGTTATGAGTTAGTTTAATTAGTATGAGTTTGATATGAGTTGGTTTGATATGAGTTAGTGTGACTTAATATGAGTTTGAAATTAGTTGGTATGAGTTTGGTAAGAGTTGACATGAGTTGATATGAGTTAGTATAAGTTAGTATTATTGAAATGAGTTTCATATGAGTTTGTATTATTGATATGAGTTGGTATGGGTTAGTATGAATTTTGATATGATTTGTTATGAGTTAGTATAATTGGTAAAAGTTTGATATGAGTTGTTATGAGTTAGTTTAATTAGTATGAGTTTGATATGAGTTTGGTATGAGTTAGTATGAGTTTGATATGAGTTCGTATGAGTTAATATGAGTTTGAAATTAGTTGGTATGAGTTTGGTAAGAGTTGGTATGAGTTAGTATAAGTTTGTATTATTGAAATGAGTTTCATATGAGTTTGTATTATTGATATGAGTTGGTATGAGTTAGTATGAATTTTGATATGAGTTGTTATGAGTTAGTATAATTGGTATGAGTTTGATATGAGTTTGGTATGAGTTAGTATGAGTTTGATATGCATTAATATGAGTTGATATGAGTTTGAAATAGTTGGTATAAGTTTGGTATGAGTTGATATGAGTTAGAATGAGTTTGTATTATTGATATGAGTTTGATATGAGTTGGTATGGGTTAGTATGAATTTTGATATGAGTTAGTATGAGGTGGTACGAGTTTGAAATTAGTTGTTATGAGTTTGATATAAGTTAGTATGAGTTGACATCAGTTTGATTTGCGTTAGTAAGAGTTGGTATGTGTTTGATATGAGTTTGTATTATTGATATGAGTTTAATATGAATTTATATTACTGAAATGAGATTGAAATATTATAGATATGAGTTTGAAATAAGTTTATGTGAGATAAATATTATTTTTCATAAGTTTATATTATTGATATGAGTTTGATATGACTTGGTATGGTTTAGTATGAGTTTTGATATGAGTTGTTATGAGTTAGTATAGTTGGTTTGAGTTTGATATGAATTTGGTATAAGTTGGTATAAGTTTGATATGAGTTAGTATGAGTTTATATTAATTTGAAATTAGTTGGTATGCGTTAGTTATCGTTTGATATGAGCTAGTTTGAGTCTAATATGAGTTTGTATTATTGGTATGAGTTTAATATGAGTTGGTATGAGTTAATATGAGTTTTGATATGTGTTGTTATAAGTTAGTTTAATTGGTATGAGTTTGATATGAGTTTGGTATGCGTTGATATGAGTTTGATATGATTTAGTATGAGTGGATACGAGTTTAAAATTAGTTGGTATGAGTTTGATATGAGTTAGTATGAGTGAATATGAGTTTGAAATTAAATTGTGTGAGTTTAGTATGAGTTGGTATGAGTTTGCATGAATTCGGTATGATTTGGTATGCGTTGATGTCAATTTGACGTGAGTTAGTATAAGTTGGTATGAGTTTGATATGAGCTTGAAATTAGTTGGTATGAGTATAGTATGAGTTTGATATGAGTTAGTATGAGTTGGTATGAGTTTGAAATTAGTTGATATAAATTTGGTATGAGTTGGTATGAGTATGATATGAGTCAGTATGAGTTGGTATAATTTTGATATGAATTAGTATGAGTTGATATGAGTTTGAAATTAGTTGGTATGAGTTTGGTATGTGTTGATATCAGTTTGATACGAGTTAGTATGAGTTGGTATGAGTTTGATATGAATTAGTATGAGTTGATATGAGTTTGAAATTAGTTGGTATGAGTTTGGTATGAGTTGGTATGAGTTTATTATGCATTAGTAAGATTTGTTATGAGTTTGATATCAGTTTGTATTATTGATATGAGCTTAATATGAGTTTATATTACTAAAATGAGAGTGAAATATTATAGATATGAGTTTGAAATGAGTTGATATGGGACAGATATGATTTTTATGAGTTTGTATTATTGATATGAGTTTGATATGACTTGGTATGGTTTAGTATGAGTTTTGATATGAGTTGTTATGTATAGTTAGTCTGAGTTTGATATGAATTTGGTATGAGTTTGATATGAGTAAGTGTGAGTTGATATAAATTTGAAATTAGTTGGTATGAGCTTGGTATGAGTTGTTATCAGTTTGATATGAGTTAGTATGAATTGATATATGTTTGAAATTAGTTTGTATGAGTTTGGTATGGGTTAGTATGAGTTATAATATGAGTTTTTATGAGTTAGTATCATTGGTTTAAGTTTGGTATGAGTTTGATATGAGTTAGTATAAGTTGAAATAAGTTTGAAATTAGATGGTATGAGCTTGATATGAGTTGGTATCAGTTTGATATGAATTAGTATGAGTTAATATGAGTTTGAAATTAGTTGGTATGAGTTTGATATGAGTTGGTATGGGTTAGTATGAGTTTTGATATGTGCTGTTATGAGTTAGTATAATTGGTATTAGTTTGATATGAATTTGGTATGAGTTGGTATGAGTTTGATATGAGTTAGTATGAGTTTATATCAGTTTGAAATTAGTTGGTATGAGTTGGTATGAGTTTGATATGAGTTTGTATAAGTTTGTATTATTGATATGAGTTTGATATGAGTTGGTATGGGTTAGTATGAGTTTTGATATGAGCTGTTATGTGTTAGTTTAATTGGTATGAGTTTGATATGAGTATGGTATGAGTTTGATATGAGTTATATGAGTTGATATAAGTTTAAAATTAGTTGGTATAAGTTTGGTAAGAGTTGATATGAGTTTATAATAAGTTGGCATGATTTTGGTATGAGTTGGTATCAATTTGATATGAGTTGGTATGAGTCTGATATGAGTTTGTATTATTGATATGAGTTGGTATGGGTTAGTATGAGTTTTGATATGAGTTGTTATAAGTTAGTTTAATTGGTATGGGTTTGATATGAGTTTAGTATGAGTTGATATGAGTTTGATATGAGTTAGTATGAGTTGATATGAGTTTGAAATTTATTGGTATGAGTTTGGTAAAAGTTGGTAAGAGCTTATATGAGTTGATATGAGTTTGTATGAGTTTGTATTATTGAAATGAGTTTGATATGAGTTGGTATGAGTTAGTATGAATTTTGTTATGAGTTAGTATGAGGTGGTATGAGTTAGTATGAGGTGGTATGAGTTAATATAAGTTGGTATGAGTTTGAAATTAGTTAGTATGAGTTGGTATGAATCACTATGAGTTGAGATGTGTGTGATTTTGACATGAGCTGTTTTGATGTTGACTTTGTAATGTAAAAATTGCAGGAAAAAATATCAACAGGTTCTCATACTAGTCCATCTTCTCAAAGTGAGCAATCTCCCTTATGCAGGGACAAGCCAACAACGCTCTATGGAAGTCCAGGAGTAATGTCGTCAACTTTTCCTAAAGGGTGGAGGATAAAAAGAAGAATGCCTTGTAAACTAGGTGTGGCTGGTAAGGCAAAGAAGGTAATATTCGGAGTGTTCTTTAGTGATGGCATGCCCATTTATGAGAAGGAAGTGGGAGGTGAACATACTAATGAAGAACTCATTGGAGTAAGTAATTATAAAAAAATTGTCTACTTTAGTAAACTTTATTTGAAACTGGAACTTGTCAATGATTGAGTAACTAATTAATAAAATGTGTACCAGGATGTTGGTTATATCATCCCTCCAAGTGATTAGAGATACCACTAGGTTAATAGGGTAGGCCGTAGATTGCAAACAATTCAGCTGATAAAGAATGTAATTGGTTCTAACAAAGAAAAGGTTTGTATGATTTACAATGTGTGACTCATTGTGATTTATACCGCTACTGTGTTCAATCTCTTTTCATTTATTGATAACACTCTTTTGTTATTTTGGTGTAAATGGCTGCCTTTAAACGATTCAATGTCAGCCACCTTCTTGGACTTGATGAAGGAAATTTTGATCATTGGTCTAGGCTCTTTTATTGGCTTTTCATACATTAAGTTCCAAATGAAAATAAAAATAAGCTTTCATTTAAGTTTGGAAAGTCAATCCTGAAGTTTGGAATTGTTGAGTATTATTTAGTAACAAGGCTGAAATACTGTGGCCTGAAAAATATGGTCGGGGGACTAAATTTTTAGTTCATCGCTATGGTGGATGGACATGGGAGAGATTGTACGATGAATTTAAAAAAATTACAAGGATGTTGAGTTGCAAATAAAATTAGGAGTAGCTTGCTTGGTTAAATAGTTGATTTTGGGAAAGGGTAAGACTACAAAGGTTGATCCTAAAATATTAACTCTTATAGACAATGTTGAGACATTCAACAATGTCGCATGGGGGTTTGTGAGCTGGAAATTCTTATATTCAAAGTTGAAAGAATCCCTAGAAAAATTGAAGAGCAAAGTGGTGGGCACCTATTCTGCCATTGGTTTTTCTGATGCCTTGACCATATTTGGACTTGAGGTAATTCCTAATTTACAAGAGCTAGGGGCAGAGGTGCAAAAATGGGGGGAGATAACGAAAATACCAATTTGTTTGGGCAAACCTCCCCCTCTTACTGAAGCTCGAGCAATTTGTCTATGCAAACCTATGGTCGAGCCACTCCGTACCAAACCCCCCTCCATTGTTGTCTGGAGGAGATAAGTTATTCCACCTATTTAGGAAAAAGAAAAAAGAGTGAGTTTACACGATTGACAAACTGAAAAATATTTACAAAATATCCATACTCACAAATTTGTTCAAAGTTATCGCAACAGGTATTTTACTTGATTTGAGTTTGATATTTTGAATTTTTCAGTACTAATGCTATTAGTCATTTACACATATTGAATAAATATGTTAATGTGGAAATAAAAATAACAAATGTTGATGCTGATTCTCCTAATCTACAAGGAATTTACTGAAAGCAAATCTACAGACACTCGAAAAAGAAAAAAATTACTGACCCTCAAGTATTTCTTGCATTTTGTTATGTTTATGGTATCATAATGCTTATCAATATTAGAGGTTTTTTATTCTAATTAGTATATCATTTTTCAGAAAACTGAATTTGATAGCAAACCAGTTAGTGAAACTGAAGAAAAAAGGTTCAAAATATTTGAATGCAAGAGCAAAAGGAAGGAAGATCCGAGTGTCATGCATAAAAAAAAATGCAAGTGGATGTGGATATGGAGAAGAACAAAATGGATTTTTATATATCGTAACTGGATCATAGATGCAGTGCATTAGAAAGTGAAAATGCACTGCACACTCAATTAAATAAAGAGTTGAATACTACTATATCCCGATTGAGCGACAGACTCAGCCTTGGAAGGAAATGAACATAAAAGGACAACAAAGAAGAGGGAAAGCAAAGAAAAGAGCACCTTTATGACTCAAAAGGAAAAGGAAGAGGCAAAGGATGAAAAGGAAAATATTCATAAAGAAAAAGACAATGAAGATGAAGAAAATGAAGAGGCTGTGGAAGAAAAAGCAAATGAAAAAGAAGCACTGGGATTGGATTTTACAATTTGTATATCTCTGGATGAGTATGACGATTATACTAAATCAAAGTTATTTATTATAAAATTTTATAAATATACATATATCTAATCACTTAAAATATGACTACTTGCAAAAAAGAAATTCCAGTGGCAGCCGAGAACATTATGCAGCTCAGCATGTCATTGGTTGAAGTGACGGAGACCACATATGAGGAACAAAGGAAGAAAAGTTTACACATGTCGAATACTAAATACATTAGTGATGAGTGGACTCCTGAAAGAAGAGGTTAGCACAGAAAAAAGAGCAAATGTCTTCAAGTTCTTTGGCGAAAGATAGCGGATGAAGTTACATGTACACCTATTCTGCCCTTAGATCCCTTCTCACTCCCATCTGCTGATCAGTACTGGAGTTTTAATAACTAGTGACATATGAATTTTGATAACTATAAAGAGTAAGCTACACTTTAATTACAGATTTTGGTTTTCACATTTATTATATTTAGATATAAACTAATTATTCTTCCGAGCAAATAAATATAATAGTATTTTAATTTATAATAGTGATCAAAAAGTGGACCAACCTTTGCCAGAGGGTGAGATCTATGATTTCACAGTGCATTCCACGAATTACAAGGACTTTTGGTATCGACTACGAGTACCTCAAGTTTGGCTGTCAAATGATGTAAGATTTTCAATATAAATGCATCTTGATGGATATTACATTGCAAATCATTACATTATCAAATTAATATTAATGTGTTTTTATTAAATTGTAAAAAATTAATGTCATATTATATTTTGTGTGACAAAAATAGAAATATAATGCAGACTTCTTTGACTAGAGAAAGATATGTAGGTCTTGCTATTTCAATCAAATTTTTATGTCATGTCATGAAGAGTTCAAAAAGAAAAACTGGAGGACTCCCAGTTATGTAACATATTTTCTTGAGGGAAAGCACAAGTATTGTAAACATATCAAGGATGTTGACATTATTTATCTACCAGTGAACCAAATTGGACACCACTAGTTTCTAATAGAAATAAATCTATCTGAGTGGTCAATAAAAATATATGATTCGTTGTATGCAGATGCTCGCAGAAGCGATAAAACAAAATGTGTTAAGCCAATTGTGGAGATGTTACCCCATGATTTGAATGATGTTAAAATTTTCAACTGTAGGCCCGAATTGGAGAATAAAAAGAGTACAAAGATGATAATAAATTATGAGAATAATGTTTATCCACACCAAGATGGGTAAGCTATAAAAAATTATCTATTCTCAGTCATTATGTAATGATAGTTATTTGTCTTTTATAGTTGTTAATGTTAATATATTATAACAGCGAAGATTGCGGAATGTTTGTTACCAAATTTGTTTAGTTTTTAATGACGGATAGCCTTAACATATGGGACTGCAATCAATAAAATATGAACATATTTAGGTACAATGCAGTAGTTCATTTATGGGTGTATGCTACAAATAAGAATAATAACGCTTATTATAGCAAATAATATTTTGATATTTTGTACTAATATTATGAATAGCTCAAATTGTATATATGAACAATATTATTCTTAATTATTTTGTTCGTAATAAAAAATAAGCAATTATTTATTGATATGAGATTTTATTATTTGAGGTCGGATGTTAAATGTTGATCTAAGTTAATGCATGATGCTTATTTTAATATGAGTTTGGCATGAATTGTGGAAGTTTGTTGATACAAGATGTTCCAAAGTTTGTTGACACATGATGTTCAAAATTTTATTGATTTTGGTATGAGTTTGCCATCAATAATATTACACTCATACCAAACTCATACTAACTCATATCAATATAAATACACTCATACCAAATTCGTACTAACTCATATCAATATAAATAAACTCATACAAAACTCGTACTAACTTATATCAATATAAAAATACTCATACCAAACTCATGCTAACTCATATCAATATAAATACACTCATACCAAACTCATACCAACTCATATCAATATAAATAAACTCATACCAAACTCATAAACTCATGCTAACTCATATCAATATAAATAAACTCATATCAAACTCATGCTAACTCATATCAATATAAATACACTTATACCAAACTCAAACTAACTCATATCAATATAAATACACTCATACCAAACTCATATTAACTCATATCAATATAAATAAACACATACCAAACTCATACTAACTCACATCAATATAAATACACTCATACCAAACTCATACCAACTCATATCAATATAAATATACTCATACCAAACTCATACCAACTCATATCAATATAAATAAACTCATCAATATAAATACACTCATACCAAACTCATACCAACTCATATCAATATAAATAAACTCATCAATATAAATACACTCATACCAAACTCATACTAACTCATATCAATATAAATACACTCATACCAACTCATATTAATATAAATATACTCATACTAACTTATATCAATATAAATACACTCATACTAACTCATAACAATATAAATACACTCATACCAAACTTAAACTAACTTATATCACTATAAATACACTCATACTAAAATTATATTAACTCATATAAATAATATTATACTCGTACCAAACTCATACTAACTCATATCAATATAAATACACTAATATCAAGCTCATTCTAACTCATATCAATATAAATAAACTCATATCAAACTCATACTAACTCATATCAATAATATTATACTCATACCAAACTCATATCAATATAAATACACTCATACCAACCTTATACTAACTCATATCAATATAAATAAACTCATACTAACTCATATCAATATAAATACACTCATATCAAACTCAAACTGACTCATATGAATATAAATACACTCATACCAAACTCATATTAACTTATATCAATAATCTTATACTCATACCAAACTCATATCAATATAAATAAACTCATACTAAATTCATACTAACTCATATCAATATAAATACACTCATACCAAACTCATATTAACTCATATCAATATAAATAAACTCATACCAAACTCGTACTAACTTATATCAATATAAAAATACTCATACCAAACTCATGCTAACTCATATCAATATAAATACACTCATACCAACTCATATCAATATAAATAAACTCATACTAACTCATATCAATATAAATTAACTCATACCAAACTCATACTAACTCATATCAATATAAATAAACTCATATCAAACTCATGCTAACTCATATCAATATAAATACACTTATACCAAACTCAAACTAACTCATATCAATATAAATACACTCATACCAAACTCATATTAACTCATATCAATATAAATAAACACATACCAAACTCATACTAACTCACATCAATATAAATACACTCATACCAAACTCATACCAACTCATATCAATATAAATATACTCATACCAAACTCATACCAACTCATATCAATATAAATAAACTCATCAATATAAATACACTCATACCAAACTCATACCAACTCATATCAATATAAATAAACTCATCAATATAAATACACTCATACCAAACTCATACTAACTCATATCAATATAAATACACTCATACCAACTCATATTAATATAAATATACTCATACTAACTTATATCAATATAAATACACTCATACTAACTCATAACAATATAAATACACTCATACCAAACTTAAACTAACTTATATCACTATAAATACACTCATACTAAAATTATATTAACTCATATAAATAATATTATACTCGTACCAAACTCATACTAACTCATATCAATATAAATACACTAATATCAAGCTCATTCTAACTCATATCAATATAAATAAACTCATATCAAACTCATACTAACTCATATCAATAATATTATACTCATACCAAACTCATATCAATATAAATACACTCATACCAACCTTATACTAACTCATATCAATATAAATAAATTCATACTAACTCATATCAATATAAATACACTCATATCAAACTCAAACTGACTCATATGAATATAAATACACTCATACCAAACTCATATTAACTTATATCAATAATCTTATACTCATACCAAACTCATATCAATATAAATAAACTCATACTAAATTCATACTAACTCATATCAATATAAATACACTCATACCAAACTCATATTAACTCATATCAATAATATTATACTCATACCAAACTCATATTAACTCATAAATAAAAATACATTCATACCAAACTAATACTAACTCATATCAATAAAAATATACTCATGCCAAACTCATACTAACTCATATCAATATAAATACACTCATACAAAACTCATATTAACTCATATCAATAAAAATACACTCATATCAATAACATAAAAAATAAAATTCAATAATTTTTTCCCATAACAATCTCAATATGTAATTATTAATCAACTTTTACCAAACTCTGGAACATTTTGCAACAACTCAATATTACAAATAACAAATTTATTGAACAAATAAATTTTGCATGTTGATATGAATATTATTTCTATTTGTTAACTATTGATGCTCCTAAAGAACTGTGCAAACGAATGAAATTTTGGCAAGTAGATCTATTATGACCACGCTTGCGACATCGGTTGCACCTCGGATGAGTTTTATCCTCACCTAGTGAAGGAATTCTGTGTTTGTTTTGCCTCCCAATTAGCGTGTGCATATCTGGTGGTAAAAGAGTGATGTTATGAATAAGATCTAGAATAGACCAATCACCGATATGAGGAATTGAGTTTATGACTTCTTTGCATATTTGAAACCAATACTCACGCGAGTAATATGGAGAACACAACTCATAAGTGTCATAGATGTTATTTATAACAATCACAAGAGTATGCACACATGGGATTTGATCCAACTGAAACTTCCTGCAACAACAAGTCCTCTTATCCATATCAACAACATAATTTTTATCTATGTCCTTAACGTCATATTTATTATTGCTAGCAGACTCCATTTGCGAAATATAAATAACGACATGACATGATAATATTATAAATAATGACAGTTGATGAAAAAAATTAAAAACCTTGACACTGCAAAATATAAAGAACTTACTTTCAGTTCTTTATTTTTTGTGCTTTCGTCATTCTATTCCTCATTTTTTTTCTACATCCATTGACATTTTATCCGTAGACTGCTCTGCCTTATTTCGATGTTCATAAAATTATCTTTGACACATCTTTCCGACTTCATCAACAAAAGCAATTATAGAAACCTCTCTCACCTTTACAAGCGTTGCATTGACTGATTCAGATATGTTAGTCGTCATGATGTTATACCTCCTTCTATGCATATGAGACCGCGTCCATCTATCCAGCCCAACACATTCTAGATATTCTTTCACACCAGGAATACTAATGCAAAATCCACTAAAAAGTTTAGTGAAATCATTTATTATGTAGGCTTTAGCTATTTTGTAGTAGTGCTTCTCAAGGTCCTTAGTTATATGTTTAAATTTGCATTTCAAGTTATTTAACAAGTGATACATACAAATCCCATGGAATGCATTTGGGAAAACCTCTACTACAGCCTTTTGAATGCTTAGGTGTCTATAAGATATAATAACATTATCCGGTCTTTCATCGAAAGCTTCCTTCAACCTCGTAAGAAACCATATCCATGATGCATAATTTTCATAATCACCAATCTCGAATGTCAAAGGAAATATCTGTTGGTTTGCATCGTGACAAATGACAGTGAAAAGCACACCTCGATAATTTCTTTTTAGATGAGTACCATCAATAGTAATTACAGGTCTATAATTTTGAAAACCTTTTATAGAAGCATCAAAAGCAAAGAAAAGATACTCTAATCGATTATAATTTGTGCATTGTAGATGCATAACCGTACTCGGATTAATCTTGCCTAGCATATGCAAATAGGCTGGCAGAATTGAGAAAGATTATTCTGGAGTACCAAGTCTAATATTCTCATATGTATACTCTCATCCCCTCCATGCAACAGAATAACTAATCTCAACACCAAATTTATTATGCACGTCTTCGATAATATCCTTGGGTTTGAAAACCCTCCCAAGATTTATGAATCGCTTCTTAACACACTTTGCAACAACCTAACTAGTTGTTTATCTGTGTCTACTTTGATCAAAATCGGTCAGGCATGTATGTTGAGTGACATATTTTGTCATCATCCAACAACTCTTCGAGTCTCCAAGACTTCTCGCTCTCAATCTCCACGTATAACTTTTATCAATACAGCGCACGGCAAAGAAAGAAGCATTGGACTTGATACCTTAAACTGGAATTTCTCTCTAATTGGAATAAGGGACATAGTTGTCTTAATATTATCCACTGACTTAAACATTTTTCCTTCCTCAATCATTTTAGATATATAACGTTTGCCTAATAATTCTGGATTGCTCATGCATGCTAACAAGTTTGTCACCGTTTCTTCATTGTCAATAGTCCCATTTTTGGCCTCATTATTGCAATTAAAATGAATGTCATCATTGTGTTCTACCCCAGTATGCTGAAACTCTGGCCTAAGTTCATTTTCATAATATTCCAAGGCTACATTGATAGATTCAATAATTGGTGCAACCCACGCATCTGCATCTTCTAGTTTCGAACAAAAACTCGGTGCCTCTACTTGTATAGTTTTTTTTTTCATTGAGAGGATCATTACTGTCATGCCCGGATTTATATGCTCCTTCTTCAACACTAACAATCAATGTGTAACACCCCTTCCCGACCTACATGTTTAAGCCGAGTAGAGGCGCCACACTATCCAAATGTTGCTACCAATTTTACTTAGTCAATTTTTTTTTTGTTCCAATTTTACAGAAATTTTGCCAGAGGTTCGCCTAGAAATTTGGATCCCAAGTGTCGACAAAACTTGTTTTTCTGATTTTTGAAAACATTTTACACAGACCAATGTGAATACAATCAGTTTCCAATACACTCCCAATGAATCCACCTTATACCCTCAACTACAACCTGCAAGAAAAATTCACACTTCTAATCCAGAATAAAGTAGAGATTTATTATTATTACATACCAATAACGTACAATATCACATATTGACTCTCAATCTTATATACATATACATGCCACAACTAGCTAACTCATAATGGAAACTAAAGGCTACTCTGAGGTGCTGCGCTGTGTTGTGCTACTCGATGCTAATCACCGAAATCTACTGCTCCAAACCTACGAGTCAAGAAAACTCAACTCGCTGAGCGTTGTTGCTCAGTGGGTACTTTACCAATAAAAATAAGAGTAGTATATGAAAGTATTTGAAATCAAAGGAAATAATTAAATCAACAATCAACCCACTTTATACCAATAGAAATCATGATACATTCAGTGTGATATTCTTTCAATAATGTAAAATCATAATTCAAACTCATTTGCATTATATAGTTCAACGAAAAATAATGTCTTTGATTCAGGCTCTACTGGTATATAGGGAACCATAGTGATAAGGCAGTGTGCCTCCCCACTGTAACATAGGTGGCCCTCACCACCGATATCAGATCACAGGAATGAGCCTCCCCATCCTGGTTAACCAATGGGCCTCCCCATTGGCTTCAGTGGCCTCACCACTGAATAAAATATCATATCACAATAATGAGCAGTACTGCATGCGTTAGTATAATGCACCATACCCTTATCTACCACTCCCACTATCCAGTAGAGCAAAAAGATTAAAATGATTCAATTTAAGTCTCAACTTCATTTTAGAATGATTCAAGAAATTAATTTAAATTCTCATTGCGCTTTACCATTTATGCCGCGCACCACTTTCTTTGGTCAAACCGTTACTCTTTTTCACATATTTAACATCCACAATAAACACATCAAACATTTCAAAGCATTCCTCAAAAAATCACAAATTGACCAAATGAATAGTTTTGCGGCGAGAAAAATCGGCAACGCAAAATGGCATAACCAAATGAATAGTAAAATCTGGGTTTTCGTCAAAATTTCAGTCCACTTCAGTCATGCATTTGACCAAGTAAATGATCTTATTTTTGGCTGAAATTTTATAGAAAACTTATTTCATATGTTGACTAATTGCATGTAAAATTTCATTGAAAAATTCATTCGTTTGCTGCCCCAAACAATTGCCACAAAAATAGTCCAGAAGCTGTCACTTTGGGACCATTTCGGCCCAAACATTTGAAATGCATATGATAGTTTATTTTTCTTTTGCAAATCAATATTAAGGCTTCTTTAATAGTAAAGTGAAGATTCAAACACTTCCTTTTAACAATTTTTGCATATTTAACTCAAATCAAACTAATTAAAGTCCAAACAACTTACCAAATCAACTTTCCAAATTTTCTCAAAACATTTGGTTTCAATTAAATTTAACAACCCAATTGCCATAAGAAAACAAGAACATAACTCAAATATTTAATTTAAACTCAATCAATATATTTAAACATTAATTTCAAAACTTCCATAAACCAAAGTTTGTAAGCAAACAGAATTTCTTTTATGGTAAAGCACCAAATCAAAAGTAATTATTCAAAGGTACAGTACCAAATCAAAATTAATTATTCAAAGGTAAAGTACCAAACCTTATTTCTTTAACTTCTCTTAGCTTTTCCTTCTTCTCCTTCTTTAATTCTTTATTTCTCCTTCAATCAATTCAACAATACAACATAAACCTTAGAATTTCAAAATAATAAAGTATCCTCCATTTCTTTTCCAACCGAAACCCCTAATCCAATCTTATTAATCTTTCTACCTCTTGATTCTTTCATTTAATCAATTAATCTCATCACTTACTTAATATATATATATATATATATTTTTTTTTCCAATTCCATATAAAGACTCTAATTCCCAATCTTCCAATAAATATATAACTACCTAAAATTAATACTAAAATTAAAGTCTACTTACTAGAAAACCTTTAAAACTTACCTTAAAAATCAAAATTTGAAGAAACTTGGAAGTCATTTGGTGTTTCCCTTTTGTTGGCCGAATTTTGTAAGTGGAAAAAGAGAGAATTTGCTCTTCATTTCACATATATTTATATACAAAGAAAATGATGATCACCTTAGGTGTTGGTTAACCTCTTAAGACCACTTGTCCACTTTTTCTCTTTCTTCATTTATTACACATTTATTACACATGCTAAATGCTTTCTTTTGATTGGCCAACATTAGATTTTTATTAGTTTTCTTTTCTTTTACTTCTTTCCACTTGTCCCTCTTCCCATTGGATCTCATAAAGTTGTCCCGGGTTACTCATCCGGTCCCGACACGAAACCGGGCCCACTTTACGTTCCGGCGATTAATCGATCATATCTTTTAAACCGTATAGTTTCACGAGTCAAACTATATATAGTTTTGATCCTCTCGACCTCTACTTTCTATTTATAAGGTCTATTTTAGGTTTCCAAGTCATTTTGAAAAATTACCGATAAGCCCTCAACTTTTTACAAAATTCCCTTTAGGTCCTATTTTTGCTCGGGTTTTCTCCGGCTTCGTTTCTACTAGCTATAGTTTCATATTTAACCTCTCGCCATTCTCTACGTACTCACGTCCTTATTTCCTACCCTAAATTCATGTATAACTTTAATTGATAATGACCAAAATGCCCTTAGTCAACATTTCTTCATTTTTCTTTAACGGGACATTTCCTGGAAAAACCGTTACACGTCGTTGCGATCCGATTTTTCTCTACATTCCATTTTTGGAATCTGTTATATGCACTATTAAGAACATCCGGTGCAACTTTTTTTAAAATTATATCTACGTCCCCAAAACTTTTAAAAATTACAATTAGGTCCCTTTTGTCATACAACCTTATCTAGGCCATTATCAAAAATTATCTTCTCCTTTCCCCTACTCTCGCTATGCACGTGACTACACTGCATAATTGCGGTAGGCGGATGTGACACAATGGATGCTTAAGTCTATCCTCATTGCAATGCCCATGAATATTCTAAGTGACCTATCATCTACTACATCATAAAGAGGATGTGGGTCATTACCAGTAATAAATTTGAATTCCATATTTGATGTGCTATCAATATGAATCGCTTCTGATATTAATTTCTTATGTTTGCTGAAATTAGTCATTCTATTTAGAAAAACATATTCAGCATCACCGCCAACATGTTTGCTAATGCTGACATCAAATGTTCCACCATAATATATTAGAATAATTATTTCGTCCATCAATTGGATTTGTCCTCCTATAACTTTCATGCTATCCATCAATGCCCTACAGTCAGAACCATCAATATCAAACTTATATCAACCACAGATAAAATTAATACCAAAATAATACTAACTCATGTCATACTCATATGTAACTAGTACCAACTCATATCCACTCATATTAATCTTATATCAATGACAATAACTAATATCAAATGTAGTTCAATTAAAATATTCTATATCAACCTTATACCAATTATACTAAGTCATAACAACTCATATCAAAACTCATACTAACTCATACCAACTCATATCAAACTCATTAATAATACAAACTCATATTAGACTCTTACTAACTCATATCAAACTTATACTAACTCATACCAACTCATACCAAAATCATACCAACTAATTTCAAACTTATGTCAACTCATACTAACTCATATCAAACTCATACTAATTCATACCAAACTCATACCAATTATACTAACTCATAACAATAATATTTCAAACTCATAATAGTAATACAAACTCAAATAAATAATAAAAACTTATATCAAACTCATACTAACTAATTTCAAACTCATATCAACTCACACTAACCCATATCAAACTCATACAACTTATATCAAACTCATATCAACCTCATACCAATTATACTAAGTCATAACAACTCATATCAAAACTCATACTAACCCATACCAACTAATATCAAACTCATTTTGATAATACAAACTCATATCAGACTCACACCAACTGTTTTATTAGTTTTTATCATAGATTTGTAGTTTGTTTGGTATGATAATTGTTGTTTTATTTAGGTATTTTGTTAGTTTTTATCGGCTTGTTTAGTGTTTTCATTAATTTTGATAGTTTTAGTTTATTTTAGTGTTTATGTTGTTTTTGATCTAGTTTTTAGTATAGTGTTTATGTTTTGTTGGTTATTGTTTATTTACTTTTTGTTTAAAGTTTGTTTGATGTTTTGTTTTAGGTTAAAAAGCCAAGGAATCAAGACTGAAAGAAGAATGCTCAGTAGCTGACACAGGCAGAGGACAGGGCCAAGTCACTGGCCGTGTCCCATATCAAATTAAAGAAGAAAGTAACTCACAGAAGCAGACACATGCAAGGGACACGGCCAAGTCAGTGGCCGTGTCCCTCCAAAAATACTCCAACACGGCCAAGTCACTCTGACTTGGCCGTGTCTCACCAATTCCAAAGGCAAAGAAGACTAAAAACTCACAGTGGAAGACACAGGCAAGGGACACGGCCAAGTCACCTGGCCGTGTCCCTCCAAAATGGTGCAACACGGCCAAGCCACCTCTGACTTGGCCGTGTCACTCAACAAAGAAGAAAACGAAGATCAAAAGCATGCAGTGGTGGACATAAGCAAGGGACACAGCCAAGTCACTGGCCGTGTCCCTCCAAAAAGCACTCACACGGCCAAGTCACTTCTGACTTGGCCGTGTCCCTCATGAACCAAACACGCACGGATTTTTAAAGCGGACGTTTTGTATAAAAGGCAAAAAGAAAAGCTAGGGTGAGAGGGTTGAGTTTTTGAGACAGGTTTCAGCCGTCAAGAGTGAAGTTAGGGTTTTAACATTTGTTTTCTTTGATTTTTATTTCACTTTGGATTAAACTAGCTTAGATTAGATTGTTCTAGCCTTTGATACATCCTTCTTGCAAGATTTGAACAAGAGATTCTTCAGAAGCTTCAAGGAGTTTGTAATTTGGTTTTGCTCTTGAACTTTATTCTCTTTATTTTCATTGAAATTGTATTTATGAACATTATCATGTCTAAGTTGATTTCTTTGAATATTAATGAGATGAGTATGTTTGAAATCATGATGAACTAATTTGATCTAGTCTAGGGTTTGTATGGATCTGCTATGATTGTATGAATTGGTTATTCTCTTAGCTAATAATTTCTTTAGCCTTGATTGAATGGAATATTGTTAATATATAATTGATTGGCCACCAATTATGTGTTTTAGGTATTAGATGATGGATTGAGAGATGAAGTCTAATATTGGAACAATTCAATTAAGGACTTAGGTGAATTAGAGATATAACCTATTAAAAAGATTGTTTCAATTATAACAAGATTAGTTGTATGAGGTTTGAATGCGAGAGCTTATTTCCTTGACTCAATTAATTAAGTTGTTTGAGATTTAATCTTTGAAATTAAATTAGTTAAGAGGAATAACCGCTCATACATATAAGTAGTAGAGAATTGCAAACCCTAGACTTTTCTATCAAGTGAATCAAAACAATCAGCTTAATTTACTTTTATTCGTTTTAAACTTCAATCAATCGTCTTCATTAGTTAGCAATTTAAATTTTATTCATTACTTGTTATTTATAAACTGATAATCAATTAGCCACTTTAGCTTCCTTGTGAGACGACCTTGGGGCGATCACCTTTGCTACAGCTACCTCGTATACTTGCGAGTGACGCTTTGTGGTAGAGTTAATTTGAGCGCAACACCAACTCATACTAACTAATATCAAACTGATACTAACTCATACCAACTAATTTCAAACTTATATCAACTCGTACCAACTAATTTCAAACTTATATCAACTCATACTAACTCATATCAAACTCATACCAAACTCATACCAATTATACTAACTCATATCAATAATATTTCAAACTCATAACAGTAATAAAAACTCATATCAAACTCAAATCAATAATACAAATTTATATCAAACTCATACCAACTCATACTAGCTCATATTAACTCATACCAACTAATTTCAAACTTATATCAACTCATACTAACCCATATCAAACTCATACCAACTCATACGAAACTTATATCAACATCATACCAATTATACTAAGTCATAACAACTCATATCAAAACTCATACTAACTCATATCAAACTCATATTAATAATACAAACTCATATTAGACTCATACCAACTCATATCAAACTGATATTAACTCATACCAAAATCATACTAACTAATTTTAAACTTATATTAACTCATATTAACTCATATCAAAAGTCATACCAACTCATACCAAATTCATATCAAACTCATACCAATTATACTAATTCATATCAAAGTCATATCATTAATATTTCAAACTCATAACAGTAATACAAACTCAAATCAATAATACAAACTCTTATCACACTCATATAAACTCATACTAACTCATATCAACTCATAGCAACTAATTTTGAACTCATATCAACTCATACTAACCCATATCAAACTAATACCTACTCATAACAAACTCATATCAATCTCATACCAACTATATTAAGTGATAAAAACTCATACTAACCCATACCAACTCATATCAAAATCATATCAATAATACAAACTCATATCAGACTCATACCAACTCATACTAACTCATATCAAATTAATACCAACTCATACCAAAATCATACCAACTAATTTCAAACTTATATCAACTCATACTAACTCATATCAAACTCATTCCAACTAATATTAACTCATACCAACTAATTTCAAACTCATATCAACTCATACTAACCCATATCAAACTCATACCAAACACATATAAACCTCATACCAATTATACTAAGTCATAACAACTCATACTAACCCATATCAAACTCATATCAATAAAAATATACTCATTTCAATCTCATATCAATAAACTAACTCATATCAAAATCATATCAATAATACTGACTCATTTTTAAACTCATATAAAACTAGTACTAGCTCATATCTACTCATATCAATAACACTACCTCATATCAATCTCATATCGATGAAAATATACTCATATCATACTAAAAATATACTTATTTCAATTATACTAACTAATATCAAACTAATACCAACTCATATCCACACAAAAATAACTCATATATACAAATAACGAAAACAAAGGAGGATTGAAGGAAGGATGAAAACAAAGATATGTCATAATATTGTTTAAAAAAAATAAAAAAAATGATTGCATTACTTTTCAAGTATAAGCCAACTTTTTTTTAAAACCCAACCCCTGAATGTTAGCTCGCCATCTTTTCATGTTAAATCTTATATTCTTTTCAAGGAAAAAATAAACTAACTCGATTTACCTTTTTACTTGGGTGAGACAAAATAAACCAGTCGCCAACAAATGTAGTAAAGAACAGAAAATATCAACACAACGAAAGATAGAGATAAGATCGGCAAAGAAAAAAAGAGAGAAGTGATTAGGGTTGTTCATGGGCCAGATTGGCCCAAGTTGAGCTCCAGCCCAAGGCCAGGCCCGAACTAAGATTGGGCCTCATCATTGTGCCCAAGGCCCGAACTGTGGCCTGGGCAGCTCAGGCCCTTCGGGTCTCTCGGGCCCACGAGTCAGGCTTCTTGGGCCTAATTTTTTTTTAAAATTTTTTAGGATGGAATTTTTATTTTGAAATGCAAATAAAAGAACATATTAATTTTGAAACAATTACAAGCAGAAATTTAAAGAAACAATTACAAGCAAAACTTTATGAATTGCAAAGGCAAATAAAAGAACATATGAATTGATTTCTCAACAATATTAATTTGTAATTGGTGACTACAATTGCAATAGTAATTCTATAAGCAAATGAAACATAACCATATAATAGAATTAAAGAAATTTAAAGTACATATCAATAATAAGTAATTATTAGAATATTACATCTATATATACTCAGAATTTTGTCAAGTAACATCCTAGAATCCATCAATTTATGCATTACATAAACTGATGAACAACACGGAAGAGATATAACTCTTCAAGTTGGAGAGGAAACTACCTGCAGAAATTTCAAATTACAAGAACATAAATTGACACAGCAAAATTCAACTATCAAGCAAAACTATTAAAATTAATCATCCAATAATGAACACAAATTGACAGATAAATCCCGTGACAGCAAATTTCAAGCAGAAATTTCATCCAAAACAAAGTTCTTGCTCTTTTCCCAAATAAAAAAAAAACAAATTGAAATCACAGTCAATGAGGGAAAGAATAAATACAAAACAAATTGAAATCACTATCAATGAATAAATTAAATAATAAAAACTCCTAAAACCCTAATCTGATTTTATAAAATCATACACCTCACTGAGTCAATAAATTGACAAATAAATTATGTTTTAGTAATAGATTAAAAGCATACTGCAACAAATTCATGGAAAAAAAATTTAAATCAGTGTTAATGAAAATTTTTCAAAAAAATTAAAAAAAAAAGACAGAAATCAGACTTACTTGTGAAGGTTAACATGAGCGGCGACATGGGGTCGAGGACTTTGCTGGTAGGTGACAGTCGCTGCTACTGGTTGAGTTTGGACTGAGGCACCGAGTCGAGACAGAGTGAGCGAGAGGCAGAGAGCTAGAGACTAAGAGACAGAGAGGTCTGTGAATCTGCGAGGTAACAAAAAGAGACGCTGAGAAAGGTGACTTGTGAGGGAAATTGTTAATATCCTTAACCAAAACGGCACCGTTTTGGTTAAGTATAAATAAAAAAAATATATATCTTAATAATCGGGCTGGGTTAACCCAAAACTTGATTCTCAAGCCCGAAGCTCGGCCCGACATGTTTCGGGTTGATAATTATTAACTCGAAACTCGACCCTATAGATTTACACCTAGCCTAACCTATCCGGGTTGGATCGGATCGGATTCTTCGAGTCTATAGGTAAAATGAACAGCCCTAAAAACAATCGAATAAGAGAAAAATAAAGAAGAGATTGAAAAATAAAAGAGAAATAAAAGAATACAACAGATAGCGGAAAAAAAAAGAAAATCTAGGAGAGAAAAAATATTATTTATACATTTTTTTAAGGGATTGAAAGAGATATTTTTATCAAATAAAATTTAATTAATATCACTAAAGTCTATAATTTATTATTGCCTAAGAGTATTTTTTTTATCAAATTCCCAAAAAAATAATTGCACTATGCTGATTATTTTAACAGCCGTGGTTTGTGAAAGTACATCCACGGTTTTATATCGAAAGGGGAGTGCCGTGCCGTTGGCCTCAATGCTTCGAGTACCAACCTTTCCGTAGCACAACAATTACAGCATAAGGACCTTCTTATAATAGTCCTCGTGAGCTCCTTTCATTATTTATTTTTGCACGACTTCATGCCTTGCCACTTGCGCAATTGCATGCCAGATGAAATGAAATTATAAAATTTGATTCTCATCCAAAATAATTAATAAAAACAGTTATTTATAAAGGTGGATATATTACTCAAATTATAATTTTATTATTAAAACATAATCCACAATTATAAAAATATATTATCATTAAAAATATTGGTATATATTATAGTAATGTGATTTACATTAATTTCTATTAAATTAATGTGATTTACATTAATTTCTATATTATAGTCATGTGATTTACATTAAATTGTTCACACATTTATATATAAAAATACATATATTAGATGTTAAATTAATTTATTTTTTCATTCAAAACAAAATAATTATTATTTAAAAAATAAGAATTTTTACAAATTTATTTGAGATTAGGAGTGATTGTAGGTACATTTTGATATAATTTCTTTATGACATGACTTCAATAATAAAACATCAATGATAATTAATTAATTAAAGAGTAAAATTCATTTATGATATTAATTTAAAATATTTTACATATAATTAATATGTATATGCATTTAGATAGATTTTTTTTAAATAAAAAAAATATTAAATTTCATGGCGTAGATATTGTGTGAAAAAGATAGAAATTATATTATTATATTTATATTTAATATTTTTTTTAAAAAAAATATTTAATAAGTATATTTGTATTAAAATAGGGATATATTAATACATATAAATTTATATTTTAATTAAAATAACTAATTTTTATTTTTATAAAATAAAAAGTATTTATTTGACTTAATAATATATAATAATAAAATATAGATTAATATTTTGTAAATACTGTACATAGATCACAAAGCAGTTGATACCACAATGAGAACACCCACACTATAAAATTTTTTCAGTACAGACAATTTTTTTTTTTTGAGAATAATACGGACAAAATTTTAAATAATCCTGTGATTGATATAATAATACTATAAACACACTTAAAAAAAAGACATAAAACTTAGAAATCACGCTCTGTATTCAATTTCACTTACTAGTTCTGTCTTTTTCTCACCCAAATCTCTGATTTGATCAAATCCAAGTTTTCATCCAAAATGAATTCTAATCATTTGATTCTCGAGGAGCCTATAAGAATGGCTTCGATTTTGGAGCCATCAAAGCCAGTAAGTGTTTTCTTTTGGTACTAAAAGTTGAATACTGCCTACTGTGTTAGTTTCGTCTCTTATTTTTTTTTTTTTTTAAATTATGAGTTGATTTCGTGTTTGGATGGAAAATGCCGGCAAGTATAAGATATCAGGATGGATATATGAAGTTTTAGTTTTAAGTGTTCATTTACTTATTTATGCTTCCAGTGTTTTGTTCAAGTAAGGTTTGCTTTTTTCTTGTAGGATCGAAGTTTTATTTTATTTATTTTCTAATGGTTTTCCTTTTTTAGTGATTTGTTTGTTTTCCGGGAAAACATTAGTGGTTTTATGCATTTTGATATTTTGGATTCTGAAAGCATAACTGCCTGTTCACGGATCATAATATAGTTAAGGATTTTCTTAGCATTTTAGAAAATTTTTGACTCTGTGATTGTTATCTCTGTCTCTGATATATTGGTGGTTGTGTTTTGGAACTATACTAATCATCAAAATAAATGAGTTTTCTGTTTTGTGATTTTGGCTTGATTGTGTTTTGCAGACTTTCTTTCCTGCAATGACGAAGATTGTTGGGACACTTGGTCCAAAATCACGAACTGTTGAGATTATTTCTGATTGTTTGAATGCAGGGATGTCTGGTATTTTCCACATCATATCTTCAGTCTGGACTATCTATTTTTGGAAATTGGAATTTTAGCGGGATAATTAAATCAGTATTAAGCAATTTTTAGCTCACGCAAAACACATATAGAAATACTTTACACAAACTTTGTGTTTATCTTTGATGTCATTTGCCTAGATACTTTCTTAATATGAAGTCTAGAGTATATTTTTGGACTTATTTACATCTGAAATGCTTTAGGTTCATTCTCCATTTTTCTTGTCCAGTGGCAAGGTTTGATTTTTCATGGGGTGATGCTGAATATCACCAAGAGACACTGGCAAATCTAAAAGCAGCAGTCAAGAGCACCAAGAAGCTCTGTGCAGTAAGCTTGTCCTTTTCTGATTCAGTATATATCACATGTTTAAATTATTCTTGTTTCACTTCGCTATGAAAAATAGATATTCTAAAAGTAGGAATTAGAATCCTTTTTCTTGATTTATTTCCTCAAATACAATGAGTTTATATACAAAGAAAAAGCATACAGCAGACAAATATACAGCCTAGCAACCATTATCCTAGCAATAATTATACACATACAACTAGTCCACTAATCCCATCATCTAATCATTCCTATTTTACAACTAGATATCTCAACACTCCCCCTCAAACTGGAGCATACAAATCATAGGCTCCATGCTTGCTATAAATATATTTGATTCTTGGCCTTCTGAGAGATTTAGTGAGCATATCTGCTAACTGATTATTTGAATTTACGAAACTGGTAGTAATGCAGGCTGATTCAATTTTTTGTCTGATAAAATGACAATCTATCTCAATATGTATTGTACTTTCATGGAAGATTGGGTTTGAGGCTATGTGTATCGGCTTGATTATCTCAGATCAGTGTCATTGGGCCCGTGTTTTTACTCTTTTAATTCTTGAAGGAGTTGTTTTAACCAAATGAGTTCACAAGTAACTAGGGCTATGACTTGATATTCTACTTTTACATTTGATTTTGTTACAATATCTTGCTTTTTTACTTTTTCATTATACAAGATTTCCTCAAATTAAGACATAATATCCTGAGGTAGATCGTCTATTTAAGGGAGAACCTGCCCAATTAACATTTGAATAACTAACAATTTGCATGTGCCCTTTGTCTTCATGCAACAAGCCTTGTCCTGGAGTTCCCTTGATATATCTGAGAATGCATATTACTGCATCCCAATGACTAGTGCATGGAGCTTGAAGAAACTGACTGACTACACTTACTACGAAGGAAAGATCTAGTCGCGTAATAGTGAGATAATTGAGTTTTCTAACCAACCTTCGATACTGACTAGGGTCTTTTAGTATCTTTCCTTGTCTCGGTACAAGTTTAACATTTGGATCCATAGAGATTTCCACAGGTTTACAATCTAACATCCCTGTTTCTTCTAAAATATCTAGGGCATACTTCCTTTGTGAAATAGTAATGCCCGTGTTTGACTAGACTACCTCAATGCCAATGAAATATTTTGACTTCCCAAATCTTTAGTTTGAAAGTGTCTAAAAAGATGATGTTTGCGTTGGGCAATTCCTTTATGATCATCATCGGTTTTAGCAATATCATCCACATATACCACTAGGTAACTACATTTTTCATGACCTGTATGACGATAGAATGTTGAGTGATCTACTTCACTCCTTTTCAGACCAAATTTCTAAACAACGGTACTGAATCATCCAAACCACGCTCGTGGAGACTGTTTCGGACCATATAGAGATTTTGTCAATCTACAAATTAATTCAGACTCTCCCTGAGCAACAAAACCAGGTGGTTACTCTGTATAAACTTCTTCTGTTAAGTCTCCATGTAAAAAGACATTTTTAATGTCAAGTTGGTGAATACTCCAATGATAGAAGGCAGCAAGAGAAATAAGAAGATGAACAAATGCAATTTTAGAAACTGAAGAGAAGGTGTCCCCATAGTCAAGGCCAAGAATTTGAGTGTACCCTTTAGCAACTAAACGAGCTTTTAGTCGGCCCACCTTTCCATCAGGGCCAACTTTCACTATATAGATCCAACGACAACCAACTATAGATTTCTCAGAGAATAATGGAACAAGTTCCCAAGTATTGAAGTATTGTTATCATGAAAAGCATAAATTTTTTCGACCATGGCTTGTCACCAACCGGGATGTGCCTGTGCTTCACTAACAGTTTTTGGAATAGACACAGTGGATGAATTGGAGATAAAAACATAGTATGAAGGTGACAAGCGATGATAACTCAAGAAATTATAAACAGGGTGAGGATTACGAGAAGAATGAATACATTTTCTGAGTGCAATAGGTGGAGAAGTGACTTCTGTTGGAGTCATGATCGGCGTGGGCGAAGCAGATGAAGGAGGAGATGAGTTATGTGGACATGCTCCGTACTTGCAGGATGAGCATCGAGAGTATAGATAGAAGGTCGTCGAGAGTAGACTTGCAGTGGTTTAGGGGATGGTGAACCATCAGAAACAGGAAAGGTGGGAACTAGGAGAGCCTCATTAATGCTCTGTTGGTTTGTGGAAAAATAGGGTGATGTCTCAAAAAAGGTTACATCTGCTGAAATGAAATACCTGTTAGTTGTTAGATCATGACAATTATAACATTTACGAAGATGAGATTATTCTAAGAAAATACACTTTAATAGACTTGGGTTAGAGTTTATCCCTACCTGGTGTGTGATTATGAACAAATCAAGTGCACCCAAAGACCCGAGCAGAGAGAAGGTAAGATGGTTGACCTGGGAATATAATGGAATATTAAGTAGTTATGTAAGACTGAAGAAGGCATGCAATTTATTAAGTAGTTTGCAATCGGAACAATATCCAAAATGAAGTGGCACATTATGATGGATGAGCATGGTGCGAGTTGTTTCAATGAGATATCGATTTTTGGGTTCAACTACACCATTTTGTTGAGGGGTATATGCACATGAAGATTGATGAATGATGCCTTAAGAAGCCATGAATTCTTGAAAAGGGAGAGACATACATTCTCATGTATTATCACTACATAAGATTTTGATGGAGACATCAAATTGAGTTTCAATCTTAAGATAAAATTTTTAAAAATTATGAACAACTCAGATCTATTTCTTATTAGAAATATCCAAGTGTATCGAGAATAATCATAAATGAAAGTAACAAAATAATGAGGACCCCTTATATTTAAGTGAACAATATGAAATATAGATGACGCTCTATGGTTTAATTGCTTAGGAAAAGTACTACTTGTATGTTTTCCAAGCTAACACGACTCACATTCAATGGAAGATAATTTTGAAATACCAGGAATCATTTTTTGAAGTTTGGAGAGACTAGGATGACCAAGATGACTGTGAAGAAGGTCAATTGAAGTGGTAGAAGTAAAGACAATTGATGTGCTAGGATATGAGAGAAAATATAATCCACGTGACCCATAACCTATGCCAATCACCGTTCCTGTACGCCGATCCTGCACAGAAACAAAATAAAAAATCGCTCTACAATTAAGTTGTTTTGAGAGTTTACTAATAGAGATCAAATTGTAGGGACATTCTGGAGCATATAAGACTGACTCTAAGGAGAGAGAAGAGAGGGGTCTACTTTTTTCAACACCTTTAATCATGGTTTCTAATAAATATGTTAAAGTGATTGTAGAAAATGGAGAAGTAAGATTTGTTAGGGAAAAGAAAAGATTTGTATTACTAGAAATATGGTCAGAAGCACTAGAATCCAATACCCAAAGTCCATTGAGTGAGGACTGTGTTAGGCAAGCAAAAGAATTACCCGATTGAGCAATAGAGATCATAGAAGAGAATGAATGTTGTTTTGAATATTGATACTGCAAGTATTCTTCATGCTCACTTTCGGTCAATGTAACTGAATTGGAGCCCTGTTGATTGCTTTTAGAAGCAACTAAGATTTCTGCCATTTAAACATACTACCAAGACTAAGGAGAGAAGATAAAACACTGAGAAACTGTTGGATAGTATAAACACCAAAGGTTAAGCCACTGTGAAGCAAAGGGTAACAAGCAAAGTTGTCGAAAAATCAAAATAATATCACCATTGGAGGTGGAATAAATAGGCGACCCTGCTGGTGAAATCTTGTCGGAAAAGGCTGTTGGAAAGGTACTGTATGCGCCGTCACGCTCCGGCGCTTGAAGAGGATTGCAGGAAACCTGATCAGCACGCGTAGGCCATACGCAACTCTTTTGGTGGTCAGACATCTGGAAAACGGCCAAAATTTGGCCGGCGGTTCTTTTGAGTAGGCGGTAAGATATGATAGTCACTTTTTGGTGGTGACTTGAAGTGGCAGTAGCTTAGCTCTTACTTTGGCTAAGCAGTGAAGAAGAAGAAGAAGAAGGTTTGAAGAAACACTAACCTGGGTTCAACTAGGCTCTAATACCATGTAAAAGAGGAATTAGAATCCTTCTTGATTTATTTCCTCAAATACAATGTGTTTATATACAAGGAAAAAACATACAGCAGACAACTATACAGCCTAGCAACCATTATCCTAGCAATCCTAGCAATAATTATACACATACAGCTAGTCCACTAATCCCATCATCTAATCATTCCTACTTTACAGCTAGGTATCTCAACAGTTATAAAGATATCATCATTCTACGTGTTTAATGTCTGTGTCATATGATATATTTTCTAGTTAAAATTTTACCATATTCTTTATGTGTGCAAAATAATAAGTTAGTGACTGTAGCATCTGAAGTCTCTGTCTGGTGCATCTACAACAGTACTTAAGAAGCTTGAAATGCTGCTCTGGTATTTTTTTTTCTTGATATCTTTTTTTCATTTAAGGTTGTGAGTGCTACTTAGAGTATAAACACTAGGGGGGCAAGAATCAAAGTTAATCCTAATCAATATAAAGAAGTTAAGATATTTCAAAAAAATTAGTCCCTTCGATCATTACCCTTGTATATTGCTTCAATGTCTCACTTTTTGAGGCTTACTTTAGCAGGTTATGAGTTTTTTCCTCCTTTGCACTAACTAATCTTGCATTTTGTACTTAAGGTATTTTTATTATACCTTCACCTTTCTTTTTATTATCATTTCCTATTTTCTTATTTTTGTCGTTGGCTTTTGTACAGGTCATGCTAGATACAGTGGGTCCAGAGTTGCAAGTCGTCAATAGAACTGAGCATCCAATTTCTCTTCAAGCTGATACCTCTGTGGTCCTAACACCAGATCAAGACAAAGAAGCCTCACCAAATCTGCTACCAATAAATTTTACTGGTTTGTCAAAGGTAAAAGTTTTTAATGCATGTCATATATATTCATTTTGGTTTTGTAGAATATGCCCGACTTCACTTTCAAAATCTTTTAGCAATTTTTACAATAAATTGGGTATGTGTCTAAATTTTTGCTTTGGGGGCAAGAGACAGCTCCATTATGCTAGCTGCATTACAGTTGGTGTGAATTGCTGCATCAACATATGAGTTGCATGTAGTCAACAGCTGCATTAGGCGGTGACTTTTGTACTTCAGAAAATAACTAGGTTCTTTGTGATGTCATGATTTCCTAAACTGAATTAGAATCTTATCTGGTGTGATTTATGTCTCAACTTATCTTCTTTATTGTCATGTTGAAGTACTTAGATGTTTGTTGGATTTGAAGAGCACTGGTGATTGGTTCAATGTCTTGAGAAGCGTTGTTACTCTTTTTTAGTTAGTAGAGCAATAAAAAAAGGACTTGTACCCTTGATTTTTTTTTTCTATGGAGTTTATTTCTGCTTTTCTGTTTTCGATCCGCCACCCTCTTGTGCCCCTTCTCTCTCTTCTCAATTTTGCTTATAAATTAAGAAAGCATTCAGAGATTGATATTTTATTAAATGATCGTAAACTAAGACTTTTCTCTCAACTGGATGACTGGAGTTCAACGTGGTTTTTGCAGGCAGTGAAGAAGGGAGATACTATTTTTATTGGTCAATACCTGTTCACAGGAAGTGAAACTACTTCTGTGTGGCTAGAGGTAAGGCAATATTTGTGTACTTGAGTTCAATCCCTAAGCAATTGCTTGTTTATATTCTCTGCTGACTAGCCTTAGCATTTAGGTTTAACTTAATTAAGGAAAGTCAATTCATCAATTTGCCACGTTAGACAACATGTTTCTTGACTTGCTAGTTGCCTGGCCATTTAATGGAAACTGCTTCTTTCATAAGCAACCGGGAACCTTTGCTTGAAAAATAAACTCTCTAATGTCCAAAATTCAACAGAGTATTACAAATCTGATATAAAGTTTCAACTTGATGTTGCAGGTCACTGAAGTAAATGGTGAAGATGTGGTTTGCCTTATAAAGAACTCTGCCACCTTGGGAGGGCCACTCTATACTTTGCATGTCTCTCAAATTCATATTGATCTCCCTACTCTCACTGATAAAGATAAAGAGGTTGATTTTTCTACTCTATTGGATATTTTATTGTTTATTGTGTGTAGTCTTAATGTGTTTGTATATTCTTAGAGTTCACTGATTTCCATTTTTCTAACTTTTGGGGCTTATTGAGGCCTATGCTTCTTAGGTGAAAATATTAATTATTCATGTAAATATCATTTGTGGGTTTCTTGCCTGATTTCAACCTTACAGAAGGGACTGAAGTTTCCCCAAAGTATTTTTTTTTCATGCCTATACCTATACAAGTCTTTCTATACACTTCAATGTCAGGTTGCTACTAATTGATTGATATTTAACATGTAATTTCAGCTATTGAGTTTTTGCCTTTGTATTTTCATTATTTCTTATTCGATCTTCTATATTATACATTTTTCATTCTAATGAAGTAGATCCTAGTAGTTTGGTATTTCATCTCCTAATACATATATGTTACATGTTTTAAGGGGAGTAGGTTTCACTCTCATTGCTGCTTCATGGTCTGGTATTTTTGAGGAAACGTGTTTTTGCTGATGCATTAGAGAATTAAGATGTAAGTTCTTTTAAGAAATTTGGAGAGACTTGTTTCGTGCAAGTAATGCTTAAGGAAGAATTTGGAAAGGGCATTAGAGAAGGCTTAGTAGTTTCCTGACTAGTGAAAAAAAAGTAATAAGGTAACACAAGAGTATTGCTGTGTTAAGTATGGTCAGTAAAAAAGTTATTAGGAATAGATTGCCGATGTAGAACACTGGGACATCCATAACAAGGCAGGAAATCAACTCAAGCAAATAATTGATAAACAGTCACAGGGTACTGTAATCCACAAAGAGAGAGAGAGATGATTGCTTAGAAATTCAAAATTGCAAATAAGTTGAAATGGTTCCAAAGGAACCATGTAGAGAGTTATTTATGGAGAGAAAGGAAGATGGTTATAATTTTGGGATAGAGGTCCCAAATATTACTTTGACTAGCAACTAATAAGAAGAGCTCTATCCTAAAGAAAGCTTGGTTGGTATTAGCCCCACTAGGAAAAGCAAAAGAGGAATGGACACTCTTTAATATGACCCTTTCAAGTGCACTGAGCTAAAATTCTCAAACTTATCCTAGTAACCTGAAATTATTTTTGCAATCCTGCCACTCTTGATCCGTATTTTTAATTGCTCAAGGTACATTGTTAGGTTGCTCTTCCAAATAATTAATCATAGACATACTATTATATTTGTTGACATAATGTTTGAATGACAGAAATATTAAATAGAATTGAATTTCATGCATCTTCAAGGATTTTATGAAAATGAAAATTGGAGCTTTTGGCTCAAGAGAAGAGAGCATTCAGTATATTTGTAGTGATTTGGAACATTTGGGTAAAAAGATGTGCTTGACTCATTAAGACTCAATGTCTGTCTTTGCAGTTACTGTGGAAAAAATTCTTTTCTTGGCTTTTTAATGGATTTTTGTTAAGGGACTCTTAAAAGACCACCTGTATTCAGTGTAATTTGACAGTATTACTTCATGAACTTTTTATTATTTTATAATTTTTAGGCTTAGTCGTTATGTCCATTTCAAAGAGGATATCCTCCATATCGATTTTTTTCTTGTTTAGCAAAATCTTCTTTTGGCTGAAAAACTGTCATTATTTTGCAATTTCATTAATTTGAAGCCTTTCTTATGATTCATTCAATAGGTTCTGAACCACATACATTCTATAGAAAGTTGTAATAAAAATTCATTAGTAGAAAATTGTTTGGTGCACCTATATTTATAATATTAGCAGGATATTCTCTTCCTAAAAACTGTGCTTCATTTATTTTTTATTTTGGAGATGAAAACTACTGTGCTTACTTTTATGTTAAATCTTTCATGAAATAGCAGTGATCATTTCTCATTGATCCTTGTCAGGTCATAAGCTCCTGGGGTGTTAGGAATAATATAGATTTCCTCTCATTATCATATACCCGACATGCTGAAGATATTCGCCATGTAAGCATTGTCCTGCTAGCAGAATTCATATATTTTGTTTTACTTCACTTGATTACTTAACCCCTGCTTTTCTTTGGTCTGTGCTGTCTTTACTCAGTTTCTAATCTTTATAGCCAATGATTTGCTTTATTACGTACTTTTCAAGTATTTGATTAAGTAATTTTCTTCTTTGTTTGTTATAAATTTGATAGTTGCTGCTTATGCTGTTACACAGGCCCGGGAATTTCTTTCCAAACTTGGGGATCTCAATCAAACTCAAATTTTTGCGAAGATAGAAAATATAGAGGTGAATTTTAAATTTCTAGCTTTAAGATGCTCTTTTAGTGTTGTGCATATGCTTGAATTTCATTTTTCAGTTCCTGTTGACATTTTCTTAATCATTTCATTTTTGTAGGGATTAACTCATTTTGATGAGATCCTACAAGAAGCAGATGGTATCATCCTTTCTCGTGGAAATTTGGGCATCGATCTCCCACCAGAGAAGGTTAGCATTCAAACTGAGCAGTAAACTTCCTTGTTCAACAGTATTACACAAACATGCTGAATCTTCTGTTGTCCACATAATTCCATATGCAAGTTTTTCATTCACATACAGTGCTGAAATACAAGGATTATGCACAAATACTTAGAGATTATAGATAGGATGTGAAGGGGCTTAACGTTTTCACAGTTTAAGCTTCCTATGATGCAAACCTATCAATGAGGACATTTATAGTTGGGTAGAATAAGAACCAGCAAGCCAGTCCCTTTTGCATTGGTTCTGTCTTAATTCTAATTCTGCACTTCAAAAAAGAAAATGTGAATATGGGTAAAGAAACTAAATCAATTTCAAATCGTATGTGGATTTTGCAGGTTTTTCTATTTCAAAAAGCTGCTGTTTACAAGTGCAACATGGCTGGAAAGCCTGCTGTGGTTACTCGTGTTGTAGACAGTATGACAGACAATTTGAGACCTACTCGTGCAGAAGCAACTGATGTTGCCAATGCAGTATTGGATGGTAAATTTTTGTACT
The DNA here is from genome assembly GCA_947685225.1 of Garcia nutans. Classification (NCBI taxonomy): domain Eukaryota; kingdom Viridiplantae; phylum Streptophyta; class Magnoliopsida; order Malpighiales; family Euphorbiaceae; genus Garcia; species Garcia nutans. Next base: position 41,836,675 of record CANTUV010000017.1, read on the forward strand.
TCAGTGCGGTGATGCCTTAAATAACTTAAATTGAAATTCCATCATTTTTTTTTGTTGTGAATTACATTACATACCATCCTCTGACATGATAAAAGACGTTAATATATTTCTTATGGCTATCTTAACGTTAATATATTTCTTATGGCTATCTTAATGTTGAATTTTGCAAGCCTGGCATTGTGACTATTGTTGTATATTGTCATGTGCATGGTGATAGAACATGTCATAATTCTGTTTTTCTGTTGCTCCAGGAAGTGATGCAATTCTTCTAGGTGCTGAGACCCTACGCGGCTTGTACCCTGTTGAGACTATTTCTATTGTTGGAAGAATTTGTGCTGAGGTAAGTTTTCTGTTGCTTTGCCTAGTTCTCTTTCTTAGCTTTCTTCTATCTTGGTTTCAAAGCTATCTGTGATACTCTACCATGCATCCCCATGCCCATGCTCATACCCATGCATAAAGATATACTCGAAAGGTTTCTTGTTTGTTATAGAATTTTATCCTTCTGTGCCTTCTGTGATGTATCATCGAATCTGGTTAGTAATCATGTGTATTACTCAACATGATTTGCGTGGCCTGCTTTTGGATGGGTTATCATTCTATTTTATGGCCTGCAGGTAATCCCAACTCTTTGAGTTTTTGTCCATTCTATTTTCATATTGGACTGGGTTCATAAGAGGAAATGCCTGAATCTCCACCGGTTTCTCTGCCCTAGGCGAAATACTTTGACCAGAAATGATTAAATAATTTCAATTGTATGTTTTCTCAAGAACATATTGAAAACATGATTGATGAGAATTGAGCCCTTGCCATTGAGGGACAAACTTAGAACCTGCCAACTACTTAGGCTATGCTGTCGTCATCACATTTGTTTCTTGCTATGCACAAAAAATTTGCCCAATCTGGTAACTTCAGGTAGGAGAGGGTCTTGTTGGCATGAACTTGGAGCCAGACTTTATTCCGGTCTGCTAAATTATGAGATGGAGTTGGCTTAGGTTGTCATAATTGATGATCAGGGCAAGGAAAGATGGATTTACAAATTTCTTGGCTATTGAACCATCCTTTATTTTGACATCTATCATGATTCATTTTTTCGGATGTAAATTTTACACTAGTGATTGAATTAAATCTTCATATGCAGGCAGAGAAGGTTTACAATCATGATCTGTATTTTAAAAAGACTGTCAAATATGTTGGAGAACCAATGACCCATTTAGAATCTATTGCTTCCTCTGCGGTATCCTCTTAATGCTTCTTTTTTTCTTTTTATTCTTGTTTTATTGAATGCATTACAGACCTGACAAATTATTTCTTTCACTGTATTATACTTAATTCTCTTATTCCTTTTTTCGGCAATCCAGGTGCGTGCAGCTATCAAGGTGAAGGCCTCTGTCATTCTCTGCTTCACTTCAACAGGAAGAGCTGCAAGGTTTCCTATTTTCACAATTATTTTACTTCTTTTTCTTGTTATAGTTGTTGTCAGTTACAAATGCGCTGATTTTTGAAAATCAGGTTAGATGATTTTCTTTTCTTCATAATAAAGAAAAAAGAAATTTTTAATAGAACTTTAGTAAAATTTTATACTTGTGTGTCAATGCAGGCTGATTGCAAAGTATAGACCAACAATGCCTGTGATATCTGTCGTTATCCCTCGCCTTAAGACAAATCAAGTGCGCTGGACCTTCACTGGTGCTTTTGAGGTATGCTATTGTCTTTGATTAGGTATAGTTTTTGCAAAAGCTTGTAACTTGGCAAACCTCTTTTTTTTTTTTTTCATTAATGTTTACATACATCATGTATGCACACGAGACATCATTATTTTATATTTATATTCTATTTAGTCAATTTTTTTATTAAAAATTTATTTAAATAATTAAATCCAGATCAGAACACTGAAAAGCCCCAGTAGAATACCTTCTACTCGTGAAAAGTCAGAAATGGTATAAATAATCTTGGTCAAACTTACAAGTCATGCATGCATGCCCATGGATGCTTATATATGAGAACATTCTTTTGCTACCATGAAATTTCTGGGAATTCTCTTTATTCTTTGATGATCAGAGTGAGCGATCCATTTGTGTGCCGTTTCATGATTGAGTTGGAAGCTCATTATTCCTCTTTGTTCCCCCGTGATATATTTTGGCAGGCAAGGCAGTCACTCATTGTCAGAGGACTTTTTCCTATCCTTGCAGATCCTCGACATCCTGTAAGTATTAGTTTAAATGATTATCTTTTCCTTTTAATTCCTACTTCTCTTCAACTTCATATTTACAACAAGAAGGTAAATGGATTTTATTTTCATCAGCAGATCGTAGGAAAATTTTCTTCCAGCACCTTGGCATAACCTTTTTTTTTTAAATCTAGATCTTTTATATGTAACTTTGAAGTTTCAGATTTGTGTTATATTTCATGGGATTTAAAATTTTATCCCGTCAGAAGATTCAATGAACCTTGCGTTACACATTGAGGGGTGGCCCTCATGGCTTGAATTTCACACCGAGGGATGCCCTCAAAACCTCACTCCTTATCAAAGTCTCACTATCTTCAGTTTTGGAATTCATTGTTGTTGTGGACCTTAAAACTTAATTTCTAGTGCTAAGTCGACATTTAACCAATGGATAAGGGTGAATATCGGCCGGGATAGTAGAGGAACACTGTATGTGTATTGCTTACTATTACAAAATGCATGTTACTATTTCATAGCATGAGCATATAATAGGGTGAAAATTTATCATTAGCATCAATCTATGGTGTGCCTCGTTGAATTTCTAGCCCTCTATTTTTCGTGACATACTGAAACTGATTAATCGTGATGGCATATTTTTAGTTGTTGGAATTTTACTCTCTTTTAGCATTTGCATTTGCATTTTCTTTTTAGTTTTACTAGGCACAGTGACTTTAACATATAGAATTAATAAAATTATTTAACAAATGGATTTGATTTGGTTTCACAGGCTGAATCTACAAGTGCAACAAATGAATCAGTTCTGAAGGTTGCTTTAGATCATGGCAAAGCAATTGGTATTATAAAGCCACATGATCGAGTTGTTGTTTGCCAGAAAGTTGGTGATGCATCTGTGGTGAAGATCATTGAGCTTGAAGAATAAAGCTAATAGTCCTTTCCATTTTAGCTTTTGCCTGAGACTCAATGTTTTGAAAAAATAAGCCAAGATATACCTTTTATAGAAGAGAGCGGGCATTGAAAGAGAATTGTGCATCTTTCATGCTGTTGTGTGTTATTTAGCACATGTAGAAGTATAAAATTAATCAAGTCATTAATATTCAGCTCGTTATGTCTCTGGCCTCCTGTAAACCTTTTCCACAGGGTTTTGATAAGAATTCGGGACAACGACGCTGACTTTTGAACTGGGGCTAAAGATAATTTCTTGTGCAGATTCTACCCATCAATTTAATCTTTATTTATTTTTCTTTTTTCTTTTTTAATACTCTCGAAGACGATACTTAATTATTGCTTGATTTTTTTTTTATTCTCTCGCAGACAATACTTGATCATTGAGTGCAATAATGCTACTGGTGATAAGCTCATTCAGGCAGGCTAAGAGTTCTTTATGGTCAGGATTTAAGGAAGTAGCACAGAAATAAAAAAAAAAAAAATTTAAGAGGGCTTTTCCCTCTTTTTATACGACTTTGCACGTCCAGAAATATTTTATGGTTGGCTTGCTTTCTATTTCATCCAAAAAATATAAAAATTTTAATTGAACCAAAATATAGATTCGATGACCCTCTCCGTTTAGTCCTTCATGGGGAAAAATGAAAAAAAGTGCTTAAGATTATACTATCCACAATAACCTCATAAAATGAACTTATTGAGGTTATCGATAAAAATAACAGCAACTAATTATTTTTTCTTTCGGCTCAGCTGATGTAAAACTTCATTACAAAGTAGGATACATATACGTAAATTTGATCCTGTGGCAAGTCATGTTCTAATTAGATAAACACATTGTATTACGCTACCATCTTGTGTGCCAGACTCAAAATGCTTACTTCCAAACACCATCATGCGAAGTCAAAGTGCCTCTGAAAAACGTAAATCTGCTGGACCAGGACCCGATATACCCTTTTGTTCACTTATCTTGCCCAGTCCAAGAGGAGGTGGTAATTGAGGTGGTAACTGAGGCGGTGGCTCGGTGGTCTTTTCATCTTCTCTCCATACAGCAGTTGCCTGCCTCTCTCTGAAATGAAAAGCAAATCCAAGTAAATCAAAGGGAATAAGAAAAGCCAAACACTGGGTTCAAGGATTGTTGTTCTACTTTGTAGTTTAGAAACAAGGATGTAATTTGGTGAGCTATGAGAATATCATTCAATTATATAGTTCTCAAGGATTTTCCTTCTTGAACAACCATGAGAATATCACAAACATGATGACCATCTCACAGTACCCTTTGATAAGATAGAAAATACTTGCCTCATCGTGATTGTAAACATCATCCTGCAATAGTGGAGTTGCAAGAGGAGGGGCAACATCAGGATCGGGCTTTTGAAATATAAACGTAGTATACAGACCTGCAAAGGGAAATGCAAATAACGAGACCATATGAATAAAATGCTGAAGTTGGCAATAGAATTGGAATGTCAAAGGAGATAAAAACCACAACTAACACATCAAATGATCGAGGAAGGAGTCTCCCTCTGGGATCTGACAGGTTTGGAACAGCATTCAACAGCATACCTGCAAAATGCATTCTTTGAGTACAGAAAGAGGTGAGGTCAGTACTGCTCATTCAATTAAAAAATTAAAATTAAAAAAAAGTTTATTTTAAAAGAAGCATGTAGACCCTAAAAAAGGAATAAAAACTTCAAGAAATTCAACTTGTGGCAGCAATAGAGTTTTACAGCCACGAAAAACCGTCTGCAACCAAATACCTGTTATCATCATAGAACTCCGTCAAGTTCTGAACTTCCACATACTCCAAACCAGCTTCCCTTGCCAACCTAGTTGCATAATAGACATTAGAATATTTTAAGGTTAACATACAACAAATATAAGAAGTATGTGTTTCATCCCTTTACGCGTTTCAACCATGGCTTCACAAATAATACAGTAATCCATCAGGAATGTAAATCAAACAGTAAATTAGACATGAACCTGATCAAGCTTGGAAAATGAACCAAACAATGGGTTTTGGCAGCCATGTCATGAGCAAATTTTAACTGACATTTCTTTCCAAATAATGGAAACCTGAATTTGACAAGAAAAACAAAAAAAAAATTCACAAAATCATCTAAGAAAATAAAAGGAAAATATACCATAAAATTAATTAGTTATATAATTTAAATAGTCATATACTTCTCTTCCTCAACTTCGAAAGTTATCATGTAGCTCTCTGACCGAATGCAATTAGGAACTATGTTTGGCTTCATGCTGCAGCTTCTATTGTGGTATGCTTCAACATTCTTTTGGTACTTTGCCTTGCATGATCATAAATATTTAAAAAGCATAGCCTTATATATCAAACACTACATATAGTACTGGCTAAATCATGACAGCCGATTCTTTCATTTCCTTAAACAAATTCATGATTATGTCAACCGTGACAGTTAAATTTTGCTCAAAACACATTGTGATGGAGCCACTGATTATGACCTCAATTTAAAACCTTTGTTAAAAATACCATCTGTTATTAATAGTTTTCATTTACTTGGACAAAATTGGATTAGCATAAATGATTTGAATCAAATTAAAATAGAGCTCAAGTACAGAATAGGGTTTAAAATAATGGTTTCAGAATTGGTTTTGGAATCGGAAACCACGTAACAGAATCGGATCTAATCAGACAATATTAGACTGAATTGATTGCCACTATCTTCAATAATTTTTTCAAATTTTGCAATTCAAATTTTGCAAAATGACTCAAATTAATTGAAGTTTTCAATCATAAATCATTATGATATTATGTATATAATAATTTAGTCACAAATACATTGTCAAAAAAAATTTTATTATAAATTTATTTAAAAAAAATATGAGACTTCCAATCATCAGTATTGTAACAGGAAATATAGTATGGGTATGTTAAAATCAGGTTGTAGAAAATTGAAGTCATAAACATGGAAAGAATGGAATAATAACTACATCAAGAAGTCATGCCCGATTACCAAAAGAAAGCTCTTTCTAATGTGACACTATAACAAATTTTTCACCTCCTAGCTCTTATATCAAATTGGAATGGGTAAATTGCAGAAATAACCGACGAAATATCTAAATAATCCATAAGGATAAAAAGATGAACAAATTAATATGAAATTAATTTCTGAATGGATCAGAATTGGGTTGATGCAAATTTTACCTCCAAAAACCAATGTTTTATGGTAAAAAGAACGAGAACAAAATATTTCTAATGTACCAAAAAAAAGAAAAATGAAAATTTAAAAGCATGTCTCAGGCAATCTTTAGTCATACCATATGGTAGATAAGTCAGGAGTAATACCGAAAAAATAACCCCCCCCCCCCCCCCCCCCCGGCTTAAGCACAGATGACACATTATGCAGAAGCTTCCTTGCACTTTCCTCAGTCTCAAAGCACAACTGCGAATAAAAATATAACTATGAGACTCCAAAACAGAATGTGCATATAAAAAGATAAGTGCAGCATGCCACAAAAATATGTTTAAAACCTGCAAATTCTTCAAGCAGCAAACTAAATCAGCCTGGTTAACCTTTTCGTGCAGCTGCATTTCAAAATTTTCCTGAGAAATCAATACATTGTTAAGTTAAACTATCTAGGTTCAACTTAAAACAACCCAAACCCATATGTCAACCTGATGAAAAGAGTTCAAAGAAGGCAACTTTAATGAAAATGAAAAAGATTCGCATTTCTATGATTGAGCATAAAATGAGAGATTAAAAAAAAATTATAACATTAAAAACCACTTCTAATAAATAAAAATAAAGAACAAAAAAAGCTTACTGTGCAAGGATCGGCCTCAAAGAACTCAGATGTATAACTTTTCCTCTGACTCTCCCAAGCTTCTTTAATCTCATTTATTCCAGAAGATGATACATCTGCAGCAAAACTCGCAAAACCCAAAACCCATCATCAAATAAACAGATGGTAGAAAGCTCTCTCTATATATAAAACAAGAAGAACCCAATAGATTAAACACAGTACCAATTCCTATGTAATGGCCAATTTGAGCACCATCCCACGTCTCTGCGGTAGCTCCTCCTCCACAATATAAATCACATACCTTTAAAGTCCCCAAAGACAACCCAATTTTTAAATAGGCTAAATAACTATAAGATACGCGAGGTTTTGAATATTATATCAGTTTTTATATTTTTAATATTTAATATTATATTTTTTAATTTTTAAAGATTATTAATTAATTACTTTAATATTATAAAATAATTTATTAATTTTTTATATATATTTTTTATTATTTATTAAATTATATTTATTTTTAATTATATTTATATTTTTATATATAATTTATTTAAATTTTATAAATATTATTAAAAAATAATTTTAAATAATACGAATAATATTTTTTATTATTTAATAGATAATCTCTATATATTATTTAATTTAATTTTATAGGTATTACTAAAAAAATAATTTTAAATAATAAAAATAATATCTTTTATTATTTTACAGACGATCTATATATAAAATAAAATAAATAATAAATAAATTTAATAAATAATAAAGATAAATATAAATAAATGAAGAGCAAATAAATTATTTTATAATATATTTATTTTTGTAAAAATATATATAAATTAATAATATATTTATCTTTATAAAAATATATATAAATTAAAATAACTTATTAAAATATTTATAAAATTAAAATAAATTATATATAAAAAATAGAAATAAAATTAAAAATAAAAATGATTTAATAAATAATAAAAAATATATAAATAAAAAATAAATAAATTATTTTATAATATCAAAATAATTGACTAATATTTGAATATGAAAATATTAATAAAATGACTAAATTTAATTTTTAAAAATTAAAAAATATTAAAAATATAAAAATTAACTAATATAATATGTAAAATCTGATAGACTTTATAATTATTTAGCCTTCCAAATAACTATTAATACATATAATTATACATAGAAACGTATACATGTAAGCATTTGAGGGAGAGGGATTAAAGCACTGACAGTGGCATAAGGGTGAACGAAGATCTTGATAAGTGCAGATTTGGCGAACTCGTACAGACGATGGTGAGTCGACTCAGTTCTCGGAATCGCAAATGAGGTGATCATCGACTTTGCTGCTAATAAAATCTCTACAGTTTCGGTTTTTGGAGACACAGTTCTCGCACATTTCAGTATTATGTCGAGAGAGAGAGAGAGAGAGAGAGAGAGAGAAATTACAGGAAGAGGATTCAAAAGAATTAGGCCGGATCTCAACTAGGCCTACTGTATTGGGCTATTATAAAAATACAAAATAAATTAATAATAATTCTAAATTTACTATATGTATAAATTATTTATTAAAATATTAAAATTTATAAAATATTTATCAAAATATTATATTTTTATTAGTTTATAATAAATTTATAATGATTCATCATAGATTTATTATAAGTTTATAAATTTTATATAATTTATAATAAATTTATTATAAATTATAATAAAATAATTAAAATACCAAATAAAAATTTTAAAAAATATGATGAAAGATATTATTTTTTCTACTATATTTAACTCAACCAAAGTCCATACTACACACTTCACTTAGAGGAATTAGCATTAGGGATATTTACAAAAAATACTTTTAAAACAAATTTCTTTTCAACAACAACATATAAAAGTATTTATATTTTTATAAAAATTTAGAATAAATTTTTAAAAATACCTCACTATTTATAAAAATAATTTTTTTAAAAAAATATCTCTTGTTTTATTTTAAACAATATTTTACTGCAGAAATTCATTTTGTTTTTCAAACTTTATTTTTAAATAAATGTATTCCAATAAAATAATAAAATTAATACTTTAAAATATATTTTCAACTAATAAAATATATTAGTTTTTATAAAAGGAAATTTTTAATTTTAACTAAAAATAACAAATAACACTAAAATAAAATTTAAGAAAAGGTAAAAATATATTAATAAAAATCATTTGGTATATTTTAAGCAATTTTTACATATTATAAAGTTATAAAAAAATGTTAATATTGTTGTATAGACAGTGCATCTATGTTGTGTCTATATTATGTGTATGTTGTGGATTTGTATAGCTATTATATTTATATTATATATTTATTAAGTATGTTGTATGTATGTTATGTATATATGTTGTAGATATTGTGTATATATAAATTATAAAAAAATAAAATTTAAAAATATTAAATATAATTTAAAAATATTATGTAGATGATGCACGTATGTTTGGTATATGTGTATATGTTTCTGTTTATTTTTATGTATATTTTTTATATGTTGTATTTTTTATGTATATGTTGAGAATGTGAAAATAAAAAAATAATGAATAAAAAATAAAAAATAAAGTATAAAAAAACAAAAATAAGAAAAATAAGAAAAAAAAATACACCATTTTTTACATAAAAATGAAAAAAAAGAAGTGAAATTTGTATATTTATAAAAAGTTAAAGGTGGCCTGTATAAAAGGTAAATTCCATCGGTCGTTCCTGGGGAATTCACTAACGCACACTTTCGTCCTCCATTATTAAATCTTTCCATCGTGATCACTAAAATATATTCCTTGCTCCAGTTCTCATCCTTCCGTCCATCTGCCATCTAAGAAGCTAATAAAAATCTGACTAGGCGCTATACCAATTGACATGTCATCTCTCCACGTCAGATTTTCACTATCTCTCACTGCCCCTTTATTTATTAATCTATCTTGGCGCGTATTCAACCTGATTTTCTCTACTCTTCTTTCTTCTCATCTACTCGCATTTAGTTGTGAAAAAACCCTAGAAATTATGAAGGCTCAATTTTTGTAGTTACCCGAATGTAATCCACTTTTTTTTCATCCTCTTCAAAATGTAAGACATATAAGACGAATTTTCAGGCTTTATTTGTAAATGTAGTGAGTTAGCTCCCCTTCAAATTTCCTGGATAGAAGATAACTCAGAAAGGCATTTTTATGGCTGCAAATTCATTCTTAGTTTTCTCTCCCTTTTTATTTACTGGGTTATATCACAAATGGTTTATATTTCTTAGTTTTTTTTTTAATTTTGGATATTTATTCATGCAGACTCATTGAGAAAATTGCAAGTTTTTTATATAAGTTGATAAAAAGTATCATAAACGCACTACAAATAAAATTAATTATCTATTGAGGAAGATTGATAGACTGGAGAAAGAGAAGAAAGAGCTAGCAAAGAGGAATATATTAATGGGTTGGGTAGGGTTTTTGTATTTGGGGTATTGATTGTAACTGTAAGTGTACCTTTATTCTCTTCATGGATGGCCTTAAAGAAAGAAGAATGAAGATAAATGGTGTTTAGTAGTTTGTTCTATTGTAATGGATATTTTGTTTTCATTTGAGCAAAGTTATTCTACTGTAATGGATATTTTCAATATCTATTTCTTTTGAATGGAATAGTTGTTGACTATGACTTCACTACATTTGTTTCCATTTATAGATATTAGCAATTGTTTTTTCACATTAAGCATAATTGTAGACACATATATAACTTCATAGACATAAAACATAGTGGAATGAAAATATAAACTTCCAATTACATAAAGTTTGTGAAAGATCCAAGTACACAAAATAGATTTGGTTGGTTACAATATCATCTTGTATCTATATTTCACAGTGGTGGAAAAAATACAATGGCTAGTTAAAATAATGGCTGTTAAAATAATGGTTAAAATATTGAAGTGTATTTATGCTAGTCAAAATAAATATGAATTCCAGGTCAGATCGAAGAATTTTGATTCCACTATGTTGTTCATCTTTACTGGATGTCATCTCTTTGTTGACTAGATTCAGTAACCGTGCTATTCTGAGTTGGTTGTGATGCATCTAACTGGCTTGACCCACCTTGGTTGTATTGCTGCAAGGGTACAACAAAGGTCAATTAATTAGTTATAAAATAATGAACATAGTCATCCTTAAAATACAATATACATCATGTTGTCGTCATATAGTTTGGGTTTTAATATAACTATCATCCTTTAAATATGATATAGTTCACATTTTCATCCCTCAATTTTTATTTTTTTTATAACATTTTCATCCTCAAAGATTTATTAGTGCTATGCACATTCAAACACAACAATTTAAATACAGTTTCTCAATAACCATTTGCAAACATATACTTAATACTAAAACATATCCTTAACACATAAACTCAAATGGCTACAAACATATACAAGTATATTACCAACATAGCTGCAAAATATTACAAGCATATACACAATCACCTAATATCAAAGAATTTCATGGACTATCATCACAACGAGCTAAATCTATTTCAACAACATAAATCAATCATTAAAGAATTTCAACAACATATTATCAAAGAATTTAACTCAAAAATGAACTTACTGATTTCGATTATTTATATCCAATTTGTGTGATCTTTTATTGTGTCCAATATGTCTACAGTGACTGAACTTAACTTTCAACTTTGCTTTCATCTTGAAAGTTAGGTTTTCAGAGCCTGGAGGTGGAGTTGTCTCATTTCTTCTTTCAATATCATCTTGTACAATAACTGCTCTCTTTTTCCTAATAGCTTCTTCTATTTCAGCAGCCTCCTTTCTTCTTGATTTTAGTCTTCTGCCTCTTTTCTTCATAACAATTGGTGATGTAGTGATTATGTTACATCTATCACCTTTAGGCCACATTTCAGGTCCATTTAAAGGTTCAATAATATGACTATAAACTCTCCTTGCAACTACCACATGATAACATGAATCCACATAATTCTCATGCATTTCATTTTGACCTCTAATATAAGCAATGGCATGGGCGCATGGCATACATGTTAAATCCCACCTTCTGCAGCCACAGTTCCTTCTATCCAAATCAAAAACAAATTGTTTTCTCTTGCCATTCACTTAAATTCTATTTGATCCACTAAATGTAGGGAAATAATCTGCAGATATATCATTTAGCTTTTCCATATTCTTTTGTATTTTAGGACATTAAAGGCCATCCATCTTCTGACAATCATTCTTCTTCTTTGTTATCCTTCTCATTGGTTCCTTATCATCTCCAATATTATTATTATTGGTTTTGTTCTTACTTCTAATATATATTGATTGAATCATTCACACATGTTATTGAGGAGAATGTCACATTTATAATAAGTTATGAAACAAACCCTACTCTAATTATCATATAGCCTATTCCCCAACCACTCTCTAAATTCAGTTGACTTCTTCTCACACTACTCGAGGCAAGCTTCGAGCTTGCTAGTGTATGTTGCCCTAGCACATACCCATAATAGATCCTTGCATTCTTTTTCTTTGAAAGTAGCTCTCATGTTTGTCAGCAAGTGCCTCACACACATTCTATGTTCTGAGTTTGGAAACATGTTGGATATCACATTGACCAACCCCAGCAAGGAAAATATTAACCAATAATTCTCAAGCATGTTGTTTATTATAAGTAATAAAAAAAAACAATATTATCATTGACATACCTTTTATCTATCTGACATAAAGTTCCAATGATGAGAGTTATACATGTCTAAATCATCCTTCAAATTGTTTAGAAACCATGCCCAGTTCTCTATATTCTTTGTCTTCACAACAACATATGCAATGGGGTATATATAATCATTGGAGTCAATGCCAACTACTGATAGAAGTTGGCATCCATATATCTCTTTTAGCCAACAACTATCTAAACATATAATTTGTAACACCCTTATACCATAAATACGTATAGTATATATACTCTTTATATATAATACGCATAAAGAATATAAAAATATCACAATAAATACTTATAGTAATACACATTTTAATAAAAACATTTAAAAATAATCTCATAATTATTTATATAAAGGTTATATAAAAATATACTTTGCAATCTAGTATATAATATAAATTTAAAAGAGAAAGTTTCAAAAAAATTTTTGATAGAGTCTTATCTGTAATTTTAATAAATCTCTAAATCAAACATACACAACCTGCATATGAAAATGACACTCCCAAAATCATGTTTCATTCCAAACTTTCTTCTTCATTAGTTTACAACCTAAGATTTCACATTAAAACATTACTCATATTAATGACTTATATATATAGATAACATATCCAAAATCCATTTAATATACATATGATGTGTTTTAGATGTACAAAAACCAAAATACATAATGACAAATGTATACATGTATACAACACCTTACAAGTTGGTCTCGTGGAACACTCAGTCTCCAAATATCATCCACAGTTCAGACCCCTCTGATATGCAACCCTATTATATGCGTAATACATATAGCTTAGTGGCACAATTTTTGATAGCAATACATATATATATGCTATTTTTCATCAAGAAATTAGGGGGTGTCAATAGGGTGGGTAATTTTGGGTACCCGACCAACACCGACCCAGTTATATAGGGTTCGGGTAGTGTATTAATAAGTTTGAAACATGTACGAGTATTAAAAATATTATCCATATCGGGTTTGGATCGGGTTCGGGTTTGCAGACTAGGATACCCGCTACTCGAACTCGTTTATATATATGGATTCGCGTAATGGGTACCCTACCCATTTATCCCATCTATAATATATATATATATATATATATGTGTGTGTGTGTGTGTGTGTGTGTGTTTTGTTATGGTTTGAACCCCCGACCTTTTAGAGAAAATTAATGCATTTCAACACTCAACTACATTAACAACTATGTTAATTATCTAACTTAAAAATAAATAAATAATATATGTAAGCATATATAATTTATGTATTTAAGTTGACATTATATATAATTATTATTAATATTATATAATTAATATAAAAAATTGAATTGTATATATAATACAATTGATATATAAAAATATAATATATCATATAAGATTAATTTTATATATTGCATATAATACAAAATGGTTAATGTTATAAAGTATATTATAGTTAATATAACATCGTAAATATCAAATGATGTTATTCGTACATATAATATAATATATTAATGATATATATACGATAATATATATACTACTTAATATATACCATATTATTTTCACTATATTACATGGAACAAATAAAGTATATATATACCATATACTACTTAATATATATATATATATATATGACAAAATAAAGTATATTGATATTGTGAAAACAGTTGATATAGAAAATATAATTTACTATATGTATTATTATATATATAAACTATTTACTATAATATAAATACTACATAATATATACTATATTATGTTCACAACACTATATATATTATTACATATATAAACTATTTACTATAATATAAATACTACTTAATATATACTATATTATTTTCACTATAATATATATGGTCAAAATAAAGTAGAATGCATATATATGCTTTACACTAGATATACTATATATTATATGTACTATATGTATACATTATATACTACAATATTATATATATATTATGTATTATATGGGCTATATATATAATCAATTATTTTCATTATATACTATAATATATTTTCTATATTATTTTCACTATAATATGTAAGGTAAAATAATATTATATCTATATTTAGTTGATATATATATTTATATATACTATATATTGTATGCACCACATGTATGTACTAAATACTACATTATTACACATATATATAACACTGTATATTACATAGGATATAGATATTATCAATTATTTTAGTTATATACTCTAATATATATTGTTTATTATTGTTTTCACTATATATATATTTATTTACTTTGTATTATATACACTATATATTACTTTATATTATATAATATATCTAATATTTTAATTTTATATATATTAAGCACCTTTTTTTTTTGTCAAAACTATATAATTTTAACATAAAACTACATAGTTTTAAGTTGTTTTATATAATATATTTTCTATTTATATGTAACCCTAAAACCTAAACAAAACCTTAACTTTTTTTAATGCTCCACTTCACGCCGCACACTTAACCTCTCCTGCTGCCTCTTCCTCTCACAACTATCCACCACATCTCACAACTATTACCAAGTAAATCAATTTGTCATTTTTTTTTGTTTTAAGTTTTGAGAACTCATTTTATTTTTTTAGTTTTTAGTTTAAGTTTTCGTAGTTAGTTTAGTTTTGGTTTATTTTGAGCAGTGGGATTTTTTTTAAATTTTCAGTGAGGTTTTGTATATTTTTGAGATATATAGTTAGAAATTAAAGATAAATTTTATTATAAATTTAAATCTAAATTTGAAATATAAAATTTACTACAAATAAATTTAGATTAAGATAGAAAAATTATAAATTTTATGATTAAAGAAAATAAACAAAAAAAAAAAGCAACAGTCTTGCAAATTAATTAACATGATGGAATTAGAGAAAGTTAATTATATGCTTTTTCATTTTTTGTTTAAGAGAAAGTGGAAAGGAAATTAATTAACATGATGGAATTAGAGGTATATTGCTGACATTCTTTTAGAGGTATGCTTTTTCATATTTGAGGTATATAGTAGTATACTTTATTTGTGGTTGTTTTTTTATTTGGATGTTAATATAGTAGCATCTCACATATAAAGCATAATATAGCATTTCACATTTCACATATTTGGTTGTTAATATAGAAGCATTTCACATATTAAACATACTGTGATTGTTTTTTTATTTGGATGTTAATATGTTATATTAACTAATATAGTAAACATTAATATTAGTAACTTATAATTTATGATGGATCTTTGTTTAGGATATCATGTCAACTTTTGAAAGCATTGAAGGTGTAGAAAGTTGTAAAAATGATAGTATAGTGTCTCCATTAATTGAAAATAGTGTTTTGGAAACACCTATCACACCTACCCAAAAACAAACTCATGAACCCACTAATAATAATCCACCTACATCATTGGGTAGTAGAAAAAAAAAAGTTAACCTCTTCTATTTGGGAACACTTTGAGAAAGTTCATCGTGATGGTGAAGATTGGGCAATTTGTAACTATTGCAAGTCAAACCTCAAAGCAAAATTGTAAGAATGGTACAAAGCTTTGCATAATCATATAGAAAAATGTAGGAAAAAAAATCGAAGTATAACTCAATGTTTAAAAAGGCAAAAACAAATTATTGTAGAAAAAAGGAATGATGAGAAGGTTCAATTTAAAAATTTTACATTTGACGAAGAAAAATCAAGAAAAGAGTTAGCATGTGCAATAATTTTATATGAATATCCTCTCTCAATTATTGAGCATGTTGGGTTTCGAAGTTTTATTGGTAGTCTTCAACCCATGTTTAAGATGGTTTCTCGAAATACTATTAAGAAGGATATCTTAAACATTTATGATATTGAATTTGAAAAGTTATATAAAGTATTAGAGAAGCTTCAGAGTCGTATTACCATCACAACTGACATGTGGACATCAAATCAAAAGAAAGGTTACATGTTTGTTACTGCACATTTCATTGATAAGTCTTGGGTGCTACAAAATCGTATCTTGAGGTAAATTAAATTATGGATTCTCATTATTTGACATGTACTAACTAATATTACTTCGAACTTACTTATATATTAATTTTATATTGTTTATGATTTTATAGATTTGTTTATGTGTCAACTCTCACACCAAAGAAGAGCTTGCAAGGAATTTGATGGAGGCTTTTACTAAGTGGAATATTGAGACCAAGATTTCTACAATAACAGTAGATAATTGCTTTTCTAATGATGGTATGATTCATATTCTTGTGGACAAATTGTATGGTGATCTTTTATGTGATGGAAATATCTTGCATATGAGATGTTATGCGTATATTTTGAATTTTGTGATGAAAGATGGGTTATCAATTATTGATAATGCACTTATAAAAATTAGGGATAGTGTAGCTTTTTAGGAAGCTACTCCACATAGAGTTAAAAATTTTGAGAAAATGGCAAAATAATTAAAAATTTCTCATAGAAAAAAGTTGAGCCTAGATCATTGGAACTCAACTTACTTAATGTTGCAAACGACAATTTCATATAAAGAAGTCTTTCCTAGGTTAAAAATTAAGGGAAAACATTATACATTTGTGCTTGCAGAGAATGATTGGATAATGGCAAAAAAAGTTGCAGAAAAGTTGGAGATGTTTTATTCTACCACCAAATTATATTCGGGAAAAAAAGTATCCAACTGCAAATTATTATTTTTTATTTCTATTTGTTAAATTAGAAATTCTTTGGTTGAATGGATGGGTTCTAGTGATGAAGTTATATGTGCAATGTCTAAGAAAATGTTTGAAAATTTTGAGAAATATTGGAATGTTGTTCATATTGTTTTGGTTGTGGATGTGATGTTGGATCCTATATATAAAATGAAGGTAGATGAATATTATTTTCCAATGATTTATGGTGATAATGCAAAAGTTGAAATTGAGGAAGTTAAGCAAACTTGTTATAAATCACTTGATGAGTATCAATCTAGGGCTTCTAAGCAAAAATATGGTCCTTATAGTTTTCCTTCTTCAATTCCTCTATTTACTAGTAATAATTCTCAAAAAAGGATATGAATGATTTGGTGGAATTTCTAAATTCTTCCTCTAGTAGTACTTATGTGAAGTTTGAGTAAGATCATTATTTGGAGGAACCAGTTCTATCTTGGAGTCTAGATTTTGATATTCTTGGTTGGTAGAAGACTAACGGGTTAAAATATCCAACTCTACAAATGATCGCTTGAGATTTTTTAGCAGTGTTTGTGTCCACAGTTGCATCTGAGTTTGCCTTTAGTACCGGTGGAAGAGTTGTTAGTCTCCATCGAAGTAAACTTTATGAAAATACTTTGGAGGCATTGATGTACTCTCAAAGTTGGCTATGGGCAAATATTGAAGGTAATATGATAATTTTCATTTTAAATAGTAAAATTAGTTAAATGATTTTATTGCTAATATATATATTTTTAAAGATTCTTATTCAAGTTTAGACTCAAATTATTTATGCTCGGTTGAAGATGATGTTGATTGTTGATATGCTTCAATTTTTTAATGGATCATTTTACCTTGTGAGTATATATGTATATTTATTTTTTTAATTATTGATAACATATTTTATTTTTAATGCACAAGTTTCATTGATGATTTTATTTTTTTTAAAGGTTGATGAAATATTGAAGATGAAGAAGATGATGTTGTGAAGACTTGGAAGTTTGAATGCTCATTGGATAATAAAATTTTTAATTGTGTATTTTTTTATATTTATTGTATTTTATTTATTAGCTTTTTAATTATAATGTTGTATTATGTTTAATTATAGAATTATAGTGTAAAATTTATTTAGTAAAACCGTAGTATCATTAAATTTAAATTTTAATTATTTAAGTAAAGATATTACAATTATATAATTTATAGTTTATTATATTTTAAATTTATATCTTAAAAGAGTATTTAAATGGATATCGGGTAGTAACGGGTAATAATAAACGAGTTTGAGATTGTTACAGATAATGAATACATATTTATAATCGGATTTGGGACATGTATAAGTATTTTAGAATTAATTGGGTTCGAAAATGAGTAGGACACTTTTCACGGGTATCCTACCCCTTGCCACTCTTAAATGTAATAAGCAACATTTATACAAAACCTTTATTACCACATGACCATACACAACTAACACATCCACACATACGTACTATACCCAATAACCCTTATACAATTACCATGTCCAATCTCAAGACCTAGCTCAGGTCTTTCATCAATCTCAATCTCAAAACTTAGCTCTGCTCAATTTCATCAATATATACATTATCAACATTAACTTTCTGGATAAATAATTGTATATGGTGAACAAACACACAATATCTCTTTACTTTTTACTTTCGCATTATCATATCCTTCCCACTTTTATCATATTTACTTTTTCCCATAAATTTCAAAATTTTTAGCTATTTTCCACATTTCCTTTCTCATCACTTATCACATTATTCGTTCTCATCTTTTCCAATCATATTTAACATATTTCACATTTTACACATTAGGTACATAACAAATACATTAGTCATTCTACAATGGCTCATCTTTTTATACTTCATGCATTAAGCGCACCCTTAATTATACAATGCACATATGCTATCCAAATAAAAATGAAAGTAACATAACATATTCACAAAGTCATAATGTATAATGCCAACTACAATGTTATTAAAACAATATGTATCAAAATCCCAAAATCCTAATTAGCATCTTTTGGGCTTCCTTGACCTAAACATACATAATCTAATAACAAGCAACATTATTTAATTTAAAATCACTTCCATATTTAATTTATATCAAACTATAATTATTTATATAATTTCTTTCAAAATCCCAACAATACCCTAATTTCACCACTTACTACCCTTTTTCAAAGTTCACCCTAACCAACTCTTTTCCATCATTCAACTATAAAATCATTACTTATTCAACCAAATAATCTTAAAACAACTTATTTTTACAATTATAACAACCTCCTTACAAAACCTTAATTTCACATAACCTCCCCATAACCCTAACTTCACCAATTTCCAACCTTAAAATTGTAACATATATATTAAAACAACATTAAATTAACCCATTACAATAATTATAAATACCCCTACACTAAATTTTACATATTCATCCTATAACCCTACTTTTATCAATTATTCCTATCTCAACAAATTGATCTTCAAATAATCATATATCCACTTTGTTAACTCCATTACTATTAATTTTAACAATTTAAATGAACTTTCTCTCACTAACTCAATCATACATAATCATAAAAATTCAAGAAACAAGCTTAAGGAAGAAACTATTGACTTGAAATCTTATTTAATTTTCAAAATTACTTTGAATCCTATGAAATCTTTGTAAATTTTGGAATGTTTAGAAGAAATTCTCTCTCTCTCTCTCTCTCTCTCTCTCTCTCTCTCTAATCCTCAAATTCGGCCATGGTAAAAAAAGGAAGAAGAAGATGACTCTTTTGATTTTCTTTCTTAAATTCCCATCCACATATATTAATTTATTAATTACTTAATTAAATATTTTATTATTTCTCTCTATTTTTCTTATCCACATATTTTATTTCCCTTCTTTGACTTTTTCTTTTCTTTTATTTATTATTATTATTATCATTATCATTTTCCACCCATAATTATATATATATCATGTATACTTTTTATATATGTTTTGTATATCTTTATGCATATGTATATATCATGTATATGTTAAGTAAATAATATGTAGTTAATGTTTATAGTGAGTATATATTAGGTATATACATTTTATATACTATGTATTTACAATATATATCTTAGATATTATATATATATATATATATTATGTATATACTATGCATATACCTCTCTCAACACTCTAATTAACCCTCCATTTAATATAATCTCTCGTATTGTTTAACTTCATCCCTATTTATTTTTTTAGAGCCAAATCCCTAGTGCTCCATGCTTTTATCCTCCCAATGGTTATTTTGTGATCTTTTTGGACTCTAGCAATGATGCACTGAGAAAACAATTCAGATTTTCCCTTACATCATCAATGTACTGCCTAGCAAGCGATTTTGAAAAGAGGTAATAGTTGGTGTGGACTCTTGTACATGTATGTTTCAAATTGGTTGTCCTTAATTGGAATGTTTCATTACCTACTTCCTTTATATCTAGTATGCCTACATATAGTCTAAATTTGCAGGTTTTATCCTTACAAGGTTTTATCCTTACAAATAACAACAACTCTTACTTTATCATTTTTTTCAAACATATTTGAAATCTATGTTTTATGCTCCATCTTCTTATAGCCTCCTTAAACTCATTCCTATCCCAAAATAACATACCCTTGGCAAATATTGGATGCTCAAGGTCTCTTTTAAAGTTAAATTCAGGAAATGATTCTTTTTCTTCTTCCCCAGATTCTTGTCCACTATTCAACTCATCATTATTTCCACAGTCAGAATCTACCTCTTGTTGACCATGTGCATGGATTTGTGCTTCAGGTTCTCTTCTTGACATACATCCCACATTAGTAGGTATAGAACTTGCTTCATTATTCATACTCTCATTAAACATCTCAGCAAGATCATCATCCATGCCAACTAGATTGTATTCATCATCCTAAGAATTCAAATCATGCTCAAAATTGTTACTTTGCTCAGAATGCACATCATCTTCAAAATGCACATCATGTTGAGGATCAACATCTTCACGTCTTGCTTGATTTAAATTATCACCTTCAATTTCTTGTCTAATCTCAGAAGTCGTATTAAGCTCAAAGTTGAAATCAAAGTTCATATCTTCAATGTTGAACTTAAAGTTCATGTCAATCATTCCTTCATTTTGTACACCCTCATCTGCTACATTTTGTATTTCCTCATCCACTGCACTTTGGACCCCCTCATCTGTTGAACTTTGAACTTTCTCATCTCTTGTATTTTGTGCTCTATCATCTACCCCATTTTGGCCTCTCTCATTTGTTGCATTTTACACTCCTCTATCTGCTGCACTTATGAGGCTCTCATCTCTTGCATTTTGTACTCCGTCATCTGCCCCATTTTGGCCTCCCTCATTTGTTACATTTTGGACTCCCCCATCTACTGCACTTTGGAGTCCTTTGTTTATTACTTTTTGGACTCCCTCTTTTGATGCACTTTGGAGTCCTATATCGGCAACATTTTGGACTTCTCCTTCATATGTAACAATGGCTAATTCAATATTTCTAGATGTTCTTGCTCTCTTTCTACATGGTTTAAGTATATTTTTAGGTTTATGTTATTCATTTGCAATCTCTTCAAGAGTAAAATCTATTACTTTCCAAGGTTTTTTCTTTGTGTTGAGTTCTGCAAGAATTTGCTTCTTAGTTAAGTAATCAATATAGGCATCCACTTCCTAAGCAATAATAGCATGAGATGCCATTTCCAAAATATGAGAATCATTCTCAAGTGGCCTAATTCCAGCATTAAAATCCTTATCTAGTTGCCTCCACCAATATCTCATCAATCCCCTTACACCAATCTTTCGCAGCAAATCATTTATACAAACCAAAGCTATCCTATCATCACAACAGTCAAACATGTAGTGCATCTCTCCATTTATATAACTCTATTCCCATATATCACCACTGTGATGTATATTTATTGTTAAACACTCACTTCCACCTATAAAAAAAATAACAAATAAATAAGTGGATTTCTATATACTTTAAAGGTTTAGGGTTAAGGGTGGTAGTGGTTTCTATATACTTTATTGTATAAAACTTGCAGTTTATATGTTACTGAGGGGACCACAATATGCATTATCTTTATACATTAGGGACCATGATTTACATGTTAACTTCATCTTTAATAAATGCATGTATCATATTTTCAAATGAGATGCATGCCAATTGCATGAAAATACTATTTACCCCAAAAGCCCCATGCACTAACAAACACAAAAAATCGATTTTATACTAAAAACCCTAATTTTCTTTAATCCCAAAAGTGACAGAGTGTATTTTATATTGCAAGTCAAACCCAACAAAGAAACAAAGAAATATACTTTTTTTAATTTCATAATACGTGCACTTCCTGTCGCCATCTCGAATTGCAGGTTTACCACCACTAAGTTGTTCTCTTCTTTTGGTCCACCTTCTTTTACACCTAACTGGGTGCAAAATAATGTTCAAAGATAACAACTTTATGCTTTATAAGTAGCAGTGCCGGTATACTTTGAGGAATAATATAAATATCTATGAGATTTTATCCTTTGATTGGTATAAAAATACATAAACAAAAAGAGAGTTGTAGAGAGAGAACGAAAACTGAAGATAGATGAATTGAAAGAGTCTGAAGAGCACCTAGTCGATTGTTGTTGGTGAAAATGAAGAAGTGATGGAAAATTGGCACGTGGAAATTTTTTGTGCGTGAAAAGGTGTAGTGAGAGATAGTGGAAATCTGACGTAGAGAAATGACATGCAGCTGATACAGCTCCTAATCAGATTTCCATTAGCTTCTTGGATGGCAGATGGATGGAAGGGTGAGAGTGGGAGTAAGGAGTGTATTTTAGTGATCACGATAGGAAGATTTGACAATGGAGGACGAAAGTGTGCGTTAGTGAATTCCTCAGGGATGACCGACGAAATTTACCCCCTGTAAAAATGAAAACTGAACTGTTTTTGGGTTATTTGATGTAATTTCATCTTTACATCAAATAACCTGTTTACAATTCATATTTTCAAATATACAGCAGTAACAAATTTTCAAACATACGTTGGTTATTTTTTGTAATTTTTATTTTGTAATTTTTATTTGTATTTATATTTTATTATTTATAAATATTTTATTGTTATTATATTCTTAATATATACAAAAAATATATATGTAATATTTACATAATATATATACGATACATACACAGTAAACAATAGCATATACACAACATACATCAAACATACACACATCATCTACATAGAATTTATACTATTTATTTAATATTTTTTAAAATTTTATATACACACAACATCGACATAATATACAAATAATATACACACAATATACTCAAAAAATATATAGCATAAACATAATATCTACACATTATTTATAACATCTCCATAATATACACACATCATACATGCAACATCTACACAATAAAATTAATATTTTTTCAAACTTTTTTTATATGTATAATATGTAAAATTTATTTAAAAATAAATTTAATAATTTATATATATTATTTTTATAATATTTTTTGAGTGTTATTTGTTATTTATAATTAAAATTAAAATTTTTCTTTATAAAAAATTAATAAATTTTATTGGTTGAAAATATATTTTAAAATATTAATTTTTATTGTTTTATTGAAATATATTTATTTAATAGTAAAGTTTGAAAATAAAAATAAAAATTTATAGTAAAATATTACTTGAAATGAGAGATAATGTATTTTTGAAAGAAAAAAATTTTGTTTTAATAGAAAGTGAGATATTTTTAAAATTTTGACCTAAGTTTTTATAAAAGTGTAAATGTTTTTTTATGTAGTATTTTTGAAAGATATTTGTTTTTATAGGTAATTTTGTAGATATCCCTTTCGTGTATGGTTGCCTGCCACTTTAGTGTTTTAAAAGGAGGAAATTACATGAAATACTTATTTTTCCTCTTAAATTATATTTATACAATCAATTTTTTTTTTTTACATTTTTACATTTTTACATTTTCTCTTCACATTTTTATGGTTAATGGCGAAACCAGAATTCAACTGAGTAAGATCAAAATTTTGAATATAAAAAATTTTCATTCAACATATAAATTCATTGAGAATAAATTTTTTAAAAAATTGAATAAAAGTGCTTTAACATTATAGTAGTGCAACAACTAAGTTTTATTTTTACTTTGCAAATGATTGAGAGGTAGCAATTGTATTCTATAAGTTTGCATATTTTAAAAATGTTATATAATATGTTTATTTTCAATTTTTACAAAAATATCTTTATCGACATAACACACTAAGCAATTTGCAAGAAAATCATCCCCATCTTATTATGCAAATTCATTTTGATAGTGTTCATTGCTAAAAAAATCTCCTTCAACATTAGAAATTGCAACAAGTAGTATTAAAGTTAACTTAACAAGCAAATATACTAAAGAAAACACAATGTCATATTATGTCTGAACAATTTTATGTTGATTTAATTTGATTAATATAAATTTACATCCATTTAAATTTAATTTTTTATATTACAAAATAAAATTTATATATCGTTTCTCAATGAATATGAAAAACAAAAAAATCATTTCATTTGAACTTTTATTAAAAAAACATAATAAAAAAGTTTTGCTTTTACAAAATAAAATTCATAATACATTATAAAAAGAAGTGTATAATATATATAGACTGCAAGTCCAAGGGACTGTCCCATAAATGGATTCATTAGGGAATCTTCAGCAAATTTGATCATTATTTTAAGAAACAATGATAGGGAATAAAAGGCTAAAATTTTTCAATTCAAAGCCCACAATATAAGATTTTCTCTCTCTTTTCTCTAGAAACTCCCTTTTCTCTAAAGACATCTCACTTTCTTTGTTCTTAAAGGCCAACAATAGTCTTAGGTCCTTAGTTTTTCAGTGTAGTTTGGGTAGATTTGCTCTTCTTTAGTGTTTTCTTCTAGATCTGGTTCTAGGTGGCCTATTGTTTTTGTCTCCAATGATAGATACTTTTTTCCTAGAGGCTCCACCTTGGTGATTGGGTGACTATGAAGGCTTCACTTTCCTGTGAAGTGAGTGCAAGGATTCAAGGTTCACTATAAGAATATACCACATTACCAAAGGAAAAATCTGTTGGTAATTTTTATTTTTTTTGTCAGCAATTAGATTTACCGACATATTACTGATAGAAAATTTTGTATTTATATCTTTTGCCGGTAATGAAAATACTGATAAAATTAAATATTATTGGTAAATTACTGAGAGAAAATTTTTTGTCCATAATACTGATAAAAAATTCTATTGGTAATGCCGGCAGAATCTGTAAATTACCGAGAGAAAAGTTTATCGGTAATTATCGATAGAAAATTATGTTGGTAAATTATCGAGAGAAAATTCTGTTGGTATTACCGACAGAAAATGACTTTGTTGATAATTCTAACAAAATTAAATCTCGCTCATTTTATTGGTATTACTAACAAAATTTTATATCGGTAATACATATGCTGACAAACTATTTAAATCTGTCGGTAAAAAAAATTTTTATTATAAAATTTAATTAATTTTGAATTTTAAAATATATTTTTTTATTATTATTTTTAATTTTTATACTGTATATATAAAATGTATGAGTGAATTAAATATTAAAAAGAATAAAAAATATAAAAATAAAATTTGTATTTAAATAAAAATTAAATCTAATAATGAACAAGTATAAAATAAATGTACATAAAAATAATAAAAAATATTTAAAAAATATAAAATTAAAATATAAAGTACATATAAAAAAACTAAAATCAAGTAGAAGTGGGAGGCGGTGGAAGTGGAGGTGGAGGAGAACACCCGTATGAAACTATCTTGATAGATCGAAGGTCAATCACATTAAGTTGAAAATAAACTCATTAAGCTGCTGTTGGATCAACCTCCGTACCTCATTCTGCATCTGTTCCTGCATAATTATTAAATACCAAAAAATTTCTAAAAAAGTTATGTAAATTTTAAAGTTCTCTAAGAATTATTCTAGTTAATTAAATAAAATTTTTCTTTAATTTATTTTTATAATTAAAATTTTGAAATAAAATTTATCTAAATTTTTTTTAAAAACATAACAAAAAATTTTAAAATTCCCTAAAAAATTATATTTAATTAAAAAATTTTAAAAATAATTTTTTAAATAATTTTTATTCTGAAATTTATCAAAATTAATCAATTTTAGCTAATTTTTTATAAAAAAAAATCATAAAAACACCCAAAACAAATCTAACACCCTAAAATATTTCTATTTACTAAAAAATTTCTAAATATATAACAAAAAAATTTAAAATTTCTTAAAATATATTGTGCTTAAATAGATATATTTAAAACATTAATTTTTTTTTATAATTTTTATTCTGAAATTTATAAAAATAAATTAATTTTTTCTAATTTTTTTAAAAAAATTAAAAAAATATTCTGAAAAAATTTTACACCTTGAATATATTATGAAAATTTTAAAAATCTCTAAAATAATATTATGGTTAATTAAAATAATCTTAAAAATCAAACAACACACAATCAAAATATAAGTAATCAACTTAAACTACAACACTCACAAACCCAAAATAAAATATCAAAATTTTAAAAAAAACAACAAATTAAAAAATAAATAACAAAAATTTAACAAATATTACAAAATATCAAAAATTAAAAAAATCAAAATAAATACCTTCTTCTTCTTCTTCCTCTTCCTCTTCTTCTTGTTCAAGCAAAAAGCAAAAATAAAAAAAATAAAAAATACACAGAAAAAGGAACAGAGACAGATAGAGAAAGAGGAGAAATGAAAAAAATGGGGGAGGGTTGGCATAAATGGAAGAGGAGAGAAAAAAATTATTTTTATAGGTAAAATTTATCGAGAGAATTAAGTATCTGTTAGTAAATTTACCAACAGAAAATATATTTCGTCAATAATTTTACTGACAGAAATTATATTCTCTTAGTATTGACAGAAAAATACTTTCTCTTGGTAAACGTCTCAAATAATGACGATAAAATTTACATCCAACTAATTGAGTTGCGACTATTTATTTACCGAGAAAACTACTTTTTCTGCTGAAAAAATTATCGAGAGAAAATATATTCTATCGGTATTACCTACAAAAAATATATTTTAATAGTAATTTTACCTACAGAAATTATATTTTCTCGGTATTACTAGCATAAAATATTTTCTCTCGGTAATTTTACCGACAAAAAATACTTTCTCTCGGTAACTTTATCGACATAAAATATATTCTCTTGGTAAATTTTAATCAATAAAAATTTGATAATAATTCACGCTAAGTATTACCGACTCTTTGACATTTCTGTCGATAAAGTCTGTCGGTAATTATTAATGCCATTTGTTGGCGTTATTATTGTCGATAAAATATCTATCGGTAAATTTATTTTGTCGGTAATCTATCAGTGTATTTTTAAATTTGTTTTATTAATAGTTTCTCTCGATATTTTATCGGTATTACCAACAAAAAATTTTATGTCGGTAATTCGAGATATTCTTGTAGTGGTTATATCTAGTAATATTTTTGTTCTTAGAAGGATATCAATCTTCCTTTGAATTTCCACAAGCTGTTATACAGCCTTCTCTACCCCCTAAAATTTCCTTAGTCAGTGCTTCAAGTTATAGACTGGTTAGTGGATCTACATCCCTCCTTCATTCAGCTCTTTTCTAATGCCTTATCTGAGCTACTTTCCATTAGTCCCTGGTTAGGCTGTTTTGCCATCTTCTTCCCTCATTTCTTTATGCTATGGTATCAAAGGTTATTCGGGATTATTGGTTTTTGATGGTGTTCTATCACAGGGCAGCTGCCCTTGTTATTTCTATAGGCCTCAACTTCTATTTTAGGCTATTATTTGTAAGGGATTCTCTCCTTTTGGGTTAAGTTTTTAGAATTTAGGGATAGATTGGTGTATTTTCTGTATTTTGAGCTTTGGACCATTCAGGCTCCTTGTACTGTTCCTTCATTAATGAAATCCCTCTTTCTACTGATAAAAAAAGGCTAAAATTTTCGCTTATTCTAAAGAATTATAACTTTATATCCAAGTGGCTAATGACACCTCTGCCCTTCAAAGGGGCTTTTGACCTTCTTGTTATAGAACAAATCACTTGTGTAGTGAACCCATAAATTCTATATCACTTAAAGTGTCTCTTTACTAAAGTTTTACTTTCCTGGACTTTTGAAGAATAGCAGCCCATGGCAAGAAGCGCTTCAAAGGGGTCCATGAACCACCCATGACCCCTCTAGTTTCGCCCTTGTTTATGGCATTTTATTGTTTTACATTTGAGCATGGGCTCGTAAGGCTCCACCTTATTCGCTTAACCCTTCTCATTTCTTCACCATCCTTTGTATAAAACCAATCATATAATCTATTTGGATATTTTATATAATTCATTAATTTCTTCTCAATCACAGAGTTAATTGAATATATGTAGTGTGATAGCCATGAAATTGAACCCAATTAATTTAAATGTATCTGTAGCACTTCTTGATTTTTGTATTCATAAGAACATGGATAAAGATTATTTATTATACATATTAATTGAATATTTCCTAATAAGTTTTGTTATTTTCAACAATAATTTTAGTTTTACTTTGTGAAAATGTTTTTTTTTTGTAATTTTGATTGTTTTTATTTGATTTTGGTATATATTTAATTTATTTTACGCTGTTGATAATTGTTTGGATTATTTTTATTTTGTTTTCTTTTTATTTAATGTTGATATATATACTTTTAGGCACGCTTCAATCAGCTCACATGTTAAAAACGTTGCAATTCAAATTATAAATTTTAGGAGCAACATTTTTATATTGTGTCAACCCATATTTAGACAAAAATAAATTAGCCCATATTTGGTCTGCATAACCCCAAATCCTCCAACAGTGTCCTATTCCACTTTCCACCTTCCCTCTCTGATTCCTAAAAATTATAATTCCCTCTGCTCTCTACAAATTGATCGGCGATCTACTGAGGTATGCTTCCATGTTGACCTGTCCTTATCTGATTTGTAATAAAGGTAGAAATGAGCACACATAATCATTTTTTATACACATAAATATGAGTTTAGGTTTATATTTTAATCTGAGTTCAGTTTAGGTGTATGCACATAATGATCTTAAATTTCTAATATTGATTTAGATCTAGTTCGTTCATAGCACAAAAGCTCAAAAGAGAAGTTCATTCAGAAGGCATAGTTCTTTGTAGCTTGAATTTTTATGCTTTTGCATGAGAAGAAATTTCATGTTCAATTTGTTTTGAATACTGATTTAGATCTAGTTCATTTTGATGATTGAGACTTTATCTGCTATTTGAGACAACTATAATGTTTTTATTTGTGCTTTTCTGCATTAAACTTGATTGAGATTAGAATCAGAACTAAATTGATTTGATTAGTAATACTTAGAATTGATTTGATCGTGAGAATGTGTATGAGAGAAACCAGTTATTGACTATACATTGCGAGAGCTAAAGCTAAGTTTTAACTTGTAATCTTTTATCGAATGAGAAAATTAAACCCTGCATTTCTAATGTCTTTTACTGATTTCTCTCTCTCTCTCTCTCTTTTATAAAATCTTCTTCTAATAGCAAATTGTAAGATAATGACTGAAGGTTTTGATCTATTGTCGATGTAACTGTGCATTTTTATCGCTATTGTATTTTTTGACGCTTTATAAACATCGCTACTAATTAGTTATCGTCAAATGTGTTTTTTGTCGCCTTTATTCTGATGACTTTACAGTTACTCATAGTATTGGCGACACTTTTGAAAGCGTCAATAACTAATTTAACGACGAAATTATTTTTGGAGTCGCTAAAGAGTAAAATTGTTGTAGTGTATGTTGCATGAGTTGTTATATTTGCATATTTTTAGTTTTATTCTATAAAAATGTTTCATATTAGACTTTGTAATTTCATTCATTTTTATTTGATTTTTGGTATATGTTTGGTTTATTTTATATTTTTTTTAAAATTGTTTTTTGGTTATTTTTTATTTGATTTTGGTATATATTTGGTCTATTTTACATTTTTGATATTCTATTTTGGCTGCTATTTTTGACATAATTATAGTTCTATTTTATGAAAATATTTTTTTTTGAGTTTTGTAATTTTGTAACTTTTTATTTGATTTTGGTGTATGTTTGGTTTATTTTATACTTTTGATATTACGTTTGAGTTGATTTTTGTTGCTTTTTATTCAACTGTGATATATATTAGTTAACTTTTGGTTTTTAATATTCTTTTTAGGTTGTTTTATTTGACTTAATTTTAATTTTAAAAATAGTACTTGTACATTAATGGTTGAAATATTTATATATTCATAATAATATTCAAACAAATGTGTTCTGTTTTTGTGTTTTTTTTATATGTCCATTGGCAAAGAAATTGTATCATAAAATTATTAATGAGGTAGCTCAAAAATAGAGACTTAATTGGGTATTGCCTTGGTTTATAGTTTTGGAATTATCTTTTCTTTTAAATTTGAGGAATTCAAAAATTAATTATGAAATATATTAAATATATACTTAAAATATATGCAAAATATACTAGGCTTATGTCAAATTTTATAAAATATAAAATTTTGTACTATGGTTTATGCAATTCAAAAATTAATTATAAAATATACTAAGCATATACTCATAATTGTTGCTGCCTATATATGTAGATGTCACCATACTGTAGTTAGCTTAATTATAGAAAAGAAAAAAAAAAGACTACTTTTTAATACTTCACATCTCATAGCAAAATGAAAAAATTTGCAACTATTGTGATTTTCATTGAATGGTTGTAATATTTTTTTAAATTATTATTTTAAAATATTTACACGAATTAACTATATTATTTATTAGAATAAATAAATGAATAAAATATAAAAGGTAAATGTTATTTGAGACATGCAAGAGAGGCACTTTTAAATAAATAAATAATTTGAGGTTTGTAACATATTGATAAAGAGATGGACCTCAATGACTCCAATCCAAGTTTAGGTTTGAGACACTTCAACTCTTGGGCCAGCAAAATCAAAGAAAGGATCGGACTCCAATGGAGAGCCTCTGATGCCTAAGCCAGTAATCGGGAAAAACTGAACTCTAGAAAAATAATAAAGAGCAATAGAATTCAAACCTCTTACCTGTGAAAATCTATACCTATTTATAGTTGGAAAGTGGAGATAATTTTTGCAAAGGCCAACGGATTTTGCATTATTTACTGAGAAACCAAACTCTATGAAAGGGTGGAAAGATCGATTTTTCATTTTGGAGAGGTATGAGGGATTTGAATGCCTGATGAAGTGGAGCTGAGATGGAAATTGGCCAAACATAAGAAGGGGGAATTTGCATGCTAATGACCGAGCTATCTTTGATAAGATATTGCAGGACATTCAGAGAGAGAAGCTGAATGTCTTGCACTTAATTGCAAGATACTTTCCTTTAAGGAAAGATCCAATTGAACCACGCTCTGAAGATCGGGTTAGTAATGCTTCTTTTTTATCTTGGTAAGTTTTTCTGGTAATAATATTCTAATTTTTTGTGTTTGTGCATAAATGGAGCGAAAAAGAGTGAAAGCTCGTGCAAAAGCCATCCAAAAAGCAAAGGCCAAGGCCTATAAAAGCATTCGAGCAAAAGCGCGAGATAAAAGAATGTGTGTGGATTCATCTAGAGGGAGGGGGGAGAACCTTCAAAAAAAAAAAAAAAGAGGAGAGAAAAAGAGAAAGGAAAAGGAATATCGACCAGTAAAGATAGTGTTCACCTGGTATCTCCTATCCGAACTTCACCATATCAGATCGGAGATGATCTTGCCCTTTTAGCAGGTTGGGGTGGAGGGACTCTAGGAGCCCAGAGGTAAGAAACTCATTATGAGGGTCCAAAAGTAGAGCATGAAGTAGATCCCAATGAACTAATTGAGACTATGGTCAAAGGGTTCACGTCCTGATACGGAAATGACTTTTCTATCAATAAACCAAAAATCGGGTACTTTAGTAGAGAATATTTGAGGAATATTTCACAGGAGAACAAACAATTATAAAATTTGAACCTGAAGGAATTATTAGATAGGTATCGAGCTAAAGTAACCAAGGTAATCAATTAAAACAAACCTGGTCATATTTGATGTTATGATGTATTAATTATATTGATTTTATTGGTTACACAGCATGACCTCTTTTGCCAGCATATGGGAGATCGATATACCGGTCGAGTCTAAAAAAAGAAAGAGATTGAGACAAAATGCCGCTTGGCCAGAGCAAAAAAAAGGCTATAGAGGTCGAGCTTCGAACTGAAAAAGTGAAGAAAGAGCTCAAGCAAGTGAAGGGCGATCTTGCCACTGCTCAAGGATCACTGGCTAAAGAGCAAGAGGCATTAATTGAGCTCAAAGGCAAGATGGACAATGAAATGGCAAAAAAAGAAGAAGCGTTAATTGAGCTCAAGGACATCATAGACAATCAAATAGCTCAAGGAATTGTAAAGTTTCAAGAGCTCGTTGTTGCTGAGCTAAAGAAAAGGTCTCCTGAAGGGGAGTTCGACTGGATATTTAATGTCGACCCCGATCAGATTCCTTATGAAACAGTTAACGTGGATGATGAAGAGGTCGCCACTCAAGACAAAGTTAGTGAAGATAAAATGAGTCTCTTCTTTTTTTTTTTTTTAGTTTGATAAAGAGGTGGATAGCTCGGTAATGAATTTTAGTACCGTGGTATGGAGCTTAGTGATTTTTTCTCTTTATAAATAGGTTGTATGAATGTATATGCTGGCACTTATATGTAATTTTTGAAATGAAAGGAATATATTTAGCTGAACCTTGTTTTATGTTGTGATAATGAAAAGTTGAGTATTTAATTATTTGCATAATTAGTTCGGTTTAAATGCTTCGGTGAATAACCCATAATTATTTAAATGCATCAGGGCATTGTAGTTATAAAGTATTGTAAGCTCGGTGTGCATGGCATGATGGGCTGTATTGTAAATGCTATGATCTCAGTATGTATGGCATTGTAAGCTATTCTGTAAATGATATAAGCTCAGTGTGTAAGGCACTGTGAGCTGTACTGTAAATGGTGTAAGCTCGGTATGCGAGGCATAGTGAGCTGAACAACTTGGTGTTCGTGTATTCATTTATGTGGTAATTTTAGTTATGTTTAGTTATAGAGAACTTATTGTAGAGGAGCTTTAATAAGGAAGCTTTTTATTTTTCATCTTACACTAATAGCCATTAGATTACATGGAAGATATAAGAAAAGCAAAAATACAAAAGCTTTTACCTATATCATTTCAACAAGATCATCTCCTGGATTTATTGAAAATATTTTCTCAAATTATAGGCGTTCCAAGTTCTTGGGATGTCTTTGCCATATGTAGTGTGTAACTTATATGCTCCTTGTAATATCCCAATGTGTGCCCTAGAAGTTTGGATATAATTGTTGTTTGATTTGAATTAAATGTATATATGTTTTTGCAAAGGAGATGATTGTGTTAATGGAATGTATATGTTGTATATATGTTAATATATATAACATATAAGTTGGTCAAATGGAGAGTCAAGGGAAGAAGATATTTTTAATTTGGGATGAGTGAAATTACTAATTAGGGCATGTGGATGAAGGGTAGTTAGAACAAGTGAGAAGAGGGTATGTTGGTAATTGTCTTTTTAGAATTGCTTGGTGGAGATTTAAAGAGATGATAATTTGACTTTTCTTTATCATCTTTTCTTCTTTTCCCTTATGGTGGCCAGCTCATCCAAAGACAAAAGGGAGCAAGAGAGCAAGAGAGGATCTTGAAGTTCTAAGCTCAAATTGAAGAAAGAATCAAAGGATTGAGTTGGAGATTTGTGAAATTTCTTCAATTAAAGTAAGTACTCTCTTGTTTTCCTTTGTTCTTTATGAAGTGGTGTTTGAAGTGAGTTTTGAATTGTTAGTAATATGATTAGTTGTGCTTGTGATGTGTTTTTAAGTGTTGAAAGTGATTGTAAGTAAAGAAGTTATATTATTATTGATATTGGAAGTGTTGGTTTTGGTTTGAAGATGGTAAGTTAAGAGTGATGTTGTTTTTTAGGGTTTTGAAATAGTAAGAGATTGAATGTGTTGTTAATGTGCAAATTGTGATGAATATGTAAAATATGTGTTTAGAACATTGATTACATTCATTTGAATTAAGTTATATTGTGTATAATGAAATTGAGTGCAACCAAAGGAGATTTGGACATGTTTAGGGTTTCAATTCATGAGTGACACGGCCAAAAGCAAGGAGAGACACGGCCAATTCATGAGTGACACGGCCAAGCCAAGGAAATTTGGGCCGTGTTGGATTGATTTTGGAGAGACACGGCCGTGTCCCATGCCCGTGTTTGTTACTGCCAAATTTGTGTTGAGAGACACGGCCACAAGCTTGGCCGTGTCCCTCAAATGTGTTAGTTAATGTTTCTATTCTTTGTTCTTCTTGCATTGTTTTGATTCTCCAAAGGTATTTATGTACCTAAACCTAAACATAAACACTTTAAACACACTTAAAACAATAATGATCCAAACAAATGTATGTGGAAGATTCTAAATCCATGAATAATGTAAATTGTTATGTGTATATATATGATGAAATAGGAAATGTGGAATATATGATGATCATTGAAAAAGTATGTGCAATGCCATTGATTGTGTATACTTGAGTGAGGAATTGATCAATGTGAATCTTGTGAATGGTAATGTGTATATGAATAATGTACTTTGAAATGCTATATTAATGAGGCTATATGTATAATATGAATGGAGATATGAAATGATATGAGGCCATTGTGATTTGGCTATGATGATTCCATTGAAAGAAAATAAGGCATGTTTGCCTAATTGATGATGAGAATTGAGAATGAGATAATAAATGAATTGTGTGTTTAATGTGTTATTCATTTTCAGAGTTTTGTTGTTGGTGGCATGCCTATTGGTAACATTCTCTTGAAGTTAGGTTGGATTTGATCCTTGAAGCCTAATTGAGATGTTACAACCCTTGAAGCTAGGTTGGGTTGGTTCTTGAAGCCAAGTTAGGTTGAAACTTAGCATACTTTGTTCCCCTTGAAGATTGGTTGAACCTAATCCTTGAAGCTTAGTTGGGTTTATGATAATGATAAATGTGATAATAAAACCAAAGCACTAACTCTGAAAATTGAATGGCATATTAGAGTGTTTTGGGCCCATGCTTGTCTTTGTATATAATGTGATTCTTGAATGGTAAAATCAATGAAACTATGAAGATGTAATATGAATATTGTTATGACATTGAATGTAGTATGATGTGGTAATGTGATGTGCTTCTATGTGTATGCTTTATGAAATATAAAGGTGTGATGTTAGCTTTTCACTTATGATGTTAACTTTATGATTTAGATGTGTAACATTACTTTGCCTTAAAGTATAATGTTGGTATATTTTGTACTACTATGCCGATGGCTTAGCGCGATAGTGTTTGATATCGCAGGTGACAGAGTTGAACCTGAGAGCTCCTCGAGACCAAGTGAGACTAGACATTGAGGATTTTTCTTTTGGGACTTAAAGATCAGAGAAGTGCTGCCAATAATGTATATATATATTCTATGTTTTGTAAACTTTAATTTATAACATATTTGTAATAACTTCCGCTGTGAATTATTGAACATTTTATATATAGTGTCTTTTGGATTTCTTTTATTTGTTTGAGGTTGGTTTCACTTATTTACAAAGATATTTGTTGTCTTTTAAAACCGTGGCATTTTCTATATTCAGTATACGTATATTATGATCGTTTAAGCATGCTTGGTACGTATACAGGGTATAGAGGTGTTACACTGCTCCCTTCAAAACCTCAGCTACCCTGTAGGGTCCTTCCCAGTTCGCTCCAAGTTTTCCTGATCCAGCAGATTTGTGTGTAGAAATGGTTCTTCTCAAAACCAAGTCTCCTTTGATAAGTTGTTTAGGATGAACTCTTTTGTTATAAAAATTGGCTACTCGATTTTTATAAGCTTCAGCTCTGATCCCAGCTTGTTCCCTTTTAAACTCCAACATGTCAAGGTTGTGCCTGGAATCCGATTCTTGCTCTTCTGAAAAATTAAGGACTCTGGCTGAGGAAATTCTAATTTTTATTGGAATAACCGCTTTAGTGTCATAAGTCAATGCAAAGAGGGTTTCTCTGGTGGAAGTTTATGGGGAAGTGCAGTATGACACAAGATATTATACAACTCTTCTGTCCACAAACCTTTGGCTTCATCAAGTCTTTTCTTCAATCCCATTAAAATCGTTTGATTTTTTTATCTCAGCTTGACCATTAGTTTGAGGATGGTAAACTGAAGTGAACCGAAGGTCAATCTTAAGCTCCGTGCAATATTTTCTGAACTGCTTGCAATCAAACTTTTTACCATTGTCAATAATTAATGTGTGAGGGATGCCAAACCTAGTAATGATTGCATTTTTAAAGAACTTAATGGTTGCCATTGGAGTAATAGAAGCAAGAGGCTCCGCTTCAACCTATTTAGTGAAGAGGTCAACTATAACAACCAAGAACTTTCTCTGAGCTCTGGCTTAGGGAAAAGGACCTAAGATGTTCATCCCCTATTGAGCGAAAGACCATGGGCTTTAGATGGGCCTTTGTTCAATGGTAGGCAAATGCTGCAGGTTGGCATACTTCTAGCATTTTTTCACTTTTCAACTAAAATTTTTGCATCAACATTCATGGATGGCAAAAAATAACCTTGTCTTAATGCTTTTTGAGCTATAGCCCGAGCTCCTTCAAGGGCATCACATATTCCTTCATGAATTTTCCTTAACAAATAGTTACCTTTTTCTTCAGACACACATCTGCTCTATGGATGGGAAAATGATATTTTGTATAATAGCCCTTTATGAATGCCATACAAAATAAATCTTTTAAAAATCCTCTTACCTTCCACTAAATCCTCTGGCAATTCACCAAGATCAAGAAATTTGTAAATTGGAAGTCTCCAACCCTTAATTGGTTCAACTGTTATGATTAATGAAATTTCATAGCCCGGGCTATGAATAACCTCAAATAGCACTCCTTGTTTAAGGACTTCCTCCTTATTGGCAGCAGCCTTAGCCGGCTTATCAACTTGTTCATTCTCTGCATGCACGATCTGGTGGAATTCCCACACACAACTACCCTTTTGAAGAGTTGCCAAAAGGTCGGATATGTGTTCTTTATATCGTACCATGTTTGGTTCTCTTGCTTCATATTTTCCAATTAACTGACTAACTACTAACTGAGAATCAGAATATATTTTCAAAAATTTTGGTCGAACTTCTAGACCAAGTCTCAACCCCAGACAGATAGCTTTATAGTCGGCTATATTATTTGAAGCTGTAAAATTAAGCTTTGCAATATATCTAATTTGTATTTTTGCCATACTTCTAAGGATTGCTCCAATACCATCTCCATCAATGCCTGAAGCTCCATCTACATTAAGAGCCCATGCTTCTTTAGAGGCTAACTCAGAGGGCTGTTCATATAGCTCCGTGATAAAATATGTCAAGACCTATACCTTCATAGCCTACCTTGGCTCATATCTAATATCAAATCTACCTAACCATACTGCCCAATATGTAAGGTACCCTAAAGTTTCTGACCGCTGAAGAATTTCTTTAAACACGAGTTAGTTCGTACAATGGTGGTATATGCATCAAAGTACGAAATAAGCCTCTCTAAAACAGACCGTAGAGCTAGGGCTAAATTTTTTTTATAGTGAGTACTGCAGTTTAGCCCCTTTTAAGACATGATTGGCATAATAAATAGTGTATTGCTAACTATTTTCTTCTCTAATTAAGACTTAACCTACACCGACGGGCAATGCTGAGAGGTACAAATAGACTTCTTCCCTTTGAATGGGTCGGCTAAGCAAAGGGGGCGAGTTCAAGAATTGCTTTAGCTCTATAAAGGCTTGTTGACATTCTTCAGTCCATTAAAAGTTTTTCAAGTTCTTCAAGAGCTTATAAAATGGAAGACATCTCTTAACTGAGCATGATATGAATCATCCCAGAGCTGTAATCCAGTCATTCATTTTCTACACTTCCTTAATGGTCTTAGGTGGCTCCATTTCCATTACTGCCTGTATTTTTCCTAGATTAGCTTTGATGCCTCATTCTGATATGGTGAACCCTAGGAATTTGCCTGACTAAACTCCAAATACACATTTTTTTAGATTGAGCTTCATGTTTACTCATCGGAGTATTGCAAAGACATCTGCTATATCTCAAGAGTGCTCGGCAGAAGTTCGAGATTTGATAATCATATCATCTATATATACATCTATAGTTTGACCTATTTGACTCTGAAAAAGTTTGTTAACAAGTCTTTGATATGTGGCTCTTACATTTTTTAGACCAAATGGCATGACTCTGTAACAATAAGTACCCCTGGTTATGATGAAAGAAGTTTTACTTTAGTCCTCCATTTTTAGAGGAATTTGATGATACCCAGATGAAGCATCAATGAAATTGTATTCTGCATAGCCCGTCGTAGAGTCAACAAGACGATCTATGTTAGGGAGTGGATATGAGTCTTTAGGAGACATGCCTTGTTTAAGTCGATAAAATCTACAAACATTCTCCATTTGCCATTGGATTTTTTTGCCAACACTATATTGGACAACCAATCTGGGAATAAAATTTATTTGATGAAGCCCGCTTGCAGGAGTTTCTCAACCTCCTGCTCTAAAACCAACTATCTTTCTGGTCCCCTATTTCTTTTCTTCTACTTTACAGGGATGGCTTTGGAGTTTACATGGAGCTCATGCATCATAAGCTTGAGTGAAATGCCCGTAACATCAACTGAAGTCCAAGCAAAGACATCTTGATGTTCTTTTAATACTTGAGTGAGGGCGATTTCTTTCTCGTAATTGGACAAACTTGTAATTTTAAATATTCTATCTGATTCAACCTTAATCTCTTTTAGCATGTCAACAGGTTCAACATACTTATGATTATCAGAAAGATCAAGAAAATCCACTGGAAGTATCATATTAGCATCTTTAAGGAGAGTTGCATAAGAATCTCGGGCTAATTAGTGATTTCCCTTCATAATGGCCACTCCATGATGAGTTGGGACTTTCATAAGCAAGTTTTATATTGAAATATATGCATCCACTCCTACCAATAATGGTCGTCTGAAGATAGCATTGTATGTAAGGTTCATTTTTACTATCATGAAACAGGCTCGGCAGTTTCGTACATCTGGCCCATCTCCCAACTCTACCTCAAGCATGGAAAATCCTTGTACAAGTATTGTGTGTCTGGACAAACCAACCAATGGTGCACTAACAGGTCTTAATGCATTAGGTGACAAACCAAGTTTCGTATAAGCATCTAATGTCATAAGATTTATGGCATTGCCTGTGTCAACCAAAATCCTGTAAACCAAATAGTCCTGAATTATAACTTCTACTACAAGAGCATTAGTATGTAGACCAATGACAGAGTGTGAGTCTTCCAGATGAAAAGTAATTACTGAACTGCAAGCTTTTGATGTCCCGGTAATAGAAAAAACCACCTTGACCTTCCATTTTCATAAAGCACAAGTGACATCACAGTGTTCCCCCTGCTATAACATGTATTACTCCAGTTGGGGTCTTTCTAGAAGTTGCAGGGGGTTGAGAGCTCGGTTCACCTTGTTCACCCTGTTCGCTGGGAGAGGCAACGAACTGCTTCAACTGACCTGCTTGGATCAACCGTTCAATCTCTCTCTTTAACTTGATACAATCATTTATCTTATGGCCATGACCCTGATGAAAACTACAGTAAAACTCTTGATTTCTATTTGGGTCATCTTTCATTGGCAGAGGATAATTTACTATGATTTTTTATTTAAGCCAATGCAAGATTGTAGCCCTAGAAGTGATTATGGGTGTAAATTGTTCAGGAACTTGGGTGATATAGTAAGCACGGTTAGAGTAACGCTAGCTTGATGGCTTTTGAGAATGGGAAGTGAAGTGTTGCCTAAGAGTATTTTGTTTGAATAGTTTTGGAAAATTTTGGTTTGGAGGAGTTTCGATTCAACACCTCGAATTTATGAGATCCTCTAGAAGTTTTAGGTGCTTATTCTTGGTTTTGATGGGGGTGAAGCTCTTCCTATATTCGAGCACTCTCATCTACCCAAATATATTTATATGATCGAGCCATGAGCTCTACAAAATCTTGGGGTGGATTCTTACTCAAAGATTGTAAAAATTGAGCACATTCAATATTCTGGATTAATGTTTCCAAGGCTATTTCAAAGTTTACTTTTGGAATTTGGCCCACTGCTTCATTAAACCTATCAACATACTGTTGCAATGTCTCTTTAGATTTCTGTACAACTTTGAACAAGTCTGCTGAGGTTCGACCGAGATTGATAGAAGCCACAAGTTTATTTATGAAAAGTTCAGTGAATTGGCCAAAGCTATAACTAAAATTCGGTTCTAAATTCTTACACCATGTCTGTGCATTGCTAATGAGAGTTTTTGGAAAGAGTTTACACAAGGCAGCATCCGAAGTTGTATATAGCAGGGCAGTGTTGTAAAAACTATCAACATGTGAGCAAGGATCTGTGATTCCATTGCACTCCTTTAACTTAGGCACATGGAAACTCGGATAAATCTCATTGAGAATTTGCCTGGACAGTGGTGAATGAAAGGTAATGTCATATTGTAGAGTTGTAGCCCTGCGCATACGTTTTATCTTTTCGTCAACCAAAGCATTAACATTTGCTGCTGTCATCACTACTTCTTTTCTTTTGGAGTAAACTGGATCAGAGACTGTTATGTGGTTAATGAGTGTATGTGAAGTTGAATGTTCGGGTGAATAAAACTTTCTCCGAACCTTCTGTTCTGATTCATGGGATGTGTCTACGGTATCATATTGTTGTTAAGGCTCATAGCCGTATTATGGTGAATTATATGGGAGAGGTGTTTGATGAGTAGGTGGATGTGAAGGGGTTTAGCATGTTGGAGGAGGAGGAGGTTCATGTTCGGATAATGTAGGCTGTTGTGGGTTTCTAGTATCTTATTGTCGAAAAACTGCAATGAAATCTTTGAGCATGGATATGAGCTCTCTAATTGCTTGTTTAGATGGATTTGGGGATTGCAACATTGTGGAGGCTATTTGTGCTATTGGAACAAATGGTAGAGAGGGCTCGACAGGAGCTAATTCTGTTAAGGCAACAGATGGTCCAAGGAAAAAGGTTTCGGTTGGGGATTGTCCAGTTTGAGGATTATGTATTATGTTTTAAGATATTGGATATTGAGGTGTTTGTGGGGGTGGGGGTAATCTGTTGTTTGGAGTTTGAATTGAGTTCTATGAATCATGGATTAGATCTTGAGTCCTCTTATCCATTTCGAAAATCAGCTAGTCCACGCTTACCACACCACTGATGAAGGGATGGACTTCAAGGACTCCAATCCAAGTTCAAGTTTGAGACACTTCAACTCTTGGGTCTGCAAAATCAAAGAAAGGATCGGACTCCAGTAGGAGCCTCTAATGCCTAAGTTAGTAATCAAGAAAAACTGAACTCTAAAAGAAAAATAAATAACAATAGAATTCAAACCTCTTACCTGTAAAAATTTATACCTATTTATAGTTGGAAAGTGGAGATAACTTTTGCAAAGGTCAGCGGATTTTCAGGATGTGTTAGCATAGTGGACAAATTTTCCGAATGTGTTGGTATAGTGCTATTTGTCACGTCAAAGCACACTCTATCAAAGTTTGGCCATGTAATAAATCCAATCCATATACTTGAGTTTGGTATTCAAATTCGATATTTGAGTTCGGGTTAATATACATCACCACATATATATATTTTTTTATAGAATGTAACATATTCATAAAGAGTATATATATATATATATATATATATAGTTAAGAATAAAAACAACAATAAAAAATTGAGGTATTAATTTTTTTTTAATTTATAATTTGTTATATATAGTTAAGAATAAAAAACAACAATAAAAAAATTGAGCATTATTTTTTTTTAATTTATAATTTGTTGCTATGTGGTAAAATTCCAAGGTCATTTTTAATACATGAGGAGAGAATGAGAGAAAAGAAGTAAAAGAAAATATAATCCAGAAAATATGCTTCGAGAGAGAAAATGTAAGATAAGATAAAGAACCAGGGAAAAGTAGAAAGAAAATAGAGAAAAAGATAAAACTCAAAAGAAGAGCAACAGTCACAAACGAAAGGAAAAAAATTTGAGAAAAAAAATGATAAAAATAGTAACAAAACTGTTTATTTGAAAATGAAAATAAAAAATAAAAAAATTATAAATGAACAAAATTAACCGCCACAATTTTAAAAATAAAATTAAATATATGGAAAAGCATGTATTTTAATCTAAATTTAATTTAATTTTGAAAACATTAATCATATGATTTATGTATATTTGTATTTTATGATTTCAGTTTCAAGTTATAGTCCAAATACACCTTAATTGTGCACCTTTTTAAATGGACCGTAGAATTTATTTTAATTGAATTTTTACAATCAATAATATTTAATATTAACAATCAATTTCATTTATAAATTATATTATTTTTGTTAAAGTCAAATTTATAATTTTTTTAATTTAGTAATTTTAGAATTATCTCCAATACCATTATATTACAAGAGGAAATTACATCCTCAGGTTTCATTTTCAATAATATGGACCCGCAGATTTATTTTTCAAATTAACTTTTCAACATTGTTTTTCCTTTTTCCTTTTCTATTTTTGTAATTTTTTGTAATTTTTATTTTATTTTTTATTTAAAATTTTTTAATGGTATATTTTTAATATACATGTAAAAAAATTAAAAAAATTAAAAATATATACAACATATGCATAACATATATAAAATATACACTTAATAATATAAATTATATCTACAATATCTATCATATGTAAACAATACATCTATTGCATATCTATATAATATTTTTAATATTTATTTAATTTTTTATTCTCATAATATGCACATAACATTCACACAATATTCAATAATTTTTACATAAAATATACACGACTTATATAACAAATACATAATATATATACATATATAAAATATCTATAATATCTCCAAAACATACACAGAATATCTATCAAATATCTAAATAATATCTATAAAATGAAAATATACATGTGTTTTTTTTATCTTTTTCATGTGTATAATATGTAAAATTT
This sequence comes from Garcia nutans, assembly GCA_947685225.1. Lineage (NCBI taxonomy): Eukaryota > Viridiplantae > Streptophyta > Magnoliopsida > Malpighiales > Euphorbiaceae > Garcia > Garcia nutans. The sequence goes on from CANTUV010000017.1 coordinate 41,880,115, forward strand.
ATTTAAAAAATAAATTTAATAATTTTTATTAATATATTTGTATATATTTTTTGAGTGTTATTTATTTTTTATAATTAAAATTAAAATTTTCTTTCTTTATAAAAAAAATAATTTTTATATGCTGAAAAATAATTTAAAATATTAATTTTTATTATTTTATTATAATATTTTTATTTAATAGTGAATGTTGAAAAAAATAAAAATTTAAAATAATAAATTGATCATAGTGAGAGAAGAAATATTTTTGAACAAAAAAATTATTTTAATGAAGGATAAAGTATTTTTGAATATTTGCTCAAACTTTTTTAAAAATATGAATATTTTTATTTTATATAATATTTTTGATATAAAATTAGTTTTTTTTAAGATAGTTTTATAAATGTACCATATTACAAAGTTTGAGCCCTATAATAAAATATTTTGTAGCCTTTAAGAATTTATTCATGAATTGCTAAGACTTGTTGAATCAAATATCATAATTATATACTTTTTTTGATATTTAAAAAACAAATAAAAAATCAGTTGAAAGTAAATTTTTTTTATAATTTATTAGGTGATAATATATTAAATAAAAGAAATTAAAATGTTATAAATATTTAAATAATAATGATATAAATATATTGCTTTAAAAATTATTTTTTTTATTTTTAAAAAGTGAACATGCATATAAAATTTTCACAAAAAAATAATTTTCTTTTAAAAAAATAAATTGTTATTCGTCCAGATTTGGAAAGAGTATTTCTAAGAAAGTAAGAAATTTGCAAAAATTTGATGCTGGAAGGTAGAGATGAGCCCGCAACAAGAATCAGGAACAGAAAGCCTAGTAGAAGCAGCTTTAAGGGTCCTTAACACGGCAGACCCTTCTGAAAAGGCCTGGCTAGGTGACTCCATCGCTTCCCAATGGCTTCAAGGGACCATTTCGCAGCCTTACCTATCTTCCCTCGATCTCATTGTATCTGATCGCCCAGCCAGGCTTACCATTGTATGCTTAGACTCACATATACAAAATGCTCTTGGAATTGAACTTTGTGTATTTTAAATTCGATGAAATGCGTGAATGAAGTAGTAATAAAAATTTTGTTGCAGGTTAAGTTCATGGCACCAGGTTCAATGCCAAAGCTTGGGAAAGCTGGTAGTTTGCAGAGTAGGCAGGCCATTGTGCATAGCCTTGTTCATTCTGAAAGTTGGGCTATTGACTTGTCTTTGGTAGCCCCATTTCTTTGTTTTTCTTGGCAATTCTAACTATGGAGTCAATTTTAGTGGGACCATTTTGGTCCATTCGATGTTTTATATTTTGGTCTTGTTAGATCTAAATCCTTATGTTTGCCTCATATAATGTGTTTTGTCATCTCTATTATGACAATAATTGCCTTGTGTGCATGTGCAAATGAAAATATTGACTGTTCAATCTTGTGCTTGTACACATGCATAAAAGTTGAATTGGGATTGGTTTATTTTATTTTGCAATATCTTCAAGTTGAATTAAAATATTGATATCCATGAATATGTGATGAAAAGAATCAGTGAAACATATAAATACTTCACCAGTCACCTTTTTTTTTTTTTTCTGACGCCATATAGTAGCTCTAAAAACAAGCACTAATATTTTTTTTCCTTTTCTGCTGTATTTCCTGTTTTTTTTTTTTTTTTTGAATATTGCCAGTTGATTTCATACCTACATTTCAGGACATAATTGCTCGTTTTGGTAAAGAAGAAGCAATGCCAAGAGAATTCTTTACAGATTTTGTGAAGGTTGCTCAAGATGAGGGAAGGCACTTCACTCTTCTTGCAAAGCGGCTTGAAGAACTAGGTTCTTCTTATGGAGCATTGCCAGCTCAGAGTGGCGGATGCAAAGGGGTCCAGCATCCATATACATATATATATATATGTGTGTGTATTTATGTGTATATATATATATATGTATATATGTGTATATATATACACACATTCTTTTTTTATAAAATATACTCACACATTTATTTATATATTTTATAAATTTTATATTTTTGAATTTATATATATTCATTTATATATTTAAATTTAAATGAATTATATATATGTGTGTGTATATATGCACACATTTTTTTTAATAAAATATACACACACATTTATTTATATATTTATATATGAATTTATATATATTCATTTATGTATTTAAATTTAAATTTAAATTTAAATGAATTTGAATATATATATATATATGTATGTATATATATATCCACATATTTATATATATATGTGAATTTTTTATGTATATATAAATATATATATATTTAAATTTAAATGAATTATATATATAATTTAAATGAATTATATATGTGTGAATTATGTATGTATAATTTATATATATATGAATTTAAATGAATTTTATTTTAATTTAGAAAATTTTTACCAAAATTTATATATACATAAATAACCGACTACTCGTATATTATGTGAAAAAAATATTTTTAAAAAAATTAAAAATGAGGTTATTATAAAATATTTTTAAAATATATAAAGTTGTGAGATTTAATTATTATAATTATCATTTTTAAGTATAGTTAATCTAATAGTACCAATTAAATATTGAACTATTGTAATATTAAATATTCAAATTTATAGTAAAGTCATCTATATTTTTTTCGTAAAAATTTAGCTTTCTTTATAAATATGGATCTTGCATAGTGAAGTAAGAGAAGCCTTGAAGTATATGAAAGTTGGTAAAGCTTGTGGCCCGAATGGTATTCCTATAGAGGTTTGGAAGAACCTTGGAGAGGTAGGAGTTGTCTGGTTAACTAAACTCTTTAATGCTATTGCGAAAGGACGTAAGATGCCGAATGCCTGGAGGAAGAGTATCCTGATACTCATATATAAAAATAAGGGGGACATTCAATGATGTACAAATTATCGGGGTATCAAACTTATGAGCCATACTATGAAATTATGGGAAAGGCTTATTGAACACAGATTGAAAAAGCTTACAAGAGTTTCGGAGAATCAGTTTGGGTTTATGCCAGGGAGATCTACCATGGAGGCTATTTCTCTTCTAAGATGACTAATGGAATTGTATCAAGAGAAGAAGAAAGATCTCCACATGGTATCTATTGACTTGGAGAAAGCCTATGATAGAGTACCAAGAGAAGTGTTATGGTGGGTTTTGAAGAGGAAAGGAGTCAGCAACAAATATATCAACATCATCAATGACATGTATGAGAATGCATCCACTAGTGTGAAAACACCTGGTGGAGACACTGAGACTTTCCCCATTACTACCGGATTGCATCAAGGTTCGGCCATGAGTCCATATTTATTTACCCTGGTTATAGACGACCTAACCAGAAGCATACAAGACGATGTTCCTTGATGTATGTTGTTTGCTGATGACATTATTTTAATTGATGAGACTAGTGCTGGTGTAAACCGTAAGTTGGAAGTGTGGAGAAAAATCCTCGAGGACAAGGGTTTTAAGTTAAGTAGGAGTAAAACGGAATATATGCACTGTGAGTTCAGTCTAAGGAAGAAGCAGGAACATGAGGTTAAGTTGGATGGAGTTTTGGTTCCTAAAACCAAGCAGTTCAAATATTTGGGTTCGGTGTTCCAGAATGATGGCCGTATAGATGAAGATGTGGCTCACAGAATACAGGTAGGGTGGTTGAAGTGGAAGGGTGTGACTGAGATTCTATGTGATAAGAAAATACCTCTGAAAGTGAAAGGTAAATTCTATAGGACGGTTGTTAGACCTGCGATGCTCTATGGTAGTGAGTGTTGGGCACTAACGGGACAACATTTGCATAAAATGAGTATTGCAGAAATGAGGATGCTAAGATGGATGTGTGGACATACCATACTGGACAAAATTAAGAATGTTCATATTCAACAAAAAGTCTAAGTAGCGGATGTCGGAGATAAGGTGAGGGAAGGAAGATTTAGATGGTATGGGCATGTTTTAAGAAGACCTCCTAATGCTGCGGTTCGTAAGTGTGAAAATTTGTTGATTGAGGGGGCTAGAGGTCGTGGAAGACCTAGAACTGTGTGGAATGAGGTGGTAGCAAGAGACTTACGTGCCTTAGATCTTGATGCGGATTTGATTAATGACAGACTTGAATGGAGACGTAAAATCCGTATCTTGGAAGGGGCCTAAGGCTGAAGTATCTTTTTTGGTGTCTTTTGAGCTTATTTTGTTGAGGATCCATACAGCCGACCCCAACTTATTTGGGACTAAAGCTTAGTTGTTGTTGTTGTTTATAAATATGGATGTGGCGACAAATGATAGAACAACAAGCAGCACCGGTGAAAAAAATTTTTTCAGTCATAAATCGATCACCATAATTTTTTGTAAAAATTATGTCCCCTTCGATAAGCTCCTGCGTTGATCATTGCCAGCTCATGATGGTTTGTGGGACTCAGCGATTGCTACATCTAAGGACCTTTTGGCACGTTTGGCAATAGAGCATTGTGTCCATGAAGTACATGTTTATGTTTTTACTTTTTGCCCGCAGTACATAAATTTATGTTTTTGATGAAGCCATGAGAGGTCAGTGGCTATGGTATATAAAGAGCATGGTGTGTGTTTAAGGCTCAGCATAGAAAACAATGTCTACAATTGGCATTGTGGCTGCTGCATTCTTTACACTGATATTTGTAGTTCATATCTTTAGGGCCTCTTGTTATACTTGAAAGGAATAGTCCTTTTACAGACCAGTGTTTGAGAGTTGTTGCTGAGGAAGGTCTGAGAGTGTGTTTAAGGTTCGGCAAAAAAATAATGTCTACAATTGACATTATGGCTTACTTTCTGCATTTTTGTCATTGATATTTGTAATTCATGTCTTTAGCGCCCCTTGTTATACCCAAAAGGGAATACTTGGGCTTTTACAGGCCAGGTTTGGCAGTTGTTACTAAGGTGGAATTAGTTGGCATGACTGAGCTCAATGATATGAATAGGATTACTATCTCAACAAATGCTTATGTACGGCGCCAGTACTTTTTTTCTTGAATTGGCAACATCTTCTTTTTACCTTTATATATATATTATTTGAATATTCCATCTAATATATGTTTTTCCATGAATGGTTTGACTAAATGTAGGCCAGGGGATTAGATGTGCTGCCAACAACCATTTCTCGGTTCCGGAATGGAGGTGACAACGAAACAGCTGATTTACTGAGAGGAAGTGATTTACCCTGAAGAGATTACCCATTATGCTGCTGGAGTCGAGTGGTTTAAATATCTATGCTTGAGGTCTAGAAATCCTGCTTTTGATGACACCCTAACATCTCAAGAAAGTGGGGAGGGAGAAAGTGAAATTACAAGGGAGATGAATGAAGAGATAACCAAAAAGTTTCATTCCATAGTGAGAACACACTTCAGAGGACCATTAAAGCTACCCTTTAATGAGGAAGCAAAAAAAGCTGCTGGATTTGGCCCTCAATGGTATGAGCCTCTTGCTGTCAAAGAGATCAAAACTTAACATCCCAATGGTGATTAATTAGGAAGCAGCTGTAAATTTGGAGAATTTTTATAAAAAATTCTTCTTAAAATTATGGGAAACATGCAAGTGCTTTTACACTTATGCCTACATGTGCATTAAGGTTAAAACTTAAGTGGTAAGAGAATGTTGAATGAGCAAGTGCTATAAGCGTGCATTTGTTATGGAAGAGGCTAAACAGATCACATAGGCTAAAAATTATCCTATAAAAAAATCCTAATTTTGTTTAGCGAATTTGGAAGTTTACTTGCTCTTCTGATTGTGCAAATTAGGTCCAGCTCTCCAAGATTTGTAATTACTAGTGCAACTAACTTTCTCAAGTAAAGTTGCAAACTCATGCAAAGATCACGGTATTTATAACCATAAAGCATAATCTGTAACCCACATTCACATAATCTGTAATTATTAATTTTAAGTTGCTCTTAAAAAATTGCCTCTGCAAAAACTGCCAATATTTGAGCCAGTGACCTTGTAATACATTGGCTTTGATAGTCAAGCAATCAGCAAACAGAACAGATCATTTGCTATCGCCATCTCATCAATGAATTTGAAGCAGTTTATTGATCGTGTACATTTTCCATTATTTGGTTACACATTATTCTTATTTGAATAAACATGAAATTGCAGCATGATTTTCAAAGAAACACTGGAAATTGCAACTTGGAAAATTTCAAAAATGCAAAATCGTTCTTGAATTGACACCTGAACAATCAGTTCTAACTATTAACAGAACGAGTTCAACGAATGGCAAAATTTTGCAAGTTATGGCACAACCAACTGCAGTGGTGAAAGGCATCCCTTAAACAAATTGGCATAGTGTCTTGAAAAATTTCTAACCAGTTCTCGCACAACATTCTCTGTCAGGCTGATTTTCGGAAAACCCAATTGTTAGTTTGATGGCCTCTCATAGAAGAAGCCTCTTGATATCACTGAAGTTGGATCGCAAAGCCGAGAGAAATGCACCTGCAAAAAGATTAGTTTTAGAACTCAAAACAATTGGAACTCCAAAATTTGTGTACATCCATGATAAATTTTGTTATCATAATGCCTTATGCAGCAGTGCCATTGCTTAAATTGCAAATTAGAACCTTGATTGCGAATCACAAACATGCTGAAGAACAGAGTAAATATACAACCCTATCATTGATTTTCATTTATCTCGTCAAAAAAGTAGGCTAAGCAGAAGACAAGCTCACTATGGCTTTATAATTCTCCATAATTAGTGGTACCCAGTAAACCAGGTCTTCCAAAATTCCATCATCTCAACATATATGGAAGACCTTGTCCAATTAACTAGAGCTAGAAAATATCCTGCCTCTATGATGATATTCTCATGGAATAACATCCTGTAAGTTACAAACGTAATTAAGCAAAAGGCTAAACCCAACAGGAAACAAACTCCCACATATTCTTTAGATAAACACTGATATTTTTAAGAAAACCTCACAATTTTGATAAAAGTAAAATTTACAGAATTATATACCTGCAACTTTGCCATCAAAAATACGATGATCAGCTGACAAAGTCAAGTTCATTTTGTTTACCACCTCAGGCCTCTCAATTCCTGGAAAAAAGCAAATCCATGTTATATTACTCATTCAGAAAATATCTAAAATTAAAGGGCAGAACCCACAGGCAGCATAATACTTACCATCACTACCAAGCAGTGGCTCAACAACCTGGTTCCCTCTACCAACAGCTAGGATACCAGCCTGAATTTTGTTAAGGGAGAAATTTTAACATAGACAACGAACAACAATGACAGTCAAAATGAAAGGAAAAAAAAACAATGACAACAATAAAGATTTGTTACAGTTTTTTTGTACCTTTTTGGTTTTCAGTTCTTAAAGCATAAAACTAAGACAATAGTGTTCCCAAGAAAATTTCAACCACTAGCTTTTGAGGAAAAAACAAAAAAGATTGTACATTCCAAAATAAATGTTTAAATTATAAGATCAAGCACTATGTGCTCATAGTCTTACGTCTTTATTTGTGGAGATAAAAACAATTTCAGAAAACATTAATTCTTCTAAGGCCAAAGTCCAAAGTCTAACAAGGCCTTGGCTTTTTGAGAAGATGTAATTCAAGTAGCAGACCATTTACATAGCATGCAAATATGATTGATGAAACCAAGTGTTGCTGGTAAGTTTGAAAGAGCATGGATTAGGCATGCATGTAGTGGAAGCAAGAAAGAACCTGTGGGGGATTTATAATTGCAGCAAATTGGTCAACCGGATACATTCCCAGATTTGAAATACTGCATCATGATCAAGTTAGATTTTTTTCTTTTTATCTTTCCTTTTTTTTTTTGGAAATGGAAAAGAGGAGAGAAAATTGGGCACCGAAGACAAAAATAATATTATATACCTGAAAGTCCCTCCTTGAAACTCATTTGGCGTAAGCTTCCCTGCCCGAGCTTTCTCAGCCAGTTGCTTAACCTAAAGGTCCAAGTTATCGAGAGTAAGATGATGAAAAGAAAAATATTCTTAAATCTTTAAAAGATATGGTAATACTTAATAAAAAGAGAGAAAAAACAGTGTAAAAGCTGAAATTTCCTAACTGGATTCAAGAATGACGTAATATCAAATTTTCTTTTGCAAACAGAGATGATCAAGATTTATGAGTTCCATATAATAAATTTATAAATTTGTAAGAGGCAAGGTTTCCAGCGTCATGATGTGGAACATGATAAAAGTACTTGCTGCAAGGCTCTTATCTTTTCTAGCAATGGGTTCTGCACAATTACATACAGACATAAAACTGAAAAATATCAAACTTGCCACAACATACCTCTAAGGAGATTGAGGAAATGGATTTCTGGTCTGCATTTCTAACAATAGGAGTCATTAGGCCCTGTAAAGGAAATAAGATATAATGAAGCCAGATGTTTCCACGGGAATCACAACAATGGATTATTATCAAAAAATACCTTCTCAGTGGCAACTGCTATTGATATGTCAACAGAATCACACAGAATTATTTCCTCTTTCTCAGTATTCCAGTAAGCTGCAATGCAATGATTGACGTAAAAAATCTTCAGTACCGAAAATGCATATGGATGCAGTACGATGATCAGAGTATTGGGGAGAGGGAACCAAAACTGGTACTAATCCAAAATATAGATCACTTCAATTAGGAAGGACCCAAGAGACGTTTCACTCAAGTCCATTTTAAAAGCACCTTTTTGCCTTCACACATTGTAATTGCCATTATCATATAGGACATGAAATATTGTCTACCCAAAAACTTCTCTCTATCTGATGTAGAAGTTGAAGTTCTGACATCAAATTTCCTAATGTTCACATACAAACAAAACAGAGGTTTGAATTTTTTGCTTCCAATGGAGTTGTTCAATTGCTCAGTTGGTAACAGCATATGTCAATTTCCAAACAGATGTCTAAATTTAGCAATGTGTAAAACAAATATAAATGGATTGCTATGATTCGTAATGTTACTGACTTATTGAGTATTAATATCTAAAAACAATTTATTGCGAGCTTACCATTTGCTTCAGGTACATTTCTCAGAGCAACTGCAACAGCTTTGATGACAATGTCATTTACCGATACTTTAACATCATACTGCTCTGCAAGTTGAATTACAAATGCCTGAGCAATAGGCCAATCCAGAGAAATGAAGTAACAAGCCCAGAGTTCAAATTCTATACCTTTGAGCTCCTTTCTGAATGAAAGGAGAGGATCCAATATAACATCTGACAGACACCATCGATAACATTAGAACAGAGATTATATACTGAGAGATAGAAAATACCATAGAGAATTACACAACCTGTTGATAAATATAAATGTGGTGTAGTCTGTTTTGATTCCAATAACCTTCTCGCTATAACCTGCAAAAGTAGCATGAGTTGTGGAGCATACAAAAAATTTGAAGCCAAACAACAACCTCCAATTCAGAAAGATTACTGAATTCATAGAGTAGCAAAATCCCAGCACAAGGGGAAGAATGCAAGAGAAACTGCTAAAAGGAAAGAGAAGGAATGCAAGAGAAACTGCTAAAAGGAAAGAGAAGGGAAAAGGAGAAAACCCATACAAAAAAACTTCAAGAAAGGAGCGGAGCAAGACACAGGGGAAAGAAAAATCAACAGTATTGTCATGCTAATACTCATGTTGCAACTTGTGAACTACCAAAATAAGCATGATAACAGAATGCATATCAACAGCCAAATAAATTTCTTATCAGGAAAAGTAATATTCTTGCAGTCAATAAAGGGAAAAACGGACTAAGAAATTCAATCTCAGCTCTAAAATGTCAGATAAAAAGAATAATGTGCCCATCCAACAGAATTAAGCAATGGATCTCAATACAACAATATCAAAATATGCTGACATAAAATTATGATGCAACAGGAAAGGAAAATTAATATGCTAAATAAGAATGCTGAAAAAAAGGATAGGAAGTACTACCAAACATGGCTAAGAATGGATATGGGCATACACCTCAGATGCCATTTTTCATAACAGAAAATGTTGTGTGTGACAAATTCCATTAGGAACTGTTTCATATTTTTCATGCAACACCTATATTGAAAAATATATATAAATCACTTGTTTTACATGGATGCTTCCTTTTATTTTAGGATATAGGGACATTTAGACAAGCATGGTATCAAGAAAAGTCTTCAGCAGTCCACAACCATACAAAATTTTTGACCTAGCAAAGAGGAACTCCATACTTGCTTTCCATTTAAGAGCTAACACAACCTACCTTGCGAATTTGAGTATTTGGCAAATCCTCAAAGGAATCTGACTGCTGTAAGTGGGATTCCAGTGAAGTTGTGGTCGAAGCTTGTGGGCCTTTTTGAGGTGCTGGAGCTGCTTTATCCATGGGCGAAGATTTTCTTGATCCCTTTCCCGACTTAATGGCCGCCAAAACATCACTCTTTAGCAGAGTGCCATGTGAACCTGATGCCTTTAACAATGATGGATCTAATCCATACTCTGAAATCAATAACTTAGCAGAGGGACTGATCCTTGTAAAACTTGCTTTCTCTTGTCTACCTTCATTTTTTGAACCACTATGGCTCAGTGTTTCTTCCTTGACCTCCTCACTACCATTAAAGTTCGTCTGTATAGTTTCAATATCATCTGGACTTTCAACCTGGCAAAAGCACGTCATTAGTGTCCCTCCTACCTCAAGTTACCATTTCATGTGTGAACAAAAATTAAAAGCAGGTGAAATCAAACCTTTCCATATTAAGGACTGCAGATCATGAAAAAGATGCTATTAAATAATGACAAAATCAATCACATCACTAATTCATGAAGAGATCAATCACATCAATCAAACTTTTCCATAAAAATTTAAGGACTACAGATCATGAAAAAAAATGCTACTTAAATAACGAAGAGATCAATCACATCGCTAATTCATGAACGCTTAAAAATTAGTTACTCATGGGCAATAATTGGAACTTACTGTGACAGCTACTGGTTGTCCCACAGCTAATTCCTTTGATCCTTTGGGTGCTAATATCTTTGCTAAATACCTGCATTCAGAAACAATACTTGTGAAAAATAAATCACAGATAGCATAACATTCAAAATCAATTACAGCTGATTTCTTTTGACAAATATTATAAACAAGTGATGAGATTTTTTTTTTTGCAAAAAAAAAAAAAGAAGACACAAGGGGGCAACAATGCATATACAAATAGGGATCACTAACAACAAAGGTCGCTAAATTATAAAGCGGTTAAACTCAGCCTACTAAACCAAAGGTCAATTGCACAAAGCCAATTATCTTTGAGCATTATCAGAGACAATTCCTCTCTCAAAGTCCCTTTCCAGGTCTCCTTTTTATCTCCAATAAGATTCAACTTCAAAGTAGGAGATATTATTGAAAGAGTGGATCTCATTCCAAAAACATGTAACACAGATTCAACTTCAAAGTAGGAGATATTATTGAAAGAGTGGATGCCATTACAAAAACATGTAACGCAAGCATTGTGATATTTTCATCAGATTAATATATCCTCCTTAGCTACTACTTCATCTAACCATGTCCTCCCTTCCCTTTGCACATTCACAAACATGCTACATAAAAAAAAAAAAACAAAAAACAGATTTTAGGTGACTCTCTATACCATAATTCACGTCAAAAAGAGAAAGACCTCAATAACCACTTCCTTTGAAACCCAGCCATTTGATCCAAAAGTTAAAGAACAATAAGCAAATACTCATCCACTAAAAATGACTCCTTTCAATAATAAATTTCAAAAACCACTTGACAAGAAGAGTTCTATTACGAAAAGATAGAGTAGAATGCCCGTCTCGCTTCTTTGTGGTTTCCAAGTCAATGCCTCACCATATGAAATGCCACTATTAAATGCAACCTCAGAACATTTTCTGAACTTCAACACACCTATTTACCACCAAAATAAAGAATATTTCAAGAGCATAGAAGGAATTGTTCTGTAAGAGTACACCTCACACCCTAAGAATAAAAATGCCTTCTTATACCAAATAAGTTTCATCTCACATTTCTTTTTTCTTTTTTCACGATAGAATCCAAAATGCCTTTTTCCTTAAATTTGGCTCTTTAAGGAATATGAAGGTCCATCCAAGAAAGCGGTCCCCCTTTAACACTCTGTTACTTGCTAGGAGACAACCATCCACTCTTCACCCAGAGAAATCTTCCTCCTTAGGCTTGAAATTAACATTTAGTCAAAATATCACATGAAAAAAATATTAAACTGCACATTCAATTTTAGGGATTTTATGAAAATATATGCACCACAGGAAACAAATGTGTCATGATGGGAAGGTAAGAAAGTGCTGTCTTTCCACATAAAATTCCTGATACATTGCTTTGGAAAAAAAAAATCTGTTTAGGATTTCCATTTCCAACATGATGGTCAAACCATAAAGATAAATATGCCTCAAAGCATGACTTGGTCAAACTAAATATGCCTTAGACTTGATCTAACTTCATCAAACCATATACACATCCCGTGAGTTAAATCAGCATATTGTACTCTTGAATAAAAGTCGCCCCTAGTTAATAGCAACCAATAATTTCACAAGGAAGAGAATTATTACCCCTCTTCAAGACTATCAAATTCAAGAGTGGCCTTGTCTGTCTCTATCTCACATAAGATGTCACCCACTTCTATCTGTTAAGAAAAAGAGCAGTGCCAAGAGAACAAGCATAATGATTTGATCAATCAGTATATGCCAGACAAAAAGGACTTCAACAATGGACCTATAACTTAGCATAACAAACTGACCTTATCCCCTTCTTTTTTTCTCCACTTGACAATATTGCCCTGGGTCTGTGCAATAACACACAGAAAAGCAAAATTAGATTGCAGCAAAAGAGAAAATCAGCACAATGGAGCCACACACATTAGCTCGTGTCCTAGTCCATACTTCTTACCATTGTTGGCGATAATGCTGGCATTCCAAGAACAATGTGAGGAGGAAGTTCAGACTCATTGATCATAGTAGAACTGGTTCCCTTGTCCTCACTTTTGGCATCCTGGTTAGATGATTTTGCCTCAACCTCTGATCCACTGCCAACAGTTGCAGGAACATTTTGGATTTCATCTGCATCCTCAACCTTGTGAGGTCATCAAAAGAGTGTTAACATGTTATCTAAATGATTTGTATTTGCAAAAGAAATTATGGGTAAAGCATGTAACAAGAATATCAATGTCAAATAGTTCTAATACACATGCAAAGTTTTTTAAAAGAGACAACAGATAAAAAAAAGGGGCAGCCCGATATACGAATGCTCCCACAATGTACGGGGTGCTGGAAGGGTCAAACCCATTAGATTTATTGTCTTGCAGTTACAAAGGTATAATAAATAAATTAAGAAAAAAAAAGTTTTAGGGTATCATGATATACCGTTATGGCAATGGGCTGCCCTACAGGCACATCCTTCGAACCTTCAGGTGCCAATATCTTTGCCAAAAACCTACATTGTAGAATACATATCAAATATCAAGGAATAGAAGGCAATTCCATGGAATTTTCAAATTGGAAAACAAAGTTAGCTAAAGCTAGTGCTCTTAAGTCCAAAATAAAGCAAGTAAAATTTTGTAATGGTTCGTTGGATGATCATTTGAAATTATTGTGGATTTGGATTTGAGTTTGTAAAACCATAAATAGGCATGATGACAAATTCCAAATCTCAGTCATTTCAAATGACTAGCTATCCAAATGATCCCTAATAAAATTTTGAAAAGGAGAATATCCAAGAAAGTAGTGAAGTGGATGAAAGTTCCAAAGGGATGTACTCCCAAAGTGGAATCTCATTATAAACAAAAAGCACAAAAATGCCTCAGGTTCAACATGTTTAAAAAAATTAAAGTGAAGAAAGAAAAGAACTTACCCCTCCTCAAGGCTTTCAAATTCAAGAGTTGCTTTATCTGTCTCTATCTCACACAGTACATCACCCACTTCTATCTATTAGATTCATTCAACATCAAATAATGAGAGCAAGGAATCAACAAATTCTCCCACATTCAGTCATGAGAAGGGTGTATTTCAAAGGTATTGCCTTCAAATCAAACTCACCTTATCTCCTTCTTTCTTCCTCCATTTTGCTATGTTACCATGAGTCTGTAAAAGGAGGAAAAAAGGAAAACAATCTTAACTTCTTGCAGAAGAGAAGAAAGCCAAAAGAAAAAAAGAGAATTGTTTGATTGTCTATCTTACCATTGTTGGAGACAAAGCTGGCATTCCTACAACTGTATGGGATGCAGGCTCTAAAATAACATAGGTTAGAAACAAATATGGACATCAGACCTAATCACATGCATAACTATGCATAGAAAAAAGCCTATTAATAACAAGCATTATCCAAAGCATAAAATCATATATACGTAGTTGTGGTACATTGAAGGCAAGTTGAGGAAGTAGATGAAATGGTTATGCCATATCCAAAATATGTCAAGAAATCAACAGTCCAGAGAAAGGAGCAGATTCAGGCAGTGGAAGAGAGAACAAGTAGGCATAAAATGCCTTGATTGAAATGGTAAAAAAGACTTTAATATATCAATTAATAAAATAAAATATAGCCCTAGATAGAAATGAACAGAAAAGAAGAATCCATATAGTTGATTGAGCTAGAGTGGGATTCATATTATGTTATGTTTAATATATAACTGTCAACACACATAAGACCAAATTCACCAAAAAAAAGAACAATAAGTAACAAGCTTAAGATCAAACATTGCATAAGAAACCAGAATCTTTACTCATATAAAATATTGACAAGATTGTTGAAATGATTCTTCTTTTCTTCTCTTTCTTAATACAAGGAAACAATTTTATTAAGAATGAAAAGAAGAGAGCACCAAGGAGGACAGCTAGTCCTATTAAAAAAACAGGTATAAAAGTGATGGCCCCCAGTCAAGTTGTTTAACACTTGAAACCCCACCCCTCTTTCACAAAATTGAATGAAAAAGTCAGGAAGCTTATTCCACATGAAGACAAAATCAACATCTTGCCCCACTATAACTTAAAAGGACAAACTTTGAGCTTTGAAGATGAATGTATGGAACGCCCTTTAATCAGTAACAGGAGTTCGAGCTAAGGCTATATGCTCATGAGTGGCTAATAACTTACTGTACACTCAAAATTTGACTCCGTACAACATGAACTCTTATCCCCATAGTATTTATTCAATGCTTGTTTCAAATTTATTATCATGCCATACATAATGTACACAGAACAAGGTACAGGTGATTTGAGAAGTTTCACAACAAGGCAATGCAATTCTATTACCATTTCAATTGGGATACCAAAATAGTAACAAGGTACAGGAGTAAAAGGACCAATTGATATTTCCTAGGAGGATACTTTTTGAAGAATTCAATGGTTCATTGTACATAAAGTTGTTCATATTGTGTAAAAACATGATTTATAGTTGACAATAAAGATTCCGCTACACTGATAAGTCAAAATTGTGCTAGATAAATTGAGAATTCTAGACTAGCCCTAGTAAATTAAATAAGATCATACAATTAATGGCTTCAATAATTCAAATGCCACAAAGTCAGCAGGTCAAAAGATAATGGAGATGCAACCAAGCAAATCACTTTAAGGAACAACTAAAAATATCCCAGAGACACATGCATAAATATGGAGTGTTTGCCAACTACATAAAGAGGATATGTACCTGCAGATGGGAGATGACGAAAACCAATTTGCAACTGCAAAATGACAGAGAACATTAAAAAACAGGTGTATCTATATCAGTCAAACTGATGAACTTAATACTAACCGTAAGTTTCAAAGAGTTATCACGTACTCCAGAAATCATGGATAACAAAAAAGGCCTGATGAACATAACCACAGGTGAATTTCCAGTATAAAGAAACAAACACATTAAATAATGAAGATTATATGCTGGGTGGTCTATATAGAGAAATCAGATACTAAATAAAGTCAACTTAACAAATGTAGAGTAATTTGAAAAGAGCATTGTATTCGTGAAGGGTGAAGAAACAAGAATCAACCAACCAACAAAACTCAATATCACTTGAAAAATCAATCACCTGACATTTTGCTGTTTCTAGCTTGATTAGCTTATAATACACCACCAACCTAAACAATTTAATTAACTGTAAAAGTTATTCACTTTTTCTAATTCCCATGCCTTTTTCAATTTGTAGCAATTAAAACAAGAAGGCCATATCATATGATAGAAAGAAGATGCTGATTCCTTTAAAGAAACAATAAGATAAGTAAGACCTCCATTTTTTTTTTAATCAAAGTTTGACATAAGAATGATAAGTGGAACAATTGACGGACGTTAACCTTAATAAAGAGCCATTATCATCGACGAAAGAGTTTTGCCCACTCCGACAACTGCATCAACAAGTCAACAGAAAGTAAGAATATAGAACTATTATCATATAAATGGAACACAAAAGATTATCAGTAGGTAATATTTGGCCGATGAGAGAGGTAAGTCAGAAACACAAATAGCACAAACACTCAAAAGCATTGATTTCTCATATTTTCCAAAGACTATAAATTTTCAGATGATATGTAATTAGGACCAAAACCCACCAACATCCAACTCTCAAAATCTCCATTCTACCAAATAAAATCGAATAAAACGTACATTAATTTCATCCGCTAATAAGAAAACGCGGATCATTTACTGCTTGTATCCAACAGAACTGGAACGAACTTAAATTTCATTTACATGTGTACGCATATATATGTGGAGAGAAAGTACCGAGCGAGTGATCTAAAAGAGGAATGGTAAGTAGAGAAAAAGCGAGCTCTGAAAAGAGAAGAGGCGCGTGAGATCACAGGATGTCTAACCCGGGAAAGAGCCATGGCTAGCTGTGTCCTCTTTCTTTTTTTCACCTAGTGTTCGCAGAAAGAGAGAGATTGGAAGAGAGAATCGAATCAATTTTTTATGGGTTTTGTGAGAAATTGGAGATCGCCAATGGCGAACTATCAGCTGGCTGCTAATGCTAAATTGCTAAGAATCGTAAACAAAGTTTGTTTCTGTTAAGAAAATTAAAAAGTTTCTTGACATTTTTTCCCATCGGCGTTACAAATTTTTTTTTTTTTTGAGAAAAATCGGCGTTACAATTTGGGAACGACTAGAGTGCGCCAGACTTACCGATCGTAATGCAAATTACTAATTAGTTACGTACATGTGCAGATTTGGCAATGCCAATTCCTGATTCCATTAATCCGTTAGTGTCAAATATGTGTAAAATAGTATTTTGAAAAAATTATACCATTTATTGTATTTTAAGTTTTATTTTTATTATTTTTTTTTATGTATATGACATGCACTAGTTCTAATTATTCATGTAATAATAGAATATATATTATTTTTTATATTATATATATTATAAAATTATATATATTATGATATTTATAATTTTTGACATCATATTTAATTTTATTAATATAATATTGTCTTAATTAAATTTTAAGAGTTATCATCATAATTGAGATCTTAATAATGAGAGTCAAATTTTTTATAATTTAATTTAAAATTATTCTTAATTATAGAATCATTAAATAGGACTTTAGTGATCCAATTAGATTAATATATATATGTGATTATTTCTATAAAATAGAGATTAATTGTTCTCATTAATTAAATTTTATATATAGTGTATATGAAAATATGACTATTGAATCAATTCAATAAAGAATTCATAATAGTTAATATTACCAATAATTTGATAATAAGATATTTTTTTTTTGAAGAATACAATGCAATAGTTTCATTTGACGTGAAATTATCATATTAATTGACAAGTTATTTATTATACTTTGATACTGGACACCTATTGCTTTAAAAAAATAGTTGAAAAATATTATGTATAATTAAATACTTGTAAAATTAGTGATTGATCAAGATACAATCTGTCAACTCTTAGTAATGAATTTAAGTTCAATGTTGTCATTAATTATAAATAGTTTAATTAAGACTTTGGTCAGAGAATATGAATGAAGAAGACAGAAATTTCTTAAAATATTTATTTCCCGTTTTATAATTAACATAAAATATAGTTGTCAATTTATTGAAACTTGATAAGGTAAATCATATCTTAGGATTGATCAGGAGCTATAAAGACGGAAGAAAATATTACATTATTCTTCTATGAGTTTTTAATAATAATTATTTATTTCATACTATTTGGTTATTAAGGAGTGCCATTAGACGTCAACCTTAATTTAAAAAATTAATTTGACCAATTTGCTACCTATTTAGTATTGAACCTATGTGGTCGCACACTAACAAGTGTTTTGAGTTTTATTAATAGATTAATTATATTATTTCTTAATAATAAATTAAAAATTTTAATTATTTAAATAAATAATATTTTCAGTTCAAATAGAATATTATTATGTTATCTCGTAGCATCGAGAATATAATTACTATTATTAGCAGCAAATTAAATTTTCTATTAATAATAGAAAAATTAATTAATTAATATTTTATGGATAAACTAATTATTAATTTATAATTTATATATTTGATATATAAAAAAATTATTATATATAATAATAATACACATATACAATGACCATTAGAGTTGTGAAGAGGCATAACTCTTATATATAATTAAATAACAATATTTATTATTAATTAATGATAATAATTTATAAGTGGTCATTAATATGTGACTTTTAGAGCAGTGAAAAGTGGCTACTCTAAGGCTATAAATATGTTATAGCCTACGCATACGAAGTGTGAAGAAAAAAAGAAGAAAAAAAATTGTTACAAGTTTTAAATAAAAAGTATTTTATTACAATTTTTAAAAAAAAAATTAAGATTAGGAGTGTCTTAATCTTATAAAATAAATATGTTTAACCATTTTAAGAGTTAGTGTTTTAATGATAATTCTAGGCTTAAAGTTTTAATTTGTTTATTAGCTCCATTTGTCAAAGGGTTAATAATAAAGTTTAATTTCGGTGTGGAAATATATAAAGACTTTGTACAATCAAAGTTTTAATATCAAGAGTTCATTTAGATATATTTAAATATGTTTTCAATATATATATATATATAATTTTAAATGTACATACATATATAATGGATTGTTTTAGATTTCTGTTATGCGTTATAAATCTCAAATAATTCATCAATAATATCAGAGTCATAAATTTTTGCATTTAAATTATATTTGAAGAGTTCAAATATAATTTTAATTACTAGTAAATGTATATATTATTTGGATATTCTCAAAGATTTTATTTTATTATGAATAAAATAAAATAAAATAATATTATCTTATTAAGAATAAGATAATAATTAAAAGATGATTTCCAAATAAATCTTTAATACGAGATGTTATATATATTAGTTCTATATTTTATATTACTTGGATTTAAATAATTTTAGTATAATAGTTATGCATAATTATTTAATTTCTAAAATGTATAATAAACATAATATTAGGCATATTACTTATTTTAATAAATCTTATTTATATGTGAAATAAGGATTTATTTTACTTTTATTTATTATATATATATGATGTATATATGGTTAAAATAAATAATTAATATATTAAATTTTGTTTAGTTGTTACGTGCTCATATATGTTACATGTGATGTTAATTAATTTAAAAGAAATTATATGTCAACAACTCAAACTAAAATCATATATTATGAGTGATTTGATTACCATATTATTATATATATATTAACAATATTTTTCTCCCATTTAAAAAAAATTGAGTTCTTAAATAATAAAATATAAGATATTTTATTATATAGCTTTCTATTAAAATAAATCTTTTTTTTTATTTTCTGTTTATAAGGAACGGCCTGAAAACCAAAAGATTTATAGTTCATAAATAAAGTAAAATTATTTATTGCATAAGATGCAAATATGAAAAGAATTATTCAATTTTATACTAAACACCTAGATTACCTAAGGGAGTATAAAGTACGATTAATTCTTTGTCATTGTTTGATGAATGAACTCAACTATATCAATAGAAATGACCTGACAATCAAGGGATGATTGGATATAGAGCTATTTAAGGAAATTGTACAGGGATGCAATTGGTAAGACTACCCATCTTCAAAAATTTGTATGAAAAATGATTTGACTTTCAAGGAGCTCATTCATATTATTAAAGGATTTCTTCACTCCACTAAATAAAAATAAAAATTTCTTAAACTATTACAAGAGTATATAGTTTGGTTTAGTGAAAATATCATTTAGACTAAAATTCATGTCTTTATGATTTATATAAATAAATGTGTTCTTATAGTATTGTATTTTCTTTTCTTATGAATTTTAGATTTCTCAACATGTTTGTTATATTACTGCGAGGCATACTTGATGCCAACAAATTAGTCGTACCAAATTTTGATGACTGGTATCGAAATTTGAAAATTGAAAATTGTTCTCATGTATGAAAAACTTATCAGTACAATTGATAAGCTTGTTAAAGAACCATCAAAAGATGTACTGAAGCTACCAAGAATGACCATAAATACTTGGAAGAATGTCTTACTGCTAAATGCATCATTTTTGCTTCTACGAGTTAGAACTCTAGTAGAAACATCAAGATATGGATCCATATGCAATCATTAAACATCTTAAGAAGATATATGACACTCAAAGCAGGACAATAAGATACCAGTTATCTAAAACACTGTTTGGATCTAAATTAACTGTGAACTCTTCAGTGGGATCCCATGTTCTAAAAATGATTGATCTTATTGAAAAGCTTGAGAAGTTGGGATGCAAACTAGGTAAAGAGCTCTCTCAAGATTTGATCTTGCAATCATTACATGAGTCCTTTTCACAATTCATTATCAATTTCAACATGAATAAAATGGATTGTGATCTTTATAGATGTATAATATGCTAGTTAATTATGAGAATCAACTTGCATCTGAGAAGAAGAAAGGAACTGTCATATTAGTTGGCAACTTTTCTAATAAGAAGGGTAAAGGTAAGGATGATGTAACCAAACCCAAAAGCATAGTAGACAAAGCTAACCAATCAGTCGCTGAGTGTTTCTTCTGTAAGAAGAAAGGACACTGGAAGATAAATTGCAAGGAGTATCTTGCTTCTCTTAAGCAAAAGAAACAAGGCAAAACTTTATGAAAAATATTTTCATGATTTCTTTAACTGTTACTTATTCTTTACTGTGGGTATTAGATACATACTGGTAGTAATATTAACATATGCAATATATTGCATGGACTACAAATAAGTAGAAGGTTAAAGAAATGAGAAGTTAATCTTCAAGTTGAGAGTGGTGTAAGAGTTGTACCTCTGTTTATACGATCAATTTCTCTAATGATGCCTATGGCAAAATACTTGTGTTGGAAGATTGTTATTATGTTCCTAAGTTTGTTTCAAATATAATATCAATTTCTATGTTAAATCAAAGCTATTTTCATTTTGTTCTAGATAATAACATCATGGTGATATTTTTTATGCAAATGGTTATCTTCAACATAATATTTATGTCTTACCTAATATGATTGCTAATTCAATTATGCATGTTTCTATCCTTAAAAGAAAAAGAGATGAACAAGTAAATCACACATACCTTTGGCACTATAGACTTGCACATATTGGAGAGAAAAGAATTCACAAGTTGCACAAAGAAGGTTACCTTGACAAGCATAATTATGAATCATATCCAATTTGTGAATCTTGGCTCAAAGGAAAAATGACCAAATATCTATTTATTGGAAGTGAAGAAAGAGCGTCTGAATTATTGGGCCTAATTCACACCGATGTATGTGGGCCAATAGGAATTCAAGCCAGATGAGGATATTCTAACTTTATCACATTCATTGATGATATGTTAAGACACGGATTTGTGTATCTTATGAAACATAAGTCCAAGTCTTTTAAAATGTTCAAAAGATTTTATAGTAAAGTTGAAAAACAGACCGAAAAAAATATCAAAATACTAAGGTCTAATAGAGTTAAAAAAAATATCTTAGTAATAATTTTACTGGATATCTCAAAGAGAGTGAGATTCTTTTATAGTGGACATCTCCAGGAACACCACAACATAATTGTGTGCCCGAAAGAAGGAATAGAACCTTATTAGATATGGTGAGATCTATGATGGGGTTTACTGATCTTCCAATAAACTTATGGGGATATGCTTTGGTGACAGCTTACTAAATAAAGCTCCCACTTCTTGAAAGTCCTGAGAAAAAAAGAAATTTTTTTTCCTGAGACAACTTACTTTTTTTGTTTTATTTTCTTTTCTTCTTCTCTACAACACCATATGAGATATAGAAAGGATGCAAGCCAAACTTTAAATATATTAACGTTTAGGGTTGTCCAGCTTATGTTAAGAGACTAAAAATAGATAAACTTGACTCTAGCATTGATAAGTGTAGATTTATCGAATATCCTAAAGAAAAAATAAGATACTATTTCTATCACTCTTCTAAACATAAAGTGTTTATGGCTAGAGGTGCAACCTTTCTAGAAAGGGAATTCATTTTAGTAGGAAATCACGGTGGGAAAATTAAACTTAATGAAGTTCAAGAGAACAATGAATCAGCACTGGATCAGGAACATGAGATACAAGAGAGGCAACCTTTACTAGATATTTTAAAGTTGACAAGGAAGTTGCCAACTTCGACGGTTGATGTTTAATAACCAATTATAGTTTAAGAGCAGATTAATGAGTCTTTTCCACTTATAATTAAACAATAACTAGGTTCAGTACTAAGTGATCTATTTGTACACGAACATCTTAAAATGTCTTCTAGTCAACATTGTGTACCAAATAAATTAAATCTAATAGTGAATGATGATGTATCAAATGAGGTTGATCATAATGATGATGACTCTAAGACCTATAAAGAGGCTATTCAAAGCTCCAACTGAGAAAAATGGCAGAAAACCATGGAATTCAAGATGAAATCCATAAAGATAAACAAAGTATGGACTTTGGTTCATGCTTCAAAGGATATAAAACATATTAGATGTAAATGGATTTATAAGAAAAAATTGGGACAGACGGTAAAGTAGAGAAAAACCTATCTTATTACCAAAGGATATTGTAAAAAAGAAGGAATGGATTATGACAAAACATATTTTCCCATGGAAATGCTCAAATCCAATCGGATTCTACTTGTTATAGCAGCTTACTATGATTATGAAATATGGCAGATGGATGTGAAAATAGTTTTCCTTAATGGTGAGCTAGAAGTGGATGTTTATATGGCACAACCTCAAGAATTTATATCCCAGTCTAGTCATAATATGGTTTGTAAGCTATAAAAATCCATTTATAGACTCAAGTAAGCCTTAAGGAGTTTGAATATTCATTTTAACAAGACAATTGAAAAGTTCAATTTTGTTAGATTCAAAGAAGAGTCTTGTATGTACAAACAGGTTAGTAGGAGCACAATTATCTTTTTGGTAATATATGTTGATGATATTTTACGAATTGGAAATGATGTATCAACATTACACAATGCTAAGATTTGGCTATCTGAACAGTTCTCCATGACTTGGGAGAAGCAACTTACATTTTAGGGATAAAGATTTATACAGATAGATCTAAGAAGTTGCTTAGACTTTCTTAATCTATGTACATTGATACCATTTTAAAGAGGTATAATATGAAAAATTTCAAGAAAGGCTATTTATTGATAGGCACTGGAATTACTTTCAGCAGGAAGGATTGTCCTCAAACACCTGAAGAAAGAGAATGCATGAGTAGGATCCCATACACTAATTCAGTGGGAGCTATCATGTATACCATGATATGTACATGTCCTGATGTGGCTTATGCACTAGTAGTGACAAGTCAATATCAGGCGAACTCTAGTGAGGAACACTGAAAAGTGGTTAAGACCATCCTTAAGTACTTTAGAAGAAATAAAGACCAATTCATCATTTACGAAGATTCTAAATTAAAATGAGAAGGTTATGCTGATGCAAGTTTTGCTTTAGATAAAGATGATAGCAAATCTACCTTTGATTTTATTTTCACCTTTAATGGTGGAGCAGGTGAGTTGGAAAAGCTCTAAACAAGCTACAGTAGCTAATTCAGCCACATAAGCATAATATATAACGGCTTGCAAAGTTACTAAAAAAGCATATTGGATGAAAAATTTCTTAACTGAATTTGGAATGATTCCATCAACAAACAATGCAGTTCCATTATTGTGTGACAATATTAGAGCAATTGCTCAAGTAAAGGAACCTAGATCACATCAAAGATCCAAATATATTATGCAAAAGTATCATTTGATTAGAGAAATCATTGAACATGAAGATGTTACAATTCAAAAGATTAATGGAAAAGAAAATTCAGTAGATCAATTTACTAAAGGGCTTAGTGCAAAGGAGTTTGACAAGCATAAGTGGAAGTTGAGAATGTGATACATGACAAATTAGACCTAGTTCAAGTGGAAGATTCTTAGGTATATATGATACGCCCTAGCTCCAATTATTAATGTAATAATTAAACATATCTTATTTTAATTAATGTGTGACATTAGTAATATTTAACATCATGTTTAATTTTGTTAATATGATATTGCCTTGATTAAATTTTAAGACTTGTCATCGTAATGGAGATCTTGATAATAAGAGTCAAGTATGCCATAATTTAATCTAAAATTATTCTTGATCACATAATCATTAAATAATGCTTTAATGATCCAATTAGATCAATATATATGTCATGGTCTCTATAAGATAGAGATTAATTATTTTCATTAACTAAATCATATATATAGATGGTGGATATAAAGATATTACTATTAAACCAGCTCAATGGAGAATTCCTAATGGATAATATTACTAATAAATTGTCAATAGAATATTCTTTTGAAGAATACAATGTAATAGTTTTATTTGATCTGAGATCATAACAGTACTTGACAAATTATTTATTATATTTTGATACTGAGCACCTATTGCCTTAGAGCAATAGTTAAAAATATATTGAATATAATTAAATATTTATAGAATTAGTGATTGATCAAGATAAAATCCGTCAATTCTTAGTAATGAGTTTAAGCTTTCTGTTATCATTAATTACAAATGACTTAATTAAGATTTTGGCCAAGGTAAATGAATAAAGAAGAATGGAATTTCTTAAAATATTTACTTGTCATTTATAATTGACATGAAATATAATTGATAATTTATTAGGATTTGACAGTGTAAACCATATCGTAGGATTGACCTGAAACTAAAATGATGTAAAAAAATATTATATTATTCATCTACAGATTTTTTATAGTAATTATTTACTTCATGCTATTTGATTGTTCAGGAGTGTCGCTAGACGCCAACCTTAATTTAAAAAATTAGTTTGACCAATTAACTACTTATTTAGTATTGATTATGTAGTCGCACACTAACAAGTGTTTTAAATTTTGCTAATAGATTAATTATATTATTTTTTTAATAATTAAATTAAAATTTTAATTATTTAAATAAATAATATTTTCAGTCTAAATAAAATATTATTATATTCTCTGCTAGTACAAAAAATATAATAGATATTATTAGCAGTAAATTAAAATTTTCTATTAACAATAAATAAATAAATTAATTAATATTTTATGAATAAATCTATTATTAAATTATAATTAATATATTTAATATATAAAAATTTATTATATATAATAATAATACACATCTACAAATGACCATTGGAGTTGTGAAGAGTCATAACTCTTATATAGAGTTAAATAATAATGTTTATTATTAATTGATGATTATACATAAGTGGTCATTAATACTTAACTTTTAGAGTAGTGAAAAGTCACTTATCTAAGGCTATAAATATGTTATGGCCAAGGCAAATGAAATGTGAAAAAAAAAAGAGTAAAAAATTATTAAAAGTTTTAAACAAAAAGTATTTTATTTCAATTTTTTTAAAAAAATTAAGATTAAGATAAAATAAATATGCTCACCCATTTTACGAGTTAGTATTTTAATAATAATTCTAGCTTAAAGTTTTAATTTGCTTATTAATTTTATTTATCAAAGAATTAATAGCAAAGCTCAATCTCAATATAAATTTACATAAGTACCTTGTACAATTAAAATTTTAATATCAAGAACTTATTTAGATATATTTAAATATGTTTTCAATACATATATATAATTTTAAATGCAAATAGATCTATAATAAATTATTTTAGAACCCTAAACACTTCATCAGCTAAATTGCTAAGAATTGTAAACAAAGTTTGTTTTTGTTAAGAAAATTTAAAAGTTTCCGAATTTTTTTTACATCTGTGTTACAATTACGAAATGACTAGAGTGCACTTTTAATGACTGTAATTAAGGGCGTGCATTCAATTAACTGCACCAAACTGAACCAAAATAAAATATAAAATAACTAAAATTTTACAAAAAATAATAACCAAACCAAATATATCATAGAATTGAAATTTAACCGAACCAAAATATTTCGATGCTGCTAATCCATTATTTTGGTTAACTGATCTTTTACAATTATATAATAGTAAGACTTTCAAAATCCTAATCAATCAATCCATAAATTTTCAAGAAAAGTTAACTCATATATATATATATATATATATATATATATAACTAGTTGTCAGTAATATAGCCTAAAATATATTTTTAGTGAACATTGTCCCAAAATAATCAATGAGTTTATAGTTTTAATTTGGTTGTAAGAATTTCTAACTTTATCCACCAAAAGATTCAAAATAATCATTAAAGTTAAGATAGAAAGTGCCATTTTTTACAATAATCCTATGTACTCTGCACTTCTATAATGAGGATTAATGCAAAAAATATCACTTCAAAATAATTTCATACTTCTATGTCAAAATAATCCTTCACTTTTAATTGCAATAAGCTCTCACCAATGTTGCACTTGTATATAGCTTCCAAATTTCTGTCAACACAAAAAGAAAACACAAGTCAAAAATAATTAAGTTATATACATGTAAAGCAAATGAAGGCATAACTCATGTTAATAAAAAGTTAATTTAATTGCAAAGTTTCCATCAATACATTCATTAATAAATTTGCAATTACAACAAAAAAAAAATGATAGTGAACTTATATATATATATAATTACAACATAAAATATTAATTAAAAATAAAATAAACTTACATTAATGAAATTCTTCTTAAATTCTCATTCAAGTTGCATTTGCAGCCAATCCAATATTTGGATAGGCCTGAAATTTCAAAAAAAAAAAAGTATGAATTCAATATCTCAATTTCAAACTTCAATTATTTAAAAATAATATTTTATGAGATATACCAAGCTCAAACTTTTCAAGGTATGCTAGATCTTTCTCAATGTTGATTGGACACGCTCAAAGCCAATCTTGAGAGCAAACGAGTAATTGTATAATCTTAGGAGTTAGAGGACTTCTACAGGGATCAAACACTCTTCCTCTTGTACTAAATGCGGACTCTAAAGCAACAATATATAGCCAACACATCACGAGCTAAATGAGAAAGGATAGGAAATCTAAGGCTATTAAGTTTCCACCAGTTTAAAATATCAAAATTCTCAAGATCTTCTTCAACATCTTCTTTTAAATATCTATCCAACTCTAATTTACTCTCTCCGCCATTGATTATAGCCTTATATTTCTTAAATCTACTTTTCATTATCATTTGCACCTTTTGTGTTGGATTTTTAACTTCTACTGCATCCGGGGATTGCACTAGCTCAATGTTTTGGCAACTTTGTGGTGCAAATAAATTTTTAAACTCATTATATATAGTATAGGTTGTCTCACTTACTTCTTTTACTAATTTCAACCCTATATCACCTTCATACATTTCAATAAGAGAAAACTCTACAAATTCCAATTTGAAGAGAGGATCAAACACAACTGCAATATAAATCAATTTATTCATTTTGTGAGGATCTCCCCAATATTTGTTAAACTTACTTTTCATTTTTTCAGTGATTGCAATCAATTCAACATTATTACTAGCTCCCCATTCTTTCAACAGACAATTAACCATACAAATCTCATGAAAAAAATTATTACATGTGACATACAAAGAACCTGAAACTCTCAATGTTAACTCACAAAAATGTTGCAAAAGACCTATCATTCTTCTCACACTGGCCCAATCCTCATTAGAAGGTACCCCGTTAGATTCATCTCCCATAAGATCTATTTTAAAATACGGATCTTGCTCATCAAATCTATCAAAAGTCCTTTGGAATTTTTCAGCTGCATTTAGCATTAAATAAGTTAAATTTCATCTTGTATTAGCATCAAGACACAACAAACTTTTACTTTGAATTTTTTCTATTTTAATGCATTCTTTAAATTTCTTTAATCTTGCAGGGGATTGCCTTACATACTTCACAACATCTCTAACTTGATTAATAGACACATTAATTTCTTTCAGCCCATCTATAACAACAAGATTTATTGTGTGCAATACATCTAACATGTAGACACCTACACTCTAACACACTAGTTCCCCAATTCAGTGATTTTTTCTTCATATGTGAGATGACAACATCATTTGAACATGCATTATCAACCATAATAGTAAAAACCTTATCAATACCCCATTCAAGCAAGCACATCTCAATTGCCATACCAATAGTATCACCCTTGTGATTGGAATTGAACAAAAGTTTATTATTCTTTTATGCAATTTCCAATCATTGTCTATAAAGTGCATAGTAAGACATATAATTGATTCTCTATAATGAAGACTATGTATCAGTGGTTAGACACACCCTTTGACATGAACTTTAAAAAAAAAAATTCAAATTTTCTCTCTCAGTTGAGTAAAGATCAAAGTAATCATGCGAAGTTTCTAAATCCCTCACCCTCTATAAATTTAAAAGGCAATTCATCAACAATCACCATGTAAGCTAAACCCTTCCTAATTGCCTCTTGATCAAATTCCCAATTAATAAGAGTATCTTCTTTTTCATGACCTTTAGGACTTGGTTGGAGATTTAATCTTGCTTGGTGAGTGCTTCCTAAATAAGGATGTTTTCTACCACCAATATGATTTCTTAATGCAATAATGCTATTTTTTCTTGGATGTGCAACAATAAGAGTATCACAGTAATTACACTTGTCTTTGATATCATCATCTCCATCTTTGATCTTTGTAAAATGATCCCATACCACTGAACTAGGCTTCATCTTTTTTCGTGTTTTGTTTGGTTTTAAAGTAGCATCTGGTTGACTTGAGGCTTGGACGTGTGCATTTGATTCTTCGGTCAATGTTCCCTCTAGTTGTTGTTGTTGTGCATTTTGAATTTGTGCCATTTGTTTTTTTTTTTTAAATATAATTAAAATCATTAAGTGCTTTTTGAATCAACTTAACACAAGAAAACGAGCAGTATTGCAATAACTAATGCAAAAATAAGTAGAAACGAAAGGCTTATAATATCAATGAACAACCTCGGTACAAGGATAGTAATTAATTGTCCAAAGTACTTAGTATTTAATAGGAAAGGGTTGAACAATAATGACAGTATCTAGCTCATTGTGGTCCAATTCAACAATCAATTTTACAATACATCCTCAAACAAAATTACTTCCATAAAAAAATACATTGTATATATCTTTTTTTTTTCAAAAATACCATACAATTTTTATTTTTTTGTATTAAATGTATATTATATGTATTTCTCTGAAAGTTAAATATTTTTAAAAATTAAAAAGTGATATTTTTTTTAAAATATAGGAAAAATTAATATTTTTAAAAATATATTTTTAATATAATTTTGAAAAAAACCCAACAAATTCAAATAAAATTCATTTTCTATAATCATGATGGTAATAATCGCTATAAATATATATATATATATATGAAATTGAATGATTAAAAGTCACTAAATCAATTTAAATATTAGCTGGATTGGTTAAGACAATGAAAAATTGCAAATTCAATTTTTTATATTTATTTTTTGTTCTTATTGAATTTGAATTATTATAAGATTTATTATGATTATTATTATTAGTTTGATATTATCATTGAAACATTTCTAAAACTAGAAATAAAACTACAAAATTGAAACATCAAACAATCAAAATTTATTAAAAAAAACCCCTTAATATTCTTTAATCAAGAAATAGCTTTATTCTTATGAATTATCAATTGCAATAATTAAAGTCATAAGTAATTACCTTTACGGGTGCGTTTGAGACTTTGAAGAGCTCACAACCTTTAGCTAGTAACTACTGCATATTCCAGAAACCATAGTAGTTATAAAGGTGATTCTAACAAAGAAACAAAGAAAAGAGAGAGATGGCTAGATGGGAAAAGAAAGGGTCAAGAAAGAAATTGGAAGATGAAGACTGAAGAGACGTAACATAAGAGTAAGACCGTAAGACTAAGAGACTACTTCTAAGAGAAGTTTTGACTTTTGAAATTTAAAATAAAAGATAAAATATTTTTTTGATGAGTTTAAAAAGTATAATAATAATAATAATAATAATAATAATAATAATGATATATTTCGATTATTTCAGTTAATTTTTATATTATTTTAAAATTAATTAAATCAAATATTTTAAAAATTAAAAAAATTATATATTATAAATCAAATTAAAAATTAATTATATCTACATCAAAATAATTAAATTTTTGCTATTTAATTTAATTTTTTATTTAAAATTAAATAATATATACTTCTAATTATAATGTTAATTACTATAATTAGTTACATAGATGTGTAGATTTGGCAATGACAATTCAAGTACATGATTCCTTTTAATCCCTTAGTGTAAAATAGTATTTTAAAAAAATTATATTATTTATTATATTTTAAGTTTTATTTTTATTTTTATTATTGTTTTCATTTATATTTATTGTGTTTAAATTTTACTTTTTATTAAATTTTATTTTTAAAAATATATTTTTTTCTCTTTTTCTTTGCAATGATACTACAGTAAACAAAAACTTCTGTGAGTTTATTCCATAATTTTATATTGAATCTCCATACTCATTGATTAGTTGTCGAGAAAAATCTAAATAAAAGCCTAGTAAAACTAAAATTTATACTATTCATTTTCTTCTTTTATTTTCTCATAAGAAGATGAGATGCCAAAGTAAAGGAATTGTATTTGACTCATTGGATTGACTTTTTTCTAGTTAATGTTATTTTGAATTTGTATATTTTATATGTTTGATAAAATATTTTAGATGAATATTTTTTTATAAAATTTTCTATTACTATTTTTAATTTTTATTTTCTAAATGAATATATTTTATTTTTTTGAATTGTATTTATTTTATTTTAATTGACTTGTGTTTGAATTATTTGTAATATATTAGTGTTATATATATATATTAAACAACATATATACAATATAATACACGGAATAAATACATAAATATATACAACATACATATAATATATATACAACATAATGAAACAATATAGAAAAAGTATATATTTTATAAATTGGAGTTCAACAAATTCAAAATATATATACAACATATATGCATATATATAGCATATGCAAAACATAGACAGACATATACATATTATATATACAACAAACACAGTTATATATAAATGGAACAACATATACAACATAATTAAACAACATATAAAAAAATATATTTTTATCAATTGAAATTTAATATATATAGAATATATATACGATATATATACAATATAAATGAATATATACACGACATACATGCAATTTATATAAACATATATACAACATACATACTACAAACACAAACATATATAACACAATTAAACAACATATAAAAAAGTATAAGTATCAATTGGAATTCAATATATTTAGAACATATACATGACGTACAAAAATATATATAAATACATGACAAACTTAAATGTTAACTTATTTTTTAAGTATAATATGTAAAATTTATTTAAAAATAAATTTTAATAATTTTGCTAAAATATTTTATATTTATGTTTTTACTTTTTCTATTAATTTTTGAATATTATTTCCTATTTGAAATCAAAATTAAAAATTTACCTTTATAAAAAATTATTACATTTTATATGTTGAAAATGCAATTTAAATTATTAATTTTTATTATTTTTACTATAATATATTTGTTTAATAACATATATGAACATACTGGAATCTTTATTAATTTTTATAAATACTGGAATCTTGTCTTTGTTTTCTATTCACTTACTCTTTTGGATAGCATAGCCATGTCTTTATCTTCATCACTATCTTCTTCACTGGAACTCTCAACTTCTTTAATGGCTTTGAGAGCTATTACTTTTCACTTATCTTTTTCACCTTTGTTATCTTCTTTATCCATATGCATTTCGAAGATAAGGAGTTTGCCTACTATCTCATCAATAATGAGCTTGTTAAGATATTGAGCTTCTTCAATTGAAGAAACCTTTGACTTGAAGTTCTTTTTCGGATGTGCTCTAAGTGCGCTCAAGATTTTATTGTTTACATCTTCTTGAGCATATACTTTATCAAATTTCTTCAAGTTGTTGATAAAAGCAAGCAACCAATTTGTCATTTTGGTAACATTTTTGCTAAACTTCATCTTAAAAGGTTCATACTCATGCATTAGTATTTAGATTTTGGTGAATCTCACTAGGGTAGTACCATCATAATACTTTTCTAGTGTTTTTCAAATACCATATGCACTTGTATTATGCTGGACTCTTCCCACTTCTTCCTTTGACATTGAGTTCACCAAGATGGAGCAAGCTCGATTATTTTTGTAAAGAAATCTTTCTTGAGTTTCCATCTATTGTGCTCTAGGAAGAGGCACTTGAACATCATTAACTTCATGAGTACAAGATTTTTACTCATTTTGCACACATTTC
Organism: Garcia nutans; assembly: GCA_947685225.1. Lineage (NCBI taxonomy): Eukaryota > Viridiplantae > Streptophyta > Magnoliopsida > Malpighiales > Euphorbiaceae > Garcia > Garcia nutans. The sequence continues at coordinate 41,912,831 of CANTUV010000017.1, forward strand.
TATAGCTTAATTCTCTTACTATCTAGGAATAAGTACATCTTGTATTTCAAACAAGAATAATCGGTTCCATCAAGTAAGTCTAAGATAGGTTTTGAGATTTTCATGAGAAGGAGCCATAGAGGTAGAGGTAGAAATTGAAGTGGTTCGGATTCCTCAATTCTACGTCCACTTTCTCAACAACTTCTTAAAGTTCTACTAGCTTTGAGTTTTTACAAGCTCAACTCTAACTTGGCATTTTCTCAAGCTCACACTGAACTTTTAAAATGGTTTGAGAATTCCTCACAACTTAACAAGAATTTTACCCAGGCTGACTCTAAAACCTAGTGTTTCAAAGCTCACACCAAATTTCTACAATGGTGTTTAATGCTCACACCCAATTTCTATAATATAGTTTAATGCTCACACCCAACACTCAATTGTAATAAATGAGAGTTTAATACAAAGTAAACAAAATATGTTGTCTAGAATCAGTGGCTCAGTTCAGTGTTATTAAAAATGAAGTTTCATAGGATATTTATAGCCATTTAAGGTCCAACGAGCCATTAAAAAAGATGTATAGTGGATTCCAATAAGATTATTAAAATAATTTCTTCATTAATTATCCATAGCTAGTTAGCGGTTGCTTCAACGGTTGGTGCAGTCAAGCTTATACAATGTGCAGTTGCACTTAAGCTAGAGGTGATCACTACCTTTAATTTTTCTCCAACAGCTAGTGCAAACTACTCTGACAAATGATGAGCCTCCATCTTATGCCAACATATGGTTGTCAATATGGTCGCACCTCATGCATTTTGATTTTTTCCTCAAAACTGTTATACCACATGTCAAGGTGTAATTGGTGCAGAGAAAAATGGCCAAAAATTAAAAGGTGCGGTCGCCCCTTGTTTGGATAATGATTAAACATGGGCTCTCACATTGAGCTTCAGTTCACACTTAAGACCAATAACTCTATTGCCGACTTTCTAATTTTTGCTTTAAGGTTGATGTGCGGCGATGCCTTCTTCATGAGCGGTCACTCGTCATTGTTTGGCACTCATTCTCTTCATCGCGCCAATGATCGCATCCTCTACTGTGAGTTTTGCAAATTTTCCATCTTCAGCAGCAGTCGGCCCTTCTTAGGGATGGTTGCACCTCCATGTGCAGTGGTCACCCATCAGGTTGTGCCTATCACCACAAACTCTATTGTGATTCTTTTTCTTTTTCTTAACTTATGGGGCTGTCGCATTTTGTTTATGGATGGTCAGTAAAAATGCCATGTTCTGGAAAATTTGAGGCTATTATACCTACAACAAGGATTCTTAAATTCCAAGTTAAAATACCTTTCAATTTGAGTGCTAAATATCAAAATTAAGTTATTCGTGTCATTCTCCTGGCTAGCATTTTTTTTATGATGTTGAGAGAAAGAGAAACATAAGTTGATCTTACAAAAATTGATGAAATGAAGGCACCTAAATATTTACAATTTATGAAATTAGAGATTTATAAATTTCAATTTGAAGAATAATTTGTGTTCCTATCCTACGGTCTATGACAAAAGAAAGGAGAATGATAAAAGGATATGAAAATTTGGAGATTTTATTTTGTTTTTTTTTTACTGTTATGAAATTAAAAATAAATTATTTTACTTTTTAACTTCAGTTAACAAATTTTGCCATGTAAGATTAATTTAATGCTTGTTATATTTAGACTGCTTATGTTATTAATAAAGGGGCCTAAAAAGTTTATTTTGGAGAAAGTTATGCTTATTTACTCTAAAAATTATTTAGGAGCCAATATGTACCCATGCTATAACATGAATGGCAAATTTTCACCTTCTCCTTTATTTCTTTTATTTTGAGAGGGGAATGTTCTTGTTATAAGAGAGAATCTACCAAAAAGTCAATATTTTTAGGGTCATTAGTTCGTTCTTTGTTCTAATAATTTTTGTATGTTGCCCAAAATTTGTATTTCAATTTTCTTTTCAATTATTAGGTAGTAAATGCTCCAAAGAGAGTTGGTTATATTCCGTTAAATTCGTGAGTTATAGATATAATATTTTTTTTCTTTCTTTCCCTAATTTGTTTAACAATTACATTTCTATACATGCATTGATTATTTGTATATTTTATATACATCTCCGTGTGTGTGTAAAACTATCATTATTAGTTCTAGATTAGAGAAGCATAAAGTGTTTGGTGAATAAGTTTCAATAATTGTGAATATTGCATATTAGTTGTGCCTACCAAATGAGGTTAGGATGGCATAGGACCATATAGTATTGTGACATGGATTTTGATGTTGAGATGAGCTTATGATTAGCATGACGGTGGGGCTTACTCATTGCTTGGTGCTACTTGCAAGCCAAGTGACACTACTTGGATGTGGTTATGATGAAAAACCATATATATTGGATTCTAAGATATAGTATTTGGATATAAAGGGCCAAATGGATGGATCAGTTTCCCCAATAAGAGGTCTTATGTGGTTTATGTAGAATAATTCATATCATTGGTTGATTGTGTGATTTATTGTATATGCATGAGCATGGTTGCATCGAAATGACGTATTATGTTGATAACTATACAGTTCACTGAGTCGAATACTCACCCCTATTCACTATTTTCTAAGAGTACAGAATGAGCATAAGTAGATATCTTAGTTGAGTTATCCCTTCTATTTCCTTCTTTGGCAATGAAGTATATTTTATTATATTATTATGTAATTATTTTTATACCACAATGCATTTTAGAACTTTCACATAGTTTTCCATGTTACACTCTCTGTATGGATAGCTGAGTTTGTTTCAATCAGATGATGTGTTGTTCTGTTAAGCATAAACCTTGTATATATTGATTATGTTGAGATGATTGAGATGGTTGCCTAAATGTATCAGTGATGTGATGTTGTGTAGGTTTTGCTTACATAGTCCTAATTTTATGATTGTAATGATTGTTATAATATAATTTTCTCAGTTTGTGGTTAGTCAAGTTGAATACTTGTTTTGAAAACCATGTGTTTTCCCATTCTCAACTGCCAATCATGTCCCCTTAAGTTCAAGTCGTGACAAGATCGAAGAAAAAAATTTTAAAACTATTCTCTTTTTTGAGCTTGTCATCATTTTAAAAAGTAACATTTCACATTATTGACAAAAAAAAAAAATAGAGAAACCCTAATTTTCAAAATTAAGAAGATGATAATGCATCAAATATTGATAACAAAATGCTTTTGTATAATGGAAGTAACTTTTAGAATCTCATGAACATATGCAAATTAGGCAAGAGGTTCTTTAGTTGGCAAAATTTTAAGAGTTATGAAGTTAATGCTTTATTATTTTTTTAAAGCATGTACCTTTGTGTATGAATTTAATTTGATGTTAAAGCTAATATGTGTGTTATGCAGGACCATGTTTATCAATTTTTTGAATGGTGGATCAACCTATATGGCTAAAGGCAAAAATGGTGTTTAATAGGTTGTTGAAGAAAATTAAGAAATGGAAATTGTAGAAAAAGAGAAGGCGGAAAAATATAAAGCATACAACAGTAAAAAGAAGAATAAATAGAGGTTGTTTTGGTGCAATTTATTATGTGGTTTGTTAAGATAGTGAGCCATTAGAATATGGTTGATGATATTAGGAAGGATTTTGGTGGTTGTGATGGGCGTTGGCACTTGATCTCACTTGAATTATTTTTGCAATGATCATTTGATGATGAGAACTAGAGCCAACACTTAAAATGGAACAATATCTTTAAACGTTACACCAAATGAGAGGAAAATAAACCTAAAGTAGTGATTTGGGTTGGAAAGAATAAACATTGGGCTTTTAAATGAATAATTGGGCCTAAATCACTTAAACCCACTCAAATTGGACCAAAAACCACATAATCTAACTTGATACTTAAACTAATCGCATGGTTCTTCACATGAACTACGTAGCTCAACCCAAAACCATCACTAGCCAACCATCCAAGACTATTTCCTGACAATCTAGGACTGTGCATGGTGGGTTCGAACCACTGTGCTACAGTCCTTAGATGGAGGATAAACCTAGACAAGATTCTACACTTTCACCTAATAATGTTATCCCTTATCTAATCACCAGTAGATGAGCTTCACCCTATCTTAGCCTAACTGATTATCAAATGCCACTTATCACCTTTCTAAGCTTAATCCTCATCTTGGAGTGAGGAGCACTCAACTCTCCCTATAAATACCCCATAACACTTTTCATTTTCATCAACAATCATCACCAAAACAACTTATTTACTTTCAAAAACTTGCCCAATAGCTTCCTTATGGGTTTGAAAGGTAGTTTCCCATCTTTAGTAATTATTTAGAGTGGTTTTTAAGTGAGTTATTAAGTGGAATGCATTCTATCCAAAATTTTGAAGATTTTTTCCTCTAAGTTCTTATGAGTTCATTTAAAATCCAAGCTTCTAGATCTATTTTAGATCCATATTTCTCAAATTTGGTGTCCTCTAAGAGAAAATTCTCCCCAAATTGAGTCTCTAACATTTTTAATAAGCCGTGAGGAAAAAAAACAAGTCGAAGCTCTTATTTCATTTAAAGTTCTTCATTTGTTCATCATATATTGTGCCTTGATCCTTATCCTTACAGTTTAATCATTTTAACATGTTTTTATCTTGGGTTTGTGAGATTACTTAGCTTTTTTACCAATGGTTTGACTAGCATGGTTGTTTCCATGATGTAGGAGATATTATTATTTTAGTTATTCTAACAATTTTTTTGTTTATTATATGATTATTTATTTATATTATCATTATGACTAAATCCATTTTCTTGTTGAGTATGCATTGCATTAGATTGTATGGGCATTTTGACAAGTATGGAAAACTACATTTAATGTAACTTGACTTATAACCAAAGTAGTTTGCCATCATTAAGCACATACTCTAGAGAACATCGGATTGGTCTTTATTAAGGGTTAAAACATTTGCATCGATCCAATTGATTGATCTTGGTTGTTAAAATACTTATGTCAATCTATTATTCATGATTCTCGATTAGCATCAAAGTTATGCCCGTCCAGCTCGCTCACAGTGGTAATTCTACTAGGAAGAAGTATCATACTTCTCAAAATATTGATGACATCAAAACTGTTAATTATTAGTCTTAATGTGGTGTTTTTATTAAGCCTAGCTCATCCTTTCAAATCGCAAGGGCTACATGTAAGTGGCAACTGTAAAATAAATAATTTTACAGTTATTTATTATTGGATGGTATCCATCCCAATTCTAGTGTTGTATGGCAAGTGGTAACTGTAACACCCCTAATTTTTAAAAAATTAAATAAATTAAATTAAAATTAAATTGAATAAATTGAATAAATAATTTAAATAAAAAATGAAAGAATTTTAAGTGATAAAGTAGAATGTATATTCGAAATATAGTTAAAATAAATATGACATATATAAGACATATACATATACCTAAGATATACATCACGTGTATGTTATGTATAATTAAGTGTAGGGAAAGTTAACCTTAATTAATAATAATAATAATAATAATAATAATAATAATAATAATAATAATAATAATAATAATAATAATAAGAGAGAGAAAAAGTGAATAGTGACTTATTATTATTATTATTATATATATATATAAGGATGGATTGAAAAGAAAAGAGATATTTTCTTTTTCCTTCTTCTTCTTCTTGGAATGTGAGTTAGAGAGAGAGGTGAGAATAGTGAGTTTTTCATATTTACACCAAGGATTGAAAGAATTTCAAGGATTCAAGATAAGTTTTAGAAGTTGCTTCATCAATTGGTAAATTACTTTATCAATTTTGCAAGTTCTTTGGAATTCTATAGAAGAACATGATATGCGGATTTTGAGATTGTGTATTAGCATATTTTAATAGCTTATTTGGGTATGTATGAAGTTGTTGTGAGCAGTTAATAATGATTTTAAGGTTGGATTAAAGAAATGGTTGAATTTAAGTTGAGTTTGGAAGTGGTTGTGTTAAATGGTTGAGTATGCGAAATGCAGAAATTTTGTCTGACACGGCCAGTGACACGGCCATGTCGTTGGGCATGTCAACGGTGCTTAGTTTTAAAATTGATAACACGACCAGTAACATGGCTATGTCTCTGAGCGTGTCGTAGCTACTGTAAGGCAAAATAATTGACATGGCCAATAACAAGCTCGTGTTGTTTGGCATGTCAAAGTTTTTGTAATGCAGGAGTAATGACACGGACAGCGACATGACCATATCATTGGACGTGTCAAAGCTTCTATAAGAGTGGGTTAATGACACAATTATTAATACTCTCATGTTGTTGGGCGTGTTACTTGAGGAAATTATCCAAAATAACTCTTTTCTTTGTCTTTCATTTGTAATTCCTAATTTAAATGGTTTGATGTTGAGAATGCCTTAGAATGTGATATTAAATGGTTGTTTATGATCACATTTGGCTTAGGCATTGAGAGAGAGTAGTTTGCCCAATCCTAGTATTGAAGGTTAACTTGGAAGAGAAGGTTGGAGGGAGTTTTGAAGCTTGTTTTGGAGTGCTTTCTAAAGTAAGTATAAACTTTTGATAAATTAGACATGTTGGCATTAGATTAGGCTTAACACATTTTGGATGAAAAATATGTTAGCTACTTGATACAAGAACATTGTGCCATAACATGTAAATTATTATGTATGCATTATTATGCATTATAAAAAGCCATTGTTAATGGCTAGATTGAATAAAATGTGAATTATGTACAAAATGTAAAAATGACCCAAAGTATTTGGGTAATGTGATTTCGTTATGAAATATCATATGTTGTGATGATATGTTGAAATGAAATGACATTGATATGAATGAGAAAATGGAAAAATGAGAAAGGAATTGAGAATGGAAAATATAAAATAATTGTGTGTCTAGTATGTCATTCAATTTTCAGAGTTTTGTATTTGACGGCATGCCTATGAGGTTATCCTCACTATTTGCCTTTGGGGCTAGATGCTTGGCGTCATTGTGATATGATTTGTCTTCGGGCTATCTTTTGAGTATTACTTGATTTGCCTTCGGGGCTAGACACTTAATATCATTATGGACCAAAACAGTAACTCTGATATTTGAATAATGTATTAGTTTATTTGGGCTCATGCTTGTGTATGTGTTTGTATGACTTATTAAATGATGGAAGAATATATTTAAAAGTGAGCTTGGATGTCACATTATGATATAGCATATGAGCATTTTGCATTGGCATTATTTTTAAATTTTTTTTATTATTAAAGTTTGTACTACTAGGCTTTTGGCTTAGCGCGATTGTAATTCATCATGCAGGTGACGGGGTGATTCGATAAAGCCGGAGAGTTTTACTAGACTTGGTCAGGTCTAGGCTTACATTTGTTGAGCTTGAAGTGTATTGTTACATTAAGATCAGAGCTATTTTACAGCATGTATATAATTTATGTCATAGTACTTTTGATATTATGTATATTTTATTATGTTTTCGGAGTATATATATATATATATATATATTGTAAATTATAAAGAATGTTTTGAATAATTGAGTAATGCGAGGTTTTATATGTTTTGATATATATATATATATGTATTTGTATAATTGTTTTGAGGATTGAGGAAATATGAAAATTTTTATTAAATCGAATTGTGACATTCTTATACCGTATACATGTATTTTATATATACTGGGTATGTGTATTATATGTATATAGGGTGTAAGGATGTTATATTTATTTTGGTATCAGAGCCTAGATTTGAGGTTCTCAACCTAGGTGAGTTGTTAGAGAGAGAAAATGAAGATTTTAAATATGATTTTCAATTATGATATATGCATTGGCATTGGCATTTTCTAATTTTTTATGTGATAATTTGTGTTATATTTGCAGAAATAGATGGTTATGGCGTCTCAGACGTATCAGTCAGTAAAGGATAGTGCAGAGAGTGTAGCTCCTGATGAGGGTAGAGTTGGAGTTAGTGTTGAGTCTGCTGGTGAGGCGTTTGCTTCTATGCCTGTTGGACCAGCAACTAAGGAGATTCCACTGGGCTGGGTACGAAATATGGTAGAGCTATTGAGGCAGGCTCCAGTTCAGCAGTCGCAGCCGCCACCGCAGCCGCAACTGTAGCAGCAGTTGCCGATGCGAAAGTATGACAAGCTGAGGAAATTTGAAGCCACATATTTTGTTGGCACTACAGACCTTGATGTAGCAGAGCAGTTGCTGGACAAGGTCTAGAGGGTATTCATTTAGTTGCAGACTAGTCCAGAGGAGAAGTTTAATTATGCTAGATCACTTCTACAGGGGGATGCCTATAAGTGGTGGAAGACGGTTCCCCATAATACAGCTGATCCACCAATTTTGACTTATGTCGATTTCCTATGGGAATTCGAGAAGGAGTATACTCCGAGGGAGTATAAGGATGCAAAGAAAATGGAGTTCTTGAGTTTGAGGCAGGACACTTGGACAATGACTAAGTATGAGATTGAGTTCATTCGGCTGAGCCAATATGCTAGAAAAATTATTTCAGATAAGTTTGATAGATGCTGAAGGTTTGAAGAGGGGATGAGACCCTCTATCATGTGTTTAGTGGCAAGTTCTTGGTATCAAGATTTCTCTCAGTTGGTTGCAGCTGCCAGTAGTGTAGAGAGGGAACAGAGACTTGCAGCAGCAGTTAGAGTAGAGGAGAGCAGAGGTAGGTGACCCCAAGGTGAGGCAGGATCTTCTTCATTGAAGAGAGGCTAGGGGGATGTCCTCAGAGGTTCATTAGGAGCCAGGGGAAGTCTGGCAGATCAGTATAGCAGCAAAGGCAGAGACCTGTAGCCTTAGTGGCTAGTACTCCGATCCTAGTGACTCAAAAGCATGCTCTACCTACCTATGTTCATTGTGGTAGGGCACATGGAGGTGTCTGCTGGAGGACAGGTGAACCAACAGTGTGTTATAGATGTGAATCATCAGACTATTTTCTCAGAGATTGTCCATAGCCACCAGATGACAGATAGACAGATACAATAATTTCTAGATCCAGCGTCAAAAGGGGTAGTGGTGGTAGAGGTTTTGGTAGAGGTAGTCGATCAGGGTATAGTCAGAGAGGAGGTTCTACAGCAGAAAATAGACCAGAGGATGCAGGGCATCACAACGGGTTTATGTGATGCAGAGACAACCAGATGCTTCAATTGTTGTAGCCGGTACTTTTACTTTATTTGGTACTTCAGTTCTTGCATTGATAGACCCTGGGTCAACTCATTTATACATTAGTGTATCCATACTGCCTGTAAGTGATTTGCATTCTGAGTTCCTAGGATATGATGTTTTGGTTATAAATCCTTTAGGGCATAGTGTTATAGTTAACAGGGTGCACCGAGATAGTCCAATTGTTGTTCAAGATGAGGAGTTTCTCAATGATCTAATTGAGATGCCTTTTAGGGAGTATGATTTGATTCTGGATATGGTTTGGTTATCCAGGCATGGGGCTATGGTAGACAATCAGCGGAAATGTGTTACCCTGAGAACATGTGATGGTAGTTATGTGGTGGTATCTGGTGAGCAGAGATGTCTTTCATCCATATTTATTTCAGCTGTATCAGCTAGGAGGATGATTCGGAAGGCTTGTCAGGCATATCTTGCTCATGTTGTAGATACTAGAGTAGTGAAGTCCCAGCTCGACAGTATACCTACAGTTGCTGAGTTTCTAAATATTTTTCCTGATGAGTTGCTAGGGGTGTCTTCTGAGAGAGAGGTAGAGTTTGGTATTGATTTGTTACCTGGTACCACTCCTATCTCTATTATCCCTTATCAGATGGCACCTGCAGAATTAAAGAAGTTGAAAGTGCAGTTATAAAAGTTGCTTGATAAAGGATTTATTCGCCCTAGTGTATCTCCGCGGGGAGCACCTGTTTTATTTTTTAAGAAGAAGGATGACACTTTGAGATTATATATTAATTATAGGTAGTTGAATAAGGTGACTATCAAGAATAAGTATCCATTACCTTGAATAGATGATCTCTTTGATCAATTAAAGGGAGCAACTGTAACACCCCTTCCCGACCTACATGTGTAAGCTGAGTAGAGGCGCCACACTAACCTAATGTTGCTACCAATTTTACTTAGTCAAATTTTAGTTCCGATTTTTTTTTCAAAAATTTTGCCATAGTTTCGCCTAAAAATTGAGTCCCAAGTGTCGACAAAACCGGTTTTTTTCTTATTTTTAAAAACATTTTACACAAACCAATGCAAACAAAATCATTCTCAGTACACTCCCAATAAATCCCCCTTGTAACCTCAACTACAACCTGCAAAAAGAATTTACACTTCTAGTGCAACATAAAATAAAGGTTTTGTGACAACCCCTATATTTAAATATTACACAGCGGAAGTTATAAAATATTTACATATTTACATATTAAACATTTCTTTACAAAATATAAAGAAATATACATGATTGGCAAGTCTGCTCTGATCTTTAAGCTCCAAAAATGGATTCAACAAGGTCTACTCTCACTTGGTCTTGATGAACTCTCGGGTTCAACTCTATCCACTCTATTACCTGCGCGATTAAACACTATCGCGCTAAGCCAACGACTTAGTAAGATAAAACATGTTAATGGTATGCTTAAATGTAATGCAATGCCACATATGTTATTGATAAGATCAACATCATAAATATAAAGTTAACACATAATTATGCATTTCACAAATCATAGTCATATGAGTATACCACATTTCAACATCTTTCCACATTCAACATTACTCAATCATACTCAATAACCAACATCTCATTTCATTAACTCATAACATTATTTAGGACATTCATATAACCTTGACACCTATGGGCCCAACAAGTATTTAATATGATATTCAGAGTTCAGAGTTACTGATTTGGTTCATAGTCACAATAATCACGCCCGTAGGCAATGTATATACATGTATCTCTATCCATGGATAGTGTAACAGACCCAGTCTCTTGGACCATCACTCAACACATATGAGGAGATCCTCAACCCGGCAAGACTGTTACAAATCATATATCTTATATTCACAATTCTCATAGTGTAACAGACCCAGTCTCTTGGACCATCAACTCAACACATATGAGGAGATCCTCAACCCGGCAAGACTGTTACCTTTCATCATTTCTTAGGCATGCCACCCAAATCCAGAACTCTGAAACTGAATAACATATTAAACAAACAATTCATTTATTATATAGTTACCATTTCCATTCTCAAATTCTCATCACATTTAGGCAAACATGCCTTCTTTCTTTCAATATCATCATCATAGCCAATCACAATGGCATTGTCTCATATCATGTCTTATTTGAATTATCATTTCAATTTCAATGTATATTATTCATGAAACACATAACCATTCACAATGCATAACATAACATTGTTCAATCTCAACAATGCAATTAGGGCAAAGAACAATTGATATGATTCATATGAATAATACATTCTGGTTTTAGACTCCATTTTATCCTTATTTTGAAAAATTGTATAAAATAATCTACTTGATTAAAAATTCTAAAATTTTTACAGAATTTAGTTTTGTATCTTAAAATCATTCCTTTAAAATTTCAGATCAAACTGAACACAAAATCTTGGTCAAATAGTTCACCTAACCAGACTGCCCCAATTGCCCTGCATCCTGGCAGCAGTTCTGAACTTTGTGAATTCCATAAATCAAATTCAATCAACGTGGTTCCAAATTATTTTTCTCAAATACTAGACTCACTAAGCAACAATATATCCAAAATTCAATTGGATATGATTTTTCTATATTTTATTAAAAATCCCGAAATATAGCTGTCTCAGTTAAGGTACCTGCTGGAACAGTTCTACTAAAAATAATCTTTCTAAACTCATAACCATTTCAAAATCGAATCAACATATTTTTCAGTCATTCTAGACTCATAGAGGCACAACATATCAAAAATTCACTTCAAGAACATTTTTATATAATTAATTAAAAATCATACAAGTCACAGCCTTTACTAATTGTAAAACAGAAAAAGAATTTCACTAAACACAACTCATCTCATCATCAAACCAACAAACCCTAATTCCTTTCTCACACCACTTCAAAAGAATTGAAGAATTTAAAGAAAAGATCTTACCTTAGATGAAGAAATCCACAAATCTTTAACCAAAACCCTTGCTTCCTTCTTCAAATTGCTTCAAACCTCAAGATCACCTCTCTTTCTCTCTTGGTTTTTGGAGAGCCGGCACCTCTTGAAAGAAAGAAGGAAAATGATGAAGACACAAAGTCAAATTTGCTTTTAATCTCCACCAAGTGATCTTATCCAAGCAATTACCAAAATGCCCTCAATCATATAACTAACTTTTTGTCTCATATAAGCCCTTATATGTAATTGCACATTCCACAAAAATATCTTCTTGCATTGACTCTTCCTTTGACCCATTTATATGTTATATATATCATCATATACACAACATATACATTTGTCTCTAAACCCTAAATTTCTTCTCCAAAACACATACAAAAACATTCTCTTCCAATTTCTTATCAACTTATCATATATACATAATTCAAGTGCAACAACACTAACACCAAGACTACTAGAGCATAATTAGGGATATTACAATTCTCCCCCTCTAGAAAGAAATTTCGTCCTCGAAATTACCTGAAATTAACTCTGAAATAACTGAGGATACTGGTCTCGCATGGTATGCTCACTTTCCCAAGTTGCTTCCTCTCTTGCATGATTCTTCCACAGAACTTTTACCAAAGGCACATTCTTATTTCTTAACTCTTTTACATCACGTGCCAAGATAGCAACTGGTTCCTCTTCAAATGTCAAGTCTGGGCTCACTTCAATAGATTCAAATGGCAACACATGAGATGGATCCGACCTATATCTCCTCAACATAGAAACATGGAATACATTATGAATACGATCCAACTCAGGTGGCAAAGCAAGTCGATACGCCACTGGCCCGACTCTTTCTAACACTTCATACGGCCCAATGAAACGAGGACTCAATTTTCCTTTCCGACCGAACCTCAAAATCTTCTTCCAAGGAGACACTTTCAGAAATACCTTATCTCCAACATCAAACTCTATATCTCTCCTTTTCAGATCTGCATAAGACTTCTTTCGGTCTGAAGCTGCTTTTAACCTGCCTCAAATCAACTTTACTTTTTCTTCAGTTTCTTGAATCAAATCAGGACCAACCAACTTATTATCTCCAAGCTCATTCCAACAAAGAGGTGTCCTACACCGTCTGCCATACAATGCTTCAAACGGTGCCATACCAATGCTGGATTGGTGACTGTTGTTGTAAGCAAACTCCACAAGAGGTAAAAACCTATCCCAACTTCCAGAGAAATCGATGACACAGCTTCTCAACATGTCCTCAATAATCTGTATCACCCTCTCTGACTGTCCATCCGTCTGTGGATGAAAAGCAGTGCTGAAATGCAGTCGAGAACCTAAAGCACTATGCAAACTCTTCCAAAATCTGGAAGTAAACCTGGGATCTCGATCAGACACTAAAGAAGTTGGAACACCATGCAGTTTCACAATCTCATGGATATACAGCTCAGCCAATCTCTCCAAAGAGTAATCCATTCGAACCGGAAGAAAATGAGCTGTCTTAGTCAATCTATCCACAATCACCCATATGGCATCATGCTTCTTTTGTGTCAATGGCAAACCAGACACAAAATCCATTGTTACTCTTTCCCACTTCCATTCTGGCACTGACAATGGTTGAAGCAACCCGGTTGGAACTTGATGCTCTGCTTTAACCTTCTGACAGGTGAGACATTTCGATACAAACTCAACAATGTCTCTCTTCAACCCCATCCACCAATAATGCTGTCTCAAATCATGATACATCTTCGTATTACCCGGATGCATAGCAAACATTGACTGATGAGCTTCTTCCAAAATGACCCTTTTCAAATCAGCATCATCGGGTACACACAATCGGTTTTTAAACCATAGGCTCCCATCACTTTTCACAACAAAATCTCCAGTCTTCCCATTCTTGCAATCTGAAATAATCTTCTGAATCTTCATATCAATCAACTGAGCCTCTTTGATCTGATCTAACAAAACTGGTTTCAAAAGCAACTGTGCCAACAATGCACCATCATCACAAGGTACAAAACTGGCATGCAATGCTCTCAACTCAACAAGCAACGAGAGCGAGTAAACTGTTAAACCAGCTAAAGACTTCCGACTCAAAGCATCAGCAACAACATTTGCTTTACCTGGATGATAGTCAATCAAGCAGTCGTAGTCTTTAATCAATTCTAACCATCTCCTCTGACGAAGATTGAGTTCTTTCTGGACACCCAAATACTTCAAACTCTTGTGATCAGTGTAGATGAAACATTTCTCCCTAAACAGATAGTGGCGCCAAATTTTCAAAGCAAACACAATGGCAGCCAATTCCAAATCATGGGTCGGATAGTTAAGCTCATGCGGTTTCAACTGTCGAGATGCATAAGCTATAACTTTACCTTCCTGCATCAACACACATCCCAAACCACTATGTGAAGCATCACTGTAAATCACATATGGTTTGCCTTCTACAGGTAAAGTAAGAACAGGCGCTTGAGTCAACATATCTCTCAACTGCTCAAAGCTCGCCTGACACTGATCTGTCCACAAAAACCTCACTCCCTTACGAAGCAATCTGGTGAGTGGAGTACTACATTTTAGTACTACATTTCATCCTCAGACAGATGGGTAGTCAGAGAGAGTGATACAGATTCTAGAGGATATGTTGAGGAGTTGTATCATTGATTTCACAGGGAGTTGGGACAGATTCTTACCACTGATTGAGTTTGCATATAAAAACAGTCATCAGTCCAATATTGGGATGACACCTTATGAGGCTTTATATGGCAGAAGGTGCAGGATACCTTTGTGTTGGGATGAGATTGGTGAAGGTAAATTAGTTGGTCGTGATTTGATTAAGGAAACAAAAGAGAAAGTAAAATTGATTCGGGGTCATCTAAAAGCAGCTTCAGACAGACAAAAATCCTATACAGATTTGAAGAGGAAGGATATAGAGTTCAGTGTGGGAGATAAAGTGTTTTTAAAGGTGTCTCTATGGAAGAAGATTTTGAGATTTGGTCACAAAGGGAAGTTGAGTCCTCGTTTCATAGGACCATATGAGATTCTGGAGAAAGTTGGTCCAGTGGCTTATAGGTTAGCTCTGCCGCCTGAGTTAGACCGGATACATAATATCTTTCATGTCTCTATACTTTGAAGATATAGGTTAGACTCATCTCATATCTTGTCAGTAGAGTCTATTGAGGTAAGCCCAGATATAACTTATAAAGAAGAACTAGTGACGATTTTGCCATGAGAAAAGAAAGAATTAAAAAAAATAAGAAAGTATCACTTGTAAAAGTTCTTTGGAGGAATTATGCCACTAAGGTGACGACATGGGAGAGTGAGCAATTGATGCGGAATCAGTATCCCTAGTTGTTCCAGAATTAATAGCAGGTAATTTTGCGGACAAAATTTTCTTACGGATGAGAGAATTGTAGCACCCTAAATTTTTATAAAAATAAATATAATAAATTAAAATTAAATTGGATAAATTAAATAAATGATTTAAATAAAAAATGAAAGGATTTTAAATGATAAAGTAGAATGTTTATTCGAAATATAATTGAAATAAATATGACATATACAAGATATATACATATACCTAAGATATACATCACATATATTATGTATAATTAACCTTAATAAATAATAATAATAATAATAATAATAATAATAGTAATAATAATAATAATAATAATAATAATGTCACTATTCACTTCTTCTCTCTTATTATTATTATTATTATTATTATTATTATTATTATTATTATATAGATAAGGATGGATTGAAAAGAGAAGAGATATTTTCTTTTTCCTTCTTCTTCTTCCTTGAGGGAGGTGAGAATAGAGTGAGTTTTTCATATTTACACCAAGGATTGAAAGAATTTCAAGGATTCAAGAGAAGTTTTAGAAGTTGTTTCATCAATTGGTAAGTTATTTTATCAAATTTGCAAGTTCTTTGGAATTCTATGGAAGAACATGATATGTGGATTTTGGAATTGTGTATTAGCATGTTTTAATAGCTTATTTGGGTATGTATGAAGTTATTGTGAATAGTTAATAATGATTTTAAGATTGGATTGAAGAAATGGTTGAATTTAAGTTGAGTTTGGAAGTGGTTGTGCTGAATGGTTGAGTGTGCGAAATGCAAAAATTTTCCTAACACGGTCATGTCGTTGGACGTGTTAACGGTACTGAGTTTCAACATTGATGATACGGCCAGTAACATGGCCATGTCTCTAAGCGTGTCATAGCTATTGTAAAGTAAAATAATTGACACGGCCAGTAACACGCTCGTGTTGCTGGGCGTGTCAAAGTTTCTATAATGCAGGAGTAATGACACGGGCAGCGACATGCCCATGTTATTGGGCGTGTTACTTGAGAAAATTGTCCAAAATAACTCTTTTCTTTGTCTTTCATTTGTAATTCATAATTTAATAGTTTAATTTTAAGAATACCTTAGAATGTGATATTAAATGGTTGTTTATGATCACATTTGACTTAGGCATTGAGAGAGAGTAGTTTGCCCAATCCTAGTATTGAAGGGCAACTTGGAAGAGAAGGTTGGAGGGAGTTTCGAAGCTTGTTTTGGAGTGTTTTTTAAGGTAAGTATAAACTTTTGATAAATTAGATATGTTGACATTAGATTGGGCTTAACACATTTTTGATAAAAAATGTGTTAAGCTACTTGATACATGGACATTGTGCCATGACATATAAATTATTATGTATGCATTATTATGCATTATAAAAAGCCATTATTAATGGCTAGATTGAATAAAATGTGAATTATGTACAAAATGTGAAAATGACCCAAAGGGTTTGGGCAATGTGGTTTCATTATGAAATATCCTATGTTGTGATGAAATGTTGAAATGAAATGACATTGATATAAATGAGAAAATGGAAAAATGAGAAAGGAATTGAGAATGGAAAATATGAAATAATTATGTGTCTAGTATGCTATTCAATTTTTAGAGTTCTATGTTTGTTGGCATGCCTATGAGGTTATCCTTACTACTTGCCTTTGGGGCTAGACGCTTGGTGTCACTGTGATATAATTTGCCTTCAGGGCTAGCTTTTGAGTATTACTTGATTTGCCTTCAGGGCTAGACACTTGGTGTCATTATGGACCAAAATAGTAACTCTGAGATTTGAATAATGTATTAGTTTGTTTGGGCCCATGCTTATATATGTGTTTGTGTGAATTATTAAATGATGGAAGAATATATTGATGTCACATTATGATATAGCATTTGAGCATTTTGCATTGGTATTATTTTTAAAGTTTTATTATTATCAAAATTTGTACCACTAGGCTTTTGGCTTAGTGCGATTGTAATTCATCGCGCAAGTGACATGAGTAATCCTGTAGAGCCAGAGAGTTCTACCAGACCTAGTCAGGTCTAGGCTTGCATTTGTTGAGCTTGAAGTGTGTTGCTATATCAAGATCAGAGTCATTTTACAGCATGTATATATTTTATGTCATAGTACTTTTTGATATTATGTATATTACATTATATTTTTGGAGTATAAATATATATATTGTAAATTATAAAGAATGTTTTGAATAATTGAGTAATGTGAGGTTTTATATTTTTTGATATATATATATATTTGTATAAATATTTTGAGGATTGAGAAAATATGAAAATTTTTATTAAATCGGATTGTGACATTCTTATACTGTATATACATATTTTACATATACTAGGTGTGTGTATTATATGCATATAGGGTGTAAGAGTGTTACAATAACATCCTTCCCTTTTAGGTTTTTAGAGCTTATAAGCGACATATAAGACAAACCTTAGAATTCCCTCCCTTAAGACCCAAAGTCTTATGTTTAGACCTTGTTAATTAACCCAATTTTGGGAAAACTCAAACACTCGAGGGCCACTCCTACTTTTGAGGGTGATGGATTTGCTTCAAACTAGTTAATCATCAAGGTCAAATTTGCATCTAGTTTACATTTTATGATAAAAGCTTGTTTGTCTCTAGTTTATTTTCAAGCTAAACCTTTAAACTTAGGATAGAGGGAATTTACCTTGAGTGGAAGTAATAAGGTTGGAAGGAGCATACTTGCACTTTTGCATCTTCATGCATTTTCATCATGTATATATGCATCCATCAAGCTTAACATTTTCTAACCATGACAGTTACCATATATCCATCTTGTCAAGCTAATCCATGCTACTAGTTGGGAATAACATTCTATTGGATAGAAGCATCCCCAATTATGTCTCAAAGTGACACCATCACTAACAACAATAATAGTGTTATCAATTAAGGAGATTTAAAGATTCCTTAATGACATATCGGAGACTAACAATAAGATGCTCATGCTAAATGTCAATGCAAAGTTGGCTTGGCAAAAAGGAAGCTTCAAAGGTTTATATAGATCAATAATAAGAAGAGGTGGCTAGTCAGAAGGATGAGTTTAAAGATCTTAAAGAATACCTTATCACTAAGAAGGAAGGGAGACCCAAAAATCCCAAGAGAAACCAAAGATAAAAATAAGGATAAGCATTGAAGAAATAAAGAAGCTTATTGAAGGGAAGGTAAAAGCAGAGCAAGAAGATTTCTAATCCCTTAACTTGATGGGGAAAAGCATGTACCTCCTACATTCAAGATGCCTAATGTGAGCAAATTTAATGGCAATAGGGATCTAATATGTATACTAGTCAATATGTGATAATGATGAGCACTATCGGGTTATCTGAAGGGTAAGACACTTGCTATTTCATACTTTCTCTGGAAGGGCTTACAGCTAGTTGATACCATGGGCTTGATCTAGAGCTTACAAAATAAAAGAGTGATGAAAGCTTTTCAGATTTTTTATCAAGATGGAGGAGAAAGGGTCCACATAAATGTCATGCCTTTATAGAGAGATCAAGAATGATGGTGGATAATGTTTGCCTAACATCACTAACAGGCTTCAATATATGCCCTTGAGAACCTTATCTTATGTATATGATGTAACTCTAGAGGTTGAAGACGTGGAAGGAAAAAAGAAACTTGTATATAGAACCGAACAAAGTAATGGTGCTATCTAGAATGTTAAATTTATGGACTTTTATGTAGTCAAGAACAAGTGATTCTCCAACTTGGGTGGACCTTTATCTAAGGTGTTAGACAAACTTATTGAGAAGGGACTATTAAAACCATTGACACCTAGAGGATCCCAAATCATCCTCCTTCCCATTGGATTATGAATGCTTATTGCAATTTTCACCAAAGGTTAGGGAACAATAATAATGGATGTGCCCGCTTGAGGAATGAAATTCAAAAGTTTATTAATAATGAAACCTTACATGATCCTAAAAAAATTTTCCCTGGCACAAAGAACAATCTACTTCCAAGCCACAATGCGGTTCCACTTCCTAAAGATTTATATTCCATAGGGTCAGGACTCAATGAAGATTATGTGCTCAACTTTATACAAGACATGATTCCCATGACAATCTCAACCCTAGACATTTGGGACAGTGGTGAGGAAGGAGAAAACATAGAAGCCTAATATTTTTGTGAAGAATTTAGTAATGAGAAGCCACAAGAGGTGAAAGGAATTACCAAAAGTGAGAGGTTCTATGGAGAAGAAGAGGAAGAGACTAAGGCCCTAAGATGAGAGAAGAAGGGAAAAATAAGAAGAAAGCCCTTATCTTAAGGTTACTTAAGATAACTAGAGCACATGTGTGTATATGCTACTTGCTTATAGTTTCCATGCAATATAGAAAGGTAGTAATGAAGAATTTAGATGGTATGTGTGTCTCCACTATAGCTACTTTTGGGGATTTGATGGAATTGATTGTAGAGAAGATAAAGGCATGATCATTTTTCCTACTGGGTTCGAAAAGTTGGATACGCATGGAGAATGTGAGAAATGGCTCAGCATCCCCAATGTGCTCGATTTATTGGAACCGACCTCCATTTCAAGTCTTAGCAATATTTTATTTTTAATTATTATAAGTACTACTCTATTAAACATGAATTTGGAGAATTTAATAATACCTTAATGTGAACACTCGAATTTTGAGGCTCGGAAAGCCAATTTCCTCAGACCAGGCCGGACCGGGCAACAACAGTAAAACTCCACCGAAAGTATGTCTTCATGGTACTTGAAATGTCCGGTGCGACGCAAGGATCACGGATATGGTCTCGGAATAATTTTTGGAGGCCCGTAGCTCCCGGAAAGTCGGTTTTAGCAGAAGTAGCGCGTGACGCCGGCGGCTCGGCCGCAGTTTACCGCGGCTCGGCCACCGTAGATGGCAGCCCAGCCGCCGTGACCGGCGGCCCGGCCGCCGTCCAGCCCGATTTTGCCTATAAATAGGCTTCAGATTTTCAAAAAAAAAAGACTTTTGGGGACTTCCTACGCCCAGATGCTGACGAAATTTTTATGCTTAAGAATTTCTAATATTGTGTTGTAGAAAGCAAGAATCATATCCAAAAGTGTAAGGAAACAAGATCTGGAACTTAGAAGTGGAAAAATTCTAATCAAGGTAATATCATAATTCATCTTTGGTCAATTCGAGCATATCATAAGCATTCTAATCTTCTTCTTAATTTCTTCTCGGTCAAAGACCTAATCTTTTTAGGTCTGAGGGCCTAACGGACTAATCAATCACCCTTTCGGCATTAAGCCGTAAATAAAATCAACTTTTTTTTTGGCACGGAGCCTAAATTGCATCTCTTTGGTACTAAGTACCTAAACGGCACTATTAAAATGAACTTTTGGCATGAAGCCTAAATCGAACTCTTTTGGTACTAAGTACCCGAAATTATACAATTTTTGCACTAAGTGCTAAAACTCACAACTCTGGCAAAATGCCTGAAAAATGCACGAAGCATACACACACACATGCATGAAGCATAAATTTCATCGCCTTTAAATAGGCTTTCCCGAACTACATGGGCTTTGATCTCTCATAAAAACGAGAGTATGTAGGCATATTTGGGATTCACCCCAAATAGCAAGCCCACATTTTAATAACCATCTCTTTATTCTGTTTCCTTCATCCCATTTTACATTCATTTCTTTTTTTTATTATTTATTGTCGAGTTAGTCAAATGCATGACATAGTCCCCGAATCCTCCTTGGGTTCGCAGACTAGAAACCTTTACATTGGACAAGTTATTGGAGTCAAACAAGGGTTTTCTTAGTTTTTCCCTTCGAACAAAATAAACTGAGTGGCGACTCCCGACAACGAGTGAACTTTCGCCCGGATCCTTTTCGGGCGGAAAATCGAGGTTCACAGATTGGCGACTCCACTGGGGACCCATAAAAATGATTTATGGGATGCTAAGTGGACTACTATTGCTTATTTGATTGATTTGACACTAGGGACCATAAAAACGATTTATGGGATCCTAGTAGATTGTTATTATTTGTTTAACCAATTTGCCCTTCTTTAGGGTATTTTTATTCATTTTACAGGGTACCCTAGCATTATATATCATTTCTTTAAGGATATTGGACTGAAGATTGAAGAAAGCAATCTTTTTCCTTTGATGGATCTATTGTTTGACTACTTGTGCATTTGTTTTGTCATTCAGAGAATCTTTTTCTCTTGCATATATGGGGGAATCCTTTTCCTCCATTGCATAAAAAATTATTTTCAAATGAATTTCTTCTCTTTCTGTTCAAAGTTCTGAGTCTGGATAGCAAGTAGCGCTGACCGGCAGGTCTCCTTGATTATGCCGGCGGACAGCCAAAGCGTCCTCCCTGTTGTCACAAACCATTCCAATCCTTTTAGAGTGGCCCATGAGTAATCGTACTGTTGGACCCACGCGAAACTCCTTGTTTCACATGTGGTTAGGTATATCTTACTCAAGACTCAAGGGTCCCTATGATAAGCCGATTCTCTATTTTTACATAACAATAGAACCTTCCCTTAGGTTGTATGTACCCAATGATAGTGCCGCATTCCATTAAAATGAATTGTGATGTGATGAGGTGCATTCATGCAACATAACAACATTGTTTTTGGGGAAAATTTTGATGTACATAAGTGGACCAAGAGTTTTCCTACCCTACACACCACCCTGATTTTTTTTACCCTTGACCTTTTCAGGTACCCTCTGTCCGTGTGTCTTCACCTACACCAGACACACCAACACCAACTGTGCTATCCCCTACAAGTTCTACTACCCCAACTTCTCAAACTACTCCAATTACTGAAATGGCCACAATTGAACAGATTAAGGCCTTGCTGGATGGTCAGGTTAAGGAAATTGAAGCTAGAATGCAAGAAAAAATTGATGAAGCTTTAGCCGCCCAACGGGTAGCCATTCTGGCTGAATTAGAAGGAGCACCAAAGACAGCCTCTACTCCTGGAAATTTGGGGAAGGAACCCATTGTGGGGCAAACTAGTACCCCCGTGACTGCTCAGATTAATACCCCTGTTATCAATTTGGAGGATCCACCCTCCAAGAACGAAACAGATGAACTGAAAAGGAAACTTGAATTGCTTGAGAGGTCAATCACTGCCATGAAAACTCACAAAGAGGTGGTAGACATGGATTCCTTATCCTTGTTTCCCCAAGCCAGATTACCTCCAAAATTCAAGATGCCGGGGATGGACAGATTTGATGGGACCACTTGCCCTAAAACCCATTTGAAGATGTATGCGGGGGCCTTGAGCCCATGGGGTTTAAATGATGAACTCTTTGCTCAACTCTTCCAACAATCCCTGACTGGGGCTGCTCTTAAATGGTTTGTGAGTCTAGACCGTTCCAAGATTAAGACATGGGAAGACATCTGTAATGCATTTAACTCTCAGTACCACTACAATATTGAGGTGGATGTCACTAGAAGAGAACTTGAGACCACCAAACAAAACAACAATGAACCCTTCTCCTCGTTCCTTACGAGATGGAGGGCAAAGGCCGCCCAGATGATCAATCGCCCTTCAGAACAAGAGCAAATTGATATCATAATCAGGAATTTAAGGCCTACATATCAAGCTCAACTGCAAACCCAATATCTACCTACTTTCAAATCACTCATTGCAACTGCAACCAAGGTAGAAGATTTGATATAGTTGGGTAAAATAGTGGATGAGGGGGCTGCATCGAAATATAAGAAACAAAGCCAAACTCCTTCCTCAAGCAAGGTCAATCAAGTGGCCAATATTGCCCCTGCGAATCCTTTACGTGTGGGCAATCTTGGGCCGAGAAATCAGCCAAGAAGGCAATATACTGACCTTGGGGTACCCCTTCATTTGGTGTTTAAGAAGGCTGTGGAAGGGAAATATTTGAAGCCTTTGGACCCAAGACCTCCTCCAAACCCATTACCTTCCAGTTATAAAGTCAATGAATACTGTGAATACCATCAAGGGAATGGGCATAAAACAGATGCTTGCTGGACACTCAAAAACCGCATCCAGGATCTGGTGGATAGTGGTGACATCATTCCCCTCAGGAGGCAACCAAATATCAACACTAACCCTTTGCCCAATCATTCCATCCACGCCATTACTGTGGAAGAAGAGTTGTTTGATCCTTTCAAACTTCTCTTGGAAATGAATGAAGTGTGTGTGTTAGATTTGAACGACCTTGCTGAAGAGGTCAGTGCTCTGACAAGAGGTGGAAGACAATATCAGCCACTTGACTTGGGAAAAACCCCTACAACCTCAAATCACCCCCATAAGAAAACACCAGAGCCAAAAGAAGACCCTGTCCTCACTCAGCTTAAGCAAACCCAAGCTAAGGTGTCAATTTGGGAGCTCCTTGCTTCCTCATTCCCACACCGTCAGGCTCTCAGCGAAGCTTTAAGTCAACTTGATACACCTGTGGACACAAGCCAGAAGCTTTGGTGGCCACTTTGACCCAAGCAACCAAGGCATTGAGTATCAGGTTTTCTGATGTGGATTTACTAGAAGACGGTAAGAAACACAATGATGCTCTATACATCACCATACAGACTGGGGGAAAGACTGTGCCCATGGTTCTCATTGATAATGGGTCAGCCTTAAATGTGTGTCCTTTGAAAGTAGCAAGCTGTTTGGGGTTGGAGACTACAGATCTTACACCTTCTGATCAGATTGTGAGAGCATATGATAACACTCGAAGAGAAATTTTGGGTGTTGCCACCCTAGAAATTGTTGTTGGGCCGGTGAAAATGAAAGTGCCCTTTCATGTCATTGATGTACCCGCGAGCTTTAATCTCCTCCTTGGAAGGCCGTGGATTCATCAAATTAATGCTGTACCTTCTTCATTACACCAAAAACTTAAATTCCCTTTTGAAGGAAAAATCATCACTATCAAAGGGGACACCTGTGAAATCAACAGGAAAACCATGGATCAGTCTCTCCTTGAGGTTGTTCCTGGTGAAACCGCCATGACCTTGATTGGGTTCCATTACGACACAGTTCAATGCATAGAAGGTGAAAAACCCAAAGGGCCATTTGTCTCATATGACTTTGGGGAGGTCCAAATCAACTGCCTAGTGGGAATGATGCTGAGGGTAGGTCTATTGCCCGGAATGGAGATGATCAAGTCTGGGAGAAAGACACCTGTAGTATGGCCATGGGAAGAACCAGAGAATAAGGGAACTTTTGGCTTGGGGTACAAACCTACAGACGAGGAAATAGAAGAGCTTGAGCATGGAAGGAAGAAAAAGGGAAATTGGGGGGCAAGAAGCCTCAAAATGCGCCCTTACTTTAGAACTCTGAATGGTCATTTTTGCAAACCCGGAAAGGCAGTTCATCACCGTGGTTTTCAGGAACCATTCTATTCTCCTATGACCGGAAAGAAGCTACCGGGTTTTGAAATGTTTGCTGATGTTGTGGTCATAAAAGAAGAAGAGCCAGAACCTGAAACTGACCCCCAAATGGAAGATTTCATGCGGCCTAGTCTCTTTGATGAGGTTGCTATGATAACCAATGTCGAAGACAAAAGGGACTTCACAAAGCTGATCAAGACAACGGATGGACCGCTGAGAAACTGGTAAGCCGAGGAGGGACAAGCTGCTGAGGTTAAACCTAGTCCTGTGTCACACCCTGAACTTGAGTCTTGTACCGAGTCTTGTACTAATTCTGAGTCAAAAACCAAGTCAGAGTCTAATTCTGAGTCTTCTGTAGTTTCAGATTTAGGGAACCCTAATGTCAAATCTAATGTAATCTTGGAGAATGACTCCACCATTATCAATGAAGCTTTTCCAATTCTTGGTTACCCTGTGTCTTTTGCTTTCCAAGTATTATCTAGCAAAAATGAAATAAATGAAATAAAAGAAATAAATGAAAAGATAATAATTGGCAAAGAAAATGAACATACATACATTGCATATGATTGTGCGAATAAGGAACAGGTTGTCGATTGCATCAGGAAGTATGTCGACTGCTTCATGTGGAAGGCAAGTGATGTCACGGGAATAGACCCAGCCATAGCAGTTCACAAGATTCCGCTATACCCCGATGCGAAGCCGGTTAAGCAGAAACTGAGAAGAATGAAGCCAGAATGGTCTTTGAAAATTAAAGAGGAAGTTGCCAAACAACTGGACAATAAGTTCATAGAACCAATTGCCTACCCTTCCTGGTTAGCAAACATCGTGCCAGTCCCGAAGAAAGACGGAAAGGTCAGGATGTGTGTTGACTACAGAGATCTAAATAAGGCATGTCCCAAGGATGATTTTCCACTACCACACATCGATTTGATGATAGACAGGATGGCTGGGCATGTGATGGTTTCCATGATTGACCTCGTGGTTGGGTACAATCATATCCTAGTTCACCCACCAGACAAAGAAAAGACAGCTTTCATCACAGAATGGGGCACTTTCTGCTACAGGGTTATGCCTTTTGGGTTGATAAATGTAGGGGCTACCTACCAAAGGATGGCGACAACAGTCTTTCATGACATGATTCACAAAGAAGTAGAAGTGTATGTTGATGATATGATTGTTAAGTCAAAATCTCCAGAAGAACACGTTGGAGCACTTGAGAAGTTCTTCCTTAGACTTCGCAAGTACAATTTAAAGCTTAATCCTGCAAAATGCCTCTTTGGTGCAACATCGGGCTTATTTTTGGGATATCTGGTCAGCAAGAAAGGAATAGAAGTTGATCCAGCAAAGTCAAAGGCTATTCTGAAAATGCCTCCACCAAGAACAGAAAAGGAGATTAGAGGCTTACTAGGTAGATTACAGTATATCAGTCGATTCATATCACAGTTGGCTGAGACTTGTGGTCCAATCTTTAAGCTACTGAGAAAAGGTGCTTCACAAGAATGGAATGAAGACTGTCAGAAGGCCTTCGACAAGATCAAAGAATACTTGTTAAGTCCGCCAATTCTGCAACCTCCCAGAATGGGAAAACCTCTGCTCTTGTATTTGTCTGTAACAGATGAAGCCATGGGTGCAATGCTAGCTCAAGAAGCCGAAGATACAAAGGTGGAAAATGCAATTTACTACCTCAGCAAAAGGATGCTGGACTATGAGTTAAAGTATAACAGGATTGAGAAGTTGTGTTTAGCGTTGTATTGGGCTTGCACGAAGTTGCAACACTACTTGTCTTCTTACACTACTTATGTCATGGCAGAACAGAGTCCCTTGAAATTCCTTATGGAGAGGCCTGTTTTGGACAGCAAAATGGCAAAGTGGGTGTCAACATTAGCAGCCTTTGACTTGAAATTTGTTCAAAGGAAAGCTGTGAAAGGTGGCGCAATAGCTGACCAATTAGCAGAATTACCCGTGAATGACGAGATGCGAGAAATGGGTTTCCCTGATGAAGACCTCTTGAACGTGGAAAGCAGTGTTTGGGAGATGTATTTTGATGGGGCATCCAATTATCATGGAAACGGAATTGGAATTGTGTTCAAAACTCCTTGTGGAGAATACATTCCATTCGCAGTTAAACTTGACTTTAGCTGCACAAACAACGAAGCAGAATATGAAGCTTGCATTAATGGGCTTGAAGCCGCCCTGAAATTGGGGATTAAGGACCTAAAGGTCTATGGTGATTCTATTGTAATAGTATCACAAACCTTAAGGAAATGGAAGATAAAAGAAGAGCGTTTGGTTCCTTACCTACAACGCCTTGATCATTTGGCACAACAGTTCAATGATCTGTCCTTCGAATATTTCCCAAGAGCAAAGAATCAGTTTGCTGATGCCTTGGCTACTTTAGCTTCCATGATTAATATCAGGGAGGGGAAAGTCATTCGTCCATTGAAAGTTCAGCTTCAAAAGCAACCCGCCCATGTAATGCACTTGGCCGATGGTAAACCATGGTTTTGGGATATCGAGACCTATCTCAAGGATGGAAATTATCCGGAGGGATCATCAAAGGTTGATCAGAGGGCAATAAGGCAGCTTGCCACAGGTTACATTCTCAATGGAGATATCCTCTACAAGAGGAGTTGGAATGGAATCCACCTAAGGTGTGTGAATGAAGCGGAGGCCAAGCAAATAATGGAAATGGTACATGGTGGCGAATCAGGACCACACATGTATGGGATCGCCTTGGCTCGAAAAATTGCCAATCTAGGATATTACTGGTCCACCATGAATGCAGACTGTGTGGCATTTGTACAAGGATGTCATCAATGTCAGATATTTGCTAAGCTACAGAAGCAACCTCCTGTTGCCCTGAATCCAATCACTTCTCCATGGCCCTTCGCTACTTGGGGAATTGATATAATTGGTAAAATACATCCAAAAGCATCAAATGGACATCAGTTTATCTTGGTAGCAGTGGATTACTTCACAAAGTGGGTTGAAGCAGCTTCCTATGCAGAATTAGACGCCAAAAAGGCAGCACAGTTTGTCCGAACCAACATCCTTTGTCGGTACGGAACGCCGTTTGAAATTATCACTGATAATGGAACTCATTTCCAAGCAGAATTTGCTAAGCTCTTGAAGGATAAGAATGTCCAGCATCATAAGTCCTCTCCTTATAGACCTCAAACAAATGGAGCTGTAGAAGCAGCGAATAAGTCTATAAAGGTGATCATACAAAAAATGATCAAGGAACATAGGCGTTGGCATGAGAAGTTGCCATTGTCCTTGTGGGGATACAGAACATCAGTTAGAACTCCTACTGGGGCAACCCCGTATTCCCTAGTATACGGAATGGAAGCAGTACTCCCCATTGAACTGGAAGTTCAATCGGCGAGGATAATTCAAGAAAGTCAGATAAATGAAGCTGAATGGATCAGCAATTATCATCATCAGTTGTTGAGTTTGGATGAAAAAAGACTTCAAGCTCTACATCAGATTCAAGGGTATCAGAGGCGAATGGCCAGACATTTCAACAAAAAGGTCAAAGATCGAAAGTTGGAAGAAGGTTGTTTGGTTTTGAAGGAGATCAGAACACCTGTTACAGATCCTCGTGGGAAGTTTCATCCTCATTGGGCGGGACCCTACATTTTGAAGAAAATACTTTCCGGCGGAGCCGTTATCTTGTCTGATTTGGATGGTCTGGAGTTCACAAACCCATGCAATCTGGATCAACTAAAAAAATATTATGCATGATCATGCATTCCAAAAAGGAACTACATTAGACCTGATTCTCGCAAACTAATTCGAGATATGTAGGCAGCTCTCCTTGAGCACGGTCTAAATTTTAATAAAAATCTTTCGTTCATCTTTCTTTTGCCAAGAAAAAATAATAATAAAATAAAAAATAAAAAAACAAAAGATCCCGCTAAGCCGAAAACCAACAAAGGGCGGCTTAGGCAATAGTGGGGCCCGCTAAGCTGAAAACCCGCAAAGGGCGGCTTAGGCAAGAATGGGTAAAAGCTCGCTAAGTTGAAAATCCGAAAGGACGGCTTAGGCAAAAATAAGAGCAAATAAATAAAGTAGATGATGCTTGGAAAGCAAACAAAAGGGTCATTCATTAAGAATCATTCATTACAAAAAGAGAATCATCTGTTACAAAAGGAGTCATTAAGCTTATAAAATACAAAAAGGTCAAGTCATATTCCCCAAAAAACCAAAAAGGTAAAAACAACCCAAAAACAGAAAAGACAATGGAGTCACCCTGAGATCCAAATCCTACACCCCCTCTCCCTCCAACTCCTGCAGCAATGCGCACCTCCTCGGTTTCTCAACGGGCCAAACCTCAGCTATAAACCAGGTCCTGTACTCTGGAGTGGGCTGAACGAGGGAAGGCTCTGCACCAGGCCTGATCATCCGATGGTCTCTGACCCAAGTCTGTAGAACAGCCCGAGTAACCCCGGGAGTAATAGGAGAAGCAATGGTAAGCCCGACAGGAAGGGGAACTCTCTGATCAATACCCATCTGCCTGAGGACGCGGGAAGCACTGTACCAAGTACTGTGAGTGAACCCAAGCAGGTAGACATGGTTGTGCATGGCATTTGCCTCTATGGATTGAGGAATCCTATACCAAGGGACGAACCATAATAATTCTTCTAGTCCAAGCTCAAACAGCCAAACAGTCCATTCGGCCATAGAGGGAAAAGAAATCTGAATTTTCCTGGTGCGGTACTGCGAAGGGTTGTAGGTCAAAGTCTGGGGGGCTGCAACCACTCGAAGATGATCTCTCAGCCAAACCTGAAAAAATAGATCCTTTCTATTTTACAAAGGAAAAGAGAGATGATGGAATAAGCAAAAGAAACAAAAGGTATAAATTACCTGAAGGATGACCGGGGTGACGGTCCAACGTTCAAATCCAAGTGCACATCTGTCGAGACTCTGAATAGTCTCAGCTAGGATCATGCCCCCAATACAGTTGAGCTCTTCCATTTGCCTAACCATTGGGCAAAGTCTCAAATCTCCGAAGCCGGGGTCACGGTTGAAGAGGAACCCAGCTAACAGACAAAAGACGAAGGCTCGCATTCTATGCCTCAATTGAACATCGTCTTCAAAATCGGCGGTCAAGAACTCATCAATTAGGGGAAGCAGCATCGCCTTATCCCCATCTACAATCATAGCTTGGGCTTGGGGTTTTGTGAAGCTAAAAAGCCTCTGAAAAGATCCCACATACCCGATTTGGACCTCATGCCTCATAAGAGGGGCATTTGGATCGCACCCAATGATCGAGCAGAACTCCTCAAAAAGAGGACACATTTCCTCCATCCGAGCCCCAAATTTGAAAACATGGGCTTGGGGATCCCAGAACCTGATGCAAGAATGCAAGAAATCCCAGTCTACTGCTACACCTCTGAGTGTGGCGACAGCTTTTAACCCGTACC
The DNA here is from genome assembly GCA_947685225.1 of Garcia nutans. Lineage (NCBI taxonomy): Eukaryota > Viridiplantae > Streptophyta > Magnoliopsida > Malpighiales > Euphorbiaceae > Garcia > Garcia nutans. Next base: position 41,943,029 of record CANTUV010000017.1, read on the forward strand.
TCCCCATGTTGATCCTTTCAACATTGTGGAGACTTTTGGTCCAATTATGCATCACGTGATTAAAAAGGGGATTCATTGTTATTTGGAAAAATATATAAGATCTTTCAGTAAGAGGATTGCTTTCTGGCCCGCAGATGTAAGACAGCCTTGATTTTTATACTGTTCTGGCCCGGGCAGCGGCTCAGCCGCCGTTGCCGGCGGCTCGGCTGCCGCCGACCGTCCTGATTCCTCTTTCTTCTTGGTGTTTTGTAAAATTCTCATGTTTTGGCCCTGTTTAGGCCCTGTTATGTGCTATTTTTTGGGATTGTGTCAGGGATTTATTTTTAAAATAGATTTCTAAAAAAAAAAGCATCATGCATACATATGTGCTGTTAATACTAACAAATAAGTGCAGGTTTACAGATAAGTTCAGATAACAGTTGAATAACATGAAAGGTACAAAGTATAGAAGGGGAATAGTTCAAATACAGCAAGCATAGTTCAAAACAAATATGAAAAAAATCAGTGCCGGCCTCTCCGTCTTTGCGGCCTACTCTGCCTCTCGTAAGCAGCCTCAGTCAAAGCACCAGACAGTTCATCCGAGAAAGCAGTAATCAGTGCCGCCATTTCCGTGATCAGGCCCTCTGGTACCTGTAAAAGAGACGAAATCACAATCAATCTCAAGAGAATTTTATGAATCCTTTTCATGAAAAGTTCTATGAGAATATACCTGAGTGACATGAGCAAAGCTCCGATATAATGCACCCTCTGCACTAATTGGTCGGGTCACCCAACCACCAGGTGCATGATAACGAGCAGCATAAGGCAGCCTCAAGTCTGACAAAATAGGGTCAAATTGGCCGGTAGCTGTAAGGACGGATGCGGGAGGCTTCAAATGAGATGAACTGCTGCTTCCTCCAGTGTCTGATGGTCCAGCCCCGAAAGCGGAAGTCTCAGCCCTAGAGGAAGAGGGTCTGTCAGTTTGCCGCTCTGGAGAAGGATGGTCTCTCGGAGTGCCAAAAGTGGGAGCTAAAGAGTGGGAAGACCGATAAGGCGGTACAGAATCAAATCGTGTCCCAATGCATGGCATCAGTCGATGAAGGCAGTAGAAGTCATAATCCTCGTCCGGGGCATAAGCCGACTCGAAAGGGTCGCCCTCATACTGGGACACAGTAACAGGCAGAAGTGTCGAAGATAGCATATCATCAGGAGGATCCATGGGAACTGCACGGAAACCGGCGACCTGAAAAATCACCCTCTCAGCGAGATAATACCGTCGAAACTCTGGATGGGGAAGTATGAATCGACGGCGAGTCAGAAACTCTGATCGCCGAAAGCTGTAATCTTGAGCAATCCACTCTGCCAGTCGGTGAGACATCACTTCAGATGCAACCTGTAAAAATTTGTTATATTAGTGAATCATTTTCTCTAATATAATAAAAAAGATGACGATAAAGCATTTACTGAGTCCATTGGGCAGCTGTCGAAGAATGATCTCAGCCCTCTGATGGGAAGTTTCCTCTTTGGTACTTCTACCCTCTCTCTATACCACCTCCAAGCAATGGGGGAAAGAGGATCGGCGGGGGCAGGTATCTCACGAAGAAAAGGGGCGATGCAAGGAAAGTACTCGTAAGCCCAAGTCTGAAATAAATAAATAAATAAATAAATAAATAAATAAAAATTATATATATATATATATATATATATCAGAATTGGTGTATGTCAACATATATAAAGATAGGGGAAATGTTCTTTACATTACCTCCCAGAAGTAATACAAGCCACAGGGAGCAATACGGGTATAGCAGAGGTCAGACATATCGTCATACAACCTACACAGCATCATGCTAGCCCAATCGTACATATGAAGCCGTGACAGGTCAAGTAGGCTCTTCAACACATTGAGACTCACTGCATCTTTCCTGTTTGATAAGAAGGAGCTAGCAAACAAGAGAAGCAAGGTAAACCTGGCCGTCTGGTCAGCAGTAAGGTGGCCTGTCTCGTAACCATTGTAGATACCTGGCGCTTGCTCCACAAGCCACCTCCGCTGAATGCAGCGAGGCGCCTGATATCGAGGATAGTCGACCCCGATCAAAGTAATCATGTCGGCTGAAGAAATGTCCTGCCGCCAGTCAGCATAGGACTCCACCATCTCAACGCCAAAGGGAATCCCAGAAATGATGGAAAAGACAGTAGGCGTCATTGTCATCTCCCCCCAAGAAAAATGAAAAGTGTCAGTAGTAGGCCACCAGCGCTCGGCTAAAGCACAGATCAAATCCCGGTGAATATCTCTGCCCACATCTATAGCCCTCAAATGGTGGAGGGAAGCAGGTCTGATAAGATCCCCCACTGGGTGCCCGACATCAAAGATGTAAGCCGGAATAGTGACCATCGGACGCTCAGCTATGGATATCTTGATCGTAGAGTTCTAAAAAAAAAAAAAATTTTCAGAAAAGTTGGACAAATTCAGAAAAGATTTAAGTTCTTACCCCAGCCAGGTGTGGATTCCTAAAGGATTATTTCTAAGTTCTTTACTAGAAATAATTACTGATGGCAGAACATAATGAAACCTGGTACAGATCCTAATTCATTACTAGTGCATGTAAAGGAAAGGTTCCTAAAATTTATTTCTAAGTTCCTTACTGGAAATAAATAAAATTCCTAAGCATGCATACTAGATGGAAAAACGGGAGAGTACTCACCTCATAGCAGCCGGTCCGAGAACTGTGCTTCTCCTCCTAATGTAAAAGATCATAGGGAAGGAGTGCGATTTCGAGGTCTTCAAAGCCGGTGAAATCCATCGTCGAGAGAAAATTTGAAAGAAGTGAAAGAAGAAGAATGAATGAAAGCAAATGAAAATTGAATGAAATGAGCCTATTTATAGAAAAAAATGAAAATGCGGGTCTTTTTGCACCTCCCTCAAAATTCGCTCTTCAGAAGACCACTGAGTTCCATAAATCATTTTTATGGACCCCAGTGGGGGGCAATTGTGAACACTCGAATTTTGAGACTCGGAAAGCCAATTTCCTCAGACCAGGCCGGACCGGGCAACAACAGTAAAACTCCACCGAAAGTATGTCTTCATGGTACTTGAAATGTCCGGTGCGACGCAAGGATCACGGATATGGTCTCGGAATAATTTTTGGAGGCCCGTAGCTCCCGGAAAGTCGGTTTTAGCAGAAGTAGCGCGTGACGCCGGCGGCTCGGCCGCAGTTTACCGCGGCTCGGCCACCGTAGCTGGCAGCCCAGCGGCCGTTGCTGGCGGCCCAGCCGCCGTCCAGCCCGATTTTGCCTATAAATAGGCTTCAGATTTTCAAAAAAAAAAGACTTTTGGGGACTTCCTACGCCCAGATGCTGACGAAATTTTTATGCTTAAGAATTTCTAATATTGTGTTGTAGAAAGCAAGAATCATATCCAAAAGTGTAAGGAAACAAGATCTGGAACTTAGAAGTGGAAAAATTCTAATCAAGGTAATATCATAATTCATCTTTGGTCAATTCGAGCATATCATAAGCATTCTAATCTTCTTCTTAATTTCTTCTCGGTCAAAGACCTAATCTTTTTAGGTCTGAGGGCCTAACGGACTAATCAATCACCCTTTCGGCATTAAGCCGTAAATAAAATCAACTTTTTTTTTGGCACGGAGCCTAAATTGCATCTCTTTGGTACTAAGTACCTAAACGGCACTATTAAAATGAACTTTTGGCATGAAGCCTAAATCGAACTCTTTTGGTACTAAGTACCCGAAATTATACAATTTTTGCACTAAGTGCTAAAACTCACAACTCTGGCAAAATGCCTGAAAAATGCACGAAGCATACACACACACATGCATGAAGCATAAATTTCATCGCCTTTAAATAGGCTTTCCCGAACTACATGGGCTTTGATCTCTCATAAAAACGAGAGTATGTAGGCATATTTGGGATTCACCCCAAATAGCAAGCCCACATTTTAATAACCATCTCTTTATTCTGTTTCCTTCATCCCATTTTACATTCATTTCTTTTTTTTATTATTTATTGTCGAGTTAGTCAAATGCATGACATAGTCCCCGAATCCTCCTTGGGTTCGCAGACTAGAAACCTTTACATTGGACAAGTTATTGGAGTCAAACAAGGGTTTTCTTAGTTTTTCCCTTCGAACAAAATAAACTGAGTGGCGACTCCCGACAACGAGTGAACTTTCGCCCGGATCATTTTCGGGCGGAAAACCGAGGTTCACACTTAATAGATTAACCAAAGTATATTAATCAAATAAACCAAATAGTCCATAAAGCACACAAAATGGGCACCCATGTTAAATAAAAACATATCCTTACAGCCCTTTAAATCCAATAATTGAAATAAAATAAAAGGCACCATGAGTAGTGGAAACATACATATTATAATGCAGAAAAAATAAAAATTATAATTGAATTAGTCCAATAAAACTCAGCTACTGAATTATATGGAGAAGCTTAAAATACAAAAGATCTATGGAATTGCAAATAAAAATGGAATAACATACTCTATAAATATAAACAATCATTCTTCCAAAATCAAATATAATTAAACATTCATAAAAGTATATTTAACATGACAAATCAACATAATATAGATTCAACATTCATTCACAGAAACATAAAAATAACATAAAATTAACATAAAAACACAAATCTACATGTAGTAACGTGATTGTCACTACCATGAGAAAAAAGGCCAAAAGTTTAAGCAAAAGCATTAAACAAAACAAGAAATGGTGTTTATGTCATTGACTAAGGAAAATTGGGCATAAGCAATGGTGAAACGTTATTAGCTACCTAAATAATAAAATGATTCTCTAAAATAATCCTAGGTGATGCCACTTTGGTCCTGGGTCTTTCAAATTATAGTCTAATCTAGTTTTTACAATTATGTATGCGATATTAATTAAGATGAATATAAGGGTATGACATTTTAATGATATAGAAATGATAAAACAACTATGACTAACATGATAACATAAAGTCATATATCCATGTGGCAATAACAATTTCATCCAACAACATAGGCATGAGCTCTAAGGTTTTGCCTCGATCACTCCTAAGTATGATGGTGACTTTGGCATTGTTTAGCTTGTATCATTAAAGAAAACATGCTTAGGCTCAAAGAGGGATGGAGTCACCACTGGATAATACTAGTAAAGAAAAGAGTAGGACTTAGATTCCTAAGAAACCACCAATATTTTATTTGGTTTGAAGAGTGAACAACTTCTATATTACGGCGTTCGATCTTGTTTACATTATGGACTTTGGGTGAGGAATAATTTTATTGATGTGAGAAACAGAGTGAAAAAGAGCAAAGTTAGAATCAGTGGCATGAACTTGGCATTAACATGGCTCCAACTTGGCTTCTACGTTAGCAACATTAACAACTAAATGGAAAACATTATTTAGGGGTTTTTTATGAACCTAATAAAAGTTTGGGAGTTTTGTGTTATAAATTAAAAGTTTGGAATGATAGTACAAAAAGTGCTAAAACACGGGGTTCATAAATATAATTAACCCAAGGAAGAAAAAATGGCTAGTGAGTTTGAGCTATTATATATTTAAGGACAAGTATTGTCTTGATATGGTAAAATTTGATAGAGTTCATAATGTTCATATTATTTATAATAATTCTGTCTTATTTTGATTTTTTTTGCTTGATGGTTAAATTCTAATTGTGTATTATTGAAAATATGAAAATTGCATTTTTCGAGTTAAAATAAGTTTAGAACTAAGTATTTAACATCAAATAGCAAGTTTTCAATTTATGGAAAAAGTCTAAGTTTATAATATGGTAAAACAGTAAAAGACTTAGATAAATATGACATAGGCAAACTTATCAATTTCGGACTTGATATAATAAGGATGACAAAGAAGCATGAACAGTTAGAAAAAGAATAATTATCACGTTTATTTTATGCTTTTTTTAGAGGAGAATATTGAGTCTCAAGGGAATTGTTATTCCTATTTAGATATGAGAATAAGTTTTATTTGGGATATCATTGTCAATTATTAATTAGGATAAAATTTTATTTAGAAAGATCTTTTGAGGGTTAGTATAAATAATTTTAGATACTATATTAGAGATACATGTTTTTAGCTTTATTTCTTTTACATAAAGCTATGTCTTCCTCAAAATGAACGACTAATTCTATAGCCTGACTCATAGTATGTTTCTGAGACTTGCTTCTTTTCATAAACCATTTTTGTTGCACCACATTAAGATGTTGAACAATTGAAAGCAATGCTTTTCTTGCAATTTCAACATCAAGAAAAAACTAAAAACAAATATTTTTTTTTTCCAAAAGCATATGAAAGCCCAACAGTGAGCAATGTAAGAGTGGTCTTAAAAAGCAATGCTATAGGAGGTTTAACATCAACTACATAGTTTTTGCAATTCCATATTCCCTCCGGATATTCTAATCTTCCACCACCTCCACCTCTACTGCCCTCCATTTCTTAATTGTATACACTTTACTACTATTTAGTTATCTATTTTTTTATACTCTCAATTCAATTTGTTATATATAACATTTTTGTTTATAGATTTTTTCCTCACAATTCAAATATATTTTATAATTATTTTTTCTAATACAATAACAACAAAGTCTTAATCCCAAGCTAATTGGGGTTGACTATATGGATTTTTCTTTTGTACTCGATTTGATATAGGTCTACTTCTTTTGATAAATTTAAAATAGTAAAATTATTTTGTATCACTTTTGTCCAAGTTAATTTAGGTTTACCTCTGCCTCTCTTAGGTATTTCTACTTTAACTAGTTCAGCTTTCCTGATCACTGCATCCCTAGGTCTATATTTCACATGGCCAAACTATCTCAATCTATGCTTTCTTATCTTATCCTCGCCAGGTGGCACCCCTACTTTTTTTCTAATGTTCTCATTCCGGATTCTATCCATTCTAGTGTGTCCATACATCCATCTTATCATTTCCATCTTTGCAACATACATCTTACTCATGTGTTGTCCTTTCACAACCCAACACTCACTACCATACATCATCACAGGTAGTATGGCAGTGCGGTAGAATTTTTATTTTAATTTGATTGACATCTTTGGATTAAATAACACTCATATGACACTCCTTCATTCTATCCAACCAGCTGTAATTCTGTGACTTACATCTTCTTCACAATCTTCATCTGCTTAAATAATAGAATCAAGGTATTTAAAATGAGTTCTACGAGGTATTGCTACTCCACCTAAAATAACTTAACCTCCTTCTTTATTCGTGTTATTAAATCAATAATGCATATATTCAGTCTTAGTTCTACTTAGCTTAAAACCCTAGGATTCCAAGGTACTTCTCCATAACTCCAACTTTTGACTTATACCTGCTTGAGTCTCATCTATCAACACAATATCATCTGCAAACATCATACACCAAGGAATATCATCTTGTATATGCCTTGTTAGCTCATCTATGACCACCGTAAATAGATAAAGGGCTCAAAGCTGAAACTTGATGTAACCCAATAGAAACAGAAAAATCCTTAGTATCCCCTCTAATAGTGCTGACATTAGTGATAACTTCATCGTACATATCCTTCAAGATTTGGATATATCTTATAGAAATTCCCCTATTCTTTAGGATCCACCATAAAACTTCTCCAGAAAATCTATCATAAACCTTCTTTAAGTCAACTGAAACCATATGTAAATCTTTTTTCATCTCTTTATACTTTTTCATCACATCTCTAATAAGAAAGATAGCTTTCATAGTGGATCGATCAGGCATAAAACTAAACTGGTTTAGGGATATACGGGTATTCAAATAAAAATGGTATTGTACAACTCTCTCTCATAATTTCATGATATGGCTCATAAAGCTTAATACCTCTGTAATTTAAGCAATTTTGAACATTTTTAAAAATAGGTATTAGACTGCTTTATCTCTATTCATTAGACATTTTCTTTGTACTTGTGATCTTATTAAACAAAGTTGTTAACCACACAACTCCTGTATCTCCCAAACTTTTTCATACCTCAATGAGTATTCCATCCGGTCCATATACTTTATCAATTTTTATTCTCTTCAAAGCTTCATTTACTTCGGAGAACCTAATCTGTTTAGTATAATTTATATTTTTCTCAGCTATGTCATCCAAACCCTCAATGATTTCATTACAGTTACCATTAAGAAGCTCCTCAAAATAATTTCTCCATATTTCCTTGATATCTTATTCTTGAACCAAGACTCTATTCTTCTCATCCTTGATGCACTTAACTTGGTTCAAATATTGACATTTTCTTTTTCTTATTTTAGCTAATTTATAAATAGCATTTTCTCCTTCCTTTGTTCTAAGTTTTTTATATAAACTCTCCAGAGATTGTGCTCTTGCTTGTCTAACTGCTTTTTTAACATCCTTTTTTGCTTTTTGTAATGCTCAAAAGCCTCATTATTATTACACTTTGACAAACTATTAAATCATTCTTTTTTATTTTTTACTGTTTTTTGCACTTTCTCACTCCACTATCAAGACTCCATCGAGGAATGCCCAAATCCTTTAGACTCTCTAAATACCTTTCTAGCTACTCCATTAATTATTGTACATAGCCCACCTACAAATCATTTGCTGACATATTCATATCCCCCTCTCAATCTCTGGCTTTAACCAACTCATCCTTAGACATCAACTGTTTTACACCTTTTAAAGTCCACAACCTAATCTTAAGAATTTCATTTCTCCTTGGCCTATTAGTCTAACTCTTAATCTTGACATCTAACACTACTAACCTATGTTGAATAGTCAATGTCTGTCCTGCAATAACCTTGTAATCCTTACATCTAGTTTGATTAATTTTTCTTGTGAGTACGAAGTTAATCTGACTTCTATTTTATCTACTTTTAAAGATTACTATATGTGATTTCCTTTTTATAAAATATGTGTTTGCCAAAATTAAACCATAAGGTATAGCAAAAATATAATAATTTAAATTTTTTTACCAAATTGCAATAAAGTTTTGAAAGAAAAATTAATTATTTAATGTATTGATAGATTAGGATAGAATTCTTTATCTCTAAATTTATTTAAAAAAATTCAATTTAGCAATAAATTATCAATGATATGCAAAAAAAAAAATGTAAAGTTATTGAAAACTATAACAAAAAAAAATGTTATTCCATAATTACCAAGGAATTAACTTCGGTCGATGATTATCAACTGCTTTAAAATTTTAAAATTTTGCTAGTAGAAATTTTATGTACAAGGTATTACTGATAGAATTTTTTCTTGATAATTTCTCATCATACTTATATATTACATGTACTGGCAAGATTTATAAATTAATTGATGCAAATTTCTATCATTAAATTGATAAAAAAATTTATATTAATTAAATATGATAATATTTGTTAATGCGTAGTTACAAATATGAAAAGTACAAATATATATAAAAGAGAAATTTACATTTTATACAGTATTTTAACATTTTCACTTTTACGAAGCTAACTTTTTTTTTTTCCACTTTTGCACTTTGTCTTTTTTATTTTTATGAAATGTTTACAACTATATATATATATATATATATATATGGTGGACGTGTCTTTTACTTTTGTTACATGAATAAATAATTATTTAGTTAATAATAATTAACTAAATATATCCTAATTTTTAGGTAATTTTTTATTTTAATATAAATATTAAATATTAAATTATTATTATATTTTAAATTTTTTATATAATAAATTTTTATTTATTAAAATGAATTTTTATTTAATATCTATATATATTATTATTTAATATTATGCAATTTGACGCAATTTCATAATTTTTTAAATTAATTTTTTTAAAATTTATATTAAAAATAATAATTAATGTAAATTTAACCAAATCAACCGATGTATATTTTTATATATAATATATATCAATATATTTTTTCTAAATAAACTAAAATATGCTACTATATGTAATATATATAAATATATAACAATATATAAAATTATATACTAATATTTTTTTAGAACTGAATTGATATATGTTGTTATATGTCACATATATAAATATATAACAATATATAATAATTATATACTAATATTTTTTTCAACTCTAATGATATTTGTTGTTATATGTAACATATATGAATATATAATAACATATATCAATTGTATGCTGATATTTCTTTTGCAAATCAATTAATATATGTTGTTATATATAACATATATGAATATATATGAATATATATTAGTTTGTAATTGATATTTTATTGCAAATCAATTTATATATATTATTATATGTAATATATATAAACATATAACGTTATATAATATTTATAATTTATGTCAAAATTATATGAACATATATTAATGTATATTGATATTTTATTATAAATTAATTGATATATTATTATATGTAATATATATGAACATATAATAATATATTAATTTATATATTGATATTTTATTGTAAATCAACCGATATATGTTATTATATGTAATGTATAACAATATCAATTATATGCTGATATTTTTTTTTTATAAATTAACTAATATATATTGTTATATATAACATATATCAACATATATTAATTTGTATATTGATATTTTATTGTAAATTAAATGATATATATTGTTATATATAACATATATAAACATATAACAACATATATTAGCTTATATATTAATATTTTATTGTAAATCAACTAATATATGTTGTTATATGTAACATATAATAATATATATCAGTTGTATACTGATATTTAAATTTAAATGAATTATGTATATAATTATATATATAATTTAAATGAATTATATATACAAGATTTTTTTATATATAAAATTTATATATATATTTAAATAAAATTTATTTTTATTTATAAAATTTTTTGACAAAATTCATATATACATAAATAATCGACTGTTTGGTGTGTTATATAGAGAAATATATATTTTTAAAAATGAAAACGAGACCATTATATAACTTTTTAAAATATACAAAGTTATAGAATATAATTATTATCTATTAGATATAGTTAATTTAATAGCATAAATTAATTGTTAAACTAATGTAATATGAAATATTCAATTTTATAGTATATTCGTCTGTAATTTTTTTTTTCTGTAAAAATTGAATCTCCTTCAATCATTTTCTACATCCATCACTGACTATTTGTACATATAAATAGAATTTTAATATAAATATTTTTAATTTAATATTTTAAATTTAAAAGATGAAAAAATTAAAAAAGAAAAGAAAATATAAATGGCCACTGTTGTATTAAACAAACAGTGGCCAAAAACCTTTTGAATAAGGAAGATAAGTTCAAATGGTGAGCATCACCGTAATTTTATAATTTAAGGAAGCGGGTTCCTAAAATTGAAAAAAAAAAATCACTACCGTATTTTTGACATTAATTTATATTTTCAGATTATTTTTGTAAAAATCCCTATATAAAATTTTGATATATAACAAGCGAAAACTCTTAATTTCAATCCAAAAACTTATATAGCCACTAAGACTCAAATATCGCATTATAATTTAATTTCTTTTGTAATAAGCAAATTTAAGATCTTTAATTTTTTTTCTAACCACCCAGTATCTTATAATCCAAAAAGTACAAACTTATCTATACTCATTAAAAGTATAGAATGCTCCCTCTCAAGTTTTAATTTTGATATGCATTACGAAGCGTACATTTTAACTACTGAACTCCTAGCCCAATAACTAAAGCACCCTTTTTAAACAACCACATAAATATTAAATATCTATACTAAAGACTTACAACAAACAAATTTGTTCATTTAGTATGCTTCAACACGAAGTTGAAGTTATCTCATAGTCTATAGTATTGTAAACATGTTAATCAAATTGCTATTCTGTGGAACTAGAATAATGAGAAACATTTCCTGGAACCTTTCTAATAAATTCAACAACTTTGGCAGTATTGTGAGCTACAAGGGAACCGAATGTATCAATTGAATTTTCTCCTGTTTGTTTTCCAGCTAAATCTGACATTCCTCGAATGACAATCACAGGGAAGCCATTAGACAAGCATGTCTGATGAAAAAGCAAATTAATACTATTAGTAACTTGATATTTTTACTATTAGATTGCACCCAAATGGTAAGGGAACTTACCATTACTACAGCAGAACTCTCCATATCTGCAGTTGAAACCTCAAAAGTTTGAAGAAGAAAATCCCTGTAAGCTGCATTATCTAAAAATATGTTGGCTGTTGATCCTCTAAGCCCAACAACTAACTTTAGCTTATGATCAAGGCACAAGCTTGAATTAACACATCTCTCCAGTTCCATCCCCTGACGACATTATTGAAAATTGGAACATCTCATAACCATTATATAATTAAAAACAAGTTCTAAGCAAGTGCAAGACTAGGTATTTGTCTATTTCCATTGTGTGGAAGGCTTTTTTCTATTCCTTGGAAATTGCCACATTTTATCAGAAATTAAGAACAATAACTAGCTAGGCAAGAGTTGTTTGTAATGATAAAAGAACCTTTCCTCAACCTTACAAATCAGGGAGTCTCGTGCAAGGTTTAAATTGTAGTGTTGTAAGAGCGCCAGTGTGTCACAGCTAAGTGTAATGATCACAGTCAGTACTATCATGAATTTATTTAGAAAAGAAAATGACAGAATCGGTTGTCATTGCTGTACCCTTTCTAACTGTCAGCAAAGTAACAAAAAAAAATCAATGCCAATTAAGGAACTAGAAATTTGCAGGCCTAACCTCTAAGTTTGCAGCAAGATGAAGCCAATGCCGGCTTACTTCAGCCCAGAACAATGACACAGAAGCATTAGGTTGACTAGACACTGTAAAAAAATTGTTCAGGGCTGTATCCAACTTGTCCTAATCGATTTAAGCCGTCCCCGTGAGGTACATCGTAGTTTCCAATCTTCAATTGAGAAACATCACTGGAGTCTACAGTTCCATTTGGGTTCTGCAAATCAAGAAATTCTGAAAATATAAAAGCTGCAATTCTGATAGTTTCAAGAAAACAACAGGAATCAAATACATACCTGCCAATTCCAAAGTCCAGTATGAGCAAATTTCTTTGGAATGGAAACATCTCCAATGAACATAGAATAGTTTACATTTCCAGAAATGCCAAAATGGGTATTCCAGTTATGTCAAATAGATCTAGCATTTGCTGTGTTGCTGCAGAAGCATTCACCTGATAGAACCAACACCGAATCATAAACATCGAATTATGTTAAAAAAAAGAAGCCATAAACGTCTTCTATATTATGAGTATCGAAAATTAAGTAATTAGATCCAATTGTAATTAAAATTAAATTATGTATCAAATTATATGAAACCAATTTATAATAAGCACAATGGAAGACATTGATATTTGATTGACTATATATTAGTACATACCCTATCGAAAGCTAGTCGAGATGATTATATGAATATATTCTTACATTCCACCTAGTTATTGGCTACATTTTCTGAAAGATCTAATGCTAGTAGATTCTATCAGTGGCGAAGAACAGGAATTACCATTCCAATCCCACATCTAACATAGATCACTTTCTTCTCATAGACTCTTCCCACTCGGAATCTTCGTTCTGTAACTCAATATTGTTATTTTGACTTCCAAATAATATCAAATACAACATAATTGTAACTAAAAATCCAAGAAAATTAAGTATACTCTGCTTAAATACCTACCTGATATATTGACAAAAGGGAACTTGGGATTAGGCTTGAAAGCACCAGTTGCAAAGAAAGCATTCTCTTCAGGTGGATAAACAGTAATAAGACCAATATAAGGCCCTTTCTTGTTAAGTTCCTTGATTGTTCTCCAGGTAACTCTCTTCTTTGATGCTATAGCAGATACAGATATAACCTGCAGCAGTAAGATCAAAACAGTAGCAGCAAAATACATGGTGTACCTTTCCTGTGTTGCAGCCATGGTTGGTATCTGATTATTGTTTAGCTTAAAGTGAAAATCTTACATAAATAATGCTTAATTATCATGGTATTGTTTATATTTGTATTTCTCTGAATATATTGATTCTTTGAAGGTGTGTTTCTCATGGAGCAATTCTTTACTAGACAAGATCTGAAGAAAAAGATTTTGAACATCATTGGAATTGAATTTTTAATCAATATTATATATATATTCTCACAGGAGACTAATATGGAGAGTACTGTAAGATTAAAATAAATTGAAACTGATGGCGCAGCATTGGTTGAAGTTTACTCAATATCATTTCATGTAACAACCACACTTATCATATCATATGAATCTAAATGCAAGATTAAAATATCTGATAATGGCTAGATTAGACTTTTCATGCTGGTGTCAAGACAAGACAATTTGTTGTCGTTAATTAAGTTTGGAATAGATTTTTATCTGAGTTTCAAGTGATGGGTAGATCCGTAGATTCAAGGCATGCAAACTAGTCTTTCTTGGTCAACAATAATAGTACTACTTTCCAGCCTTGTGTTATGTACCACCTTAGCTTCAAGCAAAATACGGGCCAACCGGCCACTCACTGGCTTTTAAGAGTGAGGCTGGCTGTCAGTTGCACAAAATCTTAATATATGACAGGATTGCAGCATTAAAAAAATAAATAAAATGGGTCTTTCTGCAACCACATCCTTAACAGTTAGCTGAATTTTTATTTTACATTAGAGCTCACCAAAATTTACTTTTTAAAATTACTTGTAACCAATTTTTTACGGAACTGGTCAGATTGGTGAATACTGCAAGTAAACTAGTTCACTTAAGGGGGTCAGACTATCTAGCTTTAAGAATGTTTTGATCCTCAAATTTGTCAGCATATTTCTGCATTAAAGTTATGAAAGTTCAATGAGAACTGCGGCAAATTTGAAGCCAGATCAAGATATTGCATGCAAATCTTCAAGCCAAATGGAAAGAAAAATTATGAGGTGATTATTTTCCTAGGCAGAGATTTCATGGAAAGAAATTTTCATTGATGGCGTGTAACATATAAATACAGCAAACAAGTTTATGAACCCTAGCCTCTAAAAATCCTGCAAATCAGGACAATACATTGTAAATTAATTTCTTACAAAAACATAAATGAAAAGTAAGACCC
This sequence comes from Garcia nutans, assembly GCA_947685225.1. Classification (NCBI taxonomy): domain Eukaryota; kingdom Viridiplantae; phylum Streptophyta; class Magnoliopsida; order Malpighiales; family Euphorbiaceae; genus Garcia; species Garcia nutans. The sequence goes on from CANTUV010000017.1 coordinate 41,958,062, forward strand.
CCACCACAAACTCAGATCTAAAATAACAGGAAGGTCAGCCTTGAGGCAGTATCATGCACCTTGAAGAAGCTGATCGGACCAGGTTCCACAACTTCAATCTCTTTCACAAAATAAATAACCTTCAGGGGCGTCAACTGTTTATAAGAATCCCCAAATTCCTCTAAACATTGCGGTAACATTAAAGAATGTTTTGTCAAGCCCACAAATAATTTTTCATCGGTTTTGAAGAGTTTCAATCGCCTTTTTCCACTGCCACGCCCTTTGTTTTGCGTCCTCAAATGACATTACCTTCTTTGGCTGAACAAGTACAAAAGCGATAAATCAGAAATATAAGGGCAAAGGAAGGACGAATAAAAAAACGAAAACCAAACTATATATAGTGGAGTAAAAAAAAAGAGCACTAGTTATCTTATTGGTGTTTAAAATATCGTTCCAGTCCAAGAGTTCCAATGAGCATGATCTGTTAGCAATAGGGAGGGGCAGGTTGGGTTTCACAATTATCATCCCCACCCCATTAACCATTGGATCAGGAGTGCAAACATATCAGGGCAGGGAGGGATATCACCACCTTTTTTTTATATGTAATTAATAGTATATTTTTTATAGATACAAAAGAAAATTTCATATTTACATATATGTATGTATGTATGTATGTATGTATGTATGTATGTAATGCATAAAAAAATATACAAGTGCATAATCAGGTTGGGGAATCGAAGTGAAGCAGGGAGGGGCAGGAGACCTGAACCCATCCCTTCCCCACCAATGCTAATCCCCCTTCAGGGTCGGGACAGACAAAATTGTCATGTCTAGGTTTATAATAAATTAACAATTAGAAGAAAATAGTAGACAAATAAATGATTAGTGGGAATTAAAAGGCATACCGTACAGATCTTGAAATTTGAAGGACTTATAACCTGGACATTGAGGTCATTAGAATTGTCAGACCAAATTATATTTCCCTTTATTACTAACTTTGAAGGATCCACATAAATCAATTTTGGCTTGTTCGTGAGAATAAGCTGCACTTTCTTGCTTGACAACTTCTGCAATTTTTTCACCATTGAGATCATAAGAACAGATTCCCCATGATCCAAAAATTGTTGCCTGATAGCATTCAGAGTCAATATGTTAGAGACTGTAGGTAACCAGGAGAAATGCAAATGCAATCACTTTTGAGGGACTGGAAATAACATTCATTAATAAAGACTCTTTTGCATCAATTTAAATAATTTATGAAGCTTTACAAACTTTGAAACAACAAAGAAATATATATAAGTGGGCATGTTCTAATGCAAAAGAAAGACCTTCAACCCAGGGATTATAAAGCAAACAACCTCTTAAGGAATGAACTATACGTGCTTGATAATGTAGTAATATGACGAACTTACTTCAACTCGAAGTACAGAAAAAAAAAACCCCATTTTCAAGTCAAATTTTATTCTACAAGTTCAGAGTGTTAACAAATCTGTAACCCAAATCTAGCTTGCCACGGCTAGTAACTCCAAATAAGTTCTAAGACTGCATCTTCCTCTAACTGCTTGAGGCACACAGTAAGATATATTGCGAAGAAATCTATATTAAGTAGTAGTTCTAACTCACTGGATGGATGATTTGATCCAAGCTTACTTGTGTTTTGACTACTAGAAAATGATAGGCAACAAGAACAAATTTGAAAACTGATTTATCTCCACAAAGTTTACAGCCAAAAAGTTTTGCATGCAAAATTATCAAAAAAGTCTTTTTGAGGCGAGAATGAAAATAATAGATCAAAGTGAATGATGGACTAATGAAAAGAGTGTTGAGCCAATACCATTTAGAATCAAAGGAGTCAATGGAGGCTAGTCTAGTTATAGATGCTTCAGTAGATGATGAAGTTCCAACAGTTCCATCATTGTGTCTAACCGTACCATCCCCAATATGTGTAGGATTCCATGAAGATTCCTGATCATGCTCACCCTCCCCAGACACTGCCTGTAAACAATAAAGCCAGCAATCAAGAGATCTCAACATTATAAAAGAGAAGGAAAAAGCAAAGAAAAAATGAAGATAATTTAAATACAATTAAAGTAATACCGTTTGTTCCAAAGCAAGTTTTGGAGGAGTTGCCTCTCTTAAATTCTTCCAGTTAACTCCCTTAAAGAAAGGATGCATTTTGAGCACAGCATAACCATCAGGTCCAGCACCTGGCCTTCTGCTAGGATCTATATCCTACATCATTGTTACATGGAAATAACTGGCTGTAATTATAAACTCTATAATTCAGAAAGAATTGTTTTAATCACTTATAATTGATCCTGGAGCAAAAAAGTTGAAAAAAGAAAGAAAGAAAGGTTTATCCTTTGCAACTTCCATTCTTTTATTGAATATAGCATATGCAGAGTTCATAAATTAACAAGACGGGAACACCACTAGAAAAACCTAGCCACTTGTCAATTAGTTATGTGCCTTAAAAAATCTAAAAACAGTAACACCACCCTTGTTGCATGTCAACACATAAGGGGTTAAGATGAACAGCAATGACCAAAAGTAAAGTTGACAATCACATGTTTTTCACATGTTTTTATCAAGATCACAAACCATGTCTATATGTGCTCGTGAAGAGTGAGCAAAGAGTATACCAATGTTTGAAAAGAAAAGATGTGACTCTCTTGTCCTTTGGCCATAAACTCACCGTATTACCAAATAAATAATACTGTATCTGTTAACTTTTAGCACACCCTTTTCGTCACAAAAATATATCTATCCATGTACGTGGATATACACATTCATTTTATATTTAGATATAAAATAGAACAATTAAAAGTAATTGCAAGAATAGAATAATGTAGAAAATATTCATGCTCAAAATAAAGTCCAATGTGCAAAAGCTTGGTAGCTTACCAATAACCGATCAATGATGTCTCTAGCTTCTTCTGAAAAATAGTTAGGAAATCTTATATCCCGAGCTATGATTCTTTGAAATATAAGCCATTCACTTGCATCTTTGAAAGGAGAGGTTCCTGAAAGCATCTGGTACAAGGTGCAGCCAACTGCCCAAAGGTCATTTCTGTTTGAATTTGATTTAAAAAAGGCAAAAGGTTATCCTACATAAGTAAGAGAAGATTAAGAGCAAGGCTAACTGAGAAGCTTATCTATAAACACCAGATATTGAATACCCCAGTATAAAACACAGTAAAAGCCCACTGATTATAATCATATTTTTGTCTAATTAAGATGCCTGACTCATTTAAGGAAAGAAGTGCCTTACCCAAATGTTGCAGGAGAAGAGTTGAGAACTTCTGGTGGGACATATGCAGCTGTGCCCACAAATGTGCAAGCTTTATCATCTGAGCAGAGCATCAGCAAAAGAAAATTTAATATGAGACACAAAGAAAAAGTCAAAATAATTTACGGATGAGAATAAAGTTCCAGCATTACCAGAAGCTGCATTGGGAAGGACAGTGATGCGGCTATCCTGCATTGGCTTCACACTCCCAAAATCAGCAATTTTAATATGTCCATCTCCTGTAAGCAGCAAGTTCTCTGGCTGCAATTTGAGAAACCTTAAGCATTTTTTGATAGCCAACCAAAAAAGTGCATGCATGATAGGGAGTTACCTTGATATCTCGATGTATTAATCCCATGCTATGTATGTATTCAAGAGCATCCACAACTTCTGCAGCATAGAAACGAGCTTCCTCCTCCAACAAACGGCCTTTCTGCACACATGCAAATTATCCAAATATTTGATAACATACAATACAAAAAGAAAGTGACATAATCCACCACATACTGAAAACAAGAATAATTTATTTCGAAGTGAAAACCATGCTGACTCTCTCAAATGTTGTGAATCTAGAGATAAGGAATAAATTTAAAATGCAAATTTTGATGGATAAAAGCCATTTTTGTAAACAAAAATCCTGAGCTATATTTAGAACAAGAAGTTTGCAAATAAGTGAAGAATCTGCAGTAAAATGCACCACAATTAGTACAAATTCAGATGGAATGCTTCATAAAAAAATTATTGATAGCTGGTTGAAGGGAATGCAGCAACAGAGGAAGGCCTTTAAGGAACAGGAAAAAGTTTTCATTACTTGTACTAATAGTTGGTTCAGGAAGTTTAAACTTTGGAACTACAGAATTCTTTGACAATGCTTTTTATTTTATTTTGTCAATTCCCTTTCTGTAAATAATGACCCTTTTCACTGTGGCTGCATCCTACTACCAAGAAAAACAAGAATGCTGCTTCCTACTGCCAAGAAAAATTAAGAACCTTTTTTCTCACAATGAAATTAAGGGCTGCTAAGGAGTATTTCTTATATTAGCTTACTCTGGTTATTTGGTCAAAAAGTTCCCCACCTTCACAGGATTCAAGTGCCATATCTGCAAGACATATTCAAAGAGGCCATCTTCATTTCACAAACCAAATAATACCCAGTGTTGGTGATAAAGAAAAGGACTGAACTAAATCAAGTGCACAAAAACTTTAGAAAGATTGTTACCAAGGATACCTACATAGTGAAAAAGAATCTTGAAAAGTAAAAAATAGCCGCACAATTCCAGGGTGATCCAATTGATCAAGAACAATGCGTTCCAACTTCACATAAGCTGTTTTATTTTCTTTGGTGATGAATTTCTTGTCCATGATCTTCAAAGCATATACAACTTCAGTATCCTTCTTCTTTGCCCTTACTACCTGATAGATCCATTAATATGATATTCACTACATGTCATGACTGAGAAGAAGCTCAAAGGAACACAATCATAGGCATATAGTGCTGTAAATTAGAGCAAGCTAATAGTTGCAGTCTAAGACAATAAGTAAGGATTTCTAGTGAAACAAAAATTGTAATATTCCAAATTCCAATTTATAAGAATAAAAAATTCACTACAGATTGTAGTTGTTCAAAATAATGATGATGACAACAGAGAGGATGAAAAGAAATTGCAGAAAAACATAGATCTTTTTGCTTCTCAAATATTGTATAGAGAAAGATTGCTTGTAGGAAGATTCATAAGGGAGCCACTAAAGTAAGTCAAAAACATATTTTGAGCATTCAACACATCAGGACTGGACTAAAGCAATTTGAATCCGCATATCAGAGCCGAACACCATTATCAAACAACCATTCTCAACACAGAAAAGAAGTTGCCAGGGTATATAATTTAGTAAAACAAGAATCATAATTTATGATTTATATCATAAGAAAGGTAAAAGCAAGGATTCTTTCCTGATTGATGCTTCTCAATCCTACTAATAATATCAGTCATTGGTAATAATAAGATAAAACCAACAAACTTTCTAATTAGGTCCTACTCCCATCAACATACAGAACGTAGAACATTTAAGATTCTCAGATAACAAGTCAGCCTAAAAAGAAGAAGCTCTTTATTCAATCTGAGGTTCTCGACACCGATAACGTTTCTTTTTTTTTTTTTTAACTAATTTCCCTTGTCTTCTAAAAGCTCCAATAGTTCTGTAATTCTCCATTGGCAGCAGAGAAAAGATGAGAAAACAGTATATAGATAGACAGAGAGATGAATAAATAGTAGATAAAAGCTTGAAGGAGAATCCATTGAAGACAATTTAGTTTTCATTTTCTCAAATGCAGAATCGGCATCAAAACTAAGATTCATAAATTCATTTCTAATCTTGACTCAAAATTCTCAAAAGCAAGCAAAAGAAATAATCCAATTCCATATCCCTACACACCCTTATTCTGCCCTAAATTCATCAAACCATCAACTCCTTAGAATGAAGCCAGACCCAAAATATTTTGTTAAGAATTGGCATCATATTTATATGCTGTGCATAAAAAATACAAGCTCCATTCTATTAAAGGCTAACCAATGAGTTTCTTGCAGAAGACTCGTTTATCATCATCAAACATTATTACCCATTAAATAAAATGACCAAAAGAATTACATGCATAAGCTGGTATTAAGAAAATTACATTGCACAAACATATATATGAATCATGGAAACAATAGCTAATTACAAACATCACCAAACAAAACCAACTCAACAATCTACAATAAAACAAAAAGAACAAGTAAACTCCACATAACAGAAAACCAATAGAAAGCAACCAGGAAAAGAAAAATCCAAAAAAAAAAATAAAGGGAAATAAAAATCAAACCTTAGAATAAGAACCAACACCATAGATCTTGCCAAGCTCAAAATCCTGAATACCAAAATTTTCCTGAGGAGCCCTGAAAGCAAAGCTCTTAGATCTCTGCACATTCCCAATGTTGTTATTATTAGAAGAGATAGAAGAAGAGGAAGAGGAAGAGGAAGAAGAAGAAGAAGAACAATTGCTGCTCTGAATCCTTAGCTTGGAAGCAAAATCCTTCTCCATTGCCAACATATCTATCAAATTATGTCCAAATAATAAATATTTAAGAAAGACCGAGTTTCTCTCTCAAATAGAAAACACCAAAATTCTCTCTCTATAAATCTTGCGAGGAGGGTTTGGAAGTCAAAAGACAAGCCAATGGATCAGAATCAGAGGGAAAGTTTGAGTCTTTATATTCTCTGATAAAAAGAAAAGTGAATTAGATTCTCTTCTCTATCCCTCAGAAATGTGTATATACATAAAAATGCTGATATAGGTATCTGTGTATAATCTAAAAATGATCAGCTTTTGGGTTTGGTAATGCAAAAATTCTCAAAACCCTAGAAAGTGGAATTGAGAAGGAGAGGGAATGTGGAATTTGATGGAAGAGAAGGGAGAGATGTATGGTTATGGGAATTGAAGAGAAAGGATTCAATGATGGATATCAATTCATTCTATTTCTCTTCCATTTTTTTCTCCTTTTCTTTTTCTCTCTTTTTTTATATTTATATATTTATTCTTTCTCTCTGTAGATAGAGAAACACCCCCTTTGGATGCTTAATGGTATCCATGATTAGTAACTTGTTGCCACATCATCATATAGATGAAATCTAAAACATACTGGTATTTTTATTATGTCAGAAAAAAATAATCTAAAAAAATAATATATACAACAATATATAGTATATGCCAAGAAAAGTAATTGAAAACCCAACCACACCTGGTTTGATTCGCTTGGACTCAAGCCAAAAACCTTTTTAATTCGTTGGTATTTATTTTTTTATTTAAATTAAATTTTATTATTCATTTTCTATTCATATTGAATTGATATTTATAATTTATTTTATATATAATATCTCTTACAAAAAATTAAAAATCTTCATACATTTAATAAATTGATTTGTTTTCCTTGGATATTTTGGTTTGTTAATAAAAGGGAAAATTATTTATTCATTTTTTTAAATATATTTAGTTGTAATTTTCTCCTTTTAATAATTATACAATAAACTAATATATCTTTTTTTAAGAAAAATAAAACTGTATAATTATCATACAAAACGTCAATAAAAAAAATTGTTAAAATAGATTCCCACTCTCCTTAACCTAATAAAAAAAAAGATAAATTAGAGCTAACAAATCAATTACTACATTCACATATTAGCTACATTCACATATAAGCTAGCAAAATTAAAATGAATAATAAAAACATCTAAAACTAGAGTTAAAATTAGGGCTAAGTATGAATTCTGAAAATTTTAGAATCGATCTGAATATCCGAATAAAAAATATCTAGAACAGAAAAGATTTGTTGACTTTTGACTTTTTTCGAATCGAATTGTACCGATTTTATAATATGGAGTGGTTCTAAAAATTAGACTTTATCTGAACCAAGAATCAAACTGTACCGCACCGAATTATACCGAATCAAATAATCAAAATAAAAATCGATTTATTACTAATAATATAAAAATATATTTTATTATATTGATTTATTACTTAATATTTAATATCATAGATACTTCAACTATAATAGTTTCATAATTTAACTAAAAAATAAATTAAATATAAATATAATCAATAGTTATATGTATATTTTAATTTGTCAACTAATTAATATTGATTTACATATTTTACCATATTAATAAATTAATAAAATATAAGTTAAATAATATTTTAGATTAAATATTATAATTAATATTATTTTACATGTTATCCAAGGGCTAATGTGAAGATATGAGACTCAATGCAAGTAATGTTATTGTTAAATTTTTTTACAAATTATTTTTTATTGAATTTGATTGGAATTTAAGTTATTTATTGGATTGAATTGGTTTAAATAAGAATTCATTTATTTTTTTTTATTTTTTTATTTTAAATATATTTCATTTTGATTATTTTAAAAATATTTGAGCCAATTATCATACTTTTCTTTGTTAAATTATTGGGAGTGAAGTTAAAAAAAATATTTGCAGTTTTATAAATTTTGACTTATTCATCTCTTTTTTATACATTTAAATTATTTTATTTAAAATTTATAATAAGTTAATATTGGATATTGGTATTTTGATTATAGATATTAAATATTGATATTTTGATTATATATATTGGCATTTTAATTATGAATATTAGATATTAATATTTTGATTATGAATATTGGCATTTTTATTTTATTTTATTATAGATATGGAATGTTGAATAGTTATAATAATTTTATTATTTATGTTTTAGACTATTTTATATAATGTAATAATTTTAATTTATTATTAAAAAAGTTAAAATAAAGCTAAATCTCCTAATATTTGAAATTTCGAATCGAATTTCTTCAAAAAATTGGAGCAATATAATTCAAAATTTTTTTAGTTTTATAGCAATTCCTGAGATGACATTTTAAAAATTTTCGATATTTGAATTTATTCCAGAGATTTTTCAAACTTTGAATTACTCCAAATCTCTTAGTTAAAATATCATCAACAATAGAACCTAGATAATATAAACATGGTAAACTATATAACTTTAATATTATAAAAAGTTATATTTTTCTTTTCATTAAAAAAATCAAAATGCTAAAAAAATCAGAAAATGAAAGAAATTTTATGGTGGGTATATCCTAACATATATTCGGTTTTTTGTTTATAAAGCATGTATGAGTGACGAGAGGAAATTATATTTATTTCTTCATGGCAGGCAGCTATTTGAAGCTGCTTAAATCCCAAGGCATTTCATACCAAGACAAATATTTTGTAAGATGCTATTTCTAACTTTCCACTAGAATAATTATTTTGTATTTTTATTTTAAAATGAAGATCCTATAAATTGTCAAAACCTTAATTTTGTTGTTGACTCCAAGATGTTTGCTTCAGTGTATAATTTAGACATTGTATCAAAAATGAAAATAATGTGATAACTTATAATTCTTGTTTTTTATGGTTTATTTAGAATAAATGTTGAAAATAATTAATGTGCAATTAACAATAATATATTGTTGAAGAATATTGTTAATATGGACAATATTTGTAAACACCAACAACTATGATTCTTAGAACAATTCAAAGCAATTCTAATTAGGGAAGAAAATATTTTTACAAAACCTTGTTGTTTAATAAGAAGTTTCTTAATCTCAGTATGGATTATGGCAAGATTTGATTTTTACATATTAAGAGACGAATGTATCTCCCTCTTAAATTAATAATTTGCTTTTACTGATTTCTTTTTTTGAGTTTTTTTATGAGATATATTTATTTTTCTTTCATAAAAAAATTTATTTTCTTGAAAATATTTAAGTATTCGAGTTTAAATTAGTATTATATTTGTTATTGATATTCAAATAATCAAATTGGAATAAAAATATGAAGATTAAGAATATGCTTTTTGTTGAATTGTCAATTATAATATTTTATCAGAAGTTAAAATTTCTGAGGTTAGAAGTTAAAATTTCTGTTCAGATACTCAAGGGGACAAGAATCAATAGTTAGTGTAGAATAATCTATTTGATTATTAGCTTATTTCTCATTAACGTTTTAATTAAAGTGATCATTCTTGATACACATTAGACAAATACAAGTGATCAATCCTATAATTTTTTTTATGTAAAAAAAGTTGAAAATTTCAAGTCATTATAATTTATATAAGAGTAAAGATTTTATTTTATTTTTTAATTTTAAAGAAGGGAAACAAAAAAGATAGATTGAAATTGAAATAGAGGAGAATCAACATTGTGGTTGTCATAGATCAATTCAGTATTGAACCTTTTTCTATTTTTTTTTTAATTTTGACGATTTTGTCTTTTGGGTAATCATATTCAGATCATTGCTTGGTACTTCAAGCTGTGAAAATGACAACTCAAATGCGTATGGAATATCTTGTACATTGACTAAATTCCTTGAAATATTGTGCAATTTACTAACAGGGAAACGAGAGAGGTATAAAAATTAATGAATTTTTTATTCAGAATGATAGAGTTATTTAATTTATTTTTATATTGAAAATTTTAAATTTAAATTTCAATCAAAATCCGATTAAATAAAATGAAGAAAAGAAGTTTTAATCACACAAAATTTTGTAAATAGAAAATAATATCTGTTTCTTCATCAATTCTTTTTTATTAGCATAATTTCTTCAAAAAATCTTGAAAATAAGAGATCTAAAACAAATTCTTATAATTATATACTAGAATTATCAGGTTTTATCTATTTCAATTATCTACCTTTTTTATATTAATTCGTTTGTTAATCCCATTTCCTTTTGCTAATCTTTAACTTATTATTTTGTTATATATTGTCCCTAGTTTTCTCATGCCTAATATAATTGCAACCACTTTTTGCTAAGAATGCCAATGAGACAAAACGGGGTAGAAAAATATCGTAATTCATTCTTGTCCTATTAATTCCATGAAGTATCATGGGACATGGGTATCTCCATCATAGTTTTATAAATTATTATTATTATTATTATTATTATTATTATTATTATTATTATTATTATTATTATTATTATTATTATTATAAATTTAGTTATTTTATATTATTAAAAATAACTAGTTTTAGATATTTTATATTATTAAAAATTATATTTTATATATTATTATCAAATTATTTATATGAGGAATAATAAATTTCAGCTTTTAGTTGTGCGTGTCATACCAAAATATTATAGGTTCCTCAATAAAAAAAAAGGCTAAAAAAAATGACTTCTAAACCAAGCGACTATGGTGATTTTCTAAAGAATAAAAAAAATAAAGTTTTCAAATTCACATTAACATATTACTTGAAGTCTGTAAGAGTTAATTAACTGAAAACAACAATATTAATATTGGATGAAGGAACAAAATGATAAACTTAAAAGAAAAGTAAATCTATTAAAACTTGGTTTGAGAACTAAAATAATTACAGGATTTCTGGCCTACAAGTAAAAAAACTAAAAGGGAATGATGATTTTGCTAATATAATTGTAAAGGAAATTCAGTTTTGAGCTTACAAGATTAGTTGCTAACCTTCTGGCATTAATAAAGTTTGTTGATGTTTGTTCCTTTCATCTTTTTCGATTTTATAGATTAGTGAACAATTATCTCTCCGAGTTTCTCTCTAGTACTGTCACTTTCTATTTTTCCTTAGTCTTGTAACCACGTTTGCCCTACTAACTATGTTCTCTTCTCCCCAAAACTATGTTGTTCCCTCTTTTTCTCATCTATTGGACCACTTTCCTTAAGCTCCATGTGTCTTGGGCTAAGGCCCCGTAGTTGAGCTTAACCCATTTAATTTCTAGTGTAAACATTGCCCTTGCATTCTTTTTGGTCAGAGGAACCAAATAGAATAGTTCCATGTTTAAAGCTTTGAAGAAAATTGGTTTGGAGCCCTTTAAATTTCTTTTAATCTTATCACTCCTCAGGCATCTATTGACATGAAGCCATATAGATCTAAAGTTCAATTTAGTGAATGTGATAAATAGTTTTGGGAATAAGAGGAGTTTAGAACAAGATAGCTTTAGAGAATTCCTTTAAACCCAATCATTCAAATTCTTCAAGAGCTAAGAATCTTTCTCCTTTTGTTCAGGCTTATTCTTTTACTTTTAAAACTCCAATTCTTCAAATCCCTTTACTAAATAAATTTCCTAATGCTCAAAACAATAATCCTTTTCAAATTTCAAGCTTTCTGACACCCTCTCATTTGTTTCCTCCTATAAATCCTTCCCCTTTAAGTCATTATTCTAATCTTGATTTAAATTTTAATTCCACCGAGAATCTCTCTTTTGATCTTCTTAAATATGATCCTCCAACTCATATATCTATTAAGCTTAATAAAAACCTTTCTCCATAGTGGTATTAAGAGACTTGCCCAACTCCACCTCCAAGCCCACATCACTTTTCTCTAGACGAAAGCCTCAATTCTCAGCCTTCAAAACCCATTCCCTAAGAAAGCTTCTTCACTATGTCTCTTGACACTGCAACAGAACTTTGTTCTCAACATAAACCTAGACTTGTTGTACCTATAACTTCTATTTTCTTGAAACTCACCCCCTTCAAGATAGTTTGTTTTTTGTTGCAGAGTATTTTCATTTCTTCAGATTCTTTGGACCCATTTCTTCCTTTAGTTTTCTTCTCTTTCAACCAAAGAAGCTTAAATTGCATTTCACCAAAGAACCCAATGCAAAAAGCATCGGCATTATAAAGTTTCATCTTGTTTACCACCGAAGACCTGCAATCTCCTCCTTAGGTGAGTTTTATATGTTTGAAATTTTATTTTTCTTTGATCTTTGATGAGATCAATTTTTTGGATTAATGAATTAGGTTTTATTAACTTGCTTCTTTCTTGTCTTTATAGAATACCCATGGCTGCTTTCTTGTCACACCTTGATCCTAAAAAGGTGTGAGATCCTAGGGTCCATGTAAGTGTAAGGCCACTAGGCAACACATTGAACCTCTTATTTTGTAAAATTCTGGTCAAAAGGCTATGTCATGCATATATTATAATCTATAAGAGTATACCTGAAGTATGACATCTCTACCATATATATAGCCGTAGATGTAATCTCCTTAAAACTTATAAACTTATACTCATGCACACACTCTTATGTCATTATTATTATACACCAACTGAAGATATCCATGGAGTGCTAAATGATAATACAAGTCTTAATACACATTACTACAAAGTATATACATATGTCAAACGTACACTATATTCTTCAGCTTCTAGTGGAGAAGAAACCAAGAAACAAGCTATCTTTGTACAGTGAAACCTAAAACCATAGACAAAATAGTGACTCGTCAACTCAATGAGTAAAGCAATTCAATGTTTATATGAAATGAATGACTATGATAAGAATTATAAGATGCTATAAATCACAATTGGTAATAGAATATCCAATGATATTATAAATAACAATAAATGAACATAAATCATAGTAAATAGGTTAATAGTTTGCAATATCATGTACAAAAAATAAAGAGGTTCATAGCCTCAAGAAGGCAGTGACTTTTTCCTTAGATTAAAGCTCCATATGCATATAGCCTAGTGGTTTAACCTTCATTAATGTTGGGTCCTACTAAAGGAAATAAAAATTCAAAGTATGGTGTGAACATAATATATTGGCCAGCATTACTCAAGTCAAGATATCAGCTTGATCTTTAACATATGGTTCACAAATAGCATAAGTACTATAATGATCAAGAAAGAGAGTGAACAAGTTTATTACCAAATAAGTTCAAGGAGATAATATGGTATTGCCAATCATGCTCCAAATACAACAATGTGAACCCTTAACTTTTATACCATCATATCAAAATGTAGTATGTTATGGTTGTGTGGCATCAAGAATTTCTCAAGTTGAAAGTTGGACGAGCCCAAATGGGCCTTTGAAAGTTTGTTGTATGTGATAGGGCCCGTTGTGGTAGCCTTACTGCAATAGGGGCTGCGGCTATGGTAGGCTGTCTTGTGGCAGCCAATGTTACCACGATAGAGGCTAAAAAACTATCTCAAAAGGCAATTTTTCTATCGCAACACCCTAAACTTATTTTTTCCAATTTTATCCATCAAAACCTCTATAAATAGCCCCATTTCACCTCATTTTAACACACATCGTCCATCTAACCAAACCTAATGCTAGTTGGTTCTTCTTTTCTCCCTCTTTTCTTCTTTAATAGTAAAAGGTTCAATCTTTCCTAGCAAGAACCATGTAAAACTTGCTTCCTTGGTGAGTTTAGGTGCATGGTACATACTGTAATATCTCAAATGATACCCTAAAATTTTGGAAATGTTAATTGTTGTAATTGGATTAAATGATTTAAGGTGTATATATGATTAAGTGGAAAGATAAGAAAGGAAAAAGTAAAGTGTGTATATGTTGTATATATGGAGATATATACAACATATACAAGTCAACTAGTAGAATGGTCAAGTGAGATAATTAATTATTTTAAATAGAAATTAAATATAAGTGGAAGATGATATTTATATTATAATAATATATTTAATACTTGGTGGAGATTTAGTGAGGATTTGTGTGGTTAATGAAGTGGAGTGATTATTGACTTTTCATCATTTTCTTCTTTCTTCTCCAAGAGTCGGCCATCACCATTGCCAAAGGGAAAGAGAAGTTTTGTTGATTCCTCACTCAAGCAATTGAAGAATTTCAAGAGATCAAGTTGGAGTTTTAAGGATTTTCTTCACTTTTGGTAAGTTTCCAACTTGTTTCTTTGTGTTCTTTTGGAGTTTGTGTATTTGAGTTTGGAGAATGGTTGTTGCAGATGTGTGTATGGTTGATTTGGTGTGTTTGAGGTTATTTGGTCTAATTGACTTAAATTTGGGGTTGGATTAAAGAAAATGTTAAGTTTGGTGAAGAAAATAAGAGTTGTGGATTATGTATGTGTTGAGTTGTAAAGTATGGTTGTGATTGTGTTTTGATGCATGTTATTGAGTTGTTTTGATGTTATGCAAGTTTATTTTGGTATATTGATGGTTTTAGTTAAGTTTGTTTGAAGTGGAAAAGGGTAAAAGAAAGATGATAGTTGGATGTGGCATTTTTGGTATCGATTTCAAGTTTTTTGGCCTGACACGCCCAGTAGCACGGCCATTTCTTTGGGCTTGTCATTGGTTCTATTTTTAGTATGGGTGACACGAGCAATGATACGCTTATGTCACTGAGCGTGTCACAGCTTCTGTGTGGTTGTAGTTTTGACACATCCAGTGACACGCCTATGTCACTGAACGTGTCATAGCTACTGTGTTGTTGGAGAATTGACACGTGCAGTGACACACCCATGTCACTGAGCCTGTCAAAGTTTCTATGTTATGGGTTTAGGGCACGATCAGGGACACACCCGTATTGTTGAGTGTGTCATATGTAGGGTTTGCCCTAGTTAGTTCTTATCCTTATTTTCTCATGTGTATCACTAAGTGAGTTTGTATAATCACATTTGGATTAGGTTTTGAAGAGATTTGAATTGCCTTAATCCAAGGATTGAGGAAATCTTGGAAGAGGAGTTTGGTATTGGTGTATGTTACTCTTAGAGGTAAGTACAAACCTTATATGATTGCATACATTTACATGACTTTGGGACTTAACACATTTAGTTGAAAAATGTGTTAGGTTACCTATTATATTGTTAATGTATAAGAATGGTGATATGATTTGCATTATGTAAACTATGTGAAATATATGTTGAGGATTCAAAATATATGAACAATGTAATTTGTTATGTATACTCTAATGATGATATGTAAGCCATTGGTGATGGCTATATTGATATAAATGGAATATTTGAAGCATTTTGCTTATAATGATCATGAGAAAATGAAAAAGGATTTGATAATGAAATTATGAAAGAATTGTGTGCCTAGTATGTTATTCAATTTTCAGAGTTTTGTTGCTGGTGGCATGCCTAAAAGTAACAATCCCTTAAAGCTTGGTTGGGCTTGGTCCTTGAAGCCAGGTT
Organism: Garcia nutans; assembly: GCA_947685225.1. Classification (NCBI taxonomy): domain Eukaryota; kingdom Viridiplantae; phylum Streptophyta; class Magnoliopsida; order Malpighiales; family Euphorbiaceae; genus Garcia; species Garcia nutans. The sequence goes on from CANTUV010000017.1 coordinate 41,973,812, forward strand.
GGGTTGATGCTATGCTCCCCTTGAAGCTTGGTTGGGCCTAGTCCTTGAAGCCTAGTTGGGTGTTACATATGAGATGTTTCTCATTGTGATAATGATTCACCTACGGGCTTGATAAATGTGATTATTGGACCAAAACAGTAACTCTGGAATTTGAATGGCATATTAGTTTCTTTTGGGCCCATGCTTGTCTTTGCTTTAAATGTGAATCATGAATGATGAAATAATTGATCAATATAATGAAATATAATGTTATGAAATATGATATCCTAGTGTATTGTTTCTAATTCTTGAAAGTTTGACATTAACATTACATTGAATCATATTGTTATCATGGTTAGTACCACTAAGTCGTTGGCTTAGCGCGATTGTGATTTATCGCGCATGTGACAGGATAGATCCGGTTGAACTGGAGAGTTCAGCTAGACCGAGTCGAATCTAGGCTTGTGATCCCTTGTGAAGTGTTGATTTTTTAAACTTCAAGATCAGAAACGAACTACCAAGCATGTATAAACTCTATATTTTTGTAAATATTGATTTTGATGTATACATATGTATATTCCGCTGCTTATTAAACAAATGTCTTGGACAAACTTTTAAGGCAATGAAGATATATGTAAATGTATTTTAACAAGTGATGTTTCATTTATTACTTTCTATAAAATAAGTTAAATGGCTTTAAGTTTACTCAAATTCTAGAAATGGTGATTTGATGCTAAGATTAAAGCTTGGTTTGTTTTAAATAGACTGTGACATTCTTATATCCAGTATACGCATATTACATCTGTGGGTTTATATGGTGTACGTATATGGGGTATTGGGGTGTTATACATACCTAGGTATTTATTTTCCTTAGACAACCCCAAACCAGTTGGTTTGTTAGCAAAAAAAAATCCTAAAAATTGTGGAACTATGGTCCAGACATACACTTAGGCATCCACTACCAAAATTGCCGAAGAACCCTAATCTTGATCCTCCTTCTTTATCTTTTGAATCAATTTGAATGGACCTTATGGACTTTATTCAAGGATCATCCTTTGGACCTTAAGATTTACTTAAAGCATCAATCATTTGGATTGAAAGCCTTAATCAAGAATTGGATTTAAGACTTAAAAATCAACCTTTTTCAAAATTAGGTTAGAATATGAACCTAAATCAACTCTTTTTCAAAATTAGGATGGAATATGAACCTAAATCAACTCTTTTTTTTCACAATTAGGTTAGAAAATGAATCTAAATCAACTCTTTTTCATAATTAGGTTGGAATATGAACCTAAATTAACTCCTATTCACAATTAGATTGGAATATGAACCTAAATCAACTCTTTTTCAAAATTTGCTCTACTGTGACGGGACCCTTTTTACCAAGCCTCTCTCTATCCTTTGCATATAATGATCTTAAAACCTGATCCTAAGTTGTATGTACCATAATAATAAAGTCTTCTTGCATAACTTCATGAAATCTTTTTTTTCATGCATACATGCATACTATACATTAACTTCAAACCTTATGGATAAAGTAACCTCTAAATGTCCTATCTTGGACATAAGTTTTAATCCCCAAAAGATAAAAGCCCCATGCACTTATGGACCAAACTTTTCCTTAGCCTATAAAGCTCATCATCTAAGCTGGGCCTAGTTTCCCTTTATCCAAATCTACCTCACTCTAACTATCCATTTTCACAAAATTTGCCCTTCCACCCTTTATGTCTTATCATGCCTAAAATTCACTCAGAATTAGGTTCCTTAATCATAAGATCTATCCACCATACCATACCCCAAAAAGATCCCCATCTTAGGTCATGTCCTTCCTTTTTAACATGCCTTCATTTTCGAGCTTAATACTTACTTACCCTCTTTTCCTTTTGGAAGGATTCTCAATGTCAATTGATGATGACCATATCCTAAACTCGGTAAGATGCATGAAGACATCTATGAAAACCTTTTTACAAAATTTTTAGTCCTTCCTTACTAGCGCTTTGTATAGTCAACGTCAATCCATCTTAAGTGAAGTCCAAATCATGATAAACTAGTCCATCACTGTATTACCCATATATAGTAATTTTCTTTCCTTAAAAGATTCTCATTCTTTACATTTACCTAGTTTCTCTATCTTTCAGAAGGTACATATGGCCTAACACACTGATCTGGATCCTACCTTATAAGCACTCTTTAAGAGACAAGAAGAAACCTTCTGCACCATGATGGCTAACCAGCAAGATGAACTAATCAAGACCTTTGCCAACTCACTATCTGACCAAAAGAATTTTATCTTGCAAGAGGTCTCAAGAATTTACTCCCTCCATTCCCACACAATGTGCTCCATCTGTTCCAAGCACCAATATAGCCTTAACTTCCCAAACTCCCCCATCTTCTCAACCAATCAACCAGGCTCATTCAACACTACCAAAAATCTCCCAATCACAATTGTGCCATTTATTGACCTAACCCAAACCATGTCCACCCCTAAACTTCCACCAAGAACCACCTCTATCCTTCGCCTTTCCCAAGAAGAAGAAGCCTCACAAAAGTTGCTCGAAAAGATTAAGACATTAGAGAAAATAGTTAAGAACTTCAATAACCATGAGGAACATGTTGATGTAGACTTGATTGCCTGGCCAAAGATCTAACTAAAGATGTACATAGGTACCCTCTCCCCTCTTGGAGTAACAAATTAACTTCTTGCTCAATTATTCCAATAATCATTAACAGGGGGCAACTGTGAGATGATTTGTGGACCTTCACAAGAAGAAATATTAGACCTAGGAGGACATTTGCAATAATATCATTACAATATAGAAGTTGATGTCACTTAAAGAGATTTGGAGACAACTAAGCAGGGCTTGAAAGAGTTCTTTTCCTCATTTCTTATGAGGTGGAGGGCAAAAGAAGCTCAAATGGTGAACAAGCTACTAGAGCAGGAATAGATTAATATAATCATCAAGAATTTGCTGCCAGCTTATCAAACTCATCTCTAAATGAAATATCTCCTGGATTTCAAAGCCCTGGTTGCCATTGATGCTTCCTAGTTAACTCTAGCAAGTGCACTAGTTGTATCCATAATTTAGATTTGTGAATCTGAATATAGTCCCACGAAGACCAATGTTTAAAAACTAATTGTTATATTGTGTCGACTATTATTTGAGAAACAATATTTAAATAAATAAGAATTGAAGAAAAATCTAATATTAAACTAAAGTGCTAGAAATTAAATATTTTGGTGAATTTAGAATAAATCAATCAATAAAATATGTTAGAGTCCACAATCCCCTAAACTTGCATAAATATTAAAATTGGTTAAGAAATTTGAGTTAAGATTTGTGGGTTTTTTTTTAAGCCTAGCTAACCTTATTCAGGGATATAGCTTTTCAAATTAATATCAAAATCTTATTCAGACGCTTCAACATTAATTTGCATGTAATCAAACTCAGTTATTCGACCTTATTTAGGGACACGAATAGTGTCACAAGCTAATATTAGATTATCTATTCAAGTAAATCTTCAATTAAACATGCTATACAAGATTACCTATAAAATCAAGCATTCAATTCCTATTGAATAAAAATTCTAACTTCTCTATTCGACACATCATCAAGGAATTCAATCAATGAAATATTGAATACAAGCATTAGGAGTAAGAAATTTGTATAAATTAAGTCAAATTTAATTAATCCAAATCAATATCCATTTAAAGTTTAGGATTCATGTTTCCCCTAACAAAAAGAAATTACTCCATAATTAAATTTAAAAAACTAAAACTGAAATTGAAAGTAAACATAATAAAAATAAGCAAACTCTTGATAGTTGTTTTTGGCTTGAGCTTGAACCTCTCCTCCAATAGAGATTTTGTCTTCAAGGAGAAAGAAGAAGAAGAAGCCTCCAATTTTTGTATGAAGAATCTGCTGTATCTTTTCCTTCAGAATTTTTCATGAAAAACAAAACTCCCTTAAAAAATGTCCTTTTCCTCTCTTTTTTAAATCCCTTTATTTCCTATTTTCTCTAAGTTACAATATGTAAACTTTCTATTTTGGTTAGAACTCTAAATAAAATAAAATAAATAAATAAAAGGAAGTCCTAAACAAAATAGAAAAATAAATAAAAGAAGTCCAAAACAAAATAAATAAAAGAAGTCCTAATGAATTAAGGAAATTAAAATTTTCAAATATTTGCTGTAAATTCGTCTACGTGCATGGTCATGCATATGCTGATGCACCTTTATGCCTTTCAAAACTCTACACTGGAAAACTCTAGCAGCCACATATATGACCATCTGCATGCCCATGCACATCTCTGCTCTTTTTGTGCTTTCACTATATTTTTGTTGTATTTTCCAAAATTTACCTACAAAATGCTAAATAAAACTAAATAACCAAAATAATTAAAATTAAATGAAAAGTTAGATAAAACTAATAAAAACTAATGCAAATATTATCCTAATTGTGTATAAAATATGCATTTATCAACTACCCCACACTTATCTCTTTTCTCGTCCTTGAGTAAAGTCAAAATTAAACCAAGCTTGAAAGATTATTTTAACGCAACATAGAAACTTCAAAATTCAAAAGCATGGGTCTCATACTTGACATTAATCATCAAAATTCCATAGAAATTCAATTAAATGGAAGTGAAGGAATAAAAAGATTATATTGATAAATAAGATAAACTTTGCTCATCCACAAGTCCTCAACAACTGCAATTACTCAAAATTTGACCATTCTCATTTATTTATTTGTCTACTTTTAAAGCTGTTGAGTTTTGCTTTCTTTTTTTTATTTGACACTTTTTATCATCGCAATAACTTTTTATCTTTCGATCGCCATCTTTAAAAAGCGCCTTGCTCATGTTCTTCAACAAATTTATACGAGTTTGAACTAAAACAGAGGAGAAATATCTACTTGGTTTGGGAACTTTCTCTCTTTGCAGTTGCTTTTTGACCGCCACCTTCAGAAAGCCCTTGCTCATATTCCTTAATGTTTTAATTTAATTAGAATTGGAATAGCGGAGCACAAATTTATTTACTCTTATTCTATGTACCTTTTTTGGCTTGAGAGTCCACATAGGGCGTATGCCAATCCCTGATTACTTACTAAGCTAGAACAACAGAGTATAATTTCATAAATCACAGTAACTTCCTTAATGTTTATTTTAAAAATTCATTCAGAAAGGTTGAAAAGAAACATAGGTTTTACTAAAAAAACAGAGTCGATATTACTTATAAAGTTCGCATAGCTAGTTTCTAAATCAGCATAATGCTAGAAATTCAAAACTTCCAGGTAATTTAAACATCATGAAATAAAAACAATATAAGTTGAGTATAATAGACCTATGAAGTTGAATTAAGGGTTTCGGTTATTGTGTCAAAATTATCAAACAAATAAAAATTCAATAATTTAACAACAAGCTCAAGTTTCACAAGCAAAAGGCGAAGGATGAATAAGTACAAAAATTTCAAACATCCCACCCCACACTTAGGATCTAGCATTGTCCTCAATGTAAAAAAATTAAAAGGATAAAAGAGAGAAGAAAGAAAAATTAAAGTTTAGAATACTCCCCTGATATGTTGTTAGGACAACTAGTACAAAGCTGATGTTAGTGTGATGGAAATGATTGTTCTTGACTGGCCTTTTCTAGATATTCATCCAACTTTTGCTCAATTCGATCAAAGCGAGCACTATGGTGACAGAGGATACTTGCAATCTCAGTATACTTGGCATTCATATCAGTACTTAATGATTCAATAGATGCCAAAATATGCTTAAGTGTCATCGAGGAAGGAGGTGGACTAGGGGTATTATATGATATCTCAGTTTGTCCAATAGGTCGTGCCTCCTCATCTAACAAAATGTATTGATCCCCTAGCTTGTGACATAAATGTATAGATTTAAGAGCATCCAAACCTATGAATTGAATTTCTATAGTTGGGGTTCCTTAATTCATTAGCCCAAGATATATGCTATGGCAGCAACCATTTGCCCAACTAAAATATCCCCATTGTCACTATACACTACAAGTGATAGATGGTGGAGAAATAATGCTCCCCCATTTACCCATTGCCCATTTTCTATGCACTAAAGAATAAATAACTCAAAACTTATCACAATCCCATTGCTAGTGCCTCTACCAAATATTGTGTTGCTAAGCACTCTATGTATATATCTATGTGAGGTATTTATCAACTTGGAAGCTTTAGAGCGACTAGCTTTAAAAAGTTCATCATGTGAAGCATATTATTTCCAAGCATTAATAGCTGAAAAAGCTTCATGGGACTGTGTTTTCAAAGCAAGGTTGGGGTGTCTAAAGCCATCATTTGAAAAACCAAAAATGACATTTAGTTCAGACAAAGTCAGAGAAAAATCAGAATTGATCATTTGAAAGTGAATTTGATCAGTATCAGTGCAAGTGTACATATTAAAATCATATGTAAGTGTGCTAAAAAATTCTATAGTTAAAGCTTGATATGATGGCTTTTGAATGCTAAAAAATTTAGTCCATCCAATTCTCTCAATCAACATAGATATTTCATCAAATAAATTCAAGTACTTGAGAGTTTCAGGATGGAGATACCTGTTAACACCAAGTGCTCTTTTCTTCAATTTAGCATACCTTGCTTTTTGCTCGGAATTGACAAATTTAATTGAAGTTGGAGGTGCAGTAGGTTTGAAAGAGGATGAATTTCCTCTTTGTCTTTTGGGGTTTGAAGCTACAACACTCTTTGATCTCTTTGGTGGCATGGTGGAACAATTGATTTTTTTTTTAAAAAAATAAGGAATGAGTGAAAGAGAAAATACCTCTTTTGTTTGTGCAAGAGAGTATGCTAGTTTGTGAGGCTACTGGTGGGCGCAACCCTCGATAGAGACTGGTGGTGCTTGCTGAAGTGGCTGGCGATGCCACTGGCGACGTACAACTGCCGGTGTGAGTTTGGTGGAGCGAGTCACTGCTGGACTCACGACTGAGGGTGGAGCGACGCTGCTGGAATGCGCCATCGGTGGATCTAGTTGGAGCGTCACTAGTTAGGGGTGGCTGATGGTGGGGGCTTGAGCGGTTGGCAATGGAGACTGCTGCTCGGGTTGGTGCTCGGTGGAGACTGGTGGTGCAAGTCGTTGCTGGACGCGCGATTGGATGCATGGTGCGACTGGGCTAGACTGAGGTCCGATGGGGGGTGAAGAAGGCTGGTGGTGGCCAATTGGTGGTTCGTTTGGCATCAAGGAGGTGGTTGCTGCAAAAGAAAAGAAATAAGAATAAGTTTTAGGGTTTTGTGAAAGAAAGAGGAAAGAAAAAGAAAAAAAACATAAAGAAATAATAAAAAGAACAATTATTTATAAAACATAAATATGTATAAAAAATATAGATTTTTTTATTTTCTTTTATTTTCTTTTTTTATATGTATTTCTAAAAAAATCAAAATTTATTTATTTTTTATTATTTAAAAAGAAAATCTCAAAAGAAAAAAATTATCATTTTTTGTATATATATATTTTTAATTTTTAATTTTTACTTATTATTTTTTATATAAAAAATTAAATAAAGAAAGAAATAAATAAATAACAAAAATAGAATAAAATAACTAAAAAGATATGTATACAGGAAATTTGCATATTCATGCAATTGCCCATGCAACCTTCTGCCCAAATTTCATCTCTTCATTCCATCTCACAAATAATTTGTATGACCATGCAAATGGTTGTGTAACTCTCAGCCTCTTTTTCCTGGATGCATCTGAATTGTGCATGGGTAAGTGCATGACCATGCATTTGACCATGCGCAATTCTGTCCAAAATCTTTCTTCATCACTAAAACATCTAAAATCCTGCCAAACAAAATAAGAGTCATTTTAAACACTTGTGCACCTCTAACTAAAAATTTAAAAGGTCAACCCCACACTTTAAAACCTATAACATCAATTAGGATTAAACAAATGCATCAAACACATTCCTAAAAATTCAAACAAAAGAAGCTAGCTAAAAATCAAAATAAAAAGATGAGAGTACAAAAAAATATTTCTAAGTTATAATCATTAGCTTGACTTTTTCAGGAGTTTAGTATCTCAATTTGAAGGCTTCGGTTGCCGAATCAAACCGTTCTTTGAAATATGGCTTAAGTTGATGCCTATTGACTTTGAAAGTTTCTTTAGATTTCATGTGTTTAATTTATATTGCTCCAAATTAGAAAGTGCTCACCACTTCATATGGACCTCTCCATCTGAATTTAAGCTTACCTGGAAATAATCTTAACTTACTATCATAGAGCAACACCTTTTGGCCCGATATAAACTCCTTGTGGACAATACACTTATCATGCCACTCCTTTGTTCTTTTATTATAGAAACTTGCATTGGCATATGCCCATTGGTGAAATTCTTCCAGTTCATTAAGCTGCAACAAACAATTTTCACCTGAATCTTGAACATCAAAATTTAAAAATTTAGTAGCCCAATAAGCTCTATGTTCAAGTTCAACTAGCAACTAACAGGCTTTTCCAAAAACTATCCTAAATGGTGATATACCAATGGGCATTTTAAAAGCCGTTCTATATGCCCATAGTGTATCATCTAACTTAATTGCCCAATCTTTTCTAGAAGCACTAATAGTTTTTTCTAAGATTCTTTTTAGCTTGCGGTTAAAAACTTCTACTTTCCCACTCGTTTGTGCATGGTAAGGTGTAGATACCTTGTGCCTAACCCCATATTTTTTCAATAATTCTCTAAATTAGTGATTATAAAAGTGTTTACCACCATCACTAATAATAGCTATAGGGGTCCCATATCTTGTAAAAATATTCTGCCTAAGGAATTGAACAACAATTTTGAGTCATTTGTTCTTGTGGAAATAGTTTCTACCCATTTTGACACATAATCAACTACTATAAGTATATATTCATTTTTATATGAAGATGAAAAAGGTCCCATAAAGTCTATACCCCAAACATAAAAATTTTCACATACAAGAATGTTAGTTTGGGGCATCTCATCCCTTTTTGAGATATTACCTGTGCGTTGACAATGGTCATAAGTAGAGACATACCTCTTTGCATGATGGAATACAGTAGGCCAGAAAAAACTTGATTGAAGCACTTTTTTATTTGTTTTATTTGCTCCAAAATGACAACCTACCTCTTTATCATGGAAATAACTTAAAATAGAATCGTATTGCTCTTCAAGCACACATCTCCTAATAACCTGATTTGGGCAGAGTTTATACAAGTAAGGATCATCGCAGATAAAGTGTTTGGCATTGGCTATGAGCTTTTTCTTTTGCTGAAAATTGAAGTCCTTTGGTATCCACCTTCCTGCAAGAAAATTTGCTATATCAGCATACCATGGCATTTTAGAAGAGATGGAAAATACAACATATAATTTCTCATTCGAAAAAAGTTCAAAAATCCCCTCTCTAGATGGTAGTAGATTCTCTAGTCTTGATAAATGGTCAGCTACTAGATTCTCAACTCCTTTTTTGTCTCTAATTTTTATATGGAACTCTTGTAGTAGCAATACCCATCGAATTAGTCTTGGTTTAAAGTCCTTTTTGGAAAAAAAAATGTTTCAAAGCTGCATGGTCAGTAAAAATAATTTTTTTGCACCTATTAAATGTGATCTAAAATTTTCAAATGCAAAAACAATTTCTAGGAGCTCCTTTTCAGTGGTACTGTAGTTGAATTGTGGGCCTCTAAGAGTGTGACTAGCATAGTAAATTACTCTAAAAACTTTGTCCCTTCTTTGCCAAAGGACAACTCCCACAGTATAATCACTGAAACGCATATAAGTTCGAAATATTCACTCCAATTTGGTGCTATTATCACTTGTACTGTCACTAGTTTCTCCTTCAATACATCAAAGGCCTGCAAACAATCAACATTAAAGTTAAATTTAGAATCTTTCAGAAGCAAATTGCTTAAGGGCATAGCTATTTTTGAGAAATCCTTGATAAATCTTCTATAGAAACTCGCATGGCCCAAGAAACTTAGAACAACTCAGACATTTATTGGTGGTGGTAATTTTGCTATCACCTCCACTTTGGATTTGTCAACTTCAATTTCTCTCTCAGAAATTTTTGGATTTGTCAACTTCAATTCCTCTCTCAGAAATTTTATGTCCAAGAATAATTCCTTCTGTCACCATAAAGTGACATTTTTTCCAATTTAGCACCAGATTTGTCTGTTCACATCTCTACAAAACTAATTTTAAATTATGTAAACAAGAATTAAATGTTAGTCCACAGAGAGTGAAATCATCCATGAAAATTTCCATAAATTTCTCGATCATGTCATGAAATATAACCATCACATACCGCTGAAATATAGCTTGTACATTGCACAACCCAAAAAGTATACGCCTATAAGAAAAAGTATAATAAGGGCAGGTGAGAGTTGTTTTCTCTTGATCTTTTGGGGCAATGAAAATTTGAAAATATCCGGAATAACCATCTAAAAAGTAATAAAACTTATTACCTACTAACCTTTCCAACATTTGATCTATAAATGGTAAAGGGAAGTGATCTTTTCTAGTGGCTGAATTCAATTTTCTATAATCTATACATACTCACCACCCGATTACAGTCTTAGTAGAGATCAATTCATTATTTTCATTCTTAACTACTATCATACCTCTCTTCTTAGGAACTACTTAAACAGGGCTAACCCAAGAACTATCAGAGATATGGTAGATAATGCGTACATCAAGAAATTTAACACCTCATTTTTCACTACCTCTTGTATAGTTGGATTCACACACCTTTGTGGTTGAATGTTAGGCTTGAATTTATCCTTCATGAGAATCTTATGCATACAAATGGTTGGACTTATACCTTTAATGTCATAGATGGACTAACTAATTGCTTTCTTGTGCTTTCTCAAAATTTCCACCAACATCCCTTCTTCCAAATCTATCAAAGATGAAGAAATAATAATAGGGTTAGAATCTTTCTTAAGAAAAACATACTTTAGATGGTCAGGCAGGGGCTTAAGCTATTTTTTTTTGTCTTCTCAATAGGAAACTCCTCCTCTGTTCCTTTCATAATGTCGGCTGGAGGTTCGCTTTCCAATTCTATTGCTTCTCTTTTTAATACATGATCCTCCTCTTCCATTGCATTAGAAAGCATGAGACATCTCTTTAAGTTGTCCTCTATTAGAATAGCTTGTTGATATTGATATGCACACTCATCAATAACATCAGTAGCATAACACATGTCATCAAGACTAATAGAAGGCTTCTTTATTGCTTATTTGATATCGAAGACTATTTCTTCATCATTAAATCTGAGAGTTAATTTACCATCCTTGACATCAATTAATGCCCCAGCTATAGCTAAAAATGGTCTACCTAAAATCAATGATAGATCAAACTTAACCTCCATATGAAGTAGAACAAAATCAACTGGAAATATGAACTTTCCCACTTTTACCAAAACATCTTCAATGATCCCTAGAGGTCTTTTAGTTGATCTATCTACAAACTGAAGTACCATGCTTGCCTCCTTGATCTTCCCAAGATTAAGTCTCCTGCAAATAGATAATGACATTAAATTGATACTTGAACCCAAATCACATGATACCTTATTAAATTTAAAATTGCCTAATTCACAAGGTACAAAAAAACTTCCTAGATCCTTAAGCTTTGTAGGCAACTTACTTTGCAAAATAGCAACACTCTTCTATAAGCATCACAGTACCATATTCTTCAATTTTCCTTTTATTAGAAAGGATGTCTTTAAGAAACTTATCATATTATGGCATCTGCATCAAAGCCTCAACAAAAATAATATTAATCTGCAATTTCTTAAATATTTCTAAAAATCTAGAAAACTTTGCATCATTCTTATCCTTTCTAATTCTATTAGGGTAAGGAAATTTATTTGCATACATATTTGAATCGGAATTAAAAGTTGTAGGAGTAATATTTTCCTTACCTTTTTTCCTTTGAACTTACCTCAATTTGGCTTGAATCAATTACCATGTCAGTTTTAACTTTTGATTTTGGCTCCTCTAGTACCTTTCCATCTCTAAGTATTATTGCCTTAACATACTCTTTTGGGTTTGTCTCTGAATTACTTAGTAATGACCCTTGAGTTCTACCTCTGATAGCATTGGCAAGCTGTCCAATTTGTGTCTCAAGATTCTTTAGAGAAGCTTCATTCATGGAAGCCTCATGATTTTGCAACCTTGCTTCAATAGAGGTAATAAAATTTTTTATCAGCTCCTTTAAGTTAGATTTCTTTTATTGTGGTAGAGGATGAGGTTGTAGTTGAAATCCAGGTGGTTGTTGTCTCCCTTTGTTGTTGTTGTTGTTCCATGAAAAGTTTAGGTGATTTCGCCAACCAGGATTGTAAGTGTTGCTGAAAGGATCATTCTGCCTGAGAAATTTATTAACAAAGTTAGCTTGCTCAGGCATGGTATTTACAACAAACATATTACCTGTTTGACACTCTTGATTTGAGTGCCCTCCTCCACAGAAATCACAAATAGATGCCATTATAGTTGATTTTCCAATTGCAACCCTTGTATGCTCTTGTTTAATGCTTCCATCCGAGCTGTTAAAGTTGTGATAACATCTACATTGTGCATCCCAATTATTTTCTTCATTGATTGCCTATCAATGGGCCATTCACATGAGTTAGCGGCCATCTCCTTAATTAATTCATTGGCTTCTTTTGGTGTTTTCATATATAATGATCCTCCGGCTGCAGCATCAATCATGCTTCTGATTTGGCTGTTAATTCCATTGTAGAATGTTTGCACTCTGGTTCTAGATTAAATTCTACTAATGGCTTCCTAGAAGTTCTGGTCATACGCTAACAAAATTTGAAACAAAATTAAATAAATAAAATCTAAAAATCTCAAATTAACAGCTAATAACAATATAATAACTTTCAGATAAATCTTTAGTCCTCGGCAACGGCGCCAAAAACTTGATGCATCCTAGTTAACCCTAGCAAGTGCACTAGTCATATCGGTAATATAGATTTGTGAATTTGAATATCGTCCCACAAAGACCAAAGTTTAAAAGCCAATTGTTATATTGTGTTGACTATTATTTGAGAAACAATATTTAAATAAATAAGAATTAAAGAAAAATCTAATATTAAACTAAAGTTCTAAAAATTAAATATTTTGGTGAATTTAGAATAAATCAATCAATAAAATATATTAGAGTCCACAATCCCCCTAAACTTGCATAGATATTAAAATTGTCTAAAAAATTTGAGTTAAGATTGGCGGGTTATCTTTTAAGCCTAGCTAACCTTATTCAGGGACATAACTTTTTAAATTAACATCAAACTCTTATTCAGACACTTCAACATTAATTTGCATATGATCATACCCTGTTATTCAACCTTATTTAGGTACACGAATAGTGTCACAGACTAATATCATATTATCTATTCAAACAAATCCTCAATTAAACCTTTTATACAAAATTACCTATAAAAATCAAGCATTCAACTCCCATTGAATAAAACCCCAACTTCTATATTCGACACATTATCAAGAAATTCAATCAATGAAATATTGAATTCAAGCATTAGGAGTAAGAAATTTATATAAATCTACTCAAATTTAATTAACCCAAATCAATATCCATTTAAAGTTTAGGGTTCATGTTTCCCCTAACAAAAAGAAATTACTCTATAATTAAATTTAAGAAACTAAAACTGAAATTAAAAGTAAAGATGATAAAAATAAGCAAACTCTTGATAGTTGTCTTTGGCTTGAGCTTGAACCTCTCCAAGGAGAAAGAAGAAGAAGAAGCCTTTAATTTTTGCGTGAAGAATCTGCTATATCTTTTCCTTCAGAATTTTCGTGAAAAACAAAACTCATTCAAAAATATGTTTTTCCTCTTTTTTTTAAATCTCTCTATTTTCTACTTTCTCTAGGTTACAATAAGTAAAGTTCCTATTTTGTTTAAAACTCAAAATAAAATAAGAAAACAAATAAAAGGAAGTCTTAAACAAAATAGAAAATAAATGAAAGAAGTCCTAATAAATTAAAAATTCCAAATATTTGTTATAAATTCGTGCATGTACATGACCATACATATGCTCATGCGCCTTTATGCCTTTCAAAACTCTACACTAGAAAACTCTGGCAGCCATATGCATGACTATCTGCATGCCCATGCACAATGCTGCTCTTTTTGTGCTTTCACTGGATTTTTGTTATATTTTTCAAATTCACCTATAAAAATGATAAATAAGACTAAATAATCAAAATAACTAAAATCAAATGAAAAGTTAGACAAAACTAATAAAAACTAATGTAAATGTTATCCTAATTGTGTATAAAATATGCATTTATCAGCCACCACAACCAAAATAGAATATTTGGTTCAAACAAGTTAGTTGAAGGATGAATAAGCAATTCCTTCATCCTTCAGGTATAGAAAAAGGGCTAACTACCCAGCTCTCATCCTAGTCCTACCAATAAATAGAAGAGTAGTGAAGTTGCCAAAATTAATGCACAATAGTCTATCAGATTGGAAAGACATGAACCAATGAGTATCACAAACTTTGGAATGCCATTAGGGGTTATTTATAAGAATACCTCTAAGGTAAGTTGATATAAAATTTACTCCCTATATCTGTACCTAATCCATTGCCCAAGAACTTTCTGATTGATGAGTTTTGTGATTATCACCTGAAGGTCAGCCATAAAACTAACATTTGCATCAGTTTGAAACACAAGATCGAGGACTTGATTAATAACAACTCCATTATCCCACCAAGACTGACCCATTATTTCCACTAATCCTCTGCTAACCACCAACCATATCCTATCAATTGCATTTCCACTTTTCCTAAAGTTAAAGTTGATCTTGTCTCCTTCATCCATCCTTTGAATGAATTTTGTTGTGTTTTGGACCTCAATGACTATATAGATGAGGTTGATGAAGTTGATGTCTTGACCAAAAGTCCGCGATACACCAAACCTCCCCTCCACCTCAACTAGATCCTTTGCCACTCAACCTCATCCTACAATCAGAAGAGGACCCTGTGCTTAAATAGCTTAAGAAAACCCAAGCCAACATCTCAATTTGGAGCCTTCTCATGCCCTCTTTACAGAGAAGCTGTTCTTAAGGCCCTAGACCAGTGGCAAGCTCTCAAACATGTCACTCCTAAAGCTCTAGTTGCTTCCCTTACCTAGTCCACTAAGTCAACCCATATCACCTTTAGTGATAAAGACCTCCCCAAGGAAGAAGGGAACCATAACCAAGCACTATATAATGCGATGATTGCTAAGGGGAATACTATACCAATGGTGCTTGTGGACAACAGATCTACTCTAAATATCAGTTCCCTTGAGGTAGCAAGTTATTTGGGGATTGAAGCCACTAATCTAGTACCCTCAAATTAGATTATTAGAGCCTATGATAATAGTAAGAGAGAGGTCTTTAGGGTAGCTAATCTGGATGTAACCATTGGACCTATGACCCAAACTATACCTTTCCCCGAACCCTTCATAAATTCAAAGATTGGAAAACTAATGCCTAATTTTGCATTTTTCTTTGATGTCACATTGTCCTTAAAAGGTTACAAGTTGAGAAATAAAGGAGTAGAAAATTGGGTAGACTATATAGAGCTTGGCCTATTTGATTAAGTTTATGTGATCTTAAAGCCAAAATAGACCCAACTTTGCTTATCTAACCAACCTAAAGCCCACTCAACAATTGGTCTTACAAGAAGAACCAGTTATACCTCGAGTCCAGCTCCATTAAGTCTGAATCTGAGCCTGAGCCTGAGCCTGAGCCTGAGTCAACCCCATCTGAGTCCCAGTCTGAGTCTGAGTCCTCTTGTAATAATAAATTCGCTTTTAATTTTGAAGTTGTGTTGGATAATTCTTCATTTAATAAAAATTTTCAGTTTTCTTTTTTACTTTCCCTTGTTCCTTTTATCTTTTGATCCAAACCTGAAAAATGATACAATAAATGAAATAAAAAAAGATAAAGAATCCATAAATCTTATCATTGAATAAAGTAGAAAATTATGTACATTGCATCATCATATCCCAACAAATGAGGGTTGGAGCATATTTTAAATGAGTTTTTGGACTTTTTTGCATGGGAGCCAAAGGATATAGCAGGGATAGATCCAGCCATTGCTGTATATAAGGTCCCAACCTATGAACATATAAAGCCAATAAAATAGAAACTCAGAAGATTAAAACCTGAATGGTCCTTAGTAATTAAGGAAGAAGTTGAGAAGCTCTTAGCTAATAAGTTCATTGAGTCTATAACATACCCTACATGGTTGGCTAGCATAGTACCAATTCAAAAGAAAAATGGGATGGTTTGAATGTTTGTGGACTACATGGACCTTAATAAACCTTGCCCAAAAGATGATTTTCTTCTACCTCATATTGACCTATTGATATATTACCTTATCGACTCAAAGCTGAGTTCCTTAACCAATCTTTACACTGGGTACAATTAGATCCAGGTTGCTTAGCGAGACAAAGACAAATCTAGGTTCATCATAAAATAAGGCACCTACTATTACAGGGTCATGCCTTTTAGGTTAAAGAATGCAGAGGCAACTTATCAAAGGATGACCACCATAATCTTGCATAACATATTACACCATGAGGTAGAAGTATATGTTGATGACATGGTAATGAATCCAAAATTGCAGAGGGCCATTTAGAAACTTTAAGGCTATTCTTCCTTAGACTTCATCAGTATAATCTCAAGTGTATCTTTGGCGCTGCATCTGGAGTATTCCTGGGTCACTTGGTAATTAAGTAAAAAGGGATTGAGATGGATCCCTCTAAAGCTAGAGCTATATTAGACATGCCTCCTCCTAAGACAAAAAAAGAAATCAGGGGTTTTGTAGGTGTCCTATAGTACATAAGTCGATTCATAACTCAGCTAGCCGACACCTATGACCTCATTTTTAATCTTTTGAAGAAAAGAGCTCCCAAGCGGTGGGATGAGGAATGCTAGTAGGCTTTTGATACAATAAAGGAGTATCTTCTAACTCCTCCGGTCCTGCAAAGGTCTCAACTTGGATTGCCACTATTATTGTATTTATTATAACCTTAGAAATAATGGGGGCAATGTTGACCTAAAATGAAGTGGATTTTGGAAAAGAGTTTGTCATTTACTATTTAAGTAAGCACATGCTCACTTATGAACTCAATTATACTCAGATAGAGCATCTTTATTTGGCATTGGTTTGTGTATGCTACAAACTCCAATATTACTTCAGTTCTTATACTACCTATGTTATAGTAGAAAGAAGTCCTCTCAAATACTTGATGAAAAAACTGGTCTTAGATAGTAGAATGGCTTGCTAGATGGATATACTTGTCATTTTGCTTAAAATATGTGCCTTGAAAAGAAATAAAAGGCAGTGTTATTACTGATCAACTAGCTGCAGCACCAGTGCATGATGAGATTGATGAGCTGGAATTTCTAAATGAGAGTATCTTACAGATAAAGAATAGCATATGAGAATTATATTTCAATGGTGTTGCTAATAATAAGGGCTTGGGTGCCAGCATAGTCCTAATCTCTCCATATGGTGAGCAGTTACCCCTAGCGATCAAGCTAGCCTTTGAGGTTTCTAATATTAAAGCTAAATATGAAGCCTATATTATAGGTCTTGAAGTTGCCCTCAAGTTAACCATCACCCACTTGAAGGTTTATGGTGATTCCAACTTGATTGTTTCACAAGCTTTACGGAAATGGAAGATCAAAGAAGAGCTTTTGGTTCCTTTCCATTAGTGCCTAGATCAGCGATTTCAAGAGCTTTCATTTCATTATCTGCCAAGGGCAAAGAATTAGTTTGCAGATGCTTTAGCAACTTTGGCTTTTATGGCTGATATAAATGATAATACAATGATTAAACTGTTGGCTTATATGGCTGATATAAACCTCGTATGAATGGGGAACTTTTAGCTTGAAAGTTCATAAATCTTTGTTACTACTGGTTGACTATATGCTAAAATTATGCCAGTTTTGTACAAAAATGCCATAACTGCTAGATATATGCAAAGTTGCACAGATAACCACTACTGCCTTTGGAGCCCATTGTCACACCTTGGCCATTCATAACATGGGGTATTGATGTCATAGGCAAGATTAACCCTAAGTCCTCAAATAGGCATGAATATATCCTATTGGTAGTTGACTATTTTACCAAATGGATAGAGGCAACTTCTTTTTAGGTTCTCAACTCCAAAATGGTAGCCCACTTCATTCAAACTAATATTCTTTATCGATTTGGTGTTTCTTTTAAGATCATCACAGATAACGAGTCACAAGTCAAAAAAGAGGTTGTCTTATTGATGGAACATTACAAGATCCAGCATCATCAGTCCTTACCCTATAAGCCGCAGAGTAATGGGGCAATTTAGGCTGCCAATAAGACCATCAAGATGATCTTACAAAAGATGGTTATTAAGCATAAGAATTAGCATGTGCAGCTTCCTTTTTCTCTTTGGGGATATTGCACCTCCATTCACATAACAAATGGGGAAATCCCACATTCTTTAATCTATAGCATGGTGGCAGTCCTACCAATTAAAGTTAAAGTACTGTCAGCTAGGGTTATATAAGAATGCCAGCTTACATAAGAAAAATGGGTGAGAGGTTACCATGAGTAATTAAATTCTATTAATGAAAAAAGGATGAAAGCCCTCTTTAGAATTCAGGATTACCAACAAAAGCTTGCTTGACATTTTAATAAGTCAAAAGACAGGGATTACAAGAGGGAAACCTAGTTATAAAGGAAATTAGGGCCTTGGTCCATAATCCTTAAGGGAATTTCAACCCAAATTGGGCAAGCCCTTATGTCCTAAAGAAGATCTTATCAAGTGAAGGCAAGATTTTAGCAGACTTGGATGGCGTTGAGTTTGGAAGCCTAACTAATTTGGGTCCACTTAAGAGGTATCACACAAGATGCATTATAATAGAACTACATGGACTAGATTCTCTCAAGAACTGAAAAAATGTTTGTTTAAAATAATTATTATAAGAGAGATACATAGACAACTGTAGACCCTTAATTTTTGACCCAGTCCGTCAGATATTTTTAAACAGTCTAAAATAATTTTTGTGGTATTTTAATATTTATTATTTATTTTAAAATAAATAATATTTATTTTAATAATATTTATTTTTAATAATTAAAATAATAAATAATAAAGATAAAAAATAATAAAATAATAAAATAATAAAAAATCTACGACAGTAGAATCGGCGACGAATTGGCTTAGGCTAATTCGCCGTAGGTTTTGCCTACGGCGAATCAGTACCCCTTACAGTTAGCTCTTGCAGATCCTCATTATGCCCAGGCTAATCCTTGCCAGCTCGATTCTCCCTGTGAGAGGGATTTTCGCCCCCTGTAACACCCCTATACCCCGTATACGTACACAGCATACTATTACGATCGTAATATACGTTACTGAATATAGAAATGCCACGGTTTACTAAACACACAAATCATCCCTTTACAATAATATGAACAAATTTAAAACATTTAAGTTATATTATATAACACAATAGATAAAATGTTTATTCAAAACGCAGCGAAAAATATAACAAATATTTACAAATACATATACATCAAAACTCAAGTTTTACAAAATCTAAAATATATACATGTTTGGCAGTATGTCTTTGATATTTAAGCTCCACTATCCACACCTCAAAATCTAGACTCTACTCGGCCTAGAGGAACTCTCCGGTTCTTCCCTGTCACCTGCGCGATGAATCACACTCGCGCTAAGCCAACGGCTTAGTGGTACAAACTTCAATAATACTATGCTTCAATGCAATGCTAATGTCACACAATCAATTTTCATACACCATTCAAAAGAATATTATATTCCAAAACCTTACATTGTTCAATATCATATCAAAACATTCATGTTGTATCTTCATAGTTTCATTGGTTTCACCATTCAAGAATCATATTGAAAACAAAGACAAGCATGGGCCCAAAGACACTAATATGCCATTCAACTTTCAGAGTTAATGTTTTGGTTCAATTATCACATTTATCATTATCATTATCCCAATTAGGCTTCAAGGATTTAGGTTCAACCAAGCTTCAAGGGGAATAAAGCATGCTAAGTATCAACCCAACTTGGATTCAAGAACCAAACCCAACCTAGCTTCAAGGGTTGTAACATCTCAATTAGGCTTCAAGGACTAGACCCAACCAAACTTCAAGGGGGAGTAAAGCATGCTCAACTTCAACCCAATTTGGCTTCAAGGATCAAGCCCAACCTAACTTCAAGAGATTGTTACTATAGGCATGCCACCAACAACAAAACTCTGAAAATGGAATAACACATTAGACACACAATTCATTATTATTTCATTATCAATTTCATTCTCATTTTCTCATCATCACTTAGGCAACCATGCCTCAATAATCTCATTTGTATCATTATCATTATAGCCAACAACCATGGCTCCTCATCTCATCAATAGAGTATACATATTACATGTCATATTGTACTTTCAGAATCTCATCATATCTCAATTCACATTAAAGCAATTCACCATTAAAGTATTCATCATAATCAATTGCATTGCACATACCTTTTGAATGATCATCATATCTTTCACATTATACAAATCATAACATTTGTCAAATAGTAATAACAATGTAATCAATTACTTAACATATGTACAACCAAATATGTTAAGTATCAAAATCATGTAAATGTATTCAATCATGTAGTTTGTACTTACCTCAAAACCAATTCACACCAATCTATACACTTCCTCCTCCAAGTATCCTCCACACTTAGATTAGGGCAATTCAACCTCTTCAACACCTAAACCAAAGGTGATCATACACATGAGATAATATGGATAAGAACCAACTAGGACAAACTCTACACATGACACGCTCAATAACACGGGCGTGTCCATGACTGTGCCCTAACTCCACAACACAGAAGCTTTGACACGCTCAGAACCATGGGCGTGTCACTAAACGTGTATTACATTCTGTCTCACAGAAACATTGACACGTCCAACAACACGGGCGTGCTCATGGCCGTGTCAATCCTTTACCCACACAGTAGCTATGACACGCTCAGTGACATGGGCGTGTCACTGGACATGTAAATGCTATTGCAATACAGAACCATTGACATGCCCAAAGACTTGGATGTGCTAATGGGCGTGTCAGGCCAAAAATACATATTCCGGCAACATCAACACTGCATCCAACAAACCACTTACTTCCACCATCTTCCACTTCAAACAAACTTAACTAAACACACACAAAAACCATAATAACTTATAAAAACACTCAAAGCAACTCAAACATACATCAAACACACTTCATAATCATCATCACAATCTCAAAACACAACCACAACACTTTCTCTTCCAACAAACTTACTCTTTCCTTCAATCAAACCCCCTAAATCCAAAATCAATTGAACCAAACACTCTTAAGCACACTAAAATCAAACAAACACATACTATCCACAATTAAACTCAAACACAACTTCAATCAAAACAAAAGAAATCAAGAGGGAACTTACCAAAGTTGATGAAACTTCACAATTTCAACTTAATCTCTTGAATCTTCCTTCAATTTACTCTTAGAAATCAAAAACCCTCTCTTGCTCTCTTGTCTTTGGTGAGTGCCAGCCAAACCACAAAGAAAGAAGAAGAAAAATGAAAAAGAAGAAGAAGCAAAGTCAAATATCTAATCTCCACTCAAATCTCCACCAAGAAATATCAATAAAATATTCAAATAATTCTCTTCCACTCATTTTACTTTTCCCATTTTCCATTAATTAAATAAAATCAATAAATATCTTCCTTTGACCACATAACAATTTGACTTGTATATGTTGTATATATTTCCATATATACAACATATACACTCTCTCTTTAATTCTTTTCTCTTTCCAATTTAACATATACACTTAATCCAATTACAACAGTAATACCAAAACTTCTAGGGCACACTTTGGGATATTACACCCCCACTCTAGGTGAAATGGTTCTTGCAACTTCGGCACTGTTTAGGCTCAGGGCCTTAGAGAATATTGGCCTAAGCCCGGAAAAAATGGAGTCGCCACTCGGACGAGCCGAGAAAAAGAAAGGGGTGGATGACTCAATTCCTAAGGAATCCCCAACCCCCTAATGGGTTCGGAAAGTTGGGTACGTGTGAAAAAGTTGAGAAATAACCCAGCACCCCCACAACACCCGGATCATTGGAACTGACCTCCTTTGCAGGTCTTAATATTATAAAATTCTTAAATATAACAATATTATCCATACTACATGCAACAATTAAAATAAAACATCATTATACTAAAATCAAAATAATGTCCAAACAAAGTAAATAAATAGATACCCATCCGAGGATGAAAACATGTCCTTACATCATCCATGTCTAAACTAAATAGGACACCCACCGAAAGGTGGAAACATATTCTTTAAATTGATCCAAAATATGAAAGCAATTTAAATTACATAAAAATTAATTAATGAGGTACCCAATAATAGAAACATACCTCTTACAATTTTAATACTAAGACAAACTAATAATAATAATAAAAATAAAAATATTCATCCATGATAAATTAAATAAATCACGTATTGAAATTAAATAAATCAAAACATATAATAAACTACATAATCAAATCTAAAATTTAATAAAGCAAATAAAGATAAAAATTTTAGGTTTATGTCTCGATTTAGGGTTCTTTAATTAACATTTAGGGTTTTGGGATTTTGAAATTATTATTATTATTATTTAGGCTACTGTGAGGCTTTTTGGAAAAATAGAATGGATTAGGGTTTTATAAATTTTAAAAAGTAGTAAAGTTTTTTGGTTAATCAAATTAGGATTTAGGGCTAAAATTATGAAATTAGAATTTTGGAACCTTAAGACATTAAGGTCTATAATTTTAAAAGATTGGGTTTTAGGTTCACTGGATTATGGTTACTGAGTTAGGAATTAGGATTTTAGGTTCACAAAAATGATATAACAATTGAATGTTTAAGCAAATTTAAGATTAAGACACAAAACTTGCGTTGAAGGTTCCATTGAATTATTTATTGACTCCAAGCTACTGCCTGCATCAATATTTATTTCTGGCCGAGCAAAGATCAAAGATGGTGATTACTGCCTTTGTTGGTTGATGAATGTTCATTGTTTACTCCTCGATTGTTGATAATTTATTTTTGTTGTTTTTTGCCTTGCTGTTTTACTTCTCTAAATCTAATTGCCGACCCTTGTTAAAGTCTAAAACGTTATTATTTATAGGCCCAAACCTCACTCAGAATCCTTAACCATAATATTAATCCGTCCTTAAAATAAATTTTAATTCAATTCGGAAACTAATTAAAAAAAACAAATGAAACCATGTCAATCTAGGCAACCAGATCGACATGGACCAAAGCCATGTCAACCTGGGGCAACCAGGTCGATGTGGCCTTTGGCTCATGTCGACCTGGGGCATCCAGGTCGACATGAGCCAAGGCTCACATCACCTGGGCCCTCCCAACTTGAACTAGTTTCGTATTTTTAATTTTTTTGGACAGGACAGTCTAAAAAACTTGGTTTTTGTAGTTGAGTTTATGATTTTTAAAATCGGACTGACTTATTAGAAATTGTGGATCATATCAAATTTATTTTGGCATTCTTTAATTAAGACCGTATTAAATTGGGGTCAAAATTAAGGGTCTACAGTTTGCCCCCCTGCTTGAGCAATCTGAGACTACAATAAAAGAGAGCGAAAAGCAATGTGATCTTTGACTAATTTTTGATGAGGATGGGTACTTGGACCCGAGACTGAACTTGATTTGTTTACTTGGGCCCAAGACTGAACTTGATTTGTTTACTTTTGGTATGTTGGATTTTTTCTCTCTTTTGGGTGAGACACACTGGTGTCATATACTCTATAACACCCCTATATCCAATATACGTACACTACACACTACTACTTCTGTAATATACGTATACCAGATATAAGAGTGCCACGATTTATGTTAAACAACCCAATCTTTTAAAATCCAAAACCAATCTTTCTCAATATATAATATAGAAAAGTTAAAACATTCAATTTGTAATATAAAACAAAATAAATAGAACATTCATTTAGTACGCGGCGGAAATATAGAAATATTTATAATTATATATATACATTAAGAATCAAAAGTTTACAAAACATAGAATTTATACATGATTGGCAGCTCTTCTCTGATTTTTAAGTCCAAAATCAACTCTTCAAAACCTAGACTCAACGCGGTCTAGAAGAACCCTCTGGTTCTACCCCGTCACCTGCGCGATGAACCACAATCGCGCTAAGCCAACGGCTTAGTGGTACAAACTACAATACCATTAGACTTCAATGCAATGCCAATGTCACACAATCAAGTTTTATAAATAATTCATAAGAATATTATATTTCAAAACCTTACATCACCCAATGACTTATTAGCACATTCATGGAATACTGCTCACAATTTCCACATCCATACACATTACACATCATGTTGTGTTTTCATAATCTCTTTACATATAAATCTCATTCCATATTCACATTAAAGCAAAGACAAGCATGGGCCCAAAAAGAATTTAATATGATATTCAAAGTTCAGAGTTACTGCTTTGGTCCATAATCACAATCATCAAGCCCGTAGGCGATATATATATATATATATATCCATGGATAGTGTAACAGACCCAGTCTCTTGGACCTCAACTCAGTTAGACCCGAGGTGATCCTCAACCCGGCAAGACTATTACTATTTTTAAGGCTTACGACCCAGTCTTTTCACCCTAAAAACATCATATTTCACATATTTCACATTGTTCGACTGGAATCGACTTACGACCCGGTCTTTTCACCTATCCAGTGATTCATAGGCATGCCGCCAAACCCATAACTCTGAAAATTGAATAACATATTAAGCACACAATTATTTCAATTATCTCTTTAACAATCTCTTTCTCAATTCATTTCTCATTTCATTATCAATTTTATTTCTCATTTCATATTCCATAATCAAATAGGCAATCATGCCCCCAATCATTTCATTTGCATTACCATAGCCAACCACAATGGCTTCATATCTTATCATATCTTAATTCACATTAAGGCAATTCATCATTCAAGTATACATAATCAATTACATTGACCAAACATTTTGAATGCTCATCATAACATTAATTAAATGTATCAACTATGCAATAACCTACTTAACATATTTACAACCAAATATGCTAAATCACAAAATCATATAAATGTATGCAACCATGTAGTTTGTACATACCTCAAGGACAACTCACACAAAACTATGCACTTCCTCTTCCAAGAATCCACAACACTCAAGTTAGAGCAACACAATCTCTTCACAACCTAAACCAAAAGGAATAATACATACTTATTTAAAAATACACATAAGATAATAAGACTAAGGACTAATTAGGGCAAACTCTACACATGACATGCTCAATAACACGGACGTGTCCCTGACTGTGCCCTAACTCCACAACACAGAAGCTTTGACACGCTCAGAACTACGGGCGTGTCACTGGACGTGTAATACATTCTGTCTCACAGAAACATTGACACGTCCAACAATATGAGCGTACTCATGGCCGTGTCAATTCTTCCCCAACACAGTAGCTATGACACGTTCAACAACACGGGCGTGTTACTGATCGTGTCACCTATCCAAGAACACAGAACCATTGACACACCTAAAGTCCTGGCCGTGCTCATGGGCGTGTCAGGCCAAAAATGTAGATTCCAGCAACATCAACAACACATCCAACAAACCACTTACTTCCACCATTTTCCACTTCAAACAAACTTAATTAAACACACCCAAAAACCATAACAAACTTGCAAAAACACTAAAACAACTCAATACATACATCAAACACAAATCATAATCATCACCACAAACCCAAAACACAACCACAACACTTTCTCTTCCAACAAACTTACTCTTTCCTTCAATCCAATCCCAAAATCCAAAATCAATTGAACCAAACACTCTTAAACACACCACAATCAAACAATCACATATCAACCACAACCTCAACTCACAAACTCAAAGAAAATCAAAGAATCAAGTGGAAAACTTACCAAAGATGAAGAAACTCTTAAATTTCCAACTTGATCACTTGAAAACTTCCTTCAATCTTGAGTTTAGAAGATCAAATCTCTCTCTTGCTCTCTTGCTATGGAGTTGCCGGCCAACACAGGAAAGGAGAAGAAGAAGAAAGAAAGAAAGAAAGAAAACAAAGTCAAACACTCAACCTTCTCTCTCCTCAAAACCCTCTCCACCAAGCAATTAACTATTAAAATATTCAAATATCTTCCTTTGACTTTCATCTCTTTGACTTGTATATGTTGTATATATCTCTATATATACAACATATACACTCTCTCATTATTTCTTTTCTCTTTCCATTTAAACAAATACATTTAATCCAAATAAAACAACAATTATTCCAAAACTTTTAGGGTATACTTTGGGATATTACATACTCATTACACCTTCGGATGAGATACACTGAAGTCATAGACTCATTACGCCTTCGGATGAGACACGCTAATGTCACAAATGATTGAGATAACCCCAAATAATATTTCTGAAACTAGACCAATAAATAAGGATTTTAGGGCTTAATGTGTGTGGATGATTACTATGTTAACTAAATTTTAATATGTGTTGGGTGTCATTTTAATTATAGTGCATTATTGACATTATGTGTGAAATATCATTTTCTTTATACCAAAGTATGTACTACTAGACGAAATGCTTAGCGTGAATAGATTTCATCGTGTAGGTGATAGAGCAGATCCGGAGGATCCAGAGAGTGCTTCTAGACCACCCAGGTCTAGGCTACAGTTGCTCGTTGTGATGGGTTTTGAGCTACATGGACCAGTGCCATCTGCATTTTATGTATAAATTTTAAACTTTTGAAATTTGCTTAAGTATGTACATTATATATATAACTATGTGTATGATGTAAATTATAAAGATTTCCTTTGGTGTTAAGTGTTGGAAGTTCTTTTAAAATAAATGGGACTTATATTTATAAATATATTGATAGATGTGTTTTGGGTGATATGTTGATGGTTTGAGACGTTGGACTATTTTGGAGAAATGTATGATTGAATAAATGATTGGGAGTGTATTTTAAATGCAGATTGTGAAATTTAAAATATATCTTTTTAATATTTAAATCATTTATGAATACTTTTATTTATTTTTTAAAATATATTTTAAGTGTTTAAAATAATTATTTTGAAATTATAGAAACTTTTGAAAAGACTGTACTGTGATGTTCTTATATTCTGTATGTGTATTTTACATATACTAGGTATGTGTATTAAACGTATATAGGATATAAGGGTGTTACAGCTTCATCTCACCAAGATTAAAGTTGATTCAACAAATTGATATTGGTGGAATCTTCAAACACATGTATGATATTATTACTTCATTTAAACTTCAATTAACTATCTTCATATTGATTTCTTCATGTCCAGTAGCTTGTTTCATTAATTCTAAAATCACCGTAGCTTAAATTATTCAAGCATTGTTTCAAAAATCCAATAGCTTAGGATTTAGTTCAAATATCTAATTTGATCATCCCAGTAACGTAAATTCCAAACCTTAATTCCTTAAACCCTAGTTTATATTTTAAAACAAAAGCGGGACTACCATAAGTGCGACCCTCGTCGTCACTCCCTATATTTCATTAATGGGTTAATATTAAGATTTATTTATAAATTATAATTTTTATAATTAACTTTAACTTCATTAGTTTAGCCTTAATTTATAATTATTTATGCAATGATTGATTATTTGTTTGATTACTTGCTTTACTATGGATGATTATTAAGTATTTATTGATTGTATTTTTAATAGACTTGTAAAAGGTATATTTTCACTCGTGGGTACCTTAGTTGTTTAATTTATTTATTTTATGTAGTTTAATTTATTTAAAGGCTTTGGGATAATTGTAAGGGATATGTTTCCACCAATTGGTGGGTGTCCTATTTTTATTTACTCGTACTTTACATATTGAACATTATTATAAGGGCATGTTTCCATTTTATATGGGTGTCCATTTTATTGGTTTGGACTTTCTTGATTTTAATAAATATTTCTTTATTTCCATTGTATATATTATGGATAAAATTTTAATAAGTTAAATTTTAATAATGTTAAGACCTGAAAAGAAGGTCGATTCCAATGAACCAGACATTATGGGAGTGCCGGGTCATTCTCACATTCCCCATACGTATTCAACTTTCCAAACCCATTAAGGGATTGGGGATTCCTTAGGTATCAAGTCACCTATCCCTTTTTATTTTTTTGGCCCGTCTAGGTGGCGACTCTATTTTTTTCTAGCCCGTGTTCTCTAAGGCCCTAAGCCTAACAGTGCTGAAGTCACAAGAACTATTCCACATGTGAGTGGGGGCAAATATTTCCTCTCACAAGTAGCATCGACATCAACTAGACCCAATAAGAGATTAAATGTCATTCTCTGCACAGCGAGTAAGTAATAAATTTTAATGAGTAAGTATTTTTTAATAAATATTATTGTGTAAATATTAATGAATATTGTCAAAAATTTCAGAAAGATTATGGGTCATCTAGTTCCATATCGCGGAAGATAAGGCAAATATTTGCCAAGAAGATGGAGCCAACATGAATAAATTGGAAGTTGGCCTTCAAAGAAACAAAAGACTTTAATTTTGAGGAATTTAAGGTATAGTAATTGTTTAAATTAATCGGATTAAAGTTATTATCTAACATTTAATGAATTTATGTATTTAAATATTTTTTTCTCCTAAAATAATTTTTGTGGGAGGAGGTGATTAACAATTTAGTAAAGATTGCCTTTGAGAAAAAGGCAGGTACTCGCTATAACGACATGATAAATGAATATAAGGAGAAAGGTAAGTAGCCCAAATATTTTTGTGATGAGTTACGGGTCACCCTTCAAGCACACTAAGCATAGCTGGTGGGCAGGGCTCCTTCTTAGGTTGCCTTTCGTAACAAGCTTCATAGCCTCACTAATGGTACAGGACCATCTACACATATGGGAGGTGGTAAAACAAATTATGAGCATGTCCTTCGACTAGTAAGTACAGTTTAACTTTTTTGTGTTAATTATTTAATTTTATACTAAATTAATAAATTATTTAGTTTTTGATTATATTAAGATAAAGCAGTTGGTGATTTTTTTATTATTTCTCTTCAAAAAAAAGACAAAGCAGTTGGGGTGGCCCCCATTCAGCATGAGCTATTTGTCCACTCACACACTAAATATCACGACGGATAGACTTTCATTGATCATCACTCCCAAAAAGTACATGTAGGTGTACTATTTTTATTTATATTATTTCATTTACTATTTTTCATTAAATTATTTAAATCATATTGATATTTTTTTTTACAAGATCACTTTATATCAACTCAGGACCAGTAATATTAGATAGATGAGCCTATTGATGAGACTCGGCTATTTATTGAGGATGCTAGTAGGGTGAGGAAGAATAAGGTGTATGGGTTGTCCTCTCAGTATGTCTCTAATGCCAACACATCATATTCAGCTTCAACTTCCTCTTCAGCATTGCAGCAACAAATGGAGTAGATGAAGACTAATTTTGAGGAGTAGCTAGCAACACAGAGAGATGGAAGATCAACTTGAGTTGGAGCACGCAATGCAAGATCATATTCAGAGAGAGTTTCAATAACAATTTGATCATTTGGGCGACAAAATATCTCCAAGGCCTCCATCTCCCAGTCCTCAGCTAGTGACCCTTATGCTCCACCTAATGAAGATTTGCCTCCATCCCCCACCCAGTAATTTTTTTTCTTTTCTTTATTTGTATATATTATTCGAAACATTATTTACACTTTAGTTTTATTTTTGTTTTATATAAATTATTAATTTTTTATTTTTTAATTTCTTTATTTATTTTTATTTTTTATTTCATATCTCATTGTCATAAAATAAAATAAAATAACAATTATTAAATATAATATAATAATATTAAAAAAATAAAAATTATTAAATATAATTAAATTAATAATATATTTAACAACTAAATATTAATAAATTAAAAATATTAAAATATAATATGATAATTAAAAATTTTATTAAAAAGTTTTAAAAAATTATCGACAGATTTACCGACTGAAAGAACGATATTAAAATAATTTACCGGCCAATTTATAAACGACATATTAAAAACTTTACCGATAGAATTTTGACATATTTCTAAACTTTGTACAAAATCACAGATTGACTTACCGATGAAATATTTGTCGGTAATCACCAACAGATTAGTCACTACCTCGGCACATTTATCTTTCTCCCCATAAAACCTTATATCGATAATTTATCAGTATTTGTGGACGGTGTCTTTTTTTTGGTCGGTAATATAATGCCAAGAAGGTTTTCATAGATAAAATATTTCTCTTGATAACCTATCGACATATATTTTTTACTATGGACAGAGAATTTTGTTAGTAACTGGGTATTTTTATAGTGCATGGACTTCTGGCTTAAATGGATCAGTTGAAGAATTCCTAGTTTCCTCCAAATTGAGGAAAAGTGAGGCGTGAGGCTCTGGACTCGCATAGTCTATTCAACACTTCCCTTAGGCCAAACTTTAGTGAAAGAGCCCGGCTATTCTAAGTACTTGTAGGGTGGAGACACTCCAATGATGGGCGCTGGGGAATGTTGCTATAGATAGGGATCGATAGTAAAATGCAAATATAGGACTGGGTCTTCAATCGAGAAGATGTTTAAGTCATTACATAAGAAAAAAGCACAACTCAATACAAAGAAAAGCATATCTAAAGGAAAGTTTTGATACCTACCTGAAGCACAGTAGCTCAACAAGAGGTAATGTTAGAAAGTCCTTAATGAGGTCATCTTGCAAAGGCTTAGGAAAAATCATCCAAGTTAAAACAAGAGTTGGGAATAAAATTACCAAGTTTATAGGAGAAGGGCGTTACTTAGAAGACAACTACCTCGGCCTGACTCGGTCTAAAGGATGATGATGATGTAGTTATTGAGCTTTTTGAGGAAAAAAGAAAGTATAGAAGAATTCTCACAAGGAAGTAGGTTAGCAGAGAGAGTGTTTTGTTTAGAAAAATATTAGGGCTTGAGTTGTAGAATGAGGAGAAGGAGGAATTGAAGCATGATAAACCCAAAGAAGGCTTTTGGGCATGAGTTACAATGATGTTATTTTGAGAAAGTGTCTACAAAGGAGTAGGTTTTAAAAGCTAAATTCAATTCAGAAGGTGGGGTAGGCAGTGGAATCAGTTGAATAATTAGTTTGAGGAAGAGATGGTGTGATAGATTATTCAGACAATTATAGATTACTGACCGAAGTTTCAAATTCCAAATCTACCTAAGCTCCAACAAGAGATAAGAGATTAGGAGTTAAGGAATTCAAAATTCAAAAATAATTCGCACTACGATTAGTTAGGAAAATATTTATTGAAGGAAGCCTGAAGGTAGGTGGTGAGAACACAATGTGATAAGATTCGCCAAAAGTCAAGAATAATTAAACTGAAGAAGGATCAATTGGTTTGTTGCTGAAGGTTGCCTCAAACAAGCTCCGGTATGCTATTTTTCTTTTTCCCGAAATTGTTTTTCAAAGTCACTAAAGAGAATGTTAGGTTGAAAGGGTTCCATGAAAGTATTAAAGCATGCAGAAACTCAAATTAACATAAAATGGTTCCTCAAAACCAAAGGTATGCGAGGACAATTATTTTTACCAAGAATTTTAGGCCCATCATGGACTTAAGGAACAGGGAATGAAGAATTCAAAAGTGATTGAGGAATAGTTCTTTGAGGAAATATGACTTAAGGAAATCAATTAGCTAAGGCACAAGTTCGCTAAGAAATAAATTACTAAGGGGAGCATACCTAAGGAAACACGAACCAAGGAATATGGAGAACATGGGAGACTACCAAGCAACATGAACGAAGCCTACCAAATGTGGATAGCCAACAACTTTTCGATCAATAAGAAAGAGGAACAATAAGTGGTAGTCATTAAGAAAAAGGGACTAAAATATCAAGCCACTATCTAAGAAAAAAGGAAGAATAAAAATAAAAAGGAAGGTATTGAATTGAAAAGGACAAACAATCCAATCCAGAAAACACCTAAACAAATTTCGGCAACAACTCTTTTGCATATTCAAATAATCAATAAACACTTTAGTTAATTTCTTTTGTTTCCTAAATTAGATTGGTTCTCTAGATAGAGTTGGTGTCTCTTTCAGTTTCCAATCAATTCAATTCTTCAGTAGCCTAGTCTATTAGTAATTTCTTTGTCAGTACACACTATTAGCATTTTTGTTGGTAATTTAAGCATTGGTTTGTTATATGCAATTTGGTAATTTTTCCATTTGTATAACAGACATTTATCTAATCT
Organism: Garcia nutans; assembly: GCA_947685225.1. Taxonomy (NCBI): domain Eukaryota; kingdom Viridiplantae; phylum Streptophyta; class Magnoliopsida; order Malpighiales; family Euphorbiaceae; genus Garcia; species Garcia nutans. The sequence continues at coordinate 42,006,209 of CANTUV010000017.1, forward strand.
CATCCTCACACTATTAACACTTTTAGATTTCTATTACTTAAGCATACATTTAATTTTAATTTGTTTGGTAGTGTTTTCATTTGCACAATATACATTTGTCTAATCTCATCCTCACACTATTTGCAATTTTAGATTGTTTTTTCTCCTTAGACATACATTTTATTTTAATTTGTTTGATATTGTTTCCATTCGTACAACAAACATTTGTCTAATCTTGTCCTCGTAAAGTTAACACTTTTAGATTTTGTTCCTCATACACATGCAGTTAGCCTTAGTTAGTTTGAACAACGTACATTTGTCTATTTAATCCTCAAGTGTTTTCAGATAACTTTTTTATTTCATCAGTTCTTAAAGTAGTTCATTTTTGTTTTATCACATACAATAGTAGTTCATTCTCTCTTAGAAATTTATTTATTTGCTTTAAAGTGTTTACAATTCATTTGGTTGCTTGTTTATAGTGAAGCATACTGCATTCCTCAAACACCAATTCACTGGTCTTTTCAAAATACTAATCTTTCATCCTCTAGGAATTCAAGCGAACCATTAAGGGAAACTTGAGGAACTTTACTGTATTTCATGCCCTTTTTAGAGTTTTGTATTGTTGTTTTTATTTGAAGTCAATATAGTGCAACATCGGTTAAGGAACCTATAATCTTTTGGCATGCCATTAAATAGTAAAGTCCAAAACTTATTGTTCACCAAGCAAACACTAATTAACTTGGATTTTAGAAAACTAAATTAATTTAACTAAAATTAAATAAATTTGACTCTTATAATTAAAGACTAGGGTTAGACTTTTCAATTGATTATTTATGATTTTTCTAAGGTATTAACTCAATTTTATTTTTCTTTGATTATTGGTTTAATCTTTCTAAATTAAGTTCTAGTCTCTCTCAAGATCTAAAACTATATTGATATTAATTCCTATGTCTACTCTTATGATCATAAGAATTAATTCAATTCATTAAGATTAGTGAAGATTTTTAAACAACCTCCTCAGTATTTTTCTTATCTCTAAGCAAAAACTGCTTAAGATTTTTTTCTCTATGAACTAATATTATACTTCCACTCTTGCTCCATCACATAATATCTTACATCTAACAATTATTGGCTAGATAATTATAGCTTTAAGCACAAAGATAATAAAATAATAAAAAAAGAATATTATTGAATTAATTATGCATTAAGTTCACCATAAAATAATTAAAAGAACTGTCTAACCCTAAATTAGGGTTTTAGCTATACATAATTAAATATAATGCAATAATCAAAATTAAAAAATAATTGAGTTTAAACATTGAAAAGAAAAAGAAAGGTAGAATTAGAAAAATAAAACTTGGATTAAATGGAGTTCTTAAACTTTGTTTGAATCTAAGCCTCCTTCTCCTTCTTCTCCAACGAATCCTCAAAAGAATAGAAAAACTTGTAGAAAGAAAAAGATATTAAGAATAGGGCTGGAGGCTTGGTTATATAGTGGTCTTTGGAACTTCTAAACCAATTAGGAATAGAATTATGACAAACTTAGAGACTTCTAATCTATTTAGGAATGCAATTAGGGAAAAATCTTAAAGAATGTCATACAAATAGCTATCATAAGAAGTCCATGCCTTTTGAACTTCACGACCATGAATAATTGCACCAAATCAAGTCCCATGAAAATCCCCATCGTGTAGTAGCATTTTGGAATGCACAACTGTGGGATTTGAATTGCTTCTAGACCCTTTGATTCTTCCTCTTCTCTCCTGGGTAGATGCAGTTCGGTTTCCAAGGTCATGCAAAATGTGTTGCATGGCCATGGACTTGATTTTTCTTTTGATTTTGAGTTGCTTCGTCCCTTTTTGTTTTTTATCTCTTTTTCCTTCATCTTTTCATCAAATTTTAGCCAAATTGCATTCCAAACTCGCATTTTATAAAGCCAAGATTCAAATCATAATTATTCTAGCTTTATAATAAAAATTATCAAATTCAATTTATAATAAAAAAAATATAACTAAAATTATCACTAAATTATATGCAAATTATGGCTTTATCATGGTATCAAAGTAAATGTCAATAAACGTATAGGAAATATTATAAGCATATCATTCCTATTCATCTTATATTTTCTTGTTATTATTGATTTGCATATTATCTTAATGTTTCCTCATTTACCGCCTTAATAGTCATTATGCCACCTCAAGAGTAGAAGAGGAAGGCCTAGACATGATAAAGTAAGTTTAGAACATGTCAATGTGTCAGATGATCTATTCGACAAGCTAGAAATAATGTCATTCCTCTCTTGCACCTCCTATTGCTCAGAGGTGAATCTAAAAATTTTAGTAGCACATTCAAAAAGTTTGGAACAATTTAAGAGAAATGTTGAGAAAATGCAAAAAAAAAATTATGAAATTCTACCATAATTCATAGTAGAACAAAGAGCATAACAAACCTACTCTAGTATTGAAGATAATGGAGGCAAAAACACTTATTATCTTGTTTTAAACAAGTAGGCAATTGAAAATATCAGATATCAAATGAAAGGTAAAGCAAAAGGTTAGTATGAAAAGAATATAGTGAAGTTATTGGCAAGAGAAAACCCAGTTATGTGGAATCAATTTGCTAATATGATGGTGAAAGAATTTTTATCAAAAAGTGTTTGGTAAGCAAAAGCTCTTGAATTTTAAATGTTTGTGTAAGAATTAGAATGAGATAATGCAATACCTTAGAACAAATCAAATATGAAAATTAACTAATCTAATCAAGGGAAAAAAAGAGAGAATTGGATGTAATGGGTACATGCAAAGAAAAAAGAATTTCTTGACAAGAATGATATTCACACATTATCTTTCCAAGAAATTTTTTTGATGTACTTATTAATATAATTGTTCACATATTATACATAGTATTAGTGGAAAATAACTCAATTTCTACAACACATTTTTATTTGAGTTTTGGCCATCTTGATTTAATTTTGTTTGTTTAGGAAAAATTATTTTTGTGGTTTTTATATAATTGGTGGTTTTTAATAAAAAGAATTGTGACAATTTTGATAGATATGCTACAAAGAGATAAATAACAAGAAAATTAATATTAAATGATATAAATGAGCTAAATGATATCATTTAACATAAATGGATGTATTAGATAGGAGAAAAATATAAAATTTACTTTTTTATGAAATAAAAACTCAAAATTCATAACTCCGCCTGCGAGTATCGTAGCCAGTCCCAAGCTCGGATAAAGGAGGAGGGTTGCGGTAAGTTGGCGGCCAGTGTAAAAATTTTGCCAAACTTTTTATGGTTCCTCAAAGCTATCATTATACCGTTGGGACGTGCTCACCTAGGCACGCGCTACATCGGCACCCGAGTGTAGTGTTAAATGAGTAAGGGGTTCCATCACATCGACGCCTGGGTGTGGTGGAGTATGAGCAAAGGCTCCCATGCCATGGACGGGTATGGGTAAAGAAGTTAGTCCCGCCATATCAGCGCCCGGATGTGGTGTCAGACAGGAAAGGGCTACCGCATTATGGACGAATGCGGCTAAAGAAGCAAGTCCAAGGGAGCCGATTAAGATTAGGTAGTTGGAATATTGGCACTCTGACTGGGAAGTCTATAGAGCTTGTGGATACTTTAAAAAGAAGGAAGGTTAGTATTGCTTGTTTACAGGAAACCAGGTGAAAGGGAAATAAAGCAAAAGAGATTGGTAACTCAGGATATAAGCTGTGGTATTGTGGCTTGGATAACAATAGGAATGGTGTGGGCATTATTATTGAGCCTACGCTTAAAGACAAGGTGGTGGAAGTGAAGAGAAAGGGAGACAGGATTATCTCTTTGAGGCTTGTTTTGGGAGATGACACCATTAATGTTATTAGTGCTTATGCTCCCCAAGTAGGTTTGGACAGAGCATCCAAGGTTCAGTTCTGGGAAGATATGGATGAAATCATGCAAGGTATTCCGGATAATCAGCAAATTTTCATTGGTGGGGACCTTAACGGGCATGTTGGTAAGGACAGTAATGGTTATGACAGGGTCCATAGGGGTTATGGTTTTGGCAACAGGAATGAGGAGGGAAAGAGCATTTTGGAGTTTGCGGTGGCTTATGATCTAGTGCTGGAAAATACCTACTTTGAAAAGAGGGGGTCACACTTGATTACCTTTAAGAGTGGACGAACACAAAGTCAAATAGACTTCATACTTACTCGAAGACGGGACAAAAGTAAGTGTAAGGATTGCAAGGTCATTCCGGGTGAAGCATTGACGGCGCAACATCGTATTGTGGTTTTAGATGTTAAGAATAAAAGTAGCTGGAGGAATGATAAGAAAATATTGGAACCAAGGATAAGATGGTAGGAATTGAAAGACCTAGCTCAAGGTACCTTTAAGGAAGAGTTACTAAAGGAAGACATTTGGAACCTTGAGGCTAGTGCAAAGAACTTGTGGACAAAAATAGAAGGTGGCATTAAGAAAGCAGGTAGTAAATTGCTTGGGATCTCTAAAGGGGCAGGGCCTCGACCGCACGATGCATGGTGGTGGGATGAGGAGGTTCAAAAGGCTATTAAGGCTAAGAGGGAATGGTATAAAAAGTTACCGAATGCGGTTAATAGCGAGGCCTTTGAGGAATATAAGAGGGCTAAGAAAGAGGCAAAGAAGGCTGTTAGTGTAGCTCGTGGTAGAGCCTTAGAAGGGATTTATCAAAAGTTAGGTACTAAAGAGGGAGAAATGGGCATTTATAAGATTGTGGCTCGGATGGTATTCCCATAGAGGTTTGGAAGAACCTTGGAGAGGTAGGAGTTGCCTGGTTAACTAAACACTTCAATGCTATTGTGAAAGGACGTAAGATGCCGAATGCCTGGAGGAAGAGTATCCTGGTACCCATATATAAAAATAAGGGAGACATTCAATGTTGTACAAATTATCGGGGTATCAAACTTATAAGCCATACTATGAAATTATGGGAAAGGATTATTGAACACAGATTGAGGAAGCTTACAAGAGTTTCGGAGAATCAGTTTGGGTTTATGCCAGGGAGATCTACCATGGAGGCTATTTCTCTTCTAAGAAGACTAATGGAATTGTATCAAGAGAAGAAGAAAGATCTCCACATGGTATTTATTGACTTGGAGAAAGCCTATGATAGAGTACCAAGAGAAGTGTTATGGTGGGTTTTGAAGAGGAAAGGAGTCAGCGGCAAATATATCAACATCATCAAGGACATGTATGAGAATGCATCCACTAGTGTGAAAACACCTGGTGGACACTGAGGCTTTCCCCATTACTACCGGATTGCATCAAGGTTCGGCCATGAGTCCATATTTATTTACCCTGGTTATGGACGAGCTAACCAGAAGCATACAAGACGATGTTCCTCGGTGTATGTTGTTTGCTGATGACATTGTTTTAATTGATGAGACTAGTGCTGGTGTAAACCGTAAGTTGGAAGTGTGGAGAAAAACCCTCGAGGACAAGGGTTTTAAGTTAAGTAGGAGTAAAACGGAATATATGCACTGTGAGTTCAGTCTAAGGAAGAAGCAGGAACATGAGGTTAAGTTGGATGGAGTTTTAGTTCCTAAAACCAAGAAGTTCAAATATTTGGATTCGATGTTCCAGAATGATGGCCGTATAGATGAAGATGTGGCTCACAGAATACAGGTAGGGTGGTTGAAGTGGAAGGGTGCGACTGGGGTTCTATGTGATAAGAAAATACCTCTGAAAGTGAAAGGTAAATTCTATAGGACGGTTGTTAGACTTGCGATGCTCTATGGTAGTGAGTGTTGGGCACCAACGGGACAACATTTGCATAAGATGAGTGTGGCAGAAATGAGGATGCTAAGATGGATGTGTGGACATACCAGACTGGACAAAATTAAGAATGTTCATATTCGACAAAAAGTCCAAGTAGCGGATGTCGGAGATAAGGTGAGGGAAGGAAGACTTAGATGGTATGGACATGTTTTAAGAAGACCTCCTAATGCTGCGGTTCGTAAGTGTGAGAATTTGTTGATTGAGGGGGCTAGAGGTCGTGGAAGACCTAGAATTGTGTGGAATGAGGTGATAGCAAGAGACTTACGTGCCTTAGATCTTGATGCGGATTTGATTAATGACATACTTGAATGGAGACGTAAAATCCGTGTCTTGGAAGGGGCCTAAGGCTGGAGTATCTTTTTTGGTGTCTTTTGAGCTTATTTTGTTGACGATCCATACAGCCGACCCCAACTTGTTTGGGACTAAGGCTTAGTTATTGTTTTTGTTGTAAAAACTCAAAATTCATAAAATAATTTTTTTTATTTTTGTGAAACAAAAAATAAAATCAAATGTAGTACTAAATAGGTCATTAGATTTAGGGGATGTTTGATTTAATCTATTTCCAATAACTCCTTAAAAACTTAACTAACAATCCATGCCACCTTTGGATAATTGGATTCTACCACTTTAGCATAAGCCTTCACAGCCTCAGAAAATAGACACATTATTACTATGTCTTACCATAATAATGACATAACTCATCAATCACTTGCAAACATATAACTTAACAGGAATGCCCAATTGCCTCCAACTCAAAAGAGATTTCTCTACATAAGGGATGACCATGGGACTATTATGTCTTACCAAGAGACTAGTCTTTCAATCATAAATTGAGAGACAGTCTTTTTCTCCTTTAACTTGTCACTCTTCATAGTCTAGTGTCCAAACATAATTTTTCCTACTAGAAAAGATCACAATGATAGTATCATTAATCCTCTCACTCACACATCTAAGAAATTAAAGATATTATTTTTAAAATCACCCTTCCCTTTATACATGCAATCATACTAATTTAAGTATCGAATGGCCTATTTCGGGCAATAGGATAGATGTAACCTCCTAATATTTCCTTTTCTTTGTCATGCAAGCTAAATATAATATCAATTCAAAAGCTTAATTCCAATTATTCCATTACCCTATGTTAAGGATGAGGTGATGAAGGGGTAGTTAAGGATCAAAAAGGAAGGGAGGGTAAATTGTGTTGTTTGGAAAGAGGATAAAATTGAGGGAGAGGCTTTTATAATGTTAATGAAGGGCCAAAAGTGTTATTTTTTTACAAATATTTTAGCTCTTCATTTTGGGATGTTAGTAAGTGTTATAAAATTTATTTTTCATTTTTATCCTTATTATAAATATTTTATTAAGCATACATCTTTTTATATATTCATTTTTTTCTCAAAGAAAGAAAGAAGACTTTAGAGAGAAGATGTAATGTCTGAAAATTTTAAGTAACGATTTTATTTATTAAGTATATATATAAGTATATATCGGACTTATTCTGATATTATGCACGGTTTAAGTATTTGTAATTAGTAGAAATAAGGTTGATTAAGCCTTAAAAAGTGGAAAATTAAATTTAGGTATGGATTTAATTAATATTTTTGAAAAAAAAAATTAAAGCTAAAAGAAAATTATTAAAATACCCTTATGGCCCTAAAATAAAATTGTACCATAATTGGAATGTGAAATGTGGATAATAGGGTTTTAAAAATCGAATTAAGAGTTAATTAAAGAAAGTAGATGTATTGAAAAAAAAAGATATGAGCAAGTGCATGGAATTAAAACCCTAAACAATATAAAAGGTAAAAAATTTCTCCACACTTCCATCATTTTTTCTTCCTTGGCCAATTTTCACCTCCATCACCTTCATCTTCTTCATTTTTTTCTTCGTTTTCCAAATTTTAAAAATAAACTATAGAATTTCTTGAAGCAATTTAGGTTTTGAATGAGAAATAGTTAATTTATGGGTGGATTCACAAGAAAATCATCATTAAACCAAAGGATTAAATGGAAAAGTGATGGAAGAGCCACTTTAATGAGGTTAGTGCTTGTATTTCATTTATTTTGCTATTAATTGAATTTATTTTGATTTGAACTACTTAAAGAAGTTTGTGTTTTGATTAAATAAGGTTATTCGTGAAGGAATTATTTATAAATTGATTCGTGAAGAAGATAAAGATAGAATTTTCTTTCTTTGAAAGTAAAGGTATTTTGTATTATATAAAGAGTGTATTTATTGGTTTTTAAAATAAAATTATGTTTAAATCAACTAATGAACCTTTCAAGTAGAGATTTAGGGTTATGAAACAAAATAGGGTTTTGAAAAGTTTAGGGTTATAGAATCTTTAACTTTGAAAGTATAATTATATGTATAATATTTAAAAGTGTGTTTGTTAGATAATTGACTTAAAACCAATTTTAGAAGAACTTTAGAGCTAATTAAGGGTTGATTTATATGGTTAAGGTAGATTTGGAATTTAGGAAACAAAAACCCTTTATTTTGATAAATATGGTTTAAATGAAACTTGGAGTTATTGGAATGTTAAATTAATTGAGTTATGTTTAAGGTCAATTGTAATAGAATTGATAAAATTATATGGTTAAAGTTTGCAAATGTGAAAGGTTGTAAAGAAAAGAGCAAGAGAAGTGCTAGTGAAGGAGAACTAAAGTGAGGATGAAAAGATCAATATTAAGTTTAATTGAAGTTAGTGTAAATATATTGAACTTTATTTAATTGATTTACCTATGAGGTTTATGCTTGAATTCAAAGATACTCTTTAAGTGTTAGATATTATTTTCTTAGTTTAAATGAGTGAAATTAGTAATGAGTTATTGATTTAATCACAGAAAATATATGTAATTGATAGAAGGTGGTTTATAATATAATTGATGAAAGTAAAATTCATCAGATGGTAAGAATAGAAGTAGGGAAAAACTTGAGGAGAATATTGATATAAATAATTGGACATTCAAAATAAGTGTATAGTTAGAGAATGAATAAAAGATAATTGCATGTGATTAGTAGATATTGGAATATTTTTGGAGAAATGAGATAGCTTGAGAATCAAGATAAGAAGATTGATATAGGATGATGAATCATTAATGACTCCAAATAGTTTGGAAAGAGAGATAATGAAAATAGGAAGAAAAGAAAGGAAGGATCAATTAAGTGACAGTGGTTAAATCTTATAATTAATGTATAAAAATACAGACTATATACCTAATATATACCTAATATCAATACCATTTGATGACATAAGTTAATTTATAAATTGTATATAGAAGTGTTTGATGAGTTAAATTATATTGATTGTTAATGGTTAAAGAGAAAGAAGTGATTACATGTAGGGAAAACCTAATGAGGATCAAGTTTGGGTATATTGGGTTACTATTGGTATTAAGGGAAAAGATACTCAAAGATTGAGTTAAGTGGATAAAAAGATTAGATAATATGTTAGAAGGAAGTGATAAAGTTTTAATGGAAAGCGTATAAATTTTATATAACATATATTCATATACATAAGATATTTAAAATGTATACATAGAATATACTTCTTTAAAATAAAGATGATAATTTGAGTAACACTTGTAATTGAAAAGAGCTAATAATGAGGAATGTATACATTGTGTAATTTACTGTGATTAAATTTGAGGATTGTATTAATTGTAAATGGGATGGAATATATAAGTTTGGAGTTATAAATTTTAGAGAATGATTTTTAATTCGAATAATGTATTACATTTATACTTAAGGAATGATATGTAAATGGTATTTATTTTGATTTGTGATTGATATTGGAGTTATTGGAGTTGAGAGTGATTGAATGGTATTTGAAAGTGATTTTCTTCAGGTTGTATTAGAGTGTTCAATTTTTAGATGGTGAATATTGCAAAGGAAACTCTCCTAAAATTTTTAGTCAGATTATTATTTAAGTTGCAAGTAATATGACATTGGATTATTATAAAATTGTTTAGTGTACTAAGTAGCATCTTCCAACAGTTCTCTAAGAGAATTATTAGAGGTGTTACAAAAGATTTTAGTAACTTTAGAAATTATTATTATGATTATGCTATTTCTAAAGTAATATTATAATTAAAAATAATTTTATAACTACTTTCATATATAAAAGGGTATATTAATCAATTAATATTTAACTTTACCTTTCCTTAATTTCCACCCAAATAATATAGGAGTTTAGATTCTTTTCTTTATTTTATTTAATATTATCTTCCTTCCAAATACAAAAAAAAAATATTTTACTCTATGTTACTCTACTTTATTTAATCCCCTTGCACCTCATCTAAACATAAATTGAAGACCAATTAAGGATGGCCATAAGTTAAGTATGGGACAGATTTCTGCAAATAAATGTATCAATTTACTAACAGAAGTTTATCGAGAGAACCAATTATGTGTCTAATTACCAATCAAATACTGAGAAAAAAGATGAAAAAATATTTAGAAAAAATACCTACTAATTACCGATTGATTATAGAGAGAAAATTTTACTGAAAGGCGCCAATATGTCGCACAGTGTTTAGCAACTAAAATTACCAACAAAAAAGTTATTAGTCGATAAATTATGGCGCCAGTTATTGCCGTGACTACTTACTGATAAATTTCCCGGCCGAATTGACTTCTCTTGGAAATAATGATGAAAAAGTTTTGGCCGGTGAATTTAAAATACTAATTATTGAAGCAAGGTTATAGAATTACTGAGAGAAAATGTCTTTCTCTCAGTATTATCGAGAGAAATTTGTCTCTGCTCTAGGTAAATTACAAAGATAAATAAGCTTTCTCTCAATAATTTTTTTTATTGTCCATCTTTTTTCATACATTCAATGATCAAAATAACTACTATTAAAAATAAAAATAAGTGACAAATCTATTAATATATCAAACATCAAATTGTGAGTTAGGCGATAAATTTATCGAAAGCTAGAAAATGATGTTCCTTCGGTACATGGAATTAATAGATTTTCTATGGTGTGTGATTTGAAAAAATACAGAGATGAAATTATAGACATAAATTTAAATATTCTAATAAATACCTATTTTAAAAATTTTACTATTTCATGAACAAAGATATAATTTTCATTTAGACAAAAAAATAAAAGAACAAGATTAAACAAAAAATTAGAAAAAAAATTACCGAAAGAAAGCCTATTTCTCTCGGTAATTTGCCGAAAGAAAAATATCTTTCTCTTGGTATTACTGAGAGAAATCCGTCTGTTCTCAGTAAATTACCGAGAGAAATAAATTTTCTCTTGAAAAATATTTTTTATTATCTGTCCTTTTTCATAAATTTACCGATCAAAATAATTATTATTAAAAATGAAAATAAGTGATTAAATCATTAATATGCCAAACATCAAACCATAAGTTAGGTGATGAATTTATCGAGAGCTAGAAATGGCGTTCCCCCGGTATGTAAATTTAAATATTCTAATAAATCCTATTTTGGAACATTACTATTTAATAAACAAAAATATAATTTTTATGTAGACAAAAAAAATTAGACAACAAGATTTAAGAAAAATTTTGAAAAAAAATTGCTAAGAGAAAGTCACCGACAGAAATCCATATGTTGTCAGTAATTACTAAGAGAAATAAGCTTTCTCTAGACAATATTTTTTATTATCCATATTTTCATAAATTCACCAATCAAAATAACTATTTTAAAATGAAAATAAGTGATAAATACATTAATTTATCAAACATCGAATCGTGAGTTAGGTGATAAATTTATCGAGGGCTAGAAAATGATTTTTCTGCCGGTACATAGAATTAATAAATTTTCTAAGGCATGTGATTTGAAAAATACGGAGATGAAATTATAAAAGTAAATTTAAATATTCTAATAAATATCTATTTTAAGAATTTTACTATTTAATAAACAAAAATATAATTTTAATTTAGACAAAAAAAATTAGACAATAAGATTTAATATATATATATATATATATATAAATTGCTAAGAGAGCCTATTTCTCTCGGTAATTTGCCTAGAGCAAACGGATTTATCTCGGTATTATATAAAAAAATTGCTAAGAGATAGCCTATTTCTCTCGGTAATTTACCGAGAGCAAACGGATTTATCTCGGTATGCTCTCGGCAATTTTCATTTAGATAAGAAATTAAACAATGTATCTCATTTTTTTTTCTCTTTACCGATTGATAATCTTCTTCTGTCAGTAAACGAAATCCAGAGGCAGAACATTTTCTACCTCACTAATATCCTTTTATAGACAAACTATATTGTTTATCAGTAAATGGAATCTAGAGGCAGAAATTTTTTTGTCTCACTAATATCCATTTACCGACAGATATTCTTTTTATCTCGATACTGCCAAGAGATTCATCTTTTTTCTCGATAAATTTCATATAAATATCCCTTTATTTAAATTGTATATAATTATTTTACCGAGAATATTATATTTTCTCTTGGTAGTGCTAAGAGATTTATGCTCTCTATCGGTAATACTGAGAGTGTGATTTTGTCTCTTGGTAAACAGAAAGACAGAAGCGATGATTTTACCTTTCTACTGATCATTTATCAACAAATTGATGTTTTCTCTAGGTAAATTTATAAGAGACACTTTATTCTCTCGATAAATTTACCCTAGTTATAAAAGTCTTATTCTTCTTTTTTCCTCCCATTTCTGCTCCTCTCTGCCGCTGCTTTCTTCTTTGTCTCTCTCTATCTCTGCCTTTCAAATCTCTCCCTCTCTCCCTTTTTGCCTCTTCTCTCTTCCGATAGTGGAGTTTTTTGGCAAGAAAAGAAGCATCAAAGGTATGTTTTTATATTATTTTCCAATGTTTTATTATTTTAAAATTTTTTATTTTTTTTAATTTCAGTGCTTTTTTTTTCAATCTTTGGAGTATTGGGTGATTTTCCTATCTTCTTTACCAGTATTATATTTATTTTGATATATTTTTATAGTTGTTAATAACAGTGGCGGAACCAGGAATTTACCGAGGAGGGTCGTCGTGGATGGCGGTGGTCGGCGGTGTGGTGGTTGCGACTGGCTGGGTGGGTGCTGTTGTTGCAAGCTGTGTCTATTTGGTTGGGGAGGGAACAGACAGGGAGAGGGAAGAAGGAGAAGGAAACGCAACCCTTTTTATTTTTTGAACCGACCCAAGCGAAACAGCGCCGTTTCGCCAGGGGTTTATTTATAAAAAAAAAATTAGTCATTGGCAAAACGACGTCGTTTTGCCAGGGACTAATTTATAAAAAAAAGTTGTATTTGCAGCGAGGGGTTCGTCTACCCCTCGCTGTAAATGCTCTGAAACTCAGCCCCCCCTTCAACGGGGGCTGAGTTTCCCAGCACGCCTGACTCCTCCATGCCTCCCTCCTTCTGACTGCCAGTGAGGGGGGCGTGTGACCCCACACTACCCCATGGTCGTTCCGCCACTGGTTAATAATTTTGATTTGTTTGGAGCATTGAGGAAATGTTCATGTATTTTTCTTTTTTGTTAATAATTTTGATTTATTTAGAGTGCTGGAAAATGCTGATGTATGTTGAAATTTCTTATTTGTTTTTTTTTTTTTGTACTTTTTTCTGCAATTATGTTGATGTTTATTATTTTGTGTTTATTATTTAGGGTCTAGGTATAAAATTATAAATATAATTTTTTTAATTATAATTTTTGACCTAAATTATGTGAAAATTATGCTTAGGGTTTAATGTTGAATTGTTTTGGACTTTTAGAGTAAAATATTTTTTCAATTGTAAAATTATAATTTTCGCATTTAAAAATTATAATTAAATATTATAAGTAAAAATTATAATTAAAATTTTAAGGTATTTTATTAATTTATAGGAATTTAATGTTTAAAATTAATTTTTTTTTGTGATTTTAGAGATTTTCGTTTTTAGTTAAAAAATTAAAATATTTGGTTTTTTAGGAAGTTTAGGGTTTAATTTTTAAAAAAAATACAATTTTTTGTGATTTTATGGATTTTTAGTTAATTAGTACTAAAAATTTTAATTTTAAGGTATTTTATTAATTTATAGGAATTTAGTGTTTAAAATTATTTTTTTGTGATTTTAGGGATTTTTATGTTTTTGGTTAAAAAATTAAAATATTTGATTTTTTAGGAATTTTAGGGTTTAGTTATAAAAAATACATTTTTTGTGATTTTATATATTTTTAGTTAATTAGTATTAAAATTAAAATTTTAAAGTATTTTATTAATTTATACGAATTTAGTGTTTAAAATTTTTTTTTGTGACTTTTAGGTTTTTAGTTAAAAAATTATTATTTTTTATTTTTTAGAATAGCGTGATCAAACTGTTCAATAATGGATATAGGAGCATGTGTAGACTCAAGTGCGGAAGCAGATACAAACCGAGATGCAGATGTTGGTATAGCAACAGCTGCATGAGTTTATAACCAACTTTAAGAGAGGGACAATCGATCCATCATGACGGTATTCTTCAGGTGGTTCTCCTCCACCTCCACTGCCTCTTGCTTCTACCTAATTTTAGATTTTTTTATTTACCATATTTATGTACTTTTTATATTAATTTTATACTTTTTATGTACATTTAATTGTATTAATGTATATTTATTTTACACTTTTTAATTTATTAGATTTAATTTTCATTCAAATATAAATTTTAATTTTATATTTTAATTTCTTTTTAATTTTTAATTTTTTAATAAATTTTATATATAAATAATAAATTAATAAAAAATAATAAAAATTTTATATTTTAATTTACCAACATGTTTAAATAATCTATTGGCAAATTAAAAGTATTGTCAACAAAATTTTTTTCGGTAACACAGATAGATTTGCAACGGTAAGTTAGCAGCATTTGGCTCTGTTGGCTTTACTAACAAAAAACTCTTTTCATCGGTATTACAGACAAATATTCTGTCAGTATTACCGATAAATTTATTTTTTTCTGTCGATATTATTAACAGAAAATACTTTTTATTGGCAATTTCATGGATCTGTGTTCAGGATTAGTTGATAGATTTTCTGTCGGTATTATCGACTGAAATATTTTTTATAAGTAATACCGAAAAAAAAATCTTTCTATCTATAATATTTGCCAACAATTATTATATCGGTAATGCAGATAGAAATATTTCTCTCAAAAATTTACCGATAGAATTTTTTTATTATCATTTCTATTACCGATAAAGAATATGACTATAGAAAGTTTTTGACAGAAATCTATTGATAAATCTAATTACCAACTAAAAAAAATAAAGATTAACGACAATTTTATTATTGATAATCCATGATATTCTTGTAGTACCCATGCCTTACTCATTTTTTATAATAGGGTCGGATGGGACAGAAGGGCCTATTTATTTTGCAAGAGCACATATAGAAATTATACGTTTATAAAAAAGGCCAAAAGTTTAATTAAGTACCTCAACTATAATCTTAGTAGCGACTATGATCTTGATGGCAACTAGACTTTTAAAAAATAAAATTTTAAACCGTTCAGGTACTTTGTTTTTTGTTAAATTTAGATCAAATAAGCACTTCCATTAGTGATACTCAATTTGCCATTAAAAGTCATTTTGCTGACAATTATGGGCCCAAGCCACAAGTTTATATATAAGTCAAAAGGTTTAATTAAACATCTCAATTATAACCCTGGTAGCAACTAGACACCTATTTTTTTTTTTTTTAGCCATTCAGACACTTTTTTGTTAACTTATTTTTTCAGAAAATTGTTAAAAGAAAATAAAAAAAATAAAATTTTTTATTTAGATAGAAATATTTTTTATTTGAAAAATTAGAAAAGATTTTTCTATATTTATTAGTTAATAGATGAATTTTAGAAAATTTTTAATTATATTCCAAATATCCAGCCCTAAAAATATTAAGGTTTTGTTCTTACTTCGATTAAAACTCTTTATTTAATTGGATTTTTTCATACTTTAATATTTTTATTTGATAAAATATTCTTTATACTTTAAAATTTAGGTTGATTTTATAATAATTTAAAATTATTATTTTATTTAAAATTATTATTTAATTATGATTTTATTTTTAATTTGAATATATATATTTATATTTTGGTGTAAAATTATTTAAAAATAAAAAATATTATTTAAAAATAAAAAATAGAATATAAAAAATATTAAGTAAACATTTTTCTAATTTTTTAAATTTTCATTTAAAAAATAGTTAGAAAATAAAAATTTTAAAAATCAGTAAACAAAAATAAAAAATAAAAAATAAAAAATATTTTTCACAATTAAATAGCTCCTAATTAATTCTTTAAATTTTATATAATTTAAAATATTTTTACAGCTGTATTATATTTAAATAATAATTATTGAATTTAACAATTTCAAACTTGTTTAAATTTATTAGAATTTTAATTTAATATTAATATATATATTTATTTATTTTAATTTTCTTAATAATAAAAAAATTAAATTGAATTTGAGTGTCTGAATAGTTTAAAAAAAAGCTAAATAATTATGAATTCAATAAGATTTTACATATTATACTAATCAGTTTATGTATTTTCAGTATCTATTTTTCGCATCTCTATTATTTTTAAAAACTAAATTATTTAATTTTTTTGTCAATATTTTTATCTCAAAAATATTAGTCAATAACTTGGACATTATAAAATAATTTTTTTATCATTCTTTTATATATGTCTATTTTTATTACTTATTAATTTATTTCATTTTTATTTTATTTTATATATAGGCCTAACAGTTGAGTTGTTTAATTGAATTTCGACCTCATAATTACCAGCAAAGCATCTTTGAATGGGAATTTGTGATGTCGTTAATAGAAGTGCTTATTTAATTCAAATTTAAAAAAAATATCTAAATAATTAAAAAAATTAAATGTTTAATTGCTACCGGACTATAATTGATGTGTGTTTGATTGGACCTTTGGCCTTGTATATAATAGCATGGCATGTGCATTGAATCATTGTTTGAGTATATCTACATTTTTTAACATTGGACTAGCTAGTACTAGTAGATATCATTTATTTTTTCCTTTTTTTCTGGTGTAAAATGTTTGCCTATGGCTAAGAAACAAGAATTATAATATACATGTTTACATATGCTTGCCTATAAAATGTAGATTTGATGGAAAAATAGGGTCTGAAAGGCAGAAACAACTAGGCAATGCTTGGTGGTGTTGGTCTCATAAATACTAAATATTTATTATTTTAGGTCGAAGAGGACATTAGGCCATAGTTGTGGTCCATAAGAATAAGATAAGAGTCATAACATAGTGTTGTTATTGTCCAAAATTATTGAATAAGAATAATACTAGAATTATACAATCGAGCTAACAATATGCCCATGCATACACGTGCATTTGGATAACCAAAATTAAAATAAAATAAAATAATTTTTTAGGCAATTTGTCTCCATGGAGAAATGGAATCATTCTTTGTTATTTCCTTTTTTTTTTACCTTTTTCAATATACAAAGAAAATTTTTCTTCTCAATCCTTTGCATGCTAATTCTCTACTAATTCTAAAAATTAAACTCTAATGAATGAAGTCAGACGCTTGAAGTCATAATCAGAAATTCATTTATGTGGCTCCATTGATGGACATCTTAGCTTATTAATTTATATCAAGAAATTTTTACTTTATCGATAGAAATTAGTTATAAACATAGTCCATAGCGGATAATTTATTGATAAAATAGTAACAGAATAAAAAAAATTTCTTAAAATTTTACGTAAATGAATATGCAATGAAATAAGTATAGCTACAGGAAGAAATGATAGATATAAATATGGATTAAAGAAAAAGAGCCTTTATTTTACCTTTTTATTCACCCATTTAGAACAGGAAATGTGGACACTCTTGCCCGCATGCCCTCATCTCATCAGAAGTAAATATTTATCTCATTGATTTTATTATAAATTTATGCATAAATAGAAAAAAAAAATTGTTCATTATGTGTATATTTTATTAAGAAATAAATTTTAAAAACCAACTTTAAAAGCAATAGTGTGAGAAATTAATTTCATGAAAGAAATCAAATTCATAGAGAATAAATGAATAATTTTGGATAAAATAAATTATAGAAAAATAGATTTAAAATATGTGTAATTTTTATTTGTAATTAATACATATTTAGTTTGTCAAAATAAAAATTTGGGAAGCTAAATTAAGGAGGGGATTAAGGGTTTAAAAAATGGAATTTAAATGTTAAAAATAAAAATTTTAAAAGAACAATATTATTATGTATATGTAAGGGTATTTGACAAGTTACAACGGATAGAGTATTTGCGAAAATTATCTCACTCAAATTTAAACCAGTTTAAATTTAAATTACTTGAATTCGAATCTAGCCTAATTATAATTATCATTTTATTATTTATACATGTCTCAAACATGTTTAATACTAACAATTTACTATCTGTACCATTTAATTACATATTTAAATATAAAAATTTAAAATGTAAATTATAATTTTTTTAATTAAACAATTATAAATAAAAATTTAATACTAATATAATTTTATTAAAATAATTTCATAACCCATATTTTTATAATTAAAATAAAATTTAATAAATATATAATTAAAATTTAATAAAATTTAATTAATATATAATCAGATTTATTTTTATAATTAAAATAAAATATAATAAATATATAATTAAAATTTAATACTAATATAATTTTATTAAAATAATTTCATACCCCATTTTTTTAATTAAAATAAAATATAATAAATATATAATTAAAATTTAATAAAATTTAATTAATATATAATCAGATTTAGATAATGGATATCCACTATCCAAATATATATATATATATATATATTTGAATCTGATCCAAACTCATTACGGGTAGTAAAAATATTATTTATATTTGCTCACCATTTATAAACTACTCATATCATATATAAACAGTCAGGATGGATTGAATATCAAAAAATATCCGATCCGTTACCATTCCTATGTATTTTAAAATTTTTTATGTCACTTTTGCAAAAACTTTTGTTACAGTTCATATTCAAATAAAATTCAATATTGCAAAATGGGCCACAATCCAAGTATTATATAATTTCAGGGATTTTCTTTCCATTTACCTGGTCCAAATTACCTTTTAATTTTTAAGAATTTATATGATTCACCAAATTTTTATTATTAGTTTTCAAATATACAATTTCATGTTTTTTCTTCATTTATAACTCTTTTTTCACTTTTTTTTTCTTTTTTTTCATTTTTACACATGATTTAATTTCTCCATTAGCTCCATTTCACGTGATTATTGTTTTGTTTTTTTCTTTCTAATATTTTCTTTTCTTTCTATTCTTCTTTGTTGTTTGCTTTTTGTTTGTTTATTTGCTTTTTCTTTCTTATTTTTTATTTTTGTTTGCTTTGATTCTCTCTTTTTCTACTTCAGTTTTTGTTTCAGTGTTCTTATTCGAAATTTCTATTATAAATTGTTGAAGATGTTTGTTTACATGAAGGTTTAAAAAAAATTATTGAAGTTCTTGAGCAGAAGGCACTAAAGAAGTTGTATTTGGTGCATTTGATTTTTTTTTCTTTTTTTTTTAATTTTTGTTGTTCTTCAATTGTAGTGTTAGATTTTTTTTCTTTAATTAAAAAAACATTTTTGTAAATTTTTTTTATATATTTTTCTTTCTCAATTTGTATTTGTTGAATGAGTATATCCCCTTTTTTTTTAAATTTTATTTGTTTGGTTTTAATTTTTGTTTGTATTATTTGTGATATATGAGTGCTGTATATGTTAAAGGCTAAAATATAATATTTATATGACATCTATATATTAATTAAAAACATATAAATGCTAGAATATATTTAACATTTATGCAACATCTACGAGTTAATTAAACATATATAAAGGCTGAAATGCAACATCTACATAATATATACGGAATATCCAAACTATAATTACAATTAAATATATTATATTTAAGAACATATAAAAGTTATAATTCAACATATATACAACATTTATAATACATCTACGCGTACTATACTTAAGAACATTTTAAAGCTAAAATATAATATTTATACAATATCTAAACAACAACTACCCTATAATTAAGAACATATGAAGAATGTGACATCTATATTATATTTCACTATACTTAAGAACATATAAATGTTGTAATACAATTAATACACAATATCTATATAATATATATGCATTAATTGAGAACATATAAAGGTTGTAACTCAATATGTATAGAATATCTATGTCATAACTCAATATAAATGCAATATCTACTTAAGATCTACACAATATATATACTATTTATATTGTATAATTTTACGCCTTAATTATTCATTTATTTCATTTATCTTATCTTTTAAATTTCAACATATACTCAATATTTAAACACATTCAATTATTTATTTGTCTTATACACAACGTCTATATAATATTTATACATTAATTAAAAACATATAAAGCTTATAAATTAACATCTATGTTGTAACTCAATATATACACAATATCTATGCAACATATATGTAACATCTAAACAACATACACACTATTTATATTATATAATTTGCACATATTTAGTTATTTATTTGTCTTATGTTTCAGATTTCAACATATACTCAACATTTAAAACACATTAAAACTATGGTTAAATTTTATATACTTTATGTGCTTTTTTTTTATTTTTTTTTGCTTTTTATTTAACATACGCACAACATATATTTTTTTGTTATTAATTTATTTAATATATACATAATATCTACACTTTTTTTATAAAGATCTGTTTTGAAGGAAAATGCATATCTACTTTTTTAATCTATTATGATTTTTTTCTTTCTGATATTGATTTCTTCTCTTTTTTTAAATCTATATTGATATTCGATTTTGCATCTAAAGTTGTTTTTATTGTTTTTATTGATGATTTATGTTTTTTTTTGTTGATATATTTTGAAGAAAATTGTAAATCTATGATGTGATTTTTTTTCGACTTTTCTGCTGTTGATTTCTTCTTGTTTAATATTTTATGAGCTTCTATTGATGAATATAAAGTTAGTGTTTATTAATAATTTCAGTTTTTGCACTAATTTGTTGAAGAAGAAAATATAGATTAAACAAAAAAAAATAAAAATGAAAATTTATTGAAGAATATGATGAAGATCTATTTTCTAATCTATTTTTGGTAATAATCCTTGTATTTGTAGTGATTTTTTGATTTATGAAGTAGAAGTTTTGTCAAAAAGTGTTTTGATAGTATATGAATTTTATAAATTGACGGCACTGTTAATTTTGTCCTATAGTTGTTTCAAAAGTTTTTTTTTTCCAAATATGTAAATAATTCTTAAAATTTTCGTATTTAGGAAATAATTTTTTTTTGTTAAATTAAAAAAAAAATACATAACATGTAATTTCCTCTTACATGCAGAACATTAGCCAAAAAGAAGTTTGAATTGTTAAAATTTGTTGCGTGTTTTCTAAAGGAATATTTACAAAACTACCCAAAAAATCAAACTTTATTATAAAAATATAACAAAAAAATAAAAATATTTATACTTTTTAGAAAAAGTTGGAGTAAATTTTCAAGAATACCTCACTCCTTACTAAAACAAGTTTTTTTTTTTTAAAAAATAAATCTTCTTTCAATACAAATAATATTTTACTTCAAGTTTCATCTTTTTTAAATTTTATTATTAAATAAAAATATTCCATAAAATAATAAAAATTAATATTTTAAATTATATTTTTAACATATAAAATGTATTAATTTTTATAAAAAAATTTAATTTTATTTATAAATAACAAATAACACTCACAAAAAATTAAAAAAATAAAATGTATAAAAATATATTAATAAAAATAATACATTTATTCTTAAACAAGTTATACATATTATAGATATAAAAATAAAATTTTAAAAATTAATTTCATTATGTAGTTACCGTATAGATGTTTAGTAGATATTTTCTGTATATTTGGTGTATAATATGTAGATGTTATAAATATTTAGTAGATGTTGTATATTATATATATTATATATTTAGTAGATGTTATAGATTATGTATATTGTGTATGTTGTGTGTGTTATTTAGATTTTATGTATATGTTGTGTGACTATAAAATTAAAAAAAATAAAGTTAAAAAATATTAAATAAATTATGTAGATATTTGATAGGTGTTTTATGTATGTTGGTAGATATTTTGTAAATGTTTGATAGATATTATACAGATATTATAGATATTTGATAAATATGGTGTACATGTTATATATTTGTAAAATTATGATATCAAAAAAAATTATTTCTGAATAAAAATAAAATGAAAAAAGGAAAAATAAAATAAAAAAATAAAAATCAATGTTAAAAAGCTTTAAAATGAAAAAAGAAAGATGTGTGTTTATAAAAGTGAAAAAAAAAGTTCCCTATAATTGAAAAGTGGCCAACATTTTTCTATGTAAATTTCTTTGTATTCTATGTAAATTTCTCTTGTCAAAACATTAAATCAAAATCATTTCAAAAGAAAATCAAATAAAAGCATATTTTTTTTGTAAAAAAATCATATATAAAACTTTGAATTTTCTAAAAAAATAAAAATTATAGTAAAATATAAAAAGTTTTAAAATTTTGAGTAAATTATAGCTGTCATCCTTGAAGAATTTACTAACTCACTTTATCTTCCCTGAAGTTTAAATTTTACACTGATCATCCCAGATGTTTAGAGTTTTGTAACATTGTTGTCCTCAATTAAAACTATCATCCTCTCTGTTAATGGCAAATCTATGTGGTACACATAGATTGCCACGTTCATTGCCACGTGGTCACCTATCTAAAGAAGTAGTTTGAAGTTCGAAGTAGAGTTTCTCAACTGCTTATATCCCTCCAGACTTAAGATTTTGCTTCTCTCTCTTTCATTCATTCGTACTTGTTCATTCTTCGAAACCTGGAGAAGAAACTTCTAAATCTTTCTTTGAAACTTATTAATTTCTGAACTATTTTGGTTGTCATCATCTTTATCCATTGTATCTCTATTTGAGAGGCTTTTGACATATGGGTTGCACAGTTAGCGATTGAGGATCTATAAGTAAAAGTTTTTGAGGTGTACTGGTGGTTGACCATCATTGCGTTCTTCCAGAGAAAAAAAAATAGAAGATTAGTGTGGACCAGCATTTGAAGATCTAGACATGTAAATGCAAAACAACTAAAGAATTCCCATTTTGCTTTTGTTGTTTTCTAGGATTTTGTAGAATGCATATGCATATGTCGAATAATTTGGGAATCTTATTATATGGAAAGCATGTGCATTTGACTAAATGCTTTGAAAATTAGTGAAAACCATGTGCAGTTGACTATAATGGGTTGTTGGCATGCCATCCCTTATGAACAGCACATATAGTATTTTCTTTGCATTTAAAACCAGTATATCTTTCAGTCTGTTAGTTCAACTTCCATGCCAAAATGAACTGCAAATTCTCATTTGTATTGAATATAAGAAAACCAGCAAACCTTGATTGCTTTAGTTCAAATAGGTGCATTTATCAATTATTCATATTCAACAAGTTTAACTACATCCAGCAAGCGAATACTACATAAATACATACATTGAGTATGTTTTATTATTTTTTGCAGCTTCAAATGATTTATTCACCATAAAATTACATTATAATAGGGGCAAGGGTGAATAGAGCTACATGAATGGTGAAATCCATTACATTTTTTATTATTGCTCTGACATAATTACTCTAGTTAGTATAGATGACATTATGTAGAAAATTGGAGCACTTGGTCTGATGAGGTATTGGTGGAGGCTTCCAGAAAAGGACTACAATTCCAGTTTGATACATATTGAGAATGATGTTTAATGATAGTTTTTGTTAATAATAGTGATGTACAAATAAATTCAAAATGAACTAAATATAACAATTTAAGTGCACCAATATACTAAACAGAATAATTTCATTGATGAAGGAACTTTCAATATATCAGTTTTGGTTATAATAACCCACTGCACTAGCTTCAAGCAAAAATCTACCAAAAAACCACTATAATCAATGTTTCTTTATGGCCATAAAGAATGAGCAGACAAATACCCTTACAGTAGCAAGTACTGTACCACAAACATAATCCTACCAAACCCAAACACTGCATTTAACTTCTCTAAGTCTCTCTTCTCCTTCTCTAATTTATCGACCTCCCTTAACAATGCATTGGTGATGTTTATAGCTCGTTCAGAGTTCTTAAGATCAACCTGCACCAAAAATTTGCATTTTTCTCGAAAAGTTTGTTTGTCCAAATGACGAAAACCCATTATTCTAAGCAATAATTATATAAATACAAATTACCCAAAATACTTTTAACAAAAAAAAATCCATTTTTCTACATACCTTATAGTTGGCACAACTATAGAAATGCCTCCCTGAGTTATCTTCATCTAGGAGACTCGAAGGGGAGTATTATTACTGCATTCACAAATTGGAGCACAATATTTTGAATATTCCACATTGGATGTGTTCGACATTTCTTAAATCTAAGGAAGAATGAATAAAAACTAGGGTTTCAAAGAAAATAAACAACGAATGAAAGAAATAACAAAATCAAAATCGAATTACAAAGTTGAAAAACGCAAAACAAATTGAAGATAAGTTAGATCAAAGTACATAAATAAAAATGTAAAAAGATGTTGAAAATACCCCTTGCGAGAAGAACGTATCGAAGAAAAGAAAAGAAATGAAAATGTAAACAAATATCGATGATGAGTTTAAATACTCCCAAGTGATGATCTTGTTGTTGGGAATGTGAATCCCACATCGATAAGGAATGAGCAGCTCCAGTCACTTATAAGACTGGGCAATCCTCTTCTTGTCAACTCGAGTTTTCAGGATGAGTTAGGCCCAGCTCTAATATGGTATTAGAGCATTCATGCCCAAACGGGCTAGATCCTGGGCCGAACCCCCACAAGACCGAAGCTGATGGATTGATGTCAGCCGATCAGCCCAACGTGGTAAATGGGCTCGTGGTAGCAAGTGTCAACCGGGTTGGGCCCCGGTTGCACTTGAGGGGGGATGTTGGAGATAATGATCCCACATCGGTAAGGAAGCCAAAGCTCCAGTCACATATAAGGCTGGGCAATCCTCATACTGTTAACTCAGGTTTTCAGGATGAGTTAGGCCCAGCTCTAATATGGCATCAGAGCAATTAATGCCCAAACGGGCTAGATCCTGAGCCAAACCCCCACATGACCGAAGCTGATGAAGAGATGTCAGCCGGTCCGCCCAAACGGGCTTGTGTTAGCAAGTGTCAACCGAAAGGTCCGGTTGCACTTGAGGGGGGATGTTGGGAATGTGAATCCCACATCGGTAAGGAATGAGCAGCTCCAGTAACTTATAAGACTGGGCAATCCTCTTCTTGTCAACTTGAGTTTTCAGGATGAGTTAGGCCCAACTCTAATACTTGTAATAAAAGATAATATGGGTGACCACATGACAATAAACGCCACATAGATTTGCTATTAACGGAATAGACGGTAGTTTGGGTCGAGGACGACGGTGTTATAAAACTTTAACATATTGTTTATTTTGATGGAATTGAACAAAAAGGAAAGTAAAAGAAATAATATTTTTTTTAATTTCTATTAGTTGGATGTTTAATTGAGGAGAGTAATATAATTTCTCTAGAAAAATAACTCTCCTCAAATGGCCAAAATAATTTTTTAACTAAATGGTGGGAAAGGAGGGGAAATTGTAAAAATATATTTTACAAGTTTATTTATTTATTTAAATTATAAAGGAAAATCTTATTTCCCTTATTTTTTTATTAAGATTACCAAACAAATTAAAAGAAATTATTTTTTTTATTTTCTTTTCTACTCATTTCTTTTATTAAAGTAAATTTAATTTATCTTATGCAACTTAGCAACCAAATAAAGCATAAAATTCAGGAACAATCCGTATAAAATTTAAACTTTAGGGATGATAAAGTGAGTTAGTCAATTATTCAAGAACAACAAGTGTAATTTACTTTAAAATTTTGTTTTCAATTTTCTATCTGAAAATTATGGCAATTAAATTCTAAATTTCAACTGCTTTTGAAAAAACAGATATTGTTTTGTACAATTAAAAATAATTATATAAACAATTGATAATATAATGAACTTATTTAAAATCTTACCATTATTAGAAATTTTATTGCTAAATCTGATTTGAAATTGAATATTATAAATTAATTTCGATTGACTAAAAAAATTGATCAAAACAAATAAGTAAATAGGAAAAATGTTTCATGGGCAAAATTTTTATGGTCTCCAACATGAGTTTTGAAGTGTCTATTTATTCTTCAACTAACTGGGATAAAAATGGAGTTTAAATTGAATTTAATATTATTATTTAAGCTTCTTTAGTTATAAACTATCAAAAGCTTGATTGAGTCTGATAGTCTAATTGAAACTAAACAGACATACAAAATCTTATATTTTAAATCCTATATTTATAATATTTTGCTGTGAAATTGGGCGTTCTTTAAAATCTTATAACACTTCATTATATTTTACTCAATTTATGCACTTATTTATTTTTTTAATTTGCAATTTTATTATATTTTTTCTGTTTCGTAGAAATTTTTCTTAGAAAATAAATTAAAAATTAAAAAGTGATTTTGGGACTCTTAAAAGAAAATAAATAAAATACAATGGGATTTGAATTTTATAAAAATGAAATGAATAGAATTGATAAAGTTTAGTGGCCTGTGTTTTTTCCAAGGGCGAACCCACGCCTTGAGGAGAGCCAAAATATTTACTAATAATATAAAATTTTAATATTTTTTTATAATAAAAATCCCTTTTAATTTCATTAAGAATTTCAATGAACAAAATTGTTTTAACAAAATAAATTGTAAATTATTATTATTTTCTATTCATTTATTTGCAAATATGACATACAATTCAAGTTTATATTATAATTAATCTTATTTTGTTTTTATTCAAAATTTTCAGCCAATCTTGTAAAATTATTATAATTAATTAAAAATTTATGCTTAAATAATTAATTAGAACTTTTAGATATGTATAGCTTAAGAAAATCCAATGAAAGTAAAGAAATTGTTCAATAACTTAATATTGAAAATTTAGGATTTTAAATAGTAATTTTGATAATATAATGAAATTTTTTATTTTAAAATACTAATTTACTTTTACTAAAACTCCATTTTATAGATAAAACTAAAAAAAAAATCATATTTCAATCAAATAGAAACTCAAGATTTTGAAAGGAAAAATATAAATAAATTAAAATAATTCATTTATTAATTATAGACCCATTGATCAACTCTCTTTGATGTCTAAAAATCTTATCTTTTAAAAAAATTATCTTTAAATTTAACCAAGAAAAAGAAAAAATCTAATAAAAAGGAAGACATGAGATGGGAAAGCAAAAACTTATTTACTTAAAATAGTGGAACATTTCCATAACTACCTTAAAATATAATTTTTATTTAAAAAAAAACTATAAAAACTAAAAATATTTATACTTTTATAAAAAGTTGGTGCAAAACTTTAAAAACATCTTATTTCTTACTAAAATAAAAGTTTTTTTTTAAATACCTCTTTTCTCATTACAATTAATATTTTACTTATTTTTTTTCAAATTTCACTATTAAATAAAAAATATTCTAATAAAATAATAAAAATTAGTATTTTTAACTTATTTTTATTATATAAAAAGCATAATTTTTTATAAAGGAAAAAATTTTAATTTTAATTACAAAAAATAAATAACACTATTAAAATATAAAAAAGAAAAATATATAAAAATATATTAATAAAAATTATTAAATTTATTTTTATACAAATTTTATATATTATACACATGAAAAAAATAAAAAAATATATATACATAAGTTTATTATGTAGATGTTATGTAGATGTGGTATATATGTGTTGTCGATATTGTAGATGCGTTATAAATGTTATTTGTATATTATATTTTTATTATTTAAGTTGTGTATATATTATATAAAAATTATTGAATATTACGTGAATATTATATGAATGTTGCGTGGATGTTGTGGGAATAAAAAAATTAAATTAAATAAATATTAAAATATTTTATAGATTTATTATAGATTTGTTGTAGATATGTTATAGATGTTGTAGATGCAGTTTGTATTATTGAGTATGTATTTTATATATATTATGTATATGTTATGTATATATTTATTTTTTTATGTGTATATTGAAAATATGACATTAAAAATTTTTTAAATAAAAAAATATTAATAGACTAAAATTGTAAAAAAAATAAAAATTATAAAAATTACAAAAATAAAAAAATGAAAAAAGAATGTTGCAACAGTAAAATTGTAAATAAAAACGCATGTGGGTATATTTGAAAACTAAACCTTTTTAAAGTACACAATATAATAAGGGGACTTTACAAAAATACCATAAAAAATAAAAATTTTTAAATTTATTATATTTTTAAAAATATTTTCAGATTTTTCAGAATTTATAATCTTTTTATAAAAATATCATATTTAAATAATTTATTATGAATTTATTTTGAATTTATTATGAGTTTATTATATGTTTATTATGAGTTTATAAATTTACATAGTTTATTATGAGTTTATAAATTTACATAGTTTATTATGAGTTTATTATAAGTTTAATATAAAATGATTAAAATATATTTGATAAAAATAAAAATAAAAATATAAATATGAGAGAGAGTGTAATTTTTTAATATAATAATTCCTAAAATAATCAAGGGAGCCCTTCAATCAAGTAGTTTCGTCTCTGGTTCTTTTGGGCTTAAATTTCAAAGTTTGAGTTCTAAATATCATTTTTTTTCTACATATAATAAATAAAATAATAGATATTTAAATATGATATTATAAATCAAGTAAAATCATTAGTTTTAAGTTTTCACAATTCTAATCCAAGAAGTATAATTGAAGATAAATACTTTATTAATTATAAATAAAATAATCTTATTCAAGAAAAATTGAGATTTGACTTTTTAAATCCGGAAAAAACAAGAATAGAAATTTTTAATTTTTTTTAAGTAAATTCTCTCGCTAATGTTAAACAAAATGTGTATAGAACTAGAAAACGTTGAGTCTCGCCGTTCATACAGTTTTTTAAAAAAAAAAATCACACCCTCCTTTTTTTTATAAAATTTTTCACTTTTTATCATATATTTTTCACTTTATAATAAAATCATAATATAAAATTTATTCACTTCTATTAGAGATATTTATTATTTTATAATATTCATAATAACCTATATAATCTAATATTTTAGTAAATTCATCATAAATTCTTTTAAATCTAAATACATATTTAAAAATATGATAAATTTCATTTTTTTTTTCATTTTTTTTTTTGTAAAAAATCCCTTTGAAAAGCAGTTGAAATAGATTTGGGTCATTTGAATGAATTGGCGTGGCCCCATATTGTCATTACCATTTAGTCCTCGTTGTGGGCCATTCGTTGTCTATCGTTGGTGTTGCTGTCGCAGTCAAGTTATGGATAATATGAAGGATAATAATAGTTGAGACTTTCACAGCAACTCATTGCCAAGTTTTCATGCATTCACGTCCACTACAAATATGGACATTAATATTTCTATTTTTATGCAATTTGTGAAATTGAAATTTTTTGCTATTTTTAATTATCCTTTTAGAAATACATGAGAAAGTTCCTCCTCAATCCTTCATCGCTGGTACAACAATGAAATTATTAATATGAAATTAATGTTGTACTTTGATTAGATTGAAGAAATAAACTTAATTATATAAATAAAAAAATAGACATTTTTTTTTATTTAAAAATTGGAGAGAAAAGCAGAATGAGAACTTTAAAAATGCAAAGTTGGTCAAAAATGATGATCAATCTTTAACTTTTCATATGGACCACTTTCAAGACCAATCTCAACCACATTTTCTTCATATATAGCTTCCTAGGAATTTCCAAATTCCAAGCAATTTCTTTTATGTTTACACTTTTTTAATATCCTAACAAACAAAGAAAAAGAAATGAAACACTAGGGAAAAGACATTTGATCAAACCAATATCCATTTCTGATCTATCAACTTTCATAAAAAATTTTCAAAAAACAAAAAGGAATGACAATATCTACATATCTATGAACTCTCAAAATGGGTGAAGGATATAATGTGCACTTTGCCAACAAAGACATCAAATATTAGAAACTCCCCCAACACAAAAATCTTCACAGTAGGGGTTATAAAACTATAGTAAGAAAGATAAGAATCTACCTTAAAGGATGAGGATTCACAAAGATTGAAGAGAATGAGAATTGACTGACTAGCTTCTAGTTTTAGTTCTTCGCTATAAATCCCAACCATCCTTCCGCCGGTCAAATTCTGATTTCCGGCCACCTAAACTTCCATACATCTCTGAGAATTTCTGGAGGCAATTGCTTCTTATCTTGTAATGCGCTTGTGTGTTTCGGCTAATTGCAGCACCAGAGAATTTTGATGTATCTATTGCCCATGTTGGTCTCACATATTCAACAGTGCTTGATGTACTTCCATTTGCATACAAGTAATTCAATAACACATCCTCACAATTAAAATATTTGTCCACCACTTCCCTCCCTGCTTTAGCTTCCTTGCCCCAATACCTCTCAAAAGCCACTTTACTATCTATGAAAGCTGCCCCAGTGAGAATCATGTTGTAACCTTTATGAGTTCGGGCATATTTCTCACCCCTATACTTCAATGGGCTTCCACTAATGAGTCGGGGATAGAACCCAACAATTCGATCTGGGTGTTGGCGCCACACATTGAATCCCCGTTCAATGTCATCGCAAGTCATCATAATATCATCATCAAGCTCAAGAACACCCCGTGTGTTTATTAATGAATCATTCTTGAAACGATTGTTTAGTGAATTTTGATTTTCTACTCTGATCCTAACAGGTACAGCTGAGTCCAGCTCACTCAGTTTTGGGGGTAACCCTTTGTTCCAAACCACAACTATCTCTTTAACTGAAGAACACCTCGAGTAATGCTTCACATACATTTTCAAATTCCAAAGGCGAGCATCATATGTCATAGTTAATAGTGTAAATTGAGAGTAGGAACCATTATATGGATAAGGTTCTTCAGCACCATTGCCTCCATAGATATATTTAACACTTGTACATATGAGTGCAACCCCGACTATAAATATCACTGTTAAGACCAATCTTCCAGCCCAAGTATTAGGCCTTATTTTCACTCGAAGAGATGAAGCTGCTCTGTTCAAGCGGCCACAAAACCGTCTTACCTTTGAAGAAAATGCATTTGACCTTTCCCATGCCAACAGACTATCACTTCTCTTGCCCGCATAGTAAGAACACCAATTGAGGGGTATGATACACTTCACAGCTCCAAGCAGCAGACCTGATACTACAATAACTGCCATCACTGCTGCAAGTGAAGTACAGCCGAGAATAAACCGATGCATTGAATCTCCTGATGGTACACGGTCACCATCCATAACCCCAATCCACTTGCCAGAACTTAGCTGCTGCACATCAAGATGATGATAACGAGCACCATTCCAAGCATTCCGCCCCTTGTTAGGCTCTTCAAAGCCCGAGGAGACTTCAACTTCTTTGTAATCATCCTTGGTAAGAACTTCAACCTTGAAGACTCGCACTCGTCGTCCATATGTTTCACCACAGTCCTGACCAACACGATAAAGGCTTCCATCATATACAAATGGTCTGCCTCCATTTCTAGCTCCCAGGCTTTTGTCAACATTATAAATTGGATTCTTCTTGTGTGGTTTCCAAGGACCAAGAGGAGAACTACTATGCCAAATTTCCAGCTGTCCATTTTTCTTAGTTCCAAAACCACCGTGGTCAGAACCAAAAAGCCAATATTCTCCATCATGTTTAATGATAAAAGAATCAACTAGTGGCTTCTTTAAAAGGATCATCTCGAGCTTCCATTGCAATGGGAAATTAACTGCTCGATAAAGACGAAGTTCCCCATTTGCACTCGCCTCAGGCATCATGTATATCTGCAAGAACAGTACAAATGAAATGATGCATGCAACCAACAAAATCTACGCTAATCTATTATAATATTCAGACTTAGACATCATAACACTAAGTTGCAATGCCACTACTGTTAGCCTAGCCAAGCTCAATCCAGAAAATAAAATTTTCCCATCCGAAAATTCACTATGAAATACTCCTAAATTCACCTTCTGTGCCACAACCAAGTAGGATGAGTCTTTTTTATATTAATAGTCATACCTGTGACCTATTCTAGGTCCAGTCCAAAGTTGCTAAAGGATACATATTAAAAGCACTCCCAGTTCATGTATAAATGGATTCAATAAGAATTGTGATCTTACTTCATCAAGATGGTTGAATACATAAGGATAAGAGAGATGCCAGTCCTCATCCAAGGCAATCCCCAATTGTTTCCATGTTGCTCCGTTATCAGTACTTTTTGCAACTCCAATATCTCCTTGCATGGTAATTGAATTCTTGGTTTCATAAAATAGGTAAAGAGTATCTCCCTGGATTGTTTAACACAAAACACAGGGATTAATTTCAAAGCAGAAATTAGCATAAATTTGACACTCAAAAGGACATTTTCCAGAATAAACTAAGAAGTAAATCTTCAAGTTCATATGCAAGCAAAGTGATAAGATGGGCATGCACAATGCGAGAGAGATTGTGAGATGGAGAAATTACCATGCCAATCGCATGGTAACCATAAAAAGACAGCTATTGTTCCCTCAGATGCTACACAGTGCAACCCACTTACAAGTTAAATCACGCATTTCATTGCTTCAAAAAGCATCAAGCCACAGATTGTAACCGCTATAAAAGATCCCAGAAAGATTTTAAAAAACAAAGTTGCACAGTATTTTTAAGTAGCTTTGTTTTGCTCCCATAAATGTGAAAAACAATATGAATAGTCTTTAACAATTCGTGCCTCTTAAATAGTCATTTTTTCCTCTGCTTCTTATTTGAAACTCCCACAAGCTAAAAATTCATTGATCTGTTCATTGAGGTCTTGATAAACGAGGGGCATTCTACCTCTCATCACAAAGCTCCTCCCCTTACTGCAGGGCCTTTAGTGAAGGGTAAATTCTTCTCTAAGAATTATTGGCCATAACTAAACAGTACAAGCACAACATAAATTTTTTTTTCTCCCTCGAAGTATAAGTGGCTGACACTATTGTTTTCTCAATGAATACGCAAGGTACAATTCACTGGAACTAGACGAGTTCAATTCACTGAAACCAAACAAGAATACAATTCACTGAAAACCAAACAAGAATACGATGTCAATAATGTCCAGAAGAAGACTACGATCATTGAATGAACTTTTTACTAAATTGAATATGATCTATCCAACTCCCACATTCAAAAGAAAACCTTGAATCCTAGTCAGCCTCTCCACTTCCATCATATTAGGCTTCCATGTGAAATCAAAATGAAAATTCAACAAATCATTTAGACCTGTGTCCCTACTCCAAAAACGTACCTCTTCACTAATCAGCAGAATCTGTAACCTATCACTTGCTCTCCAACTAACACATCATGTTTACCATGAAACATTCAGCAGCTAATGCCCAAAACTAAGGGAGTCAAGATGTGATGAGTGAATTGATCTTATCCTTCAATATCCACCATTTAATAAAATATATCAGCTAGAAATGGCAAAGTACTGCGTATTTTACCAGAGGTCAGTTTACAGTGCAATGTCTTCCAAATGGAAAACCAACCCACCAAGGGACTCCTTTGAGAAGAAAATCTAATTAACCCTATATGTGTACCAGGTATTAAACCTGAGAACCCTAACACATACAAGAGAATTAATTAGCACTGATAAAGAAGTTAAAAGTCACCTTTGAAATGTTGAAATTTTATGGCCAAAACATCCCAAGTGTGTCTTAAACATAATTTTTAGTAGCTTTCAACTAGGATTTCTCAGCAACAATGTGAAAATGAAGATTTTTTTCTTTTGTTAAGGAAAAAGATGTAATCAATCACAATATGCAAAAAGAAAATACAGAGAAAAACGAATTCCAGCTCAAAATCTGTACATTCAAATCCTGGGGGAAAAAACACGGCACTAATACTCAAATTTGTTTACTCTAGACTCCCTCTCTCTCTCCTCATTAATCATACAAGAGACAAAACAAATTCACTCCGTCACAAAAGTTCAATAATAATTGTTCCCTTAAAGAGAAAAAGGCTAAGACAATGACAGAGTTTACCACTATACTCGGAAAAGCTATCTATCCAAAGAAAATCTAATCAGTTTCTAGCATACTTCATTTGCTCATTTGCTTCTATTGATCAAATTAGGATTGTCCCAATCACAAGATAAGTTGTCCTTTTCTCTTGTCCCTTATTAGGGATATTCATTTTTAAATGGGATATTAATGAAGGAAAAAATCTATGCTAAAGTAAATATTACTGTCGTCTCGAGCCAACTGTTCCTCATTCCAAGGACACTCGAAATATCAATTATATAATGATGGATCTGCAAACTACAGGTCTTTGAAACATCTCATGAATAGCATAAAAAGCAGTCATAACCATAATTTCACCATTTGTTAACAATGAGATTCATACAGCTCACGCATCACATCAGCATCTTCAAATGCTTCCTCCAATTCCAAGAAAGAGGAAAGTGCCTTACAGAAAAATACAAACTATTACTCAATTACTTTGTTCTAGAACAGCTGTCTGTCCACAATGATGGAATAAAAAAATCCCATGAGTACCTCTGGCATATCTGTGCCGTCTAAGATTCCTAACTTACTAAAATACTGTTGATAATGAAACATAATTATTCATAACACCTAAACAGCTAGCATTCAAAGATTAGAATAGTAGAAAAGGCAACAACTTCAGCTCAATTATGGCCAATAAGACCCAATAAGTGTCAAAAAGGAAAGGATCTTGATCCTGATATCAGGAAGTAACTAACTAAAGTCCTTCTGTTAGTCCAGTTAATTTGACCGTTGAACAACTGCATATTGGCGATGGTGATTACATGTATTATTATATTAATTTAACCAGAAACAAGTTACCACCTACTACGAGTAAAACCTGAATAAAAAAAAAAAGGGCAGCCCGGTACACGAATGCTCCCGCAATAAGCAGGGTTCGGGAAAGGGTCGGACCCATTGGGTCTTTGTACGCGGCCTTCCCTTGCAATTAATTGCAAGAGGCCGTTTTCACGACTCGAACTCGTGATCTCAGGTCACACGGCGACGGCACTTACCGCTGCGCCAAGGCTCCCCTTCTAAAACCTGAACAAAGTACAAAATAAATAAATAAACAAACAGGTAATAATTACCTGAACATAAAGAAAAGGATCAGCAACAAAATTACTGGGGAAACCAGCATCTGAGACTGAAGCACAGGTGATAACTGGGTTAGCCACTGGCCAGGCTGCATTCTCATCTGTCCACACATTCACCTGTTACCATTTTCAACCCACATGTCAAAACACCTCAAGACCATAAAACAACAACTGCCCACCAAGTTTTTTCTCCCTTTTGAGAGACAATTACCCACAAATATTCCCATTGGAAAATCAAAAATCAATTTAACCATATGAATAGATTGCTTTATAATGAAAAACTTAACAGAAAAAAATAAATAAATGAAATCAGAAGTAAAATATGAATTGATACATGAGGAGAGAGAGACATAAATAGAGAGACTCTAAATAAATAAATAAAACAGAATGATAGAAATGCAAAAACAAAAGGACCAGAAAAATAAAAACTTTCCTCTGCAAAACAGCCATCAGTTTTTAGTTTAAACCGAAACAGCTATCAGATAGGAAATCACAAGAACTGGTCCATAATACCCACATCACAGAAATCAAAAATTAACCCAAAATAAAAAAATAAATAATGAAAAATACCAATTATCCATAACATTTAGTGTCACTTTGGATGTGCCAGCGCATTATTGGAATGAAAACAAAATTAAACCATATACAAGAAAAAAAAATCAACCAAAACAATAAAAACATAGGGAAAGAAAGACTTACAGTTTCAATTGGTTTCAGAGAGAAGGGAGAGTCACCATAAAAAAGACCAATTGACCAAGAGCCCTCATTGTCCTCTTGACACCCAGCAGAGGAGGTTACACCAGTAGCACTCATATAAGGTTTATTAAACATAAGCCAACCAAATAACACACCAATTGATCCATACAACATCAAACAACACAAAAAGAAAACCAAACCAGAGGAAACAAGTCTATGGTGAAGCAACTGCTGCTGGTATTCCCATCTCCATCTAAACCAACACTTCATGTTTATATCAAAACAAGAGCTCCCACCTGTTGTACCATTGGTAACACCACCAGCACCAATACCGCCATTTCCAGCACCTCCAGAAACACCCATGATGATCAACAATAATTATACCCTTTGTCAGAAACAGAGAATTTTCCCATATAGTCCAAACATTTCTCTTCCCCTTCCCCTTATTTTTTAATTTCAAAAAGCACTGCTTCTGTTCTCCTTTTTATTCTTGGGTTTTTGTTTTTTAGTACTAGCGCCCTCTGATTACAAATTCTGGTTCTGGGTTTTATACAGTTTTTTCAGTTTCCACACACTATAATTTTGAGAGAGACAGGTTGCGTGGCCGGGCCGCGATGACAGTGGCTGAAGAAGAGGTTTTTGGGGTCTTTTTTTTTTTTATTTGCAGGAAATTGCGTTACCTGGCAAAGCAATTTCTTATATGTATATATACAGAGAGAAAGGTGGCAAAGGCAAACAGTTTTACTCAACATGTGATGCGATGAGATAGAAATGAACTTTTTGCACTCTCAGTAATTTCTGCGTGCACTACACTCGCGGAATTTGGATGACAAGTGCTGTTATAATTTGCACGTGGACATTAGATAATTAATAGCAAATGAGAATACGCGTGAATTGAGTGGAACTTTCAATTTTGATAGTCTTGAAGGGTCCGAAGGGTTTGTTTGGATACAATCGAATTTATTGACTGCTTTTGATGTTATTTTCTTTTTTCTTTTTTCTTTTTTTAAGTAGGAGTTTTATTAGTGTATTTAATGAGGGATTACGCGGTTGTACATTTAATTAACGCGAATTTGAAGTAATTTAAAAGCCTAAAGCCTAATTATATAATCCAATTACTACACCAACCAATACTATAATTTTCAAAAATATATATATTATTCATAATTAATCTGATTATTTAGCTTCAAAGTAATACTCTTTTTATTTAATTTATGTTTTTTGAAATATTTTAAATATATATAATATTATTTTTAAATAATTATAAATTTAATGTTAAAAATATATATCAATCAAATTTATTATGTTTTATCCAATTCTAAAAACAATAAAATTATATTATTATATTTATTAATATATAAGATTTTTTTAAAAAAAACCAAAAAAAATATATTAGCTCATTAGAAAAGGCAACGCATCAGGAGGGATATCATCTCAAAAATGGCAACTAGCATACAAATTTGATGACTTATTCAATGCATGAACCACCTCATTTACTCGTCGCCTAACCTAGCATAAAGAAATATCTAGTCTTTGAGCCAAAAAAAAACTTGCAGTACGCCACAATAAAGCCAAATAGAGATGTCTTCTTTGAAGCTTGAAACCCCAAAGAAAACCAATTGAGCATCAATCTCCACCGGCTCTGGTCCATTAAAATGTAGACATAGCCACTCAAGAGAGTTTCTCAAAGCCTGCGCTTCCACTAGCGATGGATCTCTTTCTGCACTAATGTATCTCGAGATAGCTGCAATAAATTATCCTTCATGGTTACGAACAATGGCACCATATCCTGCCACTGAGTATGATTGAAATAAAGCACCATCAACGTTACACTTCCAGTATCCCATAGGAGGACATTGTCAGCCCTACAAATTTTGAACATTTACATCTCTTCCTCCTGCACTCACAACCTTATGCACCTATTGCCACGATCGAAGGAATTCAGATGCTGCTTGGATTAAAACACTAGCTGACATAATCTTACCATTCCAAAGCATATCATTTCTTAATCTGCAAAGCTTCCAAATCAAAACACATAATTCATCAAGCTTGTCAGCAGATAATGGGTTGAGAATTTCAACAAACCATCTTTGGACAAAGTCATCCCTTAGCAGCACATCTAATCTCCATCGGTTCCATACATCCATGGCAAAGGACAATCATAAAATAAATGGACTAGATTTTCCACCTGATTACATCGATGACAGTTCAAGCTCACATTAACTCTTCTATCTACCAAAACACTTTTAGACTGCACAAAATTGTTCAAAAATCTCTAAATAAAGTTCTTCACCGTTGGAGGTATGTTCAAATTCCATACACCTTTCCATATTTGAGTTGGAATATGAGAAGGCGGGTGATCATAACCGTGCTGCAGTGCAGTCTTAACACAGTATAAACCATCTTTGGAAAAATGCCACACCCAACCATCCTGCCTATTATATTTACTCAAAGGGATATTACAAATAAGCTTTGCTTCCACAGGAGAGAATAATCCATGCACTAGATTTCGATTCCAATATACACCACTGTCATCCAGTAAGTCGGCAATATATAAAGTCTCAAACCCAGCTAAAGTGGGACTTATTGGATAAAAGTTCTCCTCAGACGGCAGCCACGGATCATTCCATATATTGACAGATCACCTGTCTCCCACACCTTTCATTACACCCCTTTTAATCAAGTCTCTAGCCGATATGATATTTCTCCAAGTGAAGCTGGGATTATTACCCAATCTACCTGAGAAAAAATCCCCTTGCGGAAAGTATTTAGCTTTGTAAACCTTTGTTAGAAAAGAAGTCGGCCTAGAGATAATATTTCATCCTTGTTTCCCGAGCATGGCAAGATTAAACTAATGCAAGTTTCTAAATCCCATACCTCAGTTATCCTTCCTTGCGCAAAGTCTGTCCTAGCTAGCCCAATGTATACACTTTGACCCATTCCTTTGTGATCCCCACCAAAAGGAATTCATCATCCGCTGCAATTCTTCGTAAAGAGAAATAGGCATACGAAAGGTACTCATAACAAATGAAGATAGAGCTTGGGCAACTTACTTTAACAAAACTTCCTTCCCTGCTTTTGATAAAAATTTTGACTACCAAGATAACAGTCTGGATGCTAGCTTCTGCTTGATAAAATTGAAGGCTCGCTTCTTATTTTTTCCAGTGAGAGAAGGGAGGCCAAGGTATCTAGCATGATCAACTTCCTCAAAAACACCCAAAGCATTTTTAATATTCTCCCTCAAGCTAGGATGAACATTTGAGCTAAAAAAGACCCCATACTTCTGATAGTTGATTGCTTGACTTAAAGCCTGTCCATAGATAGATAATATTGCTTTGATCGCAGCACTTTCAACAAAATTTATTAGAAAAAATAAGTAAGAATCATCTGCAAAGAATAAATGGGATATAGCAGGACTCCCTCTAACAACTTTAGTGCCATGAATATTACCCAACAGGTCCTCTTTCTTAGGCAATATTGAAAGGCCCTCAGCACATAAAATAAATAGATACGGCGATAAAGGTTCTCCTTGGCGAAGGCCTCTATGAGGGACAATAAGGTCAGTTTTAAGATCATTAACTCTTACAATGTACTTCACAAAAGAAACACATAGCATAAAGATGTCAACCCATTTAATATGAAAGCCCATTTTCAGCATCATATCCCTTAGAAAAGTCCAATTCACTCTGTCATAAGCTTTGTTAATGTTAATCTTCAAGGCTACATCCTTTTTGCTCCCTTTCTTCTTACATTTCATGGAGTGGATAATCTCATAAGCTAACAAGATATTATCATTTATCAAACGACCAGCTACAAAAGCTGATTGATTTTCTGATTCAATTTTGGGGAGAATTCTCTATAATCTATTTGCCAACAATTTATATAAGATTTTATAAACCACATTACACAAAGAAATTGGTCTCAGGTCTTTCATACACAAAGGCTTGTCTTTTTTGGGCATAAACACAATAGAGGTATTATTCAAGCCATTCAGAAAGCAATAATTATTCAACCAAGCTTTACATGCATAGACAATGTCGCTACCCACAACATACCAAAAATTCTAGAAAAAGCTAGGGATTCATACCGTCAAGACCCAGTGCTTTATCAGGATGCATTTGATCAATTGCCTTCTTAAATTCATCAACTGTAAAAGGAGCAAGCAACAGAGCATTTGTAATATCCCAATGTATGCCCTAGTAGTCTTGAATATTATTGTTGTTTTAATTGGATTGAATGTATATGTTGTTTTGAAAGAGAAAAGAAATTGAAAAGAATGTGTATGTGTTGTTAAAAGGGAAAGTAATGTGTAGAGAGAAAGTGTATATGTTGGGTATATGGTAGTATAATTAACATATACATTAGTCAAAAGGGAGAGTCAATGGAGGAAGATAATTATTTGGGATTTGTGAAGTTACTATAATGGGCATACAAGTGACAAAAGTTGAGTTAAATGGAAAAGGGTATATAGGTAATTGCTTGGTTATAATCTCTTGGTGGAGATTTAAAGAAGAAAAGGAAGTTGATTTTTATTTATTTTTCTTTTCTTCTCTTTGGTGTGCCGGCCATTCAAGAAAGGAGAGAGCAAGAGAGGTGTTCTTGATGCAAGAATCAAATTGAAGAAGGAAACAAAGGATTTGGTTAGAGATTTGTGGAATTTCTTCATTTAATGTAAGTTTGCTCTTGTTTACCCTTGTTATTTTTGAAGTTATGCTTGAGTTGAGTTGTGATTTGATGATGGTATGATTAAGTTGCTTATGGTGTGATTTTAAGTATTGATTTTGCTTGATAGATGAGAAGTTGGGTTGGTGTTGGTGATGGAAGAGTAAGAGTTGTGTTTAGTGAAATTGTTTCTGTTTTACAATTAGTAAAGGCTGTGATTTGTATGATTTTTAATTAATTATAGAAAAATGTTCTTGAAGTGAATTTTTGATATGTTGTGCCTCTATGAGTCTAGAATGACTGAAAAATATGTTGATTCGATTTTGGATAGGTTATGAGTTTAGAAAGATTATTTTTATTAGACCTGTTCCAGCAGGTACCTTAACTGAGACAGCTCTATTTCGGGATTTTTAATAAAATTTAGAAAAATCATATTCAATTGAATTTTGGATATGTTGTTTCTTAGTGAGTCTAGTATTTGAGAAAAATAATTTGGAACCACGTTGATTGAATTTGATTTATGACATTCACAAAGTTCAGAACTGCTGCCAGGATGCAGGGCAATTGGGGCAGTCTGGTTAGGTGAACTATTTGACCAAGATTTTGTGTTCAGTTTGATCTGAAATTTTAAAGGAATGATTTTAAGATACAAAAATAAATTCTGTAAAAATTTTAGAATTTTTAGTCAAGTAGATTATTTTATACAATTTTTCAAAATAAGGATAAAACGGAGTCTAAAACCAGAATGTACTATTCATATGGTCATTTTGCTAATATTCCTTTTGGATTAGATTGTGAAGAGGTTGAATTGCCCTAACCATGTCCCTCAAGGGTGCTGCCCGTGTCCCTCAAATATGTTGATTATTGTTTTGATTCTTTGTTCTTTTTGCATGGTTTTGATTCTTCAAAGGTATTTTTATACCTACACTTAAGAGTAAACACTCTAAACACTTTGTAAACAAAGAATGAACTAAACAAATGTATGTGGATGATTCTAAACCTATGAATAATGATCTTTGGATTAGGTTTCGAAGAGATTGGGTTGCATTAACCTAAATGTGGAGAATTCTTGGAATAAAGAAATGTATAAATTGATGGGAGTAGTTCTTGAGGTAAGTACCAAT
The DNA here is from genome assembly GCA_947685225.1 of Garcia nutans. NCBI lineage: Eukaryota > Viridiplantae > Streptophyta > Magnoliopsida > Malpighiales > Euphorbiaceae > Garcia > Garcia nutans. Next base: position 42,047,753 of record CANTUV010000017.1, read on the forward strand.
ACATATGATTGTATTTATTTACATGATTTGAGACTTAACACATTTGTTTGCAAATGTGTTAAGTGGTTTACTATATTGTTAATATAATTTGACTAAGGTAATGATTAAATGATGTGAAAGATGTGAAGATCATTAAAAGGTAAGCATAAACCCTATTTGATGGTATATCCTTATATGTCTTTGAACCTTAACACATTTGGATGAATGTGTTAAATACTCTATTATATTGTGAATGTAAATGAATAATGTCAATTGCTATATATATATATAAAGGATGAAATATGAAATGGGAAAGATAGGAAGAAATGAGGATCATTCTTAAGGTATGTGCAATTTATTATGATAAATGCTCTAATAATGAATGGTGTTATTGTATTTTGAGAAATGATGAAATGTTATGTTATATGCATTGTGAATCTTGTGAATGGCAATGTATTACATGAAGATAATACTTTGAAATGTTATATCAATGATGCTATGTGTATCATATGGATTGAGATATGATATGTTGTGAAGCCATCGTAATTGGCCATGATGATTCAAATGTGATATGAAGCCATTGTGATTGGCTATGACAATTCAATTGAGATATGTGAGGCATGTTTGCCTATTTGATAATGATGGAAATGAATTGAGAAAGTAATGTTAAAGGATATAAATGAGCGAACCTATCTGCCTCCTGCGGAACCATGCGGACCCAGAGAGCTGGGCAACCGAGCTTGGACTACCGACCTGGTTGGGGGAAGGTTCGATACAGTGAATATTATAGGAACCTATCTGCCTCCTGCGGAACCATGCGGACCCATTGGTTGGGCAACTGAACTTGGACTACCGACCTGGTTGGGGGAAGGTTCGTTACTGATGGTTTTATACGTGCCTATCTGCCTCCTGCGGACCCCTGGGATTGGCAGTGGCCTGAGGCCCAGTGGGCAACCGACCTGGTTGGGGGAAAGTTCGTATATGAAGTCATGGTTGTTGGCTATAGTGATGAACTTGAAAGAGTATAATGAATGATGATATAATTATTGAAAGTCTAATGGCATATTAGTGTTTTGGGCCCTAGTCTGTCTTTGTTGCCAATGTGAAATACAAGTGTTGAAATAAATGAATCATGATTGGTGAATTGTGAATAAGATAATGATGAAGTATGATATGTAAATGAATAGTGGTTGATGATACTGGTTGTCTTTATTGGAAATGTGATTCGTGATTGATAAGATATGTAATGTGTGTATTGCAATAATGATTGGTATGGTATATAAAATGGGGGTGTATTAATATATTGGTGATGGATTGGGGGTTAGTGATAATATTTTGTATATATGTATATCATATATGAAATTAACTAGGATATATGAATGATGCAATTTAAAAGAAAAGATAATATGATAATAATTAATTATACATTGAATGGATATATCATTATATGTTAATACTTCTATACGATATGTTTATATTTTATATTTGGACTACTAAGCTCTCGGCTTAGCGCGGGTGTGTATTCGCGCAGGTAAATAGGTGGAAGATATGAAGTCTTTCATTATGCCACAAGAAGAGTAAGAGTTTGTCGAGACCAACTAGAGGGTAATGCATACATATATAACTTTTAGTTTTGATGTATTTCTGATGAGAGAGTATTTATATGTATAAATGAAGTTTTGATAACGATAATGATTTTGTAAATGTTATTTAAATTAACGTATTATGGTTTAAACTTGGTTACAGGTTTTAAAAAAAAAATGGTAAGGAAAAGTAGCATTCTTATACTTTATATACTTACTGTATGTATACTAGGTATATGTATAGTACTTATATAGGGTACCGGGGTGTTACAGCATTATCGTCTATAGAAATACAAGGCCGAACATGGTCAGTTACTGGACCATAATCTATAAAAGAGTGGTCAAATAAATTCACAAAGTAATCCTTCACCATATTCATGAGTTTTTGCTGATCAGTAATCCACACACCTCCTTCATCTTGCAACGCTTCAATTCTGTTTTTCCTTTGTCTACTCGATGCACTAGAATGAAAAATATGGTATTGCAATCTCCTCCTTGCATCCAAAAAATCTTAGCTCGCTGCTTCTAGTACTGCTCCCTTTGCTCAAGAGTAACCAAAATCTCATTTCGTATCTCGTCTAGTCTCTCCCCATCCTAGATGGATGAAGAGCCTTTGTATAAAGCTAATTCTTCATGAAGCCTTGTAAGGTGCTTCCCAAAATGACTAGTACGACTCCTTCCCATTCATACAAAGCCTTTGCACATCTATCAATACGTTCTGATAAACACCCAAAACTAGCAATCCATTCTAGTTGAACAACTTAAAGAATATATGGGCAAGACAACCACTCATTCTCAAATAGAAATCTACGCTTCCTGACTATATTAGAAGAGGTATCAAATATCAATAAAATCGGGTTATAATCTGAAACTGGGATAGCCAAATTAATCAGCTCATAACTCGAAAAAAGTAATAACCAAGATGTTGAACCCACACCACGATCATGTTTCTCTCATCTAATTTGATATACCTCTAGCTCTCTCCTAAGTAAAAGCATCCTCGGACATTTGTAAGTCATACAAGCCACACACCTCCAAGGTATCTTTAAAACCTGCACATAAAGAATCTGGGTGAGCATTGCCTCCCCACTTTTCATCATTTGACAGTAAGTGGTTAAAGTCTCCTATAGCAATCCAAGGTAGTTGATTCACCAAAGCCAACTGACATAAGAGACTCCATGATTCATGGCGACGCGACTTCTCCGGTATGCCATAGAATCCAGTACATCTCTAATCACCACACAAGGATGAGGTAATGACCATATCAATGAAATTTTGGTGATACCCCACTACTGACAATGTGCATGTATTTTTCCATAATACTCCTAAGCCACCACCCCTCCCTAATCTGTCAACCACAAAGGAAGAATAAAAATTGACCTTCTCTCTTATTTCTACTATTTTGTCTTCATGAACAAGTGTTTCCATTAGAAACACCAAATCCAGCTGGAACTTAAGAACAAGCTCCTGAAGAGATAGAGTTGCCTAGGGGTTACCGAAGACCTTACAGTTCCAACTTAGGATTTTCATGGCTGCTGATGGGTCTGCCTCTCAAGACCAGTCAGTGTATTGGCATTTGTAGCAGATAATTCTTCCATGGCGTTGCTACTAGATGCCTCGTTTAGTACAATATTAGTAATATCATGTAGACTCTGCCTTGGTCACTTCTTTGTTTCATCCAGAACTAGGCTTTCCTCTTCCAGATTCACACCACAATTGCTAAGCCCAAGCCCACTAACAGAATCCATGTCCATGCCAACTCTACTAGACACTACATCCCTTCCATTAACAGCATTTGCATTCAAAAAATTCCCGTCCCTGAAAGTTGAGCTTGAAATCATGCTCCCATCATCTCTAAGCTTCGATGAGAAACAACCCTCAACTCAAAGCTCCAACCACATATTAACTCCTCTTTCTTAATGGACAACAATGGTGTGCAAAATTTTTCAGAATGACCTAGACGTCCATATAAAAAGTAGAAAGTAGAGAGCCTTTCAAACTTAAACATAGTATAGAAAAAAGATATGTTAGGCTTATTGATCCTCTTCTTACGTGCGAGTGGTCTACTGACATCTAGAGAAACTCTTATTTGCATATAGGATTGGGAACCACTATTGGCCAAACGTGAGTCATAATCAACAAAGGATCCAATAAAATTACCAGAGTTTATGGCTTCTGTTTCAAACATATAACCCACTGGTAACCCATGGACCTGCACCCAAATGTCACTCCCCATGATCAGAATAGAGTAGGGATCGTCTCCTTCGACCAGACGATGGGTCAATAGTAAATGATTATTAAAAGTCCAGGGACCCCCCATTAATAACCCTTTGCACATCTACTTCAAAAAAAGATGAAAGAAAAATCTCTTAGCTTGCAATTCCTTGACACATACACCCCCCTAAAGGTCACCAAATATCCACTAGTGTATTACGCATAGTATTAAAACTCACAACTGCATCCGTTAAGAACCTCCCAACCAGACAAAAATTATAATGGTCTTTATCCTCATTAGCTATATCTTTCAAACTCCATCCTTCTTCCTCCTTCTCAGTTATCAATAGATTTGCTAGATCTGCCTCTTAGTCTATTGCCATGATCAACAATATAGAGAAAACATAAAGAAATCAATGTGTTAATACAACAGACAAAAACCCTAGGAAAAGGATACAGAGAGAAAACCTAAACCATGCCATAAGGACAAATTATTAATATATAAGAATTTTAATTTAATTAAAAGAAATACAAAATAATAATAATTACATGGTATCAAATAATTTCATTTTTAAATTTTTCTTTTTTCAAATGGAAATTTGTTTAATTATTATTAACCTCAACAAGCTATGTCATGAACAGTGGAAGGAAAATTACCACTCTATTCCATCAAATCAGTCATTGACCAATAGCTCTTGCTAACGCATTGGCAATTTGGTTCGCTAATTTTTTAACAAAAAAATTATAATAAAGTAAATTCGCTATCTAGAGATTTATAATCATTTATAAGTATTTTAAAATAAGAACGATCAGGTACTTTACTCTCCAGAACTTGCTTCACCATCAAGCAATCCATCTCCACAACCATGGAAGAAACTAAATAACCTTCTTTAATCCAACTTAATGCTTTTTTTTTTACTCTCATAGCCTCTATAATTAGCGAGCTCTGAAGCTGGCCTAAATCTCGACTCATGCCTTGTATAAAGTAGTCATCACTGTCTCTAATCACCAGGCCAAATCCCACCATACTCGTAGCTTCATTAAAACATGCATTAACTTTACATTTAAAACAAGCATTAGATGGCTGCCATTTTGTCACAAAAGGTATAGGAAGAGAAATATAGACTATTGCACTAGCCTTCATAAATTAACTATTCATATAAATAATTAATGGTTTTTCGAATAATAGTAGTTGCGTGTACCCATTTTTTGCAACCAAAACACCCCATTTCGTGCATTCTAAATCTCCCATGCCAACATTATCACCTTTTGAACTTAGTGCTTACCATAGTGCTAATAATAATATTAAACCAATCCTCAAGATTATTAACCGATCCCCACCAGCCAACAATCCCTTACAAATGGACATCTAATAAGACAATGGAGCACAGTTTCCACTTCTTGTGTACAAACTAGGCATACACCATTAGTATCAATATTTTCAGAAAGTAAGGACATATAAACTTAAAGTATATTTAATAATGCAAGCCACATAAAATTACACACCTTTGGCGACACCTGTAACTTTCATATGCATTTTCAAATTTGTTGTGATTGTATTGCACTACCATAAAAGTTGGCAATATAACAATTTGTAGCCACTTTTTGTTGTATAAATACCCTTTGAATAAAACTTCCACATCCATGTATCTTTTTAGTTTGTAAATCCTAGAAGAATCTGCTGAATGAATGAAATTTCATATGGAGTAAAAAGTGCAGTCAACAGCTCAATGTCCCATGCTCTTCTATTCTCTATCATCAAATATGCCACAGATGCATCTTCAATACCAGTTGTATTGATTGATTGCACATATGAATAGCTAGTATTTGGAAGCCATGAATCATGATAAACTGAAGTGTTTTGTCCATTTTCAATCCATTTTATGCAGCTAGCTTTAAGAATCATTTAACTTGTATGGACAAATCAACATAAGTAGCTCAAATTTTAGTTATGTTTTGCATTCAAAAATATATGATTCTAGGTAATATCAAGCCTTATAAAATATACTTACTAAAGCATCAAGTCGTTTCATTAAATGCCATCCCATTTTAACTAAGAGTACAATATTAAATTACATTAGAAGTGAGGGACGCTCTTATAGGTCCTAGGATCGAAACGAGGGAGGCGACTTAAGGTGAAATGGGTTGGCCCCGTAAGCCTTAAGCCAAATACTGAGGTGAAATGGCCGGACCGTAAGCCTCAGGACAAATCCTACTGTAAAACAGTGAGGGGAAGCAATATTGTAGCAGTCCCTCGAAGCGGGCTGGGTGAAATGGCAGGGCCGTAAGCCCAGGGCAGTTAGGATGTTACACAAACCAATTACTAAAGCCTTCATATTTGGTGTTGTATTTTTACTAAAATAGATTTTTGATTTATGAAAATTCCCTGATGTTGTATGATATAATGATAAACAATACTCTATAATAAAAGCTTTTGAAGTTGTGGCTTTAAAAAAATAAAAGGCATCATCAGGAAAAAAAGATGGGAGATTGACGGAGCCATACATGTTACCTTAACTCTATGAAATTGTCCTCGTCCCTCAAAAGAGCTGAGTGAAGCTAACAAACCCTCTGCTAGTAGAATAAATAAGTATGATGATAATGGATCTCCCTGACAAAGTCCTTGAAAAGCAATTATGAGACCTATTTGTTCATTAGCATGACAAACATGATATGTTAATGTAGTCACTATTCTCTTAATCTTTGATATCCAGGTTGAACAAAAACCCAATTTCATCATCATAGCCTCAAGAAATTGTCATTCAACATGATCATATGCTTTACTCATTTATGTCTTCAAAGCAACATGCCCTTCAACCTGCTAAGTTTTTCATTTTAGATAATGAATTAAGTCAAAAGCGATCATTATATTATTTGTAATAAATCGATTAGGAATAAAAGAAATCTGGAAGTCTGAAATAACTGACCCCATGCAACATCTTATCATATTACCCAAAGTTTTACAAGCAATATGATAAATTACATTATACAAGGAAATCAGCCTTAAATCCAATACTAACTTCGGTTCTTTCTTTTTTGGTATTAATATTATACTTGTTTGATTAGTTGCAGTAGGCAAATTGTTATTCAAATAAGATAAACCAACATGACTTATATCAGTACCGAAAATTGATGAGAAAGACCGATAAAAAAAATCTAATTGAGGCCATCAAGTTCAAATGCTTTATTAGGAACATACTAAAAATAGCTTCTCTTATTTCCTCTACTGTAAAAAGTTATAGTAATTGATTATTTTGTTCCTCCATTATCCTTCTTGATACACAATTCAGAATAGTCTCCATTTGACCTTGGTGGGACATGATCTATAATGTTTGAGATTTTAAACAATAAATTTTCTGATACATACTGATACTAGACTGTGTATAGTGATGAGAGTGACTTGAAAATTTTAAAAAATAAGAAAGTAGGATGGGTTAAACTTTAAAAGAGCTAAAATTTGACCCGAATATGGATGACATCAGTATTTTCAAAAAGAATCCTAAAGTGGTAGAAATTTACAAAAATACCCCAGTGGCTCTAAAACCGAATTTTACTGAAATTAAAATGTGAAATATAGATAGTTTAGCTTTAAATTAATTAAAGAAATTATTTTTACGGTTTTACAGAATTAAAAGACGAATTAGAATAAAAAATTAGAAAAATGGTACACCATAGCTATGATGAGCACACCCCTACCCAATTAAGATTTTAGACACTATAAATAAAAGAACCTAAAAGCTTCAATCATATTCTTCTTCCATCACCAACCGACTTCCCTCCCTCTCCTTAGACAAATTCCATCTTCTTTCATATTCCTCCATTAATCTAGCTAAAAACTAAGGAAAATTCACTAATAACTCCAAATTTCTAGGAGAATTCACTAGAATAGTCAAGAATATCATCATATAATCAAAAGGGAAGTGAGAAAAGAGAAAGGGAAGAGTTGTTTGAGGAGTTATGTGCTTGTGTATTGATAATTTATAATTGTTTGGTTTTCTTTGAATTTAATGTTTATACAAGTTAGTTGATTCATTTTCATTGAATTAATTGTTAAAGAATTGATTGATTGAAGTTTTGTGCAAAAAGTTGGGTATGGAATCTTTTATATGAAAAAAATTAATTTTTAGTTCATGTTTACTATGTATTAAGTGTGTTGATATTGCTTTTAGCTTAAAGTGAAGGTTTGAGTAACTTTTGACCTATTAAAAGATGAATTTTGGAGCTTGGAGAAGTCTAAAAAAACACACAGGTGTATGGATAATACCACATGATCGTGTGAAATTTTTAGCTTTTGTAATTATAGTTCCAGCAAAGTTTTGGTATGCACGAGTATGTAGGTTCACTAGACACGCCCGTGTCTATCCTGTTGCTTTTATTCCCTTCTTTTCAAACCTGAAATACTTCATTTCTTTCCTTAATGTAATTACCCTTTCAACTAATCTTTATAACACAAGTTTTTCTAAAAACATGCAAGATTTTCAAAATGGAAAGCTAGGGTTTAGAAATGTTGATAAGTTAATTTCCAAGAAACTTATGAACCTTAAAAATATTGAATAGGGATCATAGTAATGTTTTATTAAAGTGATGCATAACTAAATGCTTAATTGAGAATGAAAGAGTAGTGAATTGCCCAAACCATACTAGTATTAAGCCTAGTTTTGGATTGAATGGCTAGCCAGCAGGTAGATATCTATAGTGATAGTGAGCACCTTGTGCTATCAGTGAACACATTATGTCACCAGAGATAATGAAAATATTTGCCAATAGTGAACATATTGTATTAACAGTGAGTCTTTGGCCATATTCTTCAGAATGGGTATTAATTTTTCATCAGTAATCCGTTATTCAAACTTAGGGTTTAAATTCAGTATGTGCAGGAAAAATAAGAAGAACTCTAAAACAAGGAACTTGTGTTAAATGATTAAACTTACTTAAGTATTTAGAACATCAAGTCTACTAATGTTGTGATTGATTGAGCCATAAATAAACCTAATTTCATGTTTTGTTAAAGTTTTACAATAGTGTTTTCTTTACCTTTATAAATGATTGTTCAATGGTCATTTCTCTTTTGTTATACTCTTTTACAAATTATAAATATGCAAGCACCACTAAGCTTTGCTTAGCATGTTAGACCTGTTTCTATCGCGCAGATCAAACTAAAAGGGTAGAATTTGCAGAGTGAGATATCAAGTTTTATATCGACTGCATCACAAAAAGGTTTTACATGAAGTATTTTAAATAATTTATTTTGAATAGTTCACATAACAAAGTTTCTAAATTTTGATTGACAGTTATATATACATGGGGAATGTGAATTATATATATATGGTTAAAAATAGGGTTTTTGTAAGATATGATGGTTACGTAATATGTGTATATACACTTATGGTATGAATATGTTGTTTAAGTGTTAAGACTTTAATTAAATTTGTGATGTTGATGGGAAATGATGAATTTTAAGATTGGTTAAACATGAAAAGGTTGAAAAGAATTTTCCTGAGGAATACAGGAGAAAACAACAGCAAAATAAGAAATATGGGCATGTAATTTGTATTGACACTACCGTATTTTGAAATTTTTCTGAGAGAAGGCAGTGACAGATTAATTAACACGGGCGTCTCTACCTCAATTGACACGGTCGTGTCCGTACCCTAAGGAATAACATAAATTTTAGTTTGTAATGAGTTTAGTTTAGTAGCATCTCTTTTTAATCCAACATAAGAATTATTTAGGGGTGTTACGTGAATATGTCATTAAAATATTATTGTCTTAATTGATTCATCCTATTATCCCAATTTAACCATCGTCCCTCATCATCCTTCATATGGAGAATATTGTTTTAATTTAAAATTGAATATAATATTATTTATTTGATAAAAAAATAAAATGAAAAATAATTTATTGAACCTATTATTTCATCATTAATTTATTAGTCATTTATTAGTAATTGTGAAAAATTATGTGCACAATTTTATTTAAATAAATATAAAGAGAAATCCTAGTTACAGTCATTTTAAAGAGTGACTGTTCAATAATCTCCCTATCATTAGTTAGAAAATATTTATTATAACTCTCTTAATAAATAAAATTATAATAAATATTTTCTAACTAATTGAAGGGAGATTGTAGAATAATTACTTTTCAAAGTGACTATAATTAATATTTTTTAAATATAAATATATAATACATTTATTTGACATGATAAGTCACGATGAGTCAAGCCATTTGTTGTGTTGGACTCAATCGACTCGTTAGGCCAAGTACTCTAGACCCCTAGATCAGACACTTGAGCATGTCCATTAAGATGAGCCATGCCTGGCTGGCACTGTCTAGTTTCTATATATAAATTTAATCCATTTCAATTTAAAAAATTTAAATCAATTTCAACTTTATAATTAAAATAAAGACACTGAAATTATGATTTTTAGTTATCAATATTTAAATATCTGATTATTGAGCATGAATCATAAAATGTTTATTTTAAAAATTATAATTTTTAGTTCTTAATATTTAAATTTTTTGATCATTAATTGTGAATCGTTAAATGTTAACTTTTGATTATGAATCATTAAATATTTATTTTTTTTAACTGTAAATTGTTAAATATTTTGACTTTTATTATTAAACTTGCATTCTCTTAGTTTCAATGAAAACGCAAAACAAAATTATAATATTAAAGTGGTTTTTAAGCATCACTAAAAAATAAAGATTTGTCGATATAATTTGTGCTTGTTGAAAATTAATTGATTAATATCTATATATATTTTTATTCTTTATGTATTGTAAAATAGTGAAAATTGATAAATAAAAAAATTTAAATATAATAAAGACATTTATACTTTGAAATAGTTTAATTTTGTTTTATTAATAAAAAGAAAACTTTTTTGTCAACTAAAATAACCCTTAAGGATTGAACTTTTCCTCAATTTTTATAATTAAGTTTCTGTCATACCCAATCGTTTGTCCACAAAAGGAATCATTTAGCAAATGGAAATCAATATATGGCTAAAATTATTCTTTTATCCTGTCATGATATAATCGATATAATGACACTAAAATCATGGTGAAAAGAAGAAATATGACTACAAATATAAATCACTTTCAATATAAATAATTATATATTTTTTAAATTTCCATTTTTCCAATTTTTATGTCTCTTTTAACTTTTAAAAATGAATTTGTAATTCACTTCTTTCTATAAAAAATGTTCAGTATAATTATTATAATTTAAAGATTAAGATAATTTAAAATATATAATATATTTTTAATATGTAGTTTCATATATACCTTATACATTTTCATCTAGTTTTGTAGGGACTAAAAGTTATTTTATATAATTGACCAAAAAAAAGTTATTTTATATAATTTTGAAGTTCTAAGCATTTCATTTCCTAATAGAAATAATTAAATATTATTTTCTTATCTCTTTTAAATTTTATTGTAAAATTTTTAAAAATTATATTAATGCCATTTTTTTAATTTTTTTAAATATTTTACTTTTTTATATATATTTTTATTATAAATATATATATATCTGAAAATGTAATATATATATATATATTTGAGAATGAAATGTAATATATTTTTGATATATTATTAGATGTATATTCTTAAAAGTAAAAAATATTTTTAGAAGTTGAAAAGTATATGTTTAAAAAAAGATAATATTTTCAAAATTATTTTTATTTTTGGAATACTTTGAATTTTTTTTAAAAAGGGAAGTTTCTTTCTTGGTGATATGTCCAAAGAGTAAGAGAAGAATTCAAACTTTACCTTTCAAAGGGAAAAAAATCTAGAAACTCTAATTCCTTAACAAATTGCATAAGCAACTTTGGATAATATATTATATATTTTCTACCAAATAATTTTCCAAATCACTAAAATTATACTTCATTTGATTCAATATTATTCAAATTTTACCAAATACAATGTAATAATCCCATTTATTTTCTTTTTTTTAAGTATAATATAGTCCCAAATTTTTTTTGGTATAATATAATCCCAATTCCCATCTATATATGCTCGGAGTATGCCGTCATTCATTATTGAGCTAATCGCGAGGCCCACCTTGTCATTATCACGATTTTGTTTCTTTATTCATAATTATTAGTAGTATTATTTTTTTAATTATAATGGATTTGAATCTTTACTTTCGTGATATAAAATAAATGTTAAATTAAATTATTTGAGTTTAAAATTTATAAATAAACATCAATAAGTTTTTTTAATAAAGTAATATTTTTTTATATAATAAAGTATTATTATTTGAGCTTAGAATTTACAATTTTTTTAAGAAATAAGATACAGTAACAAAACAATAACTTTATATATCTCACAATAAAAAAATATAATTTAAAATAAATACTTATTTTATCTATAAAATTGAAGTATTTTTATTTTTGTATATAAGTTAGAAATTTGACGAATAAAATATTTTTTATTTTTATAACTAAAATAATAAAATTTTAAATCGTTTTAAACATCAAATACATCTTAAAAATAATAAATCATAACTGGTAAACGCAGAAAATAAAATAAAAATTAATATTATTAATGGAAAGATGCTAATTTTCTTAAGACATATAAAAAAGAATTTTACAATTTTTTTAGAGGGCAAACACTTTTGATAAGTTCAATTATAGAAAATAATTTGCAATATAAAATCACGTGTTATGTAAAGTTATTACTTAATTATTGTGATTTAAAAAATATACATTATTGCTATTAAATTATATATATATGTGCATTATTGTTTGGCCAAAAGAAGACAATTAAATAGCAAAAAAATTATAAATTTCAAATTTCATGGTGATTGAGAACTTTTACAAGTATTTGTTAAAGAAATTATCATTTGGTGAATTGAATTTACATAACATTAGTAATAATATATTAATGTTTATGTATATTAATATTGAAAATATTCAAATTGTAGCATAGAATAGAAGGCGGCATTTGACTTGTGAAATGCAAAATTTGAATGAGTTTTGAATTTTGACCTTTCTATCTTTTGATTTCAGGCGGGGACCACTTGGGCTCGAATTGTCATGTGCTTTTAACTCAAAAATAAGACCTTTCTGTTAAAAAATAATTTTATCTATTTTATTTTTTTAATATTTCTAACCTTTTTTAATAATCATACTCAAATAATATGAAAGAAAATAACGATGAAATTTTTTCACAAAATGTAGGTATGTATATGGAATATGCTTTATAAAACACAACTATAAAGATTTAAAAAGTCAAAATATAATTTTCAAAAATTATATAAATTATTATACATAAATAATAAAAAATTATTTTAAAAATAAATATTAAATCTCATTAATAGTAAAATTTTCGCCACTAATTGAATTAAATATTACAGTTCAAAAAAATTGTTATTGCCGTGCCAATTTGACTTAGTTTGAAGAAATTATTTATTTGAAAAAATTTGAAAAGAAAAAAAAAAGGAGGAAAAGTTTGAACAAAAGTTGATTTTTCTTTTCTTCTATAGGAAGATAATAGAAAGATGAAAGAGGCGGCTTCCTTCCTCCATGAAGCTTCTTATATACTTCAACATGGTAATAATTAAATAATTAAATAAATTAGTGAAATTGGGCCCACGGAATTCAAGGCATTTAACCTTATTAGAGTTTTAAAACAAAATAAAAATAGGACCCACTAATATTTGACTACAAAAAATTGAAACTGAAATAATTTTTACATTAATTTCCAGAATTATCATTATGACTAGAAAAAAAAATATATATATATTCTAGTGGTGCATTTTTTATAGTTGCTTTCTCTTATCTTTTGTGTACGAGTTGTGGAAGAGATAAGGTCGTCAATATCAAAGCAGGGACCATAGTACTCAAATTATCTTACATTTATCCAAATTCAATATGAAGTATGGGACTATAGTTATATCAATATGTGTTGAAATTTACTTAATATTATTTATTTATTATTTAAATTTATTTAATTATTTTTTTAAATATAAAAATTTAAAAATAATATAAAATTTAAATTATAAAATTATATTTATCTTAATTAAATAATTATAAATCAATATTTAATATTAATATAATTTTATTAAAATAATTTCATATCATAAAATATCATAACTAAAATAAAATATAATAAAAATATAATTTAAAATTAATAAAATATAGTTAAAAAGTATAACTAAATTCGAATAAAAAATACTTAAAAATAAATTTCTAAATTTAATCTGAATACATTATAAATAGTAAAAATACTATTTATATTTATCTAAATTTCGGTGTCTAAAAATACCGACATATTACCATCTTATCAAAGACATCAATATAGATTTTCTTTTAAAGAATAATTAAAATATGAATATTAACCATTAATAGAATATGATGTTATAATTAAAAATTAAATTATAAATTATTAAGAAATATATTAATTTGAAATGATAAGAATCAAAATATATATCATAAGATTTTTAAATTAATTTTTTAGCAAAGTTTTGAGGAAAATTTACATTCTTTTGCTAATTTTAAATTTAATTATTTAATTTTTCTTGGAAAATGAGCTTTTTAAAAAATATTTATTGAAATTATTCATTGCTACTATCATCATTAAATATAATTATATACTCCTTTGTTCTATTTTATTTGGCATTTTAGAAGATTTCATATATTTTTAAAAATTAACTAAAATTATTAATTTATTCTTAATTCTTAATTAATTATTTCTCTCTTCAACATGCCATTTTGAATTGTTAAAAAAATAATTATCAATAACAACATTAAATACAAAAGATAAAATAATAAATAATATTAAAATTTTATATTATTATTGTTTAACGTCAAATATTTTAAAATAAAATTAGAACTTTAAAACCACGTATATTTTAAAATGAAAAAAGTAATTATATAATATTAATATCATTTGTTTTAACCTTAACACATTACATCAAATTTTGAGTCACCTTCTCAATGGTAATTTTATTATGTCTACTTCATCGTGTTGTCCTAGTTGGCTTAGACCCAACATTTCATGTTTTATTTTAAGACCATATATATAATATTAAATTTTACTGTTTTAGCAAATTTGGTCACCACATTTATTTTTTTATTTATCTAGTTCTATGAATTGACTTTTTTTTGGTTATTTATAAATATAATCTTGCTTAATTAACATAGAGAATAAATGTGTAATGAGGCAAGAAATGACATCTACAGTAGAGGATAAATTAATTTAACATTTTTTTTTAAATTTATTTCTTTTTTCTATTATATTAAACCCTAATTTTCGTATTCTTATTATTATTGATGATCATAATAAATAACAAGTTTGACCATTAAGAGGTTGTAACTTCAATGACTGCTTTAAGCAGTAGCAAAACCAATGGGACTCAAATTTAGAATGAGTTCGATATCAATGAGCAAAAAGTGGCAGTAAACTCTGTTGGTGTTGGATATAAAAACAAACATATTCAAAGGGCTAAATCTAATGGGTGGATGATATGAGTGAGTTGGTGGAGATTTTGTTCGAACTAAATCTCATGGTTAAAGAGTTTGTTCCTCTTTCGCTTGTTAATAATCATAGCTATCTAGGCAATGGATTTGACTAAACTAACAATTTTTATAGTGCACACTAGCCCTGAGAATGCTAATAGAAATAACATCAAAAGGAAATATTGATAATGAAGCATTGAAATATTCCACATATAATAACATTTTTTTAATTAAATATTTGATGTCAACATGCTTGTTTTCACGTTTGTGGCACTAAGTAATATTGTATTTATAAATGGTACTACCCTCTATTTTACTCGAGCTCGGTCTCTTAATTACCGAACTAATAAACCAATCCTAGTACCTTGGCAGTACCATGACTGAGCTCTTGTTGAAGTTTGGACCTCGATTTCGAGCTTTGCTACTTCTACCGAACTCCCTCATGTTCGGTAGACAGACCTCTGACACAGTAGGCATACGACATTGATACACTCTGAAGATTTGTTGACACATTGTAGCCCCTTACTCCTCGATTATAAATAGGGGTGAATCCCCACAGGTAAATGATCTTTTTTTTCAACTTTTAATGCTCGTCTATTTGTATACAAATTGGTCGTTGACTTAAACATTAGAGTCTCCTCACTGGAGCCTTGTCTTATAGGTAGGAGAGCTAACCAAAGCAGAACCCAACGCGAAAAAGAGTCCTTGGAGTCTACCTTGTCATTAGTGGTGCGGTGAGCATGGACTAGCTAATCCGTCAACAATGGACAACAAGACTCAAGACATAACCCATGAATCATAGAACCACACCCGCACTCCAAACAACAAACTACACTGATTGCCATACGCACTCCAACATCACATGACCCAAAACACTATAGCTAACTTGAATAATCACCATCAAGTGGGACCATCAAACACATGGCATACTACTCTTAGACCTTCAATAACCACTCCTGGAGTTGAATCGGCTTTTGTTGTATCTTCCATCTCATTTGCTCCACTAGTGCAATTGGCCTCAATAGTATGGCAGTCCCTAGGCCCAATGAACCAAATAGTTAGGGAGCTCATGGTTAACCTTAGAGACATCATTATAGTCTTTGGACAATAAGCAAGTGGAAACCTACCACAACTATAAGCACAAACCGACCACTTAGCAAATCAATAGCCCAGGACATCATCCCCAGTCTATCGAACACCATCAAATCCACCTCCTGCTTACCAAACACATATTCTCTCACCAGCTTATCACACAACACCATACCAACCATCATACTACCCATCGTAGCCTTAGCCTAAATTTAACTAGTAATACCAAGCAAGAAATATCTCCCCTAAATCAGAGAATGAGACTATGAAAAGGCTCTATTCACCCGAGCACTATATGTCTCACACGCCAACCCATTGAACTCTAGATGTGGCGATGATAAAGGAGGATCTTAATGCTTTGGTTGATGATAGAATTAAGCGAATGCACAGGAAAATATAACTGCAATACGATATTACCTTCCGCTCCCCCTTATATAAAGAGATCCTCAGTACTGTGTATCCAAGCTTTCATGTACTAAAGTTGAAAGAATACGATGGAACAACCGACCCCCGTGCTCATGTTGATAGTTTCTTTAACACCACCCTGATACACACCACTTCATATTCTACTTTGCGCAAACTTTTTCCCATGAACCTAATCGGTAATGCTCATCTGTGGTACAAAGACCTGGAGCCACACTCCATTCATAATTTCAGTCAGCTCGCCAAGCTCTTTATAAATAAGTTTATGGCTTACATTGACCCCGGTTGTACCTCATCTGACTTATTTAAGGTCATGAAAAGCCCAAAGAAACATTATGGCGGTACATTAAATAATTTAATGACACAGTAGGAAAGATTCTAAGGATGAACTTTGAACTAGCTTTAGAGGCATTGATTAAAAACACAAAATGTGCCCAAATTTCAAATTCTTTGAGTAAAAATCCACCTCAGATTTTATTAAGCTTATGGCTTGATCTCATAAGTACATTTGAGCAGACGAGAATGCTCAAATATGGGAAGAACTTCATGCCAACCGCCAAAACCAAGCCCAAATATCCAAAATCCTGGAAGAGCCCCACAAATTTGAACCCTCAAAACAGAATCCATAAAAGTAAGAAACCTCTAGACCACTAAGGCCGAACTCCTCCTAGAGAGGTTACAACCATAATTTCGCAAGATAGTCTAACCACCAAAGCTCAAACTGAACTTTTCACATCTTCAAAGCTCCTGAATAGTTTTCACCTTTAACTGCCTTACGAGTTATAATATTACGCTAGCTCAAAGAAAATACTAATGTGAATTGGCCTTGATCGATAAGGGAGGACCCCAACAGAGATCATGGGCTATATTGTAGCTTTCAAGTGGGTCATGATCACAAACGAATAACTACAATAAGTTAAAGATAGAGATTGAGAGTTGCATAAGTTAATTAATGAATTTCTCCCAAGGAAATCCGTTGAAGTGATCTACCAGTATGTTGAATAGACTTATTAAGTTCTGGCTGAAGTTCTTCAGGAAGAGAAGTAACATAAACTTACTTCATGCTAGAATCTCCATCACCTCCTAGCATATAAAACTTTTTAGTCATTCTTTGATAATGAAAATCAATATCCTTGGCTTTAAAAGAACATAATTTCATTTCAAAGAATTCTTCTTTATGCCTTTTATCAATAATGGAATGATCACCCAAAAATTGAGTATGGATCTGCAATAATGCATCAGAGATAGTTTTAGCAAAGAATGCAAATCTAGTGTATTCTTCCATTGAAGTGAACCATTCTCTAAGACTTCCAGTGAATCTTGAGGCAAATTCTTTTAGAACTTGAGGAAGAGAAGCACCATCTTTTGTCATTTGCAAATCAAGCCAAGTATTGAATTCAAGAATGAAAGACTAATTAAAGAAGGCCAACTCCATCAGTTAGTAGCTATCTCTAGTGTTGATGACCAATCGGGGTCAAGCTCCGAACCTTTTTGAGTCTCTAAAAAATTCCTTCATGAATCATACATATTATAATATGAGGGGACTATTATGATGCAGTAGACGCCTCATGGAAATGCAAGGCAAAGAAGGTCTTTTCAGTAGTAGAAATCCCTCACTTGAGGAGCCCGATTATCACCTTTCACCTAGAGGAATCTCATCTAGTCATTGGACCATATACTGATGCTTTATTGGTGGAGGCAGTTATCCAGGAGTTCTTGGTTCAATGCATTTTGGTGGACACAAGCAGTTCCATTAACCTCTTAACACTTAATGCTTATAAAAAACTCAGCTTGTCTTAAACTGTCTTGAAGCCTATTTCTGCATGCCTAGTTGGCCTATTCAAGCATAACGTCCCACTGCTCAACTTGGTTATAC
Organism: Garcia nutans; assembly: GCA_947685225.1. Taxonomy (NCBI): domain Eukaryota; kingdom Viridiplantae; phylum Streptophyta; class Magnoliopsida; order Malpighiales; family Euphorbiaceae; genus Garcia; species Garcia nutans. Next base: position 42,066,385 of record CANTUV010000017.1, read on the forward strand.
TTGATGTCCAGCTAGGTGATGATTCAATTGTGAGAAACTGTCGAGTTTGCTTTATGGTGGTAGATATGAACTTTGCTTTTAACGCAATATTTGGGCACCCATTTCTAGTAGGGGTGGACGCCTACATTTCTATGAGAAGCCTGACCATGAAGGTCCTAACCTATCATAGAATGACAGTCTTGAGAGGAAATCAACATATAGCCTGGGATTCTAATTCTATCCTCCTAAAGGATACAAATATGTTATTACCAGTAGACTCCCTCAATATGCCTGATAATTCAGAATCTCGAGCTGAGCTAGCTGACATACTAAAGGATATACAAGTGGGGACAAACAGGATGTTGAAAATTGTAAACTCTAGTGGACCGGAGAAGGAAATTGCCTTGACTCAAGTATTGAAGCAACACCTGGATATCTTTGCCTGGGACTCCACCGATGTTAGAGATATCTCACTTGAATTTATGATTCACGAGCTCCATGTGGACCCTATTGCTACCCCGGTAAAATAAAAGAAAAAGAACCTGAGGTTAGAGAGGCAGTTGGCTACAGAATAGGAAGTCAAAAAACTTTTGAAGTCGAGACTTATCAAAGAAATTCTATTTTCAAACTGGCTAGCTAATGTGGTGTTAGTGAAAAAGCCCAACGAGAAGTGGAAGATGTGTGTAGATTTTACTACCTCAATAAGGCCTACCCTGAAGACCCCTACCTACTACCGAAGATTGACCACCTTATTGATTCAACGGCAGGCTATGAAGAGTATAGCTTCATTGACGCCTCATTTAGTTATCACCAAATTCCACTAAAAGCTAAGGATCAAAGCAAAACCTCTTTCATAACAGGAAAAAGGCACATACTGCTACAAGGTCATGCCATTTGGCTTGAAAAATTCCAGAGCCATGTACTAGAGGCTTGTTAATAAACTTTTTCAATACCAGATAGGCCGAACTATTGAAGGGTATGTGGAAGATATAATTATCAAGTCTAGGACCTCAGCCAAGCACCGTAAGGACCTTGTAGAGGTCTTTGAAATCCTCATACATGCAAATATGAAGTTTAATAAATAAAAATATACATTTGGAGTCAAGTCCAGAAAATTCTTAGGGTTCATGATATCAAAAGGGGAATATAAGCTAACCCTAAGAAAATAAAGGCTATGATGGAAATGGAACCACCCAAAAATATAAAGGAGATGTAAAAGCTAAATGGTAGAATTACAGACTTGGGAAGGTTTATCTCATGCTCAACTATAAGGTGTTTGCCATTTTACAAGCTCTTGAAGAATATTAAGCAGTTCCAATGGACAGAAGAGTGCCAATAGGCTTTTACCGAGTTGAAACAATTCTTAAGCTCACCTCCCCTCCTCAGTCAACCCATTCAGGGTAAGATACTCTATTTATACCTCTCAACCTCACCAGTAGCAATAGGCTCCGTATTAGTCAGAGAGGAAGATGGATAGAAATACCCCATTTATTGCACCAATCATGCGCTGAAAGGACCCGATCTCAGATACTCTCCTTTATAAAAACTAGCACTGGCCCTCAGAACTACTTCAAAAAGACTCTTGTCGTACTTTGATGCACACACCATTATAGTACGCACCAACTCATGTTTGAAGAAAATTCTTCGAAGGCCAAAAATCTCAGGGTGTCTTCAGAATGGGCAATAAGATTGGGAAGAGTTAATGTCAGGTATAAGCCTAGGTGAGCTATGAAAGCACAAATCTTAGCGGACTTCACCATAGAGTTATATAAGAAACCCTCTGAGACCACCCCTGAAGAAGCTTGGATTCTTAATATAGATGGAGCATCATACATTGAAGGAGCTGGTATTGGAGTAACTCTCAGAGGCTCGGGTAAAATATTCATAAGATATTCAACGAGGCTTAACTTTACAACCTCCAACAATGTAGCAGAATACGAAGCTATTTGTTTAGGGCTGAGACTAGCTCTAGAAGTCTGGCCATAACTCTTGTAGATTTTCTCATATTCCTAATTAGTAGTCAGCCGGCTAATTGAGAAGTACGAGGCCAGGGAACTGAACATGGTATGTTATAAGAGCATATAACCGAGCTCCTAATAACCTTAGAAAAAAATTGTTATTCTTGGTAGATTCATCAGATAGTTCGGGCAGAGAATGAACAGGTTAATAAGCTGGCTAAAGCCGCTATTGCAAGGGAGGGGGCTCCCGAGCATGGAGTTCTCACTGAGACCATTCAAAGTCCAAGTTATGAGACTTCGGTCATAATGATGGAAGAACTCATAGAAGGGTGGAGCCTTTCGATCTATAAGTTCCTTAATTTTAGTGAATTACCAAAAGATCTAGTATAAGCCAAAAAGATTGTCAGAAAATCCAGCTTATACTCCATTCATGATGGGATTTTATACAGGAGATCATTTTATCTAGATGTGTATCTAAAGAGGAGGGTAACTACTTGCTAGGAGAGATTGATGAAGGAATATGTAGAGCCCAGGTAATAGCTCGAAAACCATTATTACAAGGATATTTTTAGCCTTCTATGGATGAGATTTAAAGGACCTGGTTAAAAAGTATAAAAAATGCCAAAAGCATGCTAACTTGCAGCATCAGCAAGCCACAGGCCAAAGAACTATCAGAAGCCAAAAGCCTTTTGCTTAATGGGAAATGGACATCTTAGGTCCTTTTCCCCAGGCCATAGCTTAGAGGAAATTTTTGGTAGTTGCAGTGGATCATTTCACCAAATGAGTAGAAGTTGAGCCCCTTATTTCCATCACTCTAGCTGAATCATCAAAATTTTTTAACAAAGCATTCATCACAAGATTTAGTATTCCTCATATAGTCATCACGGATAATGGCAAGCAATTCAAATGTAGGCCATTTAGAGAATATTATGTTGAGCTTAAAATTAACCTTTGGTTTACAACTCCCAGTCTAATGATCAAACTGAGGTCATCAACCGAAAAATTCTGACAAGGTTGAAGAAGATACTTGATGATGCTAAAAGCTTATGGAAGAAAAATTGTATAATGTGTTGTGGGCTTACCGTACCTCTCCGTTAACAGCCATTGGAGCAACTTTCTTTACATTGTCTTATGACACTGAGACGATCATTCCTATAGAAATTAGACTCCCATAAGTCAGAATCCTCAATTTCAAAAGAGCAAGAGCCGAACTCTAGATATAACATTGAAATATTAGAGTTTAAGAGAGATTAGGCAAGCATTAGAGCTGAAGCTTACAGAGCTTGGGTAGCCACTTTTCATAATAGAAGAGTGCGACATAAGCAACTTTGCAAGGGAGACTTGATCTTGAGAAGGGCCATCTCTATTCACTAGTCAGAGGGACCTAGAAAGCTCAGAGCCAACTGGGAAAGACCATACAAGATAGCCAAAGTACTCAAAGGGGGTGCCTATAAGCTTCACGCAATAGGATGTAAGGAGAACTTGAGAACTTGGATCGCCAACAACTTAAGGAGGTACATTCAAAAACTCGCCCCTAAACAATGATTTCTTATTGTAAATTTTTGTATTCTTTTTCTTTCTTATACTTTTCACATACAAAATTTGTAAATGTATAAATACAAAGTAATAAAAAGATGGGCACTGCCAAAATGCCCACCTGACATTACTCTCTGATTCTTAGTAAAGATAGCACACATATATGAGCACACAAATACCGAACTACTCAATCTTCATTCATAAATCAAGCAATAAACTTGAATAAATATTAACACTCATCTACATAATAATTAACTCCAACACTTTAATCATACAAATATATCATACCACCCTCGTCGCTAACCAAACTATAAACACTCTAATCATGCATATCATAGCACCCTTGTTGTGCACCGAGCAATACACACTCTAATCATGCATATTATAGTGCTATCATCACGCACGAAACTATATGCACTCTAATCGTGCATATAATAACGCTCTTGCCCTGCACCGAACTATAAACATTATAATCATGCATATCACAACGCTCTCATCGCATAGTGGGCTACAACCAAATGACAAATTCTTATTATGTACTAGACTCATAACAGATTATTATGTATGGCCGAACCTTAAGCCTCATTCAAAAATTAAAATTATTCCTTAGTGAAAATATATGTAAATCAAAAAATCAAAAGAAATATTTTAATTCTTTTAGAATTTTAAAATACAAGTATCAAAGTGCTAGCCTACACCAAAAAAAATTTCTTTAACAAAAAAAATTTCTTCAACAAAAAAAAATCAAAAGAAATATTTTACATTACTTCAACAAAAAAAATTTCTAAGCTCCATACCAAGCTAATTAAGCTCTACACCAATCTAATTAAGCTCCCTATCGAGCTAAACAAACTCTTCATCGAGCAACGCAGACAAAAAAAAGCTCTACCGAGCTATAAAAAAACAAAATGTGTTGAAGGCTGGTGACCTCACCTTATACCTCATTACCTCTATCATGAGCTCTGCCTTCCTCTTCCTCCTCCTTTTCTAGGTTAAGCTCCTAGACTCAATCCTATTCAGCCTCTAGATATCACTTTTTTAGCTCCTCTGTAACTTGCTCTAGATATCTGAGATACCTTGAGTTATTTTGTCTCCCAATGCATCTTGGAGGATGATAAAAGCTTCCTGTTTGTCGACCATAAGCTTCTGAGTCTAGGTGAGGTTGACTGTTGCAATAGCAAGCTACTGCTCAGTGTCCTTCATGTGTTGTTTTACCTACACAGCTCACTTTTCAGCGAGCTCCAATTGTAGCTTAGCCTTAGTAGCCTCATTATTTGCTTAAGCTGCCCAAAGCTTGGCATCAGTAGTTCGAGTAGCTTGATACTTAACAACCTCAACTCGATCCTTCACCTCAGCTTATTTTTCCTTCAAAGTGATAATATCTTGCTTTGAGGCCTTGTAACTACTCATTATCCTATTGAGGCGGTCCTCAATGTGTTAACAGAGAAGTGCATACCGTTTTATAAACATAACATTAAACCAAACAAACTTTGCAATATACTTAAAACATTAAGATACCTATGTAGAGTCAGCTCGAAACTTCTCCAAAACAACATTTTTACTCATATAAAAGTATGCTTGGTTCTCGTGAGAAGCTTCCCTTAAGAGATCACTGAAGAATAGCCTGACATCAAGTGTAGCTATTGAGAAGTTATTACAACATCGAGCTCTGAACTCATGGCATAATTCTTCTTAGATGTTGAGTAGCTTCAGCATAGGCCCGTGACTCTCTGAGTTTTTACTTCCCATAGCATTTGTAGGCACATCAGACCCGCAAATAATGTCTTAGTGTTAGATCGAAGCTAGGTCCACCAGCTCAGTTGGCCTCACTGTAGTTAGGCCAGTTGGAATCTCCAAGACCTCGATAGAAACCTCGGTCTCCCTTTCTTTTCTTTTCCTCCACGAGGAAGTCTCATATGCTTTCTGACTGATGGAGCCACTAGCAGCTTTTCTCTTACTGGCTTTTTACTTAGGAGCCTTCTCATCCTTGGCTCTCCTCACTTTGCCTGTCAAGGTCAGTCCTTTACCCTTATCTTTATCCATTTCTTTACAAAAAAAAATATAAATAAAATTATTGTATGGCCTCGTCCTAGCACCAAGGTCCTGCCCCAAAGTGAGGGAGATGAAAATGCTCATTTGGGCTTAGTCTCACATGATATCGCCGTGTACGGTCTCCAGTAAGTTAGCTAAGCACATGTTTAGAATCATCTTTTATTTTGAAAAGAAGTCTCTCCTTTTATTTTGAAAAAGGGGTGGTGGCTTTTATTGTGAAAAACAAAGATTGGATAGTCACCACCTTAGTTTATTTTTATATGAGAAAAAATTAAGGAAAAAACTTATTTTAGTTTACTCTATTAAATTAAATTAATTTTCATCCAAAGAGAGCACTAGTCCGAAACCAATCACGATGGGTCCCAGGCTAAATTCTCTAAACCAATTTAATAAAAAATGAATTTTTTCTTTGATTGATTTTAATCTTTATGGGTGAAAATAGTTTTTTAATGCATGCAACAGAAATAAATATGAATCCTAGTTAATTATGCATGGGCTAATAATCACATGACATCGACAAATTGCAACACAAATGAATTGTTACATTGCCAAAAATATCATCAACAGGGGAGCTTTGACTCTAACCCTTATGGGTACTAGGTCAAGCACAAATCTTCAACTAAAATTATTAAAAGCATATAATATAATATACAAATGATATTCATTTTAAATTAAATCACAACTTAATGACAATATTAAAGAAAAATAATTTGGAATAAATTCAAAAGGACCAATTTGAAAATTTAGGTGAGGGTCACCACTGGGAGTAATATTCCGAGTGTGTCTACATATTCTATTTGAATGGAAATTAGAGTCATTAGTAGTTCTTGCCTTTGATTGCAAATGACTTAAATTAACCAATTTTTAGTTATTTTAAATTACTGAATTGATAAGAGTAAGGTGAGAAAATTCATACCTTGGGTAGCCACTTCCTTTGAATATGCCGTTCAAATAGCTCCGCTTGAGGAGCCTCAAAAAGGAAGATGATTTTAAGTTCAAAAATTATAAGAGGATCAAATTTAGTTTGATTAAATCAATCCAAGATAAAATTGTTATTTTTTTATGCCAGAATTAATTTCGGTAGAGTTTCAGTATCAAAATGTCTAGATCCTCATTATGAAGAAGAAAACTTCAATTTATAGTAAACAAATTGGAAAAAATCATACCAAAATGACCTACGGACTATCCGTGGGTCGAGTGAACAGTTACGCCTACAGCGGACGTCCGTGGATCTCGAGGACAGTCTGCACATGCCATAGACAGCCTGCACACACCGTGGCTTATTTTTGCCGCTTTGGGCCCTTTTGAACTCTAATTCATGCGATTCAAGTTTTGCTGGATTCATTATCATGTGAGATTTCATTTGGGGTTAAATTGAAGATTTTGACTCATGTCCAAAATTAAAGGTTTTTAGAGACCGTTCAGGTCGGAACGAATTCTGACTCGTGCAATTCCATTTTTGTTGGAATTGCACTTATATTCACCCTAATTTAAATGCAAAATTACTAAATTAGGGTTCACAGATGCTCGCCATCCTAGTTTCTTTTTCTAAAAAATGTAACCATAATGTCATGAAAACTATGATTTTGATGCAAGATACCATGTCATGTCATGTAATGAGATGATTGTTCACTCTAGAATATTTATGATGGTCCATTCTAAGGTTGTTTTAGAATGTGTATGTAAACCTATCCTAATGGGGTAAGGGAAGGCTCATTCTAGGTTATTACTTAAAATGTCTATATAGACCTACCATGATGGGATAAGGGAAGGACCATTCTAGGTTTTGACCTAAAATGTCTATGAAAACCTACCTTGAAGGGGGTAAGGGAAGACCCATTCTAGGTTTTGACCTAAAATATCTATGTAAACCTACTCTAAAGGGGTAAGTGAAGGTCCATTCTACGTTTGACCTAAAATGTCTATATAAACCTACCCTAAAGGGATAAGGAAATGCCCATTCTTGGTTTGACCTAAAATGTCTATATAAATCTACCCTAAAGGGGGGGGGGGGGTGTAAGGGAAGGGCCATTCTAGATTTTAACCTAAAATGTCAACGTACACCTACCCTAAGATGCTTAAACTACTAGTAGGTTTCTGGTCTTATGTTAATTGTTCTACGACGATGTCACCATCTTGGTTACTAAATCGAGGTTTGAGTTCTAGAGCACTTTACTTAGAATGTATTTTAAATTGGATTCTAAGGATTTTAACCTAGAATTATAACTTTTGTGGCTGTTGCCTAGGATAACTTTTGAAAGATGAATCTAATATGCTGACCTTGGTTGTACTCTAGGGTGCTGACCTAAAATGGGTTGAAAGTTGGATTCTAAGGCTGTTACTTAGAATGATTGTAAGCGAAAATCCTAAGTCTGGCTTAGGAATAAAAATTAAGGATTTTAGGTACCTAAACTTTTGACTTGTCTTAGAAGGCTTGGCTCAAGGTTGGCTTTTTTTTTTTTTTTTAAGAAGGCTTGGCCTCAAGCTAGGTTTGAATAACTTTTGGAGGGCTTGTCCTTGAATTGGATTAATTTGGAGGCTTGGCCTCGGTTTGATTTATTTTAGAGGGCTTAGAGGGCCTGGCCTCAAGCTTAACATGTTTTTAGGTTTGACCTTGGAGGACTTAGCCTCAGGTTCAGTTTTGCTTGGGAAGTCTTGGCCTTCGCTTGATTTTGGGATGAAGTTCATTAGGCTATAAAACTTTGGCCTAGAAGTTGTGGTCTATTTTAGAAAAATTCCATTTCCTTAGATGGGCTTCCATCAAACTTTTGGTTGGTGAATGCTTAGTTTTGAAGGCTTAAGCCATTATTTTAGGACATGAAGGATGGGATTTGGCTCCAATCTTTGGGTGAGGTGGTTAAGGCAAATATCTTATTTGGCTTAAACTTGTTGTTTTGGCTTAAATCGACCGGTTTGGTTTCCAAGGCTTTGGTCTTGGTTTGGTTTTGGTTTTAAGGCTTTAGTCTTAGTTTGATTTGGAATGTTGTGCCAAAATGAATCTTTGAGTTTTAAGTGAAGGTTTATTCATGCCCTAATAGATTCTTGGATTTGAATGAAGGCCTGTTTGGTTGGTCAAGAAAGGGCTTTTTGAGAGATTGACATTTTTGTGACCTTAGGCTTTCCAAGGGTAGCTCCAGTATGGTCTAGTGTGTTTGTCTTGGTCATGGGCTTTGCCCCTAAAGAATTTGGATAATGAGGTAGGAATACCACTTGGGCTGTCCAACCATGGCTCACATATTGGTTTTGGTTCTTATGTATGAGGATGGCTTAGATGATATATAGTAAGGTAGAGTGGCTGCTTAAGCTTTTGCAAGTATGGTTCAAGGCTAATGATTCATCAAATTGGTTTGTGCTTGTATATGAAGCTAGCTTCTCCTTAATGATATCTATTTTTAATGAATGGTTGCTAGAGCAATGAGCTCATAACCAACCTTTGGTGAACTATTATGTCTAGCCCTTTGCATAGGAAAATGAGGCTGATGTGCTCAGGCATCTTTTATTGAATGCCTCTTTTATTGGAGGGTAATTATATGATCTTAGCCATTCATGAGATGAGCTTCGGAGACTATAGTTCAAGTGGAAATGATTGGTGATTGCATTCGGTGATGAGGTAAAGGTGTAAAACTTATGTAGTTGTATGTATTTGGTTTAAGGTTCGATAAGAAGGCACAACTATTGAACGTTAGTGATTGGATTAGAAGAAGACATTAGGGAGGAAGTTGCACCTGCACCTAAGATTTAAATAACAATTTTGGAGTATGCTCCTGAGAGATATGACTTTGAGATTTGACTTTTTCATTGGAGGCTTAACTTTGGCAAACCTTAATTTAAGTAAAAAAAAATTTTAGTTATAATTTTTGTCCAAGTCATCCTTGCGGATTTTCAACTCGATGAGCTTGCTCTAGTTTTTGCCTAAGCCGTCCTTTCGGGTTTTTAGCTTAGCGAGCTTTTTCTCTCCTTTGTTTTTACATGACCTTGGCATGAAAAGATTTGGCATTACTTGGACCAACTTGGACTGGGTTGGAACAAATAGGACCTAGCCCAATGGGGGCTTCCAATGTATCAATTGCATTTGTAAGAGAATCAAGTCTGCGAAGTTCTTATTTTGACCCTATCTAAGTCTACAAAGATAGGAACTCTATAGGCAATATACTTGCTTTAAAGGATCTTGAATGACCTCTCCTGTTCAAGTGTTAGGCTGATTTTTGTCTATAGCCTTTAATGCATCACTTTCTCATATTTTTGTCTGGATTGGTGGGATGGTTACTATCCATGGAACAAGATGTTGCTCTTATGTTAAGGTTTTACAACTTTGTGATGTGGAGTTTGTGTACTTAAGCTGATTTGAAACCATTTTCTACTAGGCCAACTTGATAGCTTTGTGGATGTTTTTGAACGTCTTACTGGATCTTTGAAGTGAATTTTTCTTTCTTCTCTTTTTTTATAGGATCCAATGTGGGACTTCTATTTGATAGGCTTCATGATATTGATCTTGTAAGACCAGGCTTAATGGCATCCCTAAGTCTCTAAATTCCCTTTAGTGTTACTTTTTCTTAAAATGCTTGCCCATCTTGGGGTTTCCATTGTTGTTGTGTCATACTCCATAAGTTTTTGATGGTTGGAGTTATTTTCTTTACCTTGGAAATGATCTAAGGAAGAGAAAAGGTTGATGATTTCTTGGAAATTCTTTTGGCTAACTTCCTTATTAGTTACTGTATTAGTTGGACCTAACTTATTTGAGGATTGACATTAAGACTTCAGATAATTGAGTAGGATTTCTCTGAAATTGGATTGTTGGATGTTCAAGGTAGTGGTAGCTTCAACATGTTTTGTTAGCTTCTTGATGAGCTCAACAACACAAGCTTGTTATGCAATAAACACTGATTGACAATTCTCTCGTTGTTCTTTAATGAGACTAATGGAATAAGCTTGATGGCCGCAAGGATTTTTCTAAAAATTCTCCCCTTACTTCTTGAGGAGATTGATAAAGTAATCTTGTTTAGGCATTAAGAGCCATTTGAAAGTTGTCTTCTTGTTTCTTGAGAAAAGCTTCCAAGTAAAGGGGTATCTTAGTGTTGTCTTCTTGTTGGGCCATGGATACCTTATATAAAAATGCTAGGTCAACAAAGGTTTTGAGAAAGGTTGAATTCCTCAACAAGGAAAAATGGTGTTGAATGAGTTGCACAGATAGGCCCAATTGGTAAGACATTGGTGATGGGTGGCTCATGGTTAATGGCCCATATGAAGGCTAGGGTAATTAATACTTTTAATTTAGGTATGGTAAAATCGCTAGTCAATGAGTCATGGTTTATGTGTTAAGATGGTTAGGCACGTGGGAAACAGTTCATATGTTGTTGTTATGAAGTCTAGCTTTTAAGGCTAAAGGGGATGAATTTTATTGATGACTAAATGTTTGGACGTATAGGGCTTGGTTCATGTGGTAAAGCAGTTATATGGATAGACTATGATCCATGGCTTGAATGACTTTTGTGGGTGCGGTTCATATGATCAAATGGTTTGGTGCATATGTATGATGCACATATTGTGGCTATGAAGTCTAGCATTTGAGGCCAAATAGTTAGGAGCATAAATTTTGGGCTTGGTCAATATGGCCAAGTGGTTATACAGATGGGCTATGGTCCATGGCTTGAAATGGTTCACATGGGTATGGTTCATATGGTGAGTGATTAGGGATATTGGTCTAAGCCTTGGGGTGGTTCACATGGATATGGTTCATCTGGTCAGCTGGTGTGAACCTCGGTTTTCCGCCCGAAAAGGATCCGGGCGAAAGTTCACTCGTTGTCGGGAGTCGTCACTCAGTTTATTTTGTTCGAAGGGAAAAACTAAGAAAACCCTTGTTTGACTCCAATAATGCATCCAATGTAAAGGCTTCTAGTCCGCGAACCCAAGGAGGATTCGGGGACTATGTCATGCATTTGATTAACTTGCAAAAATGGAACAAATTTAAAGACAAAGATTGTTGGTAGTTTGTGGACTTGCTATTTGGGGTGAATCCCAAACATGCCTACATACTCCCGTTTGAATAGGAGATCAAAGCCCATGTAGTTCGGAAAAGCCTATTTTAAAGGCGATAAAAATTTATGCTTCATGCATGTGTGTGTGTATGCTTCTTGCATTTGTCGGGCTTTTTGCCAAATTGGTGAGATTTAGCAGTTAGTGCTAAATGTTGAAATTTAGATACTTTGTACCAAAAGAGTGCAATATGGCTTCATGCCAAAAGATTGATTGATTGCGAAATTTAGGTACTTCGTACCAAAGCGAGACAATTTAGGCTTCGTGCCAAAGATTCATTTTAATAATGCCGTTTAGGTACTTAGTACCAGAGAGGTGCAATTGAGGCTCCGTGCCAAAAGTTGACTTTAATTGTGAAATTTAGGTACTTTGTACCAAAGAAGATTCAATTTAGGCTTCGTGCCAAAGAGGCTGATTGATTAGTTCATTAGGCCCTCGGACCTAAAAGGATTAGGTCTTTGACCGAGAAGAAATTGAGAAGAAGATCAGAATGCTTATGATATGCTCGAATTGACTGAATATGAATTATGATATTACCTTGATTAGAATTTTTCCACTTCTAAGTTCCAGATCTTGTTTCTTGCACTTTTGAGTATGATTCTTGCTTTCTACAACACAATATTAGAAATCCTTAAGCGTAAAAATTTCGTCAGCATATGGGCGTAGAAAGTCCAAAAGTCCCTTCTTTTGAAAATCTAAAGCCTATTTATAGGCAAAATCGGGCTAGCCGGCGGCCGGGCCGCCAGCCACAGCGGACGAACCGCGATGAACAGCAGACGAGCCGCGGCGAACAGCGGCCGGGCCTCCGGAAACACGGCGGCCGGGCCGCCGGAAACACTGCGGCCGGGCCGCCGGCCCCGGCGGTTGGGCCGCCGTCCTGGCCCACCGCGACTTGCGCTACTTCTTCTAAAACAGACTTTTCGGGAGCTACGGGCCTCCAAAAATTATTCCGAGACCATACCCGTGATCCTTGCGTCGCACCGTACATTTCAAGTACCATATTGATATATTTCCGGTGAACTTTACCGGGGACGTCCGGTCCGGCCCGGTTTTCAGTAGTTTGAGAAAATTGGCCTTCCGAGCCTCAAAATTCTAGTGTTCACAATTGCCCCCCATTGGGGTCCATAAAAATGATTTATGGAACTCAGTGGTCTTCTGAAGAGCGAATTTTGAGCGAGGTGCAAAAAGACCCGCGTTTTCACTTTTTCCTATAAATAGGCTCATTTCATTCAAATTTCATTTGCTTTCATTCATTCTTCTCTTTCACCTTTTCAAATTTTCTTTCGACGATGGATTTCACCGGCTTAGAAGACCTCGAAATTTCACTCCTTCCCTACGATCTTTTACATGAGGAGGAGAAGCACAGTTCTCGGACCGGCTGCTATGAGGTGAGTACTCTCCCGTTTGTCCATCTAGTATGCATGCTTAGGAATTTTATTTATTTCCAGTAAGGAACTTAGAAATAAATTTTAGGTACTTTTCCTTTACATGTACTAGTAATGAAATAGGATCTGTACCAGGCTCCATTATGTTCTGTCATCAGCAATTATTTCTAGTAAAGAACTTAGAAATAATCCTTTAGGAATCACATTCGGTTGGGGAAAGAACTTGAATTTTTCTGAAGTTGCCCCCAAATTTTCTGATGATTTTTTTTTAGAACTCTACGATCAAGATATCTATAGCTGAGCGTCCCATGACCACTATTCCGACTTACATCTTTGATGCCGGGCATCCGGTGGGGGACCTTATCAGACCTTCTTTCCTTCACCATTTGAGGGCTATAGATGTGGGCAGAGATATCCACCGGGACTTGATCTGTGCTTTAGCCGAGCGCTGGTGGCCTACTACTGACACTTTTCATTTTTCTTGGGGGGAGATGACGATGACGCCTACTGACTTTTCCATCATTTCTGGAATTCCCTTTGGCGTTGAGATGGTGGAGTCCTATGATGACTGGCGGCAGGACATTTCTTCAGCCGACATGATTACCTTGATCGGGGTTGACTATCCTCGATACCAGGCGCCTCGCTGCATTCAGCGGAGGTGGCTTTTGGAGCAAGCGCCAGGTATCTACACTAGTTACGAGACAGGCCACCTTACTGCTGACCAGACGGCTAGGTTTACCTTGCTTCTCCTGTTTGCTAGCTCTTTCTTAGCAAACAGGAAAGATGCAGTGAGTCTCAATGTGCTGAAGAGCCTACTTGACCTGTCTCGACTTCATACATACGATTGGGCTAGCATGATGCTGTGTAGGTTGTATGACGACATGTCAGGCCTCTGCTATACGCGTATTGCTCCGTGTGGCTTGTATTACTTCTGGGAGGTAATGTAAAGAACATTTCCCCTATCTTTATATATGTTGACATACACCAACTCTGATATCTTTTTTTTTTTTAGACTTGGGCTTATGAGTACTTTCCTGGCATCGCCCCTCTTCTTCGTGAGATACCTGCCCCCGCCGACCCTCTTTCCCCCATTGCTTGGAGGTGGTATAGAGAGAGGGTAGAAGTACCAAAGAGGAAACTTCCCATCAGAGGGCTGAGATCATTCTTCGACAACTGCCTGATGGACTCAGTAAATGCTTTATCGTCATCTTTTTTATTATATTAGAGAAAATGATTCACTAATATAACAAATTTTTACAGGTTGCATCTGCAGTGATGTCTCACCGACTGGCAGAGTGGATCGCTCAAGATTACAGCTTTCGGCGATCAGAGTTTCTGACTCGCCGTCGATTCATACTTCCCCATCCAGAGTTTCGACGGTATTATCTCGCTGAGAGGGTGACTTTTCAGATTGCCGATTTCCGTGCAGTTCCCATAGATCCCCCTGATGATATGCTATCTTCGACACTTCTGCCTGTTACTGTGTCCCAGTATGAGGGCGACCCTTTCGAGTCGGCTTATGCCCCGGATGAGGATTATGACTTCTACTGCCTTCATAGACTGATGCCATGCATCGGGACACGATTTGACTCTGTACCTCCTCATTGGTCTTCCCACTCTTCGGCCCCCACTTCTGGCACTCCGAGAGACCATCTCTCTCCCGACCGTCAAGCTGACAGACCCTCTTCCTCTAGGACTGAGACTTCCGCTTTCGGGGCTGGAGCATCACACACTGGAGGAAGCGACAGCTCATCCCATTTGAGGCCTCTCGCATCCGTCCTTACAGCTACAGGCCAGTTTGACCCTATTTTAGCAGACTTGAGGTTGCCTTATGCTGCTCGCTATCATGCACCTGGTGGTTGGGTGACCCGACCAATTAGAGCAGAGGGTGCATTTGTAACACCCCGATACCCTATATAAGTACTATACATATACCTAGTATACATACAGTAAATATATAAAGTATAAAGATGCCACTTGATGTTACCTTTTAAAAACCTGCAACCGAGTTCAAACCATATTACGTTAATTTAAATATCATTTACAAAATCGTTGTCTTAATTAAAACTCCATTTATACATATAAATATTCTCTCATCAGAGGTACATCATAATTAAAAATTAAACATGTATGCATTACCCTCTAGTTGGTCTCGACAAACTTCTACTCTTCTCGTGGCATAACAAAAGACTTCATAACTTCCACCAAGATACCTGCGCGATTACACATCCACGTTAAGCTCGAGAGCTTAGTAGTACAAATATAACATATAAACATACATTATAAAAATACTAACATATAATGATATAATAATTTGATGTACCATTAGTTTCTTATCATGTTTTCCTTTTTAAATTGCATCTTTCATATATCTTAACAAATTTCATATACTATATACATATCATTTTCACCGACCCCAATTCATCACTGATAATCACCATCAACATAGTAATACCCATATTACATATCATATCATTATCACCAATCACATATCCAACGTTAAGTCTCACAATCAATATTTCAATGTACATATTACATATCATTTCATGTCATTATTTTATTCACAATTCACAAATCATGAATCACATTTCCAATCAATTCAACCATAGATCTCATTACTCGTTTATTACAACATTTATATATCATATTGATAACAACGACAGACTCGGGCCCAAACGATACTAATATGCCATTCAATTTTCAGAGTAATGCTTTGGTTCAATCATCACATTTATCATTATCATAGACCCAACTAGGCTTCAAGGATTAGATTCAACCAAGCTTCAAGGGGAGCAAAGCATGCTAAGCTTCAACCCAACTTGGCTTCAAGAACCAACCCAACCTAGCTTCAAGGGTGGTAACATCTCAATTAGGCTTCAAGGATTTAATCCAACCTAACTTCAAGAGATTGTTACACTTATTAGGCATGCCACCAACAACAAACTCTGAAAATGGAATAACACATTAGCCACACAATTCATTTATTATCTCATTATCCATTTCATTCACAATTGAATCATCATTTAGGCAAACATGCCTCATTTATTACAATTGAATCATCATAGCCAATCACAATGGCTTCACATCACATTTGAAGCATCATAGCCAATCACAATGGCTTCACCACTCATTTAATTCATCATAGCCAATCACAATGGCTTCATAATCCATTTGAATCCTCATTATAATATGCAACATCAATTACATTAACTAAACAACATACCATTATTCAAATCATATCATTCACATCATTGTAACTCAAAACATTAGTTCTACATCTCTTTATGTCTCAATTAACATTATACACTTCATTATTTGAGCATACATAATCAATTTCATTTCACATGTATCTTAAATTCATCATCATATAAACAACATGTTCCTTTATAACATTTCAATCTTTATTATCAACCATGATAATATCACATTTCATCCTTTCTCAAAACACATTGACACCATTCATTATTAAAGCATTTATCATAATAAATTGTATTGCACATACCTCTTTGGATGATCCTCATTTCTTCCACACTATACAAGTCATAATATTAGTCACATTGTTCATATAACATACTATCATTCACATGATTCACAATGCATAACATAACATTGTTCATACATAATCATATGCATCAACAAATGTATATTCATTCTCCACAAAACAAGAGGAGCAAAAGAACATCACAGTAGCCAACACACCCAAGGGACACGGCCAAGCTTGTGGCCGTGTCTCTCAACACCAATTCAAGCAGAGGCAGACACGGGCAAGGGACACGGCCGTGTCTCTCAACCAACCTCAGGCAGTAGCAAACACGGGCAAGGGACACGGCCAAGCTTGTGGCCGTGTCTCCCCAAAATCCATCCAACACGGCCAAACTTTCCTCCACTTGGCCGTGTCTCTCAAAAACATTAATTCTTGGCCGTGTTCCTTTCATATTTTGGCCGTGTCTCACAAGAACAAAATCCCTAAAATAACCAAAACTCTTTCAATTGCATTCAAACACATTATACACAACATAATCTCATCCAAATGGACATAATCAATATTATTAACACTTATTCATTACAATATTCATATTAACACTATAACAATCATACATTCAATCACTTACCACATCAAACCCTAGAACCAACATCAATCTTCTTCTTTCAAAAACAACCTCCACTTAATTTACCATTTTCAAACAAAACCCTACCAATTTAACCTTTTTAACTCACAATCAATTTCACTACTTATAAACACATCTCAAACACTCTAAATCATGATATCAACCAATCACAACTCATCTCAAACATCACTTCAAAAATTAACAAGGGGAAACAAGAGAGTACTTACCTAATTGATGAAATTCCACAAATCTTCAACCAAAACCTTTGATTCTTCCTTCAATTTGCTTCTAGCATCAAGAACACCCCTCTTGCCCTCTCCTCTATTAGATGGCCGGCACACAAAGGATGAAGAAAATAAAATTAATCACAAGTCAACTACTTCTTCTTCTTTAAATCTCCACCATGCAATCCAACAAGGAAAAATTACTTAATTACCCTTTATTCATTTAACTTAACCTTTGTCTCTTATATGCCCCTTTAGGTAAATTCACAAATCACAATTAAAATATCTTTTAGCATTGACCATCCCTTTGACTAATGTATATGTTATATATATTACAATATACACAACATATAGATTCTCTTAACACACTCATTTCCTTTGCAAATACATATATACATTTAATTCAAATCAAAACAACAATTGTATCCAACTTCTAGGGCACACATTGGGATATTACAGCATTATATCGGAGCTTTACTCATGTCACTCAGGTATATCCTCATAGAACTTTTCATGAAAAGGATTCATAAAATTCTCTTGAGATTGATTGTAATTTTGTCTCTTTTACAGGTACCAGAGGGTGTGATCACGGAAATGGCGGCCCTGATTACTGCTTTTTCGGATGAACTGTCTGGTGCTTTGACTGAGGCTGCTTATGAGAGGCAGAGCAGGCCGCCAAGACGAAGAGGCCGGCACTGATTTTTTCATGCTTGTCTTGAACTATGCTTGCTGTATTTGAACTATTTCCCTTCTGTATTCTGTACCTTTCATGTTTTTCTTTCAGCTGTTATCTGAACTTATCTGTAAACCTGCACTTATTTGTTAGTATTAACAACACATATGTATGCATGATGCTTTTTCTTTTTAGAAATCTCTTTTAAAAATAAATCCCTGACACAATCTCAAAAAATAGCACATAACAGGGCCAAAACAGGGCCAAAACATGAGAATTTTATAAAACATCAAAGAAAAGAAGAAACAGGACGGTTGGACGGTCGGCGGCGGCCGAAACGCCGGAAACGGCGGCCGAGCCGCCGTGCTATCGGCGGCTGATCCGCCATGTATGGCGGCCGAGCCGCCACTCTCGGCGGCCGAGCCGCCGTTTTCTGCGGTCGATCCGCTGCTCTCGGCGGCCGAGCCGCTGCCCGGGCCAGACCAGTATAAAGCTCAAGGTTGCTTTACATCTGCGGGCCAGAAAGCAATCCTCTTACTGAAAGATCTTATATATTTTTTTTTCAAATAACAATGAATCCCCTCTTTAATCACGTGATGCATAATTGGACCAAAAGTCTTCACAATGTTGAAAGGATCAACATGGGGAGGTACGGGCTGAAAGCTGTCGCCACCCTCAGAGGTGTGGCTGTAGACTGGGATTTCTTGCATTCCTGCATCAGGTTCTGGGATCCCCAAGCCCATGTTTTCAGATTTAGGGCTCGGATGGAGGAAATGTGTCCTCTTTTTGAGGAGTTCTGCTCGATCATTGGGTGTGATCCAAATGCCCCTCTTGTGAGGCATGAGGTCCAAATCGGTTATGTGGGATCCTTTCAGAGACTTTTTAGCTTCACAAAACCCCAAGCCCAAGCTATGATTGTAGATGGGGATAAGGCGATGCTGCTTCCCCTAATTGATGAATTCTTGACCGCCGATTTTGAAGACGATGTTCAATTGAGGCATAGAATGCGAGCCTTCGTCTTTTGCCTGCTAGCTGGGTTCCTCTTCAATCGTGATCCCGGCTTTGGAGATTTGAAGCTTTGCCCAATGGTTAGGCAAATGGAAGAGCTCAACTGTATCGGGGGCATGATCCTGGCTGAGACTATTCAGAGCCTCGACAGATGTGCACTTGGATTTGAACGTTGGACCGTCACCCCGATCATCCTTCAGGTAGTTTATACCTTTTGTTTCTTTTTTGCTTATTTTATCATCTCTCTTTTCTTTTGTAAAATAGAAAAGATCTATTTCTTCAGGTTTGGCTGAGAGATCATCTTCGAGTGGTTGCAGCCCCCCAGACTTTGACCTACAACCCTTCGCAGTACCGTACCAGGAAAATTCAGATTTCTTTTCCCTCTATGGCCGAATGGACTGTTTGGCTGTTTGAGCTTGGATCGGAAGAATTATTATGGTTCGTCCCTTGGTACAGGATTCCTCAATTCTTGGAGGCAAATGCCATGCACAACCATGTCTACCTGCTTGGGTTCACTCACAGTACCTGGTACAGTGCTTCCCGCGTTCTCAGGCAGATGGGTATTGACCAGAGAGTTCCCCTTCCTGTCGGGCTTACCATTGCTTCTCCTATTACCCCCGGGGTTACTCGGGCTGTTCTACAGACTTGGGTCAGAGACCATCGGATGATCAGGCCTGGTGCAGAGCCTTCCCTCGTTCAGCCCACTCCAGAGTACAGGACCTGGTTTATAGCTGAGGTTTGGCCCGTTGAGAAACCGAGGAGGTGCGCATTGCTGCAGGAGTTGGAGGGAGAGGGGGTGTAGGATTTGGATCCCAGGGTGACTCCATTGTCTTTTATGTTTTTTTTTGGTTGTTTTTTACCTTTTTGGTTTTTTTTTTTGAATGTATAGGACTTGTAGTCTGACTCTTTTGATGAACCGACTGACTCTTTTTTGTAATGACCGACTCTTTTTGTAATAGATGATTCTCTTTTGTAATGAATGATTCTTAATGAATGACCCTTTTGTTTGCTTTCCAAGCATCATCTACTTTATTTATTTGCTCTTATTTTTGCCTAAGCCGTCCTTTCGGATTTTCAACTTAGCGAGCTCTTACCCATTCTTGCCTAAGCCGCCCTTTACGGGTTTTTGACTTAGCGGGCCCCACTATTGCCTAAGCCGCCCTTTGTGGGTTTTCGACTTAGCGGGATTTTTTTGTTGTCTGTTGTTTGTTTTTTTTTGTTTGTTTTTTTTTGTTTGTTTGTTTTTTTTTTTTGCTGGCAAAAGAAAAATGAACCAATGATTTTTATTATAATTTAGACCGTGCTCAAGGAGAGCTGCCTACATATCTCGAATTAGTTTGCGAGAATCAGGTCTAATGTAGTTCATTACAATTCATGATCATGCATAATATTTCTTTAGTTGATCCAGATTGCATGGGTTTGTGAACTCCAGACCATCCAAATCAGACAAGATGACGGCTCCGCCGGAAAGTATTTTCTTCAAAATGTAGGGTCCCGCCCAATGAGGACGAAACTTCCCACGAGGATCTGTAACAGGTGTTCTGATCTCTTTCAGGACCAAACAACCTTCTTCCAACTTTCGATCTTTGACCTTTTTGTTGAAATGTCTGGCCATTCGCCTTTGATACCCTTGAATCTGATGTAGAGCTTGAAGTCTTTTTTCATCCAAACTCAACAACTGATGATGATAATTGCTGATCCATTCAGCTTCATTTATCTGACTTTCTTGAATTATCCTCGCCGATTGAACTTCCAGTTCAATGGGGAGTACTGCTTCCATTCCGTATACCAGTGAATACGGGGTTGCCCCAGTAGGAGTTCTAACTGATGTTCTGTATCCCCACAAAGCCAGTGGTAACTTCTCATGCCAACGCCTATGTTCCTTGATCATTTTTTGCATGATCACCTTTATAGACTTGTTCGCTGCTTCTACAGCTCCATTTGTTTGAGGTCTATAAGGAGAGGACTTATGGTGCTGGATTTTCTTATCTTGCAAGAGTTTAGCAAATTCTGCTTGGAAATGAGTTCCATTATCTGTGATAATCTCGAATGGTGTTCCGTACCGACAAAGGATGTTGGTTCGGACAAACTGTGCTGCCTTTTTGGCGTCTAATTCTGCATAGGAAGCTGCTTCAACCCACTTTGTGAAGTAATCCACTGCTACCAAGATAAACTGATGTCCATTTGATGCTTTTGGATGTATTTTACCAATTATATCAATTCCCCAAGTAGCGAAGGGCCATGGAGAAGTGATTGGATTCAGGGCAACAGGAGGTTGCTTCTGTAGCTTAGCAAATATCTGACATTGATGACATCCTTGCACAAATGCCACACAGTCTGCATTCATGGTGGACCAGTAATATCCTAGATTGGCAATTTTTCGAGCCAAGGCGATCCCATACATGTGTGGTCCTGATTTGCCACCATGTACCATTTCCATTATTTGCTTGGCCTCCGCTTCATTCACACACCTTAGGTGGATTCCATTCCAACTCCTCTTGTAGAGGATATCTCCATTGAGAATGTAACCTGTGGCAAGCTGCCTTATTGCCCTCTGATCAACCTTTGATGATCCCTCCGAATAATTTCCATCCTTGAGATAGGTCTTGATATCCCAAAACCATGGTTTACCATCGGCCAAGTGCATTACATGGGCGGGTTGCTTTTGAAGCTGAACTTTCAATGGACGAATGACTTTCCCCTCCCTGATATTGATCATGGAAGCTAAAGTAGCCAAGGCATCAGCAAACTGATTCTTTGCCCTTGGGAGATATTCGAAGGACAGATCATTGAACTGTTGTGCCAAGTGATCAAGGCGTTGTAGGTAAGGAACCAAACGCTCTTCTTTTATCTTCCATTTCCTTAAGGCTTGTGATACTATTAAAATAGAATCACCATAGACCACTAGGTCCTTAATCCCCAATTCCAGGGCGGCTTCAAGCCCATTAATGCAAGCTTCATATTCTGCTTCGTTGTTTGTGCAGCTAAAGTCAAGCTTAACTGCGAATGAAATGTATTCTCCACAAGGAGTTTTGAACACAATTCCAATTCCGTTTCCATGATAATTGGATGCTCCATCAAAATACATCTCCCAAACAATTCTTTCCACACTCAAGAGGTCTTCGTCGGGGAAACCCATTTCTCGCATCTCATCTTTTATAGGTAATTCTGCTAATTGGTCAGCTATTGCCCCGCCTTTCACAGCTTTCCTTTGAACAAATTTCAAGTCAAAGGCTGCCAATGTTGACACCCACTTAGCCATTTTGCTGTCCAGAACAGGCCTCTCCATAAGGAATTTCAAGGGACTCTGTTCTGCAATGACATAAGTAGTGTAAGAAGACAAGTAGTGTTGTAACTTCGTACAAGCCCAATATAAGGCTAAACACAACTTCTCAATCTTGTTATACTTTAACTCATAGTCCAGCATCCTTTTGCTGAGGTAGTAAATTGCATTTTCCACCTTTGTATCTTCAGCCTCTTGAGCTAGCATTGCCCCCATGGCTTCATCTGTTACAGACAAATACAAGAGCAGAGGTTTTCCCATTCTGGGAGGTTGTAGAATTGGCGGACTTAACAAGTATTCTTTGATCTTGTCGAAGGCCTTCTGACAGTCTTCATTCCATTTTTGTGAAGCACCTTTTCTCAGTAGCTTAAAGATTGGACCACAAGTCTCAGCCAACTGTGATATGAATCGACTGATATACTGTAATCTACCTAGCAGGCCTCGAATCTCTTTTTCTGTTCTTGGCGGAGGCATTTTCAGAATAGCCTTTGACTTTGCTGGATCAACTTCTATTCCTTTCTTGCTGACCAGATATCCCAAAAATAAGCCCGATGTTGCACCAAAGAGGCACTTTGCAGGATTAAGTTTTAAATTGTACTTGCGAAGTCTAAGGAAGAACTTCTCAAGTGCTTCAATGTGTTCTTCTGGAGATTTCGACTTAACAATCATATCATCGACATACACCTCTACTTCTTTGTGAATCATGTCATGAAAGACTGTTGTCGCCATCCTTTGATAGGTAGCCCCTGCATTTATTAATCCAAAAGGCATAACCCTGTAGCAGAAAGTGCCCCATTTTGTGATGAAAGCTGTCTTTTCTTTGTCTGGTGGGTGCACCAGGATCTGATTGTACCCAACCGCGAGGTCAGTCATGGAAACCATCACATGCCCAGCCATCCTGTCTATCAGCAAATCGATGTGTGGTAGTGGAAAATCGTCCTTGGGACAAGCCTTATTCAGATCTCTGTAGTCAACACACATCCTGACCTTTCCATCTTTCTTCGGGACTGGCACGATGTTTGCTAACCAGGAAGGGTAGGCAATTGGCTCTATGAACTTATTGTCCAGTTGTTTGGCAACTTCCTCTTTAATTTTCAAAGACCATTCTGGCTTCATTCTTCTCAGTTTCTGCTTAACCGGCTTCGCATCGGGGTATAGCGGAATCTTGTGAACTGCTATGGCTGGGTCTATTCCCGTGACATCACTTGCCTTCCACATGAAGCAGTCGACATACTTCCTGATGCAATCAACAACCTGTTCTTTATTCACACAATCATATGCAATGTATGTATGTTCATTTTCTTTGCCAATTATTATCTTTTCATTTTTTTCTTTTATTTCATTTATTTCATTTTTGCTAGATAATACTTGGAAAGCAAAAGACATAGGGTAACCAAGAATCGGAACAGTTTCATTGATAATTGCGGAGTCATTCTCCAAGATTACATTGGACTTGACATTAGGGCTTTCTAAATCTAAAATTATAGAAGACTCAGAATTAGACTTTGACTTGGTGTTTGACTCAGAACAAGACTCGGTACAAGACTCAAGTTCAGGGTGTGACACAGGACTAGGTTTGACCTCAGCAACTTGTCCCTCCTCGGCGTACCAATTTCTCAGCGGTCCATCTGTAGTCTTGATCAGCTTTGTGAAATCCCTATTGTCTTCAAAATTGGTTATCATAGCAACCTCATCAAAGAGACTAGGCCGCATGAAATCTTCTATTTGGGGGTCAGTTTCAGGTTCTGGCTCTTCTTCTTTCATGGCCACAACATCAGCAAACATTTCAAAACCCGGTAGCTTCTTTCCGGTCATAGGAGAATAGAATGGTTCCTGAAAACCACGGTGATGAACTGCCTTTCCAGATTTGCAAAAGTGACCATTCAGAGTTCTAAAGTAGGGGCGCATTTTGAGGCTTCTTGCCCCCCAATTTCCCTTTTTCTTCCTTCCACGCTCAAGCTCTTCTATTTCCTCGTCTGTAGGTTTGTACCCCAAGCCAAAAGTTCCCTTATTCTCAGGCTCTTCCCATGGCCGGACTACGGGTGTTTTCCTCCCAGACTTGATCATTTCCATTCCGGGCAATAGACCTACCCTCAGCATCATTCCCACTAGGCAGTTGATTTGGACTTCCCCAAAGTCATATGAGACAAACGGCCCTTTGAGTTTTTCACCTTCTATGCATTGAACTGTGTCGTAATGAAACCCAGTCAAGGTCATGGCGGTTTCACCAGGAACAACCTCAAGGAGAGACTGATCCATGGTTTTCCTGTTGATTTCGCAGGTGTCCCCTTTGATAGTGATGATTTTTCCTTCAAAAGGGAATTTAAGTTTTTGGTGTAGTGAAGAAGGTACAGCATTAATTTGATGAATCCACGGCCTTCCAAGGAGGAGATTAAAGCTCGCGGGTACATCAATGACCTGGAATGGTACTCCCATTTTCACCGGCCCGATAGCAATTTCTAGAGTGGCAACACCCAAAATTTCTCTTCGAGTGTTATCATATGCTCTCACAATCTGATCAGAAGGTGTAAGATCTGTAGCCTCCAACCCCAGACAGCTTGCTACTTTCAAGGGACACACATTTAAGGCTGACCCATTATCAATGAGAACCATGGGCACAGTCTTTCCCCCAGTCTGTATGGTGATGTATAGAGCGTCGTTGTGTTTACTGCCACCTTCTGGTAGGTCTGTATCAGAAAATCGGATGCTCAATGCCTTGGTTGATTGGGTCAAAGTGGCCACCAAAGTTTCTGGACTTGTATCCACTGGTGTATCAAGTTGACTCAAAGCTTCGCTGAGAGCTTGGCGGTGTGGGAATGAGGAAGCAAGGAGTTCCCAAATTGACACCTTAGCTTGAGTTTGTTTAAGCTGAGTGAGGACAGGGTCTTATGGGGGTGATTTGAGGTTGTAGGGGTTTTTCCCAAGTCAAGTGGCTGATATTGTCTTCCACTTCTTGTCAGAGCACTGACCTCTTCAGCGAGGTCGTTCAAATCTAACACACACACTTCATTCATTTCCAAAAGAAGTTTGAAAGGATCAAACAGCTCTTCTTCCACAGTAATGGCGTGGATGGAATGATTGGGCAAAGGGTTAGTGTTAATATTTGGTTGCCTCCTGAGGGGGATGATGTCACCACTATCCACCAGATCCTGGATGCGGTTTTTGAGTGTCCAGCAAGCATCTGTTTTATGCCCATTCCCTTGATGGTATTCACAATATTCATTGACTTTATAACTGGAAGGTAATGGGTTTGGAGGAGGTCTTGGGTCTAAAGGCTTCAAATATTTCCCTTCCACAGCCTTTTTAAACACCAAATGAAGGGGTACCCCAAGGTCAGTATATTGCCTTCTTGGCTGATTTCTCGGCCCAAGATTGCCCACACGTAAAGGATTCGCAGGGGCAATATTGGCCACTTGATTGACCTTGCTTGAGGAAGGAGTTTGGCTTTGTTTCTTATATTTCGATGCAGCTCCCTCATCCACTATTTTACCCAACTGTATCAAATCTTCTACCTTGGTTGCAGTTGCAATGAGTGATTTGAAAGTAGGTAGATATTGGGTTTGCAGTTGAGCCTGATATGTAGGTCTTAAATTCCTGATTATGATGTCAATCTGCTCTTGTTCAGAAGGGCGATTGATCATTTGGGCGGCCTTTGCCCTCCACCTCGTAAGGAACGAGGAGAAGGGTTCATTGTTGTTTTGTTTGGTAGTCTCAAGTTCTCTTCTGGTGACATCCACCTCAATATTGTAGTGGTATTGAGAGTTAAATGTATTGCAGATGTCTTCCCATGTATTGATCTTGGAATGGTCTAGACTCACAAACCATTTAAGGGCAGCCCCAGTCAGGGATTGTTGGAAGAGTTGAGCAAAGAGCTCATCATTCAAACCCCAAGGACTCAAGGCCCCCACATACATCTTCAAATGGGTTTTAGGGCAAGTGGTCCCATCAAATCTGTCCATCCCCGGCATCTTGAATTTTGGAGGTAATCTGGCTTGGGGAAACAAGGATAAGGAATCCATGTCTACCACCTCTTTGTGAGTTTTCATGGCAGTGATTGACCTCTCAAGCAATTCGAGTTTCCTTTTCAGTTCATCTGTTTCGTTCCTGGAGGGTGGATCCTCCAAATTGATAACAGGGGTATTAATCTGAGCCGTCACGGGGGTACTAGTTTGCCCCACAATGGGTTCCTTCCCCAAATTTCCAGGAATAGGGACTGTCTTTGGTGCTACTTCTAATTCAGCCAGGATGGCTACCCTTTGGACGGCTAAAGCTTCATCAATTTTTTCTTGCATTCTAGCTTCAATTTCCTTAACCTGACCATCCAGCAAAGCCTTAATCTGTTCAATTGTGGCCATTTCAGTAATTGGAGTAGTTGGTGAAGTTGGGGTAGTAGAACTTGTAGGGGATAGCACAGTTGGTGTTGATGTGTCTGGTGTAGGTGAAGGCACACGGACAGAGGGTACCTGAAAAGGTCAAGGGTAAAAAATCAGGGTGGTGTGTAGGGTAGGAAAACTCTTGGTCCACTTATGTACATCAAAATTTTTTCCCCAAAACGATGTTGTTATGTTGCATGAATGCACCTCATCACATCACAATTCATTTTAATGGAATGCGGTACTATCATTGGGTACATACAACCTAAGGGAAGGTTCTATTGTTATGTAAAAATAGAGAATCGGCTTATCATAGGGACCCTTGAGTCTTGAGTAAGATATAACTAACCACATGTGAAACAAGGAGTTTCGCGTGGGTCCAACAGTACGATTACTCATAGGCCACTCCAAAAGGATTGGAATGGTTTGCGACAACAGGGAGGACGCTTTGGCTGTCCGCCGGCATAATCAAGGAGACCTGCCGGTCAGCGCTACTTGCTATCCAGACTCAGAACTTTGAACAGAAAGAGAAGAAATTCATTTGAAAACGATTTTTTATGCAATGGAGGAAAAGGATTCCCCCATATATGCAAGAGAAAAAGATTCTCTGAATGACAAAATAAATGCACAAGTAGTAAAAAAATATATCCATCAAAGGAAAAAGATTCCTTTCTTCAATCTTCAGTCCAATATCCTTAAAGAAAGGATATATAATGCTAGGGTACCCTGCAAAATGAATAAAAATACCCTAAAGAAGGGCAAATTGGTTAAACAAATAATAACAATCTACTAGGATCCCATAAATCGTTTTTATGGTCCCTAGTGTCAAATCAATCAAATAAGCAATAGTAGTCCACTTAGAATCCCATAAATCATTTTTATGGTTCCCCAGTGGAGTCGCCAGCTTGTGAACCTCGGTTTTCCGCCCGAAAAGGATCCGGGCGAAAGTTCACTCGTTGTCGGGAGTCGCCACTCAGTTTATTTTGTTCGAAGGGAAAAACTAAGAAAACCCTTGTTTGACTCCAATAATGCATCCAATGTAAAGGCTTCTAGTCTGCGAACCCAAGGAGGATTCGGGGACTATGTCATGCATTTGATTAACTTGCAAAAATGGAACAAATTTAAAGACAAAGATTGTTGGTAGTTTGTGGACTTGCTATTTGGGGTGAATCCCAAACATGCCTACATACTCCCGTTTGAATAGGAGATCAAAGCCCATGTAGTTCGGAAAAGCCTATTTTAAAGGCGATAAAAATTTATGCTTCATGCATATGTGTGTGTATGCTTCTTGCATTTGTCGGGCTTTTTGCCAAATTGGTGAGATTTAGCAGTTAGTGCTAAATGTTGAAATTTAGGTACTTTGTACCAAAAGAGTGCAATATGGCTTCATGCCAAAAGATTGATTGATTGCGAAATTTAGGTACTTCGTACCAAAGCGAGACAATTTAGGCTTCGTGCCAAAGATTCATTTTAATAATGCCGTTTAGGTACTTAGTACCAGAGAGGTGCAATTGAGGCTCCGTGCCAAAAGTTGACTTTAATTGTGAAATTTAGGTACTTTGTACCAAAGAAGATTCAATTTAGGCTTCGTGCCAAAGAGGCTGATTGATTAGTTCATTAGGCCCTCGGACCTAAAAGGATTAGGTCTTTGACCGAGAAGAAATTGAGAAGAAGATCAGAATGCTTATGATATGCTCGAATTGACTGAATATGAATTATGATATTACCTTGATTAGAATTTTTCCACTTCTAAGTTCCAGATCTTGTTTCTTGCACTTTTGAGTATGATTCTTGCTTTCTACAACACAATATTAGAAATCCTTAAGCGTAAAAATTTCGTCAGCATATGGGCGTAGAAAGTCCAAAAGTCCCTTCTTTTGAAAATCTAAAGCCTATTTATAGGCAAAATCGGGCTAGCCGGCGGCCGGGCCGCCAGCCACAGCGGACGAACCGCGATGAACAGCAGACGAGCCGCGGTGAACACCGGCTGAGCCGCCGTCATCACGGCGGCCGGGCCGCCGGCCCCGGCGGTTGGGCCGCCGTCCTGGCCCACCGCGACTTGCGCTACTTCTTCTAAAACAGACTTTTCGGGAGCTACGGGCCTCCAAAAATTATTCCGAGACCATACCCGTGATCCTTGCGTCGCACCGTACATTTCAAGTACCATATTGATATATTTCCGGTGAACTTTACCGGGGACGTCCGGTCCGGCCCGGTTTTCAGTAGTTTGAGAAAATTGGCCTTCCGAGCCTCAAAATTCTAGTGTTCACAGCTGGCCTGGTGTAAAGATGAACCATATGGCTAAGTTGAATGATGGATAGGTGTATTCTCAAAAAGTGAACCATATGGCTTAGTTGAATGATGGATGAGTGTGCTCCCAAAAGGTGAGCTATGTGGCTAGATTGAATGATAGATGGGTATGTTTCCAAAAAGTGAGCCATATGGCAAAGTTGAATGGTAGATGGGTGTGTTCCTAAAAGGTGAGCCATATGGCTGGGTGGAATGGTAGATGGGTGTATTCCCAAAAGGTAAGTTAAGTTGGATAGGTGATATTATTGTGTATAGGCAGGTCGAGTGTCTCCCAAAAGTTGAGACATATGTCTCGGTTAAATAGTGAGTTATTGTGGTTAAGTTTGGATGAGTGTGTTTTCAAATGGTGAGCCATATGACTAAGTTGAATGGTGGATGTGTGTATTCTCAAAAGGTAAGTCATATGGCTAGGTTTAAGCTATATGGCTTTTTAAGCTCTAGTGTGGTCCATCATGGTTTGAGCCATTATGGCTCAAGGAGGCTGGTTATGATATCTAATGGGTAAGGTCCCTAATGGTGTAAGTCATGGAGGCTCGGAGAAATTAGGTATGGTCCTTAATGATTTGGGCTATGTGGCTCAGTAAAGTAGGGTATGGTTCCTAATAATTAGGCTATATGGCTAGATAGGGTATAGTCCCTAATGATTTAAGCCATGTGGCTCGGTAGAGTAAGGTATAATCCTTAATGGTTGGGCCATGAGGCTTAGTGAAATAGGGTCTGGTCTTTAATGGTTTGAGCCATGTGATTGAGATAGGATATGGTCCCTAATGTTTAGGCCATGTGGCTGAGCTATGCATCTAGATTTGCTTAAGTGGTTCCTAATTACTTGGTTTAGCCTTTGAGACCTTGTTTTGGCCTAATGGTTCATGTCTGAATGGTTAAGCCATTGTGACTATGGTTCATGTCTAAAGGTCAAGCCATTACGGCTTAAGTTCATGTATGATTGTTAGGTTTGTACTAATGAGATAAGCCAATGTGGTTTAGGTTTGATTTCTAATAGGTTGAGCTAATGTGGTTCGAGCTTATGCTAGGTCAAAGTGGGTCAACCAATACAGTTTGGTTTTGGTGATTGAGCTAATGATGATCGAGCCAATATGGCATCGATTTCATTTGGATGGGTTAGGCTGATGTGATTTAAGTCTATAGCTTAATTTGAATTAAGTTTTAAGATAGTACCTTAAAATTATGGGGATAGTGTGGATAAAATGCATGCATATATGCATGATTGAAAATAATTTTATGAGCATGGCATAAGATTAGGGTACATACCACTTAAGGATAGAGCCTATGACCTTTACATGCAAAAGGTGATTTAGTCTAAAGGGTAGTCCTGTCACATTAGGGTAGCTATAATACATAACTACATAGCAGATAATGAATCTGGAATGGGTCCAACAGTATAGGCATGTCCATTACACCTAAAAAGATTGAGAATTCGTCGCGGGTTGGATGCTTTCGCTATCCCCCAACATATCTAATGAAGATTGTTAAGTGGATTCTACTTGATATCCAGAGCTTCCTAAAACTAAAAGGTAAGGAACCTTTTAAAAGAGAAAATCAATCAAAGAGAAAAATAGTTTTGAAAAGAGCCCATTAAAATTTTATTTTGAAAATTTTAAAGGTCCCAGTGGAGTTGTCAACTGTACCAAGGTCCCAGTCGGCAATAAGGGATCCGAAAATGCTCATTTGGGCTTAGTCTCACACGATACTACTGCATATAGTCTCTAGCCAGTTAGGTAAGCACGGGTTTAGAATTATCTTTTGTTTTGAAAAGAAGAATCTCCTTTTATTTTGAAAAAATGGTGATGGCTTTTATTTTGAAAAACAAAAATTAAAGAGTCGTTACCTTAGTTTATTTTTGTGTGGAAAAAAATTAAGAAAAACATCCATTTTAGTTGACTTCATTAAATTGAATTAATTTTCATCCAAAGAGGACACAAGTTCGAAACCAATCACGATGGGTCCCATGCTAAATTTTCTAAACCAATTTTAATAAAAATAAATTTTCCCTTTGATTGATTTTCACTTTTATGGGTGAAAATGATTTTTTAATGCATGCAACAAAAATAGATATGAATGCCAATTAATTATGCATGGACTAATAATCACATGACATCCATAAATTGCAACGAAAATGAATTATTACAATGCCAAAAATATCATCCATAAGAGAGGTTTGACTCTAGCCCTCATGGATAATAGGTCAAGCACAAATCCTCAACTAAAATTACTAAAAGCAGATAATATAACATAAAATGACATTCTTTTTAAATTAAACTGAAACTTAATAAATCAAAAGATTAAAAAAAATAAATTGGAATAAATTCAAAAGGACCAATTTAGAAATTTAGGCGAGAGCTCACCACTTGGAGTAATATTCCTAGTGTGCGTACTTATTCCGTTTGAATGAGAATCAGAGCCATAAGTAGTTTATTCCTTTGATTACAAAAGACTTAAAATAACCAATTTTTAGTTAATTTAAATCACCAAATTGATAAGAGTAAGGTGAGAAAATTCATACCTTAGGTAGCCATTTCCTTTGAATATGCCGGTTAAATAGCTTCGCTTGAGGAGTCTCTAAAAGAAAGATGACTTTGAGTCTAGAAATTATAAGAGGATTAAATTTAATTTGATTAAATCAATCCAAGATGAATTTGTTATATTTTCAGTGTCGAAATTAATTTCGAAAGAGTTTTGGTATCAAAACTTCTGGATCCCCATTTTGAAGAAGAAAACATCAATTTATAGTGAAAAAATAAGAAAACAATTATACCAAAATAACCATGGACCGCACGGGTGTTGGACAGTCAAAGCACTGCGGCCAGCTGCATGCACCGTGACTGTCTGCGGGTTGCGCGGACAGCCGCATATGTTGCAGATGCCCATGGGTCGCATGGACAACCACGCATGTTGAGGATGTCCGTGGGTTGTGCGAACGGTCCTTGCGTGCAGTGGTTAGCTTGTGCGCATCATGACTTATTTTTGTCATTTCGGGCCCGTTTGAACTCCGATTCATGCGATTCAAGTTGCACTAGATTCTTTATCCTATGGGCTTTCATTTGGGGTCAAAATTGAGAATTTTTGGGGACCATTCAAGGCCATCTGAATTTTGACTCTTGCGATTCTAATTTTGTCAGAACCACACTCAAATTCAACATAATTTAGGGGTTCACCATTACTATCAAGCAAAACTAACATAAAAATGAAAAGGGTGTTAATAGGCTGATCTTCCAAACTTGGATAGATTGTATCATTTTTAATTGGGAAGTATCTCCTTATTAGACTCCGGACATTCAAATTTCTTTCTTGAATATCATGTTCAATATCATCGAAAACTTCTTTTTCGGTGGACTCTAAGTCCCCATTTTTCAAAGTGAGCCATCTTCTGCCTTTACTCCACCGAGTTAGACAGATAAAGCTCCCTGCCTTCTCTAATATAAAACAACCTATCCTTCTAGCCATTCATAGAGTCCGGCTTCCTAGTAAAGAGCCCGAGCCTTGGCTAAGCTTAAAGGAATAGGAAATCTTCGTCTGTCTTAGGGCAAGCCTTAATGATGATAAGTGCAACCAAAACCTTAGGTGAAGGCTCTATACCCAATAATTTTCTCAACAATTTTAACCCCACCATGGTTCACCGTACATTTGAACTCACCTTCTAGGAGAGATCTCATTCATTGACAAAAATAACTTTAAGAACGGGTGTGGAAACTGAACTCCAGCTCTCAGATCCTCTTAATATATTATAATTCAGTCCACTCCAGGGGTGTCATGACCTTGAATGTCCTCTGGTAGAACCATTTGATACTCGTTATGTATCTTATACTTCTCTTAAGTACCTTTCATATCCTCTTCTGTTGGAGTGCATGATATGTCTCTAACTCGAGCTCAGTCTGTCAAGACCTAAGTCCTACTTCTTCCTCTTTATCATCCTCGTCCACCAGAGCAGGATTGACCGAAGTTACCTACCTTGTTTCTCTAATTATGTTAGCTTCTGCTACACCACCCCTACCGAGCCACCATTTAGCAAAGAGCTCTCAACATCATTGCTACTCTCAGACTGCGCAGGGCCACTGTATTGGATGTATCACTCACTTATTCTCACCTCATCTCTGGACACTTTCTCACTCCCCAAACTCATTTTATTAAAATTAACAAAAAGAATAAAATTATAATAAGTGCTCACCTATAGAAATTAGTATTAAATCGAGACATTGGATGATTGGAATGCACCAAGCCACTCTTTACTAAACTAATCGAACTCTCACACTTCCTTGAGGTGAAGAGTGACTACTACCCAACCCACTATTTATAAAAGCTATATCATTTAATGCTCCACATGGGAAACCTAATTTTCATTTCTCGCCTTTTTGCTTCACAATAGTCGAAGTGTCGTACTTCCCCTTGTACAACACATGCCATGCAAAACCCTTACATCGACAACTATCTTTTTGACATAAATATTAGATGACTAGGGGGACTCGTCGTACTATCCCTTATTTTACCCGAGCTCAGTCCTTAAATTATTAAACTAGGAAACCAAAC
The DNA here is from genome assembly GCA_947685225.1 of Garcia nutans. Taxonomy (NCBI): domain Eukaryota; kingdom Viridiplantae; phylum Streptophyta; class Magnoliopsida; order Malpighiales; family Euphorbiaceae; genus Garcia; species Garcia nutans. The sequence continues at coordinate 42,099,850 of CANTUV010000017.1, forward strand.
CTAGTACATTTACAGCAACATGACTGAGCTCTTATTAAAGTTTGGACCTCAATTTCGAGCTTTGCTACTTCTATCGAGCTCCTTGATGTCTGGTAGTCAGAACTTTGACACAATAGGTGTACGACACTAATACACCCTAAAGATCTGCTGACACATGTAGATGTTATCTCTTACTCCTAGACTATGAATAGGGGTGGATCCCCACAGGTAAAAAATCTTCTTTTTTCAACTTTTAAAGCCCATATATTTGTAGATAAACTGATCCCTGACTTAGGCATTGGAGTCTCCCCACTGAAGCCCGGTCATTTCTCTTGTCTTATATGTAGGAGATCTAATTAAAGAAGAATCCGAACTTGAGCAGGAGTCCTTAGAGTCTACCCTATCATCAATGATGTGGTGAGCGTGGACTAGCTAATCCCTCAGCAATAGACAACATGACTTAAGATATAACCCATGAATCACAAAACCACACTTGCACTTTGAACAACAAACTACCCTCACCATCATACACACTCCAACATCACATGATCCAAAAAACTATAGCTAACCTAAACAACCACCATCAAGCTGGACCATCAAACACAGGGCATACTACTTCTGGGCCTTCAACAGCCACTCTCGAAGTTGAATTAGCTTCTATTGTACCCTCTACATCATTTGATCCATTAGTGCAGTTAGCCTCGACAGTATAGTAGTCACCAGGCCTAACAAACGAAATAATTAGGGAGGTCACTGCTACCCTTAGAGAATTCATTATAGTCTTCAGACAGTAAGCTGGTGGAAACCTATCACAACCACAAGCATAAACCTGACCACGTAGCAAATCAACAAGCCTAAACATCATCCTCAACCTATCGAACACCATTAACTACACCTCCAGCTTACTAAACACATATTCCCCCACTAGCTTATCATGCAACACTATACCCACCAGCATATTACCCCTCATAGCCTCAGCCTAAATTTAACTAGTAATACCGAGCAAGAGATATCTCCCTCAAAAATAAAAGAATGAGACTAGGTGGTTAAACTAGAAGACTAAAAGTCAGAAATATAATTTATTAATTATAATTAAATTTTATATAAAGTACTAAAATTAAATAAAAAAAATAAAAAAAAGAGAAATAACAATTTTTTAAAAGTGATGATGTAGAAGTTTCAAAACACTTTTTATTTCCTTGACTTTTATATATAGATATCTTAGTAGCATATTAATTGTTTTTAACCATGGATGTGAAATTTTCACAATAATTATTTTCATTATTAGCCTTAAAAATATACAATAATAACTATAAAATATATAATTTGAGAATAATTATAATTTCATTAGTTATGAAACTTTGCGTCTCAAAGCAAATTCTTAACTTTGTTTCAATTTTTAGTTATTATAGCAATAATTAACCGTTTAGCTACAAACTTTTAATCTTAGTAGCTAATTGAATATTTATCCACAGATGGAATTAAAAATTTTATTATTTAAGATTTTAAAAAGTGAAAAATGTTAATATATTATATCTATAGCTAAAGGTTTCAAATGCTTAGTTACAAATTTTTTTATTCATAACTAATTGAAGTTATTCAAATATTATAAGAGAAATCTCACATTAAAAGAAGATAGATTTAGTGTAAATATAAGTGGAAATGACCTATAAACTTATTGCTTTAAGATTTTCATTCGAAGTATGTTAATCAAGTCAACAAGTATGTTCTCTCACAAGACTCATAAAAAAAATCTGGTTCAACTGGTATCAAAAACTATAAAATTTGTAGATTTTGCAGCTTAACCATGGCCATGAGCTGGTTAACTTGACCTGCCGATTTTGGTTCGTGGCATGATTGAATCTTAGCCTCAATAGATAAGAGTCGATTGGGTTAAGGCTCAGGTCCACACTATATGGATCGATTTTGATTTTGATTCCAATTTTGGCTTGGAACCAGTTTTCATGTTATTAAAAATTATCAATAATTAATAATAAAATTTTCACTAAATTAAATATTTTTCATATAATATTAATTAAGTTAAAATAAATTATTAATTATTAAAAATATTAACAAATTAACAACACTTATTATTAACACTATTAATAATAAATAATGATATATTTTTGCAAATATAACTTTTTGTTATAAATACATGTATCTAACCACACAATTGTAAACATTTAGTATTATGATTGAAGTACAAGAAAAAAAATTAAAAAGAAAGTTAATTCAAAAATTTTAATTTTTGAATTAAAAATTATATATTAAGTTTTTTTATTTTTTACAGTACAGGTTCAGAATCGCTAAGTTAGTTCAAGTTTTAAAAAAAATCTGGAATCAGGATTGAACCTTTATAGAATAGTCTTGACTTTAGATTCAATTCTCTGAGTTTCAGTTTAGGTTGGTGAATTGGAACAATGATTTACAGTCCAAGCCATGGTTATAGAGAACCATGGCCATTTGTACTAGGGGTATGCATGAGTTAGGTTCAACATGATTTGAGGGATTTCACAAATCGACTGAACTCAATATAATAAGGAAAATGCGTAACCGAAGTCGACCAAACAACATGTATTTTTCAATTGACTAGTGCAAAATTGGGTTTGATAGGTTGAAAACTAGTAGACTTAGACAACATTTCAAAAATACCATATGGCTAGGTCTAACAAATCTATAAAATATTTTTATAAATCTAAACCTAAGAACAAAATCACACAAAAACAAAATCATAGAGAGTCAAATAAGAGATTTGAGAGAGAGAGAGCGAAAATGTGAGTCGTGAGAGATAAAGTTAGAGTCTCTGAGAGAGTGAGAGATGAGAGATTAAAGAAGAGATAGAGGTGAGAGATTGGAGAAAAGAGGAGAGAAACTAAGACAGATCAAAGAAAAGAGGAGAGAGAGATTAGAGAAGGTTTTCAATTTTTAGATAAAAATTTTGAGAGAAGAGAGAATTTCTGAAGGCTGAGTGCATCTATCAAATGAATTTGTTGCTCTGGAACCTAGTAGTTCCCACTTCAAGATATTTATATAAACGTCTTATATAAATATATATTATAATATATATATATGTATGTGTAAAATGGTTGGTCATTTTTGGCTTTGTTTGAAATACAAATACCAAAACTGACCGATCAATTAAAACCGACCTCATTTAAAGTATTCCATCTGTCCTCGACCACCATTCACTATCGAACCTATCGAACCTGTCGTTAAACATGTAGGCTATATGGACTCTACTAATTTATACAATCCTAATTTGTACTGCAGCTAAGTTTTTTAGCTGCGCCACTTATAACTATGAGAGACTACAAATTAAAGTTTTATAGCAAAATTATTTAGCTATAGCAATTTATTAATTTAGTCTAAAATATCTTATATAAATATATATGATGAATACTATATTGTTAGGAAAACTAACCAATTATGTAAAATTTAGGAGGTTAATAATAATAAACTGACCAATTATTGGCTTTTTTAATAATAAATCACATTTTATTTCTTACAAACTAAAGACAATATAATGGGAAAGAGGAATACCATACCATTCACTAAGGTTAATATTTTTTGCTTGATCAATGGAAAGAAGATATATATTTAAAAACAACTTCAAAAAACATAATAAACACTTTCATGGGTAGGGGGACCATGAAGGGAAAAGACCTTACAAACAAAAGGGAGAGAAGTTTGAGAATCAAAATCTTAAAATTGCTAACAACAACAAGGACCTCGCTTAAAAGGGAGCTTAGGCTAGATAATTAAGAAGAGTTGCTTATAGAAAAAATCTAAAATAGAGACAAGATAACAATTCTAAGAAAGGAAGTAACTGCTCCACATCAATGAAGATCCGCAACTTGGCTGGGAGCCATAAATAAAGGGAATTGTAAGACTTCGCAGAAGGGACGAGGATGAAATATTTAATCCTCACTAAATAGATAGGTTTAGATCAACTCTTAAAAGCATAATCAGGACTTCTTAAAGATATAATGAGCTGAGCCATTATAAAGGCTAGCTGTACCAAGTATGAAAAAACCATACTGATAGAAATAGGACATTATAGCTTGAAATACCTTGCAAAAAAGTATGATAAAGATTGAGCAAGTTCTAACATACGAACAAAAATATCAAATGGCTTGTGAGAAAAATAATGCCAGAGATGGCTAAACTCAATATAGAACCAAGCTGACCTCTGCACCTAACCAAGCCAAACTTTGCACCCCTCCACCAAACATAGAGCACTACCAAGAAAAAGCTCCTATAAGTACAAAAACAAAATCTAGTAGGATGATAAAATAAAAAGTAGTGTAGCTCCAATTGATCATAGCAAGCTTCCAACCATGACATCCATAACTGCCTTTAGTCATCACAGTGCTAGGGTGCCTTTAGGTGAGCTACTAATGACCCTGCATAGAAGAATAATAAAAAGAGCCTTTTAGCAATCTATCTTTATTTTGAGCATGAAATTTCCACCTTGAAATAGCTTATTAGGGTTCATGTGAATGGTCCAAAGTTACAGAGCCCAGCTATTCTTTACTCAGATGTAAGGCTAAATGGGGGCTTAGGCTAGGCAAATTGGATTGAACCAGAATAGGATCATTAGATACATCAGGTTTTAGGTTCTTGGGAGAGTCCTCTTCAGCTTTAGGCTTCTTGGATGGGAATGATGGGCCTAAAAAAGATCAAAGTGCCTTTTAAAATGGTAGCTCGATATCAAATCAAAGTAGACTGATATATATAATTTGGGTTTTGAATCAGTGGACTCAATTGGAGTTAGGCTCGAGATAAAGGGAGCGTTGGCAAACTTGGTGGTGGAGTGTTTTGGGGACTATGGAAAAATAGTTGGGGTAAGCTCAGCCAAGCAATCATCATTAACTTTCTGACACTGTAACTTTTGAATAGCTCGAGGGCTACTAATATCTTCTTTGTATGTTAAAGGCTACTCAAAATAAAATAATTTCTTGGGTTGGCCGGTACTTCATCATGCCAAATGTCAACTTATGGTTAGGGCCAGTGACTTCCTCAGATGATGGGTTAATTGAGACTACCTTAGGTTATTGACATTGATATTTTGTGCCAGAAGTACCAAAAAATTTGAACTTTTAGATGTCAAGCGTCCCTTTGACCAGTCTGGAGAATTTCGATAGTTCAGAAAATGATCTCCATCAAATGCTTTAAGCTTCGGACTAAAAGGAACTTTCACACTAGAGTCCTCAACTTTGCATTTTCTCTCATAACATAATTTCATGAGATGGCCAATCTTTCTATAGAGAAAATAATAATTGCAAAGTTTCTTGTAATTTAAGGAACCCATTAGCCCCCTCGTACCTGAACCCTGTGAGTAGAGGGTTCTTGGTGTTAATTAGAACTTTCAAATGGAAATAGTGTCCTAACCCACTTTCCTATAGGAGCTATCTTCCATTTCTAGCAAACCACAGAAAAATGTTACTTATTTTTTTTAGCATTTTTAGGGATAGTGATGCTAGGAAGGAAGTTGTAGACTTATATCCAAAAGGGAGATTTGGTGAGGTCCAAACTATCTACAGTGACATTGAGTTCCCAATGTCTGAGAATGAGCAACAAGCTAGAAACATTCCAAGAGGCTCTTTCATGTACCTAATATGCATTAGCCTGATGCTTAAAATGCAAAACAAAAAGATTAAAAGTTTTTTCACAATGTCAAAGCTATGAGGTGGTCTCCATGCCTTGTCAAGAGAATATTTTATTGCACTGGCACTGAAGAACTTAAATGAAAGAATTCTTCTCATAATTATTAGCTTGCTAAGTAATGGTGAGATGGTAGAATCTTGTTTTAAGTCGAGGGTTATGTCTAAACAGCCTAGAGAGTTAGTTCTCATAGTGATATCATCGATATCTTTTGAGGTGGATTCCATGGTAGAAATAAATTCAAGAGTTAGATGGGTAGGTAGAATGAGAAAAGAGAGTAAAGGCAGACTAAGATGGGGACTATGCTAAATGAAATGAAAGATTTTTGTATTTAATGCAACTTAAAAATGACTAGGTAAACTCCAGTGAACTTTACCGTTACGACCACAATGATAGAAAAAGAGCTGTTCGCATGAAAGCAGAATTATAACTATAATTTTTTTTTTGGATTTTGAAACAAGGCCACCATATATGAATCATCCCTCCAGCTATGTGTTGTGTTTGTTTCACCATAAAAAAAAAATACCAAGGTAAATATTAAACATGATAGTTTGAGCTAAGTCACGAGTCATTACATTTAATTATTTCTAAATGACAAAAAAGAAACATTTGTTCTATATTTTAATGATTTAACAAGAGTTTCAAATTTCAACATTTAATGTGTATTTGATTGAATAAAATATTTTTAGTCGGATTGCTTCAATTAAAAAGCTTATTTTTTATTATTTTTAAATGTAATTTAATTGTTTCTTTAATATTTTTCTAAGATTGTAGATAAGATGAGCTCAATATTGGAATTTTTGAGTCAATTATTTAAACCCAACATCTTCAATCAACACAAATTAGCTTATGGATTGAGAATGCAAAGATCTAATGTTGGTGTGAAAGCATTGACATGTAGCAGATATAGTCCAAATACAATATCCATTTTTCCTTGCATAATTAGAAAGTAGAGTAGTTAGCCAACCCCTTCTTCACTTAGCATTTGCACAATTTTCTTTGTAGCTACTTTGTCATAGAGATAAGGCATACTACATGTTGATCGTCTAGAAACTTATTGACACTTGGCATTTGGATACGATTGGACTATGTTTTTTTTTTGTAGAATACACCTAAGTTTTGGGATAGATATTAGCTTATATAATATATTATTGTTTTAAGAACATTTATTTTCTTTTTTTTATTCTTCCATATAAACGCAGTGATGTTGGAAAAATAATTATTTTTTATTGTAAAAAATCTTTTTTTTTTTAAATCATACCACTTTATTTTTTTTTGTCTTTTTAATTTTAGAGAATCCTAGTGATTGTGTTTATTAGCCCTAGTATATTATAAAATATTTTAACTTGTGAAGATCTCATTTTTTCATCAGTTAAAAAAAAATTAAATTTACTAGTTTTCAAAATAGTCAAGCATAGTTTAAAAATTATTATATATATATATATATTATTTATCTATATATAAAATATTTATAACATTTATGTACTCTCTCCATTTCCTTTTAAGTGTCCATCTAATTTTTTTTTTAAAATAAGTATCCATTTAGAAAAACTCCGCCTATACATGAGTTTCATGTGTATAGCTGGTCCCAAGCCCGGGTAAAGGAGGAGGGTTGCGGTAGGTGACAGCCAGCGTAAAATTTTTGTCACATCTCATAATATGAATTCTAATAATAATATCGCTGAGGCGTTCCCTACTTGCAACGTACTACATCGGAGCTCGAGTGTAGTGAAGAATAAGCAAGGGTGTAGAGCGTTCCCTGAATGCGACGCGCCATGTCGGTGCCCGAATGTGGTGAATAATAAATAAGGGTTCTCACATTATGGATGGGTGTGGGTAAAGAAGTTAGTCCAAAATATAAGTAATACGAGAGATACATGTTTAGATAATGATAAAGGATTCTATAGGAAGAAGCATAAGAAAGAACAAGTAGTGAGTAAGATCAGAATAAGAACTTGGAATATTGAATATCTTACAGGTAAACTAAGAGAACTTATTGATACTATGGAGAGAAGAAAAATTAGTATTGCTTGTATTCAAGAGACTAAATGGGTTAGAGAAAAAAGTAAAAAAGTTGAGAATACTGAGTATAAAATATGGTATATAGGTACTGATATAAGTACAAATAGAATATGTATAATTTTAGATTAGAACCTAAAGGAAACGGTTGTAATGGTGAAAAGAGTAAGCGATAGGATTATTTCAAATAAACTTGTACTCCAGAATGAGACCATCAATATAGTTAATGCATATGCCCCCAAGTTGGATTGGATGGAGAGAGCAAGCAAAAATTTTGGGATGATATGGATGAACTTATGCGAGTGATTCTAAATGATGAAAATATTTTTATAGGAGGAGACTTAAGTGGACATGTAGGAAAAGACATAATAGGTTTTGAGGAGGTACATGAGGGTATGGTTTTGAAATTAGAAATAAAGAAGGTAAGAGTATCCTTGATTTTGCTTTAGCCTATAGTTTGATTATGGCAAATACATATTTTATAAAAAGGAAATCTCATCTAGTGACCTTTAAAAGTGGGCAAAATAGAAGTCAGATTGACTTCATACTCACAAGAAAAGCCAATCAAACTCGATGCAATGATTGTAAGGTTATTCTAGATGAGGCTTTGACCACTCAGCATAGGTTAGTAGTTTTGGATATTAAGTTTAAGAGGTTGACTAGTAGGCCAAGGAGGAACAATATTTCTAAAATTAGGTGGTGGACTTTAAAAAGTGAAAAATAATTATTGTTCAAGGATGAGTTGGTCAAAGATAGAGGGTGGGAGGAAGATGTGAGTATGTCATCAAATGATATGTGGATATGCATGTCTACAACAATTAAAGGGCGTGGACATCTCTCGAAGGAGTCTTTATGGTAAAATGAGGAAGTGCAAAAAGCGGTAAGAAGTAAAAGGGAATGGTATAAGAGTTTGCCCAAGTATAATAGCAATGATGCTTTTGAGCAGTACAAACGAGCAAAAAAAGATGCTAAAAAGACGGTTAGTCAAGCAAAAGTATAATCTTTACAGAGTTTGTATGAGAAACTTGGAACAAAGAAAGAAGAAAAAACTATCTATAAATTGGCTAAGATAAGAGAAAAGAAATATTGTGATTTAAACCAAGTGCATTAAAGATAAGGAGAATAAGATTCAGGTTCAAGAAGAGAATATTAAGGAACGATGGAGAAGCTATTTTGAGAAACTTCATAATGGTAACCATAGTGGTTATATTGAAGGTTTAGACTTTAGGCCGGAGAAAAATGTGAAATACACTAGACGAATTAGGTTTTCGAAAGTTAAGGAAGCTTTGAAGATGATGAAAGTTGGTAAAGCCTGTGGACATGGTAGGATACCTATTGAGGTTTGAAAATATTTGGGAGATACAGGAGTCGCATGGTTGACATCTTTGTTCCATAAAATCTTAAGTGCAAAGAAAATGCCTAATGAATGGAGACATTGTAATTTGACACCTATTTTTAAGAATAAAGGAGATATTCAGAATTGCTTAAATTGTAGAGGTATAAACCTTATGAGCCACACTATGAAATTTTGGGAGAGATTTGTAGAACACCATTTGCAGTTAGATACTTGTATTTTCTCAAATCAGTTTGGTTTTATGCCTAGTCGATCGACTGTGGAAGCTATTTTTCTTATAAGAGACTAGATAAAAAAGTATAGAGAGATGAAGGACTTATATATGATTTTTATTGACTTGGAAAAGGCGTATGATAAAGTCCTTAGATAAGTTTTATGGTGGGTCATAGAGTGTAGGGGAATATCTATACGAAATATCCAAGTGTTGAAGTCTATGTATGAGGGAGCCATCACCAGTGTCCGCACTGTGGGAGGGGATACTAAGGATTTTTTCATTTTTATTGGATTACACCAAGGTTTAGCTTTAAGCCCTTATCTTTTATCCTTGGTCATAGATGAGCTAACAAGATATATATATGATGGCATCCCTTGGTGTATGATGTTTGCAGATGATATTGTATTAATAGATGAGACTCAAGCAGGTGTAAGTTAAAAGTTGGAGTTACGGAGAAACACTTTGGAATCTAAGAGTTTTAAGTTAAGTATGACTAAGACTGAGTATATATATTGTAGATTTAATAGCGAGAATAAAGAAAGAAGCAAAATTATTTTAGACGGAATAGCAATACCTCATAGTACTTATTTTAAATACTTAGCTCTATTCTTCAAGAAGATGAAGGTTGTGAAGAAGATGTAAATTATAGGATTAAAGATGGTTGGATGAAGTGGAGAGGTGCTACAAGAATTCTATGTGATCGAAAGATGCCAATTAAATTAAAAAGAAAATTTTACCGCACTGTAATACGGCCTGCAATGATGTATGGTAATGAGAATTGGACAGTAAAAGGACAACACATGAGTAAAATACATGTTGTGAAAATGAAAATGATAAGATAGATATGTAGTCATACTAGGATGGATAGAATCCACAATGAGTGCATTAGAGAAAAAGTGGGGGTAGCACCTATTGAGGATAAGATAAGAGAATATAGATTGAGATGGTTTGGCCATGTGAAACAAAGACATAGCGATGCGCCAGTTAAAAAAATCGAACAAGTTAGGGTAGATATAGCTAGGAGAGGCAGAGGTAGGCCTAAACTGACTTGGTCAAAGGTGGTCCAAAATGATCTTATGATGTTATATTTATCAGAAGAGATAACCCTAAATCGTATTGAGTGAAAAATAAGAATTTATATAACCGACCCAATTGACTTGTGATTAAGGCTTAGTTGAGTTGAGTTGTCCATTTAGGAAAAATAAGATACAATTATCTATTTCATTCCAACATTATCCTTACTTGTTAAGTTTTTATTTGATTATTAAATATTTCTTCATTATTTGTGAAAGGATATTTTAATAAAATATAATACTAATAAATAATTTTTTAATGTTGGTAAAATAGTAAAAATAGACACTTAAAAAAATGGAGGGACTAATTAGATATGATATACTGTCAGTTTTACATAATAAGATTTAGTTAATAAATTCAGATTCAGTTGTTTTCTTAGTAAATTCAAATTTAATTTATTCCACTTAATTTAAAAAAAATATTTATATTATTTTATTTTTGGTAGATACTGCAAATTAATATCAACATCCAAATTAATAAATATGTGCTAAAGTTGGCAGAGAATCAGAAAGAAATTCCTATAGTTCACACCACAGGGCAACACCTAACTAACATTCTTTCAAGCAAATGAAACATGTTCTTAACAGGATGCTCCACCAATAAGTGTTTTTTCTTCGAATATGTTGGATATTTCAAGCTAAATTACAATTAATTGATATTAACTTTTAAGTATCTATCTTAAAAATTGAATTATAATTGATAAAAAAAATAAATAAACTTCATCACCAAAAAAGATAGTACTTTTGGTTTTCATATTTTATTAGTGCGTAATTGAGAGATTAACTTTTTATAATATAATACAACAAATATTAAGTTGTAGAGTATATATTTTTCAGATGAAATGAATAATTTTTTACTTTTTGTTTATGGAATATAAATTATATGATTAATATAAAATAAAATATAAAATTTTATAAATCATAAATTATTCTTTAAATTTATACAATATATATATATGGTAATTTTTGTCGGCAGAAAATTAAAATGAATTATATTAATAAAGCAATTCAGTGATATAAAAATAAATATTTCGACTTCTATATTTTTGCAAACGAATTCAGTTACACGATTACAAAATACTTTGTCTATTATTCGAAAACCAATACTTAAAAATAAGTTACCAGTAATCTGCTTGTTGCAAATTTGTATTTATTAAAATAATTAAAATATTAAGAGTTGAAGTGAAATTGTAGAGTTGCACCAAGAGAGATAGAGGGGTGGGTGAATAAAATATATATATATATATATATAGGAATATTAAAAATTAAAAATCTTAAAACAATTGATTTTTAATTATTGACATTGGAGTTGACTTCAAATTATGAAAAATCATAAGTTAAAAGTTTTTGTTGAAGCTAAATTTAAAAAAAGAAAAGAAAGAAAAGAAGTTTTGAAAAATATAATTCTTATAAAAAAATTTTAAAAAATAGAATATTATTATTTGAATGAATTAAAGAATTTATTGAACAAACAAAAAAATATCACTATTAATCTATTGCTAAAAAAAATTAAAAATTTCAATATTTAATTGAGAACCGTGTTGGATGCGGACTAGAAAAAAATTAAAAGAACAGAAAAATACAAACACGTCGAAGCAACTGCAGAATAGTACACGTAAAACCAAAGAATATTTCAAAAAAACTTGAAAACTAAAATTAAAAAAATGAAAAAAAAAAGAATATTATAAAATTGGAAAAAAATAAAATAAAATACGTATTAGGGAATCATAGGGGAAAGATCGAATATACGCCAGTTGGCTGCAATTCCGTTCCGGCTATGCTAACGACTATTGGCATTTATGGACAGCAATTAATTATCTCTGGATTTCTCGTTGTACTTAAGGGAATGCTTTTATTATTTCTAGTCGTTTTCAATTATAAAAATTTTATTAAATTTGTTAAATATTAATATATAAAATTATAAGAGTGAAAATCAATCGATTTAATTAATTAATTAATTAAATTGATCAGTTAATTAAATTAAAATATAAAAAAATTATTAATTAAATCGATTAAATTTATATTTTAGTCAGTTTGATTAATTAACTGAACTAAATCGGTCAGTTCAGTTAATTAACCGAGCCGATTAATTTTTTTAAAATTTTAAAATAAAATTATATTTATAAAATAATTAAAATAATTAAATAACTAAATAAAATTTATTATAAAAATAAATAAAATATAACTTTATTTTGTAATAAAAATTTATATTTATAATAAAAATTTATATAATTAAAAAATTAAATAAAAAATAAAAAAATATTAAATTTTTTAAAATGATTCGGTTAATCGGTTAACCGATCAAACCGAATCAATTAACCATTAACCGAATCAAAAATTAAAATATTCTAAATCTCCAACTAAACCGGCCAAATTATACTGCCGATCTGTTAATCGAATCAAATTTTTAATCGGTTAGCCGAATTTTACCCACCCTACAAAATTATCTTAAATAGATTATAAAACCTTACATTAACTCATTAAAACCATTATATTATCATTTCGGTAATTATTTAATTAATAATTAAAATATAATTAAAATAATAATAAAATTTTTTTAATTGTATGAAATAATAATTTTAGTGAGATTTTTTTTTTATAAAATTGATAACTTCAATAAGATGAAGGTAGTAATTTTTTTTTTAAAAAAAATTCTTACCAGATAAAATTACATAAATAATTATTCAATTTTAATTTTCTACTTACTATGAAAACTAGAATTTTTATTAATATAATAAATTTTATAAAATGATTATGAATTAATTTTCTATTGTGCAATTTACTATATATCCAAATTTATATTTTTATATTAGATACACATAATAAGGAGGTGTTTTATTTAATTTATTTTTAGATAATATATAATATCTCAAGTATTCCAGATCATGTTGAATGTATTTAAAGTTGATATTTTAAATATTTCATATTAAGAAAAGTGTATTTATTAATTTAAAATTAAAGGAATATTTATCATTAAATAAAACAAATAAGATTCTTCCTGATAAAAATTGAAAAGTAAAATGTTTAGTTTATTTTTAAAATAAGTTGATAGCGATGATTGATGGGATGAAAATGAAAGAGCTTGGTTTTTGTAAGAATTGAGCATTTTCCGCAAGCGAAGACCTCCTCATGTCTACATGCAATAATATAAATAATGATTGCATAATGCTAACAGAGTGAAAGAGAATGGAAGTTTCATGGGATTAATTTTTCACAATAAAATTGCTTTATGTCCTTTTTTTTATCATGTATTTATAAAATAGACCAATCAATTTTTCTATGTGAAAAAGGAAATTGAGAAAAATTATTAATTATAAGTAGTTGTTTTTCTTGAGAACCACAAAGTAATTTTTGCTTTACATTGCAAGCTACCGGTCTCAGGGGTGTTTCCCTAAGCTTAAATTTTTTGGCTTATAGATTATAAGCTGCTTAAAAATAATTTGATAATCTGTTTTCCTAAGCTGTCTAATAAGCGGCTCATAAGCAGTAGACCTGTTTACCTGAACTGTTAATAAATAGCCTATAAGCAGCAAAAATGGTTAAATGACCAAAAGAGTATGTATGTTATTAATTAAATAACAGTATTTATTTTAATAACTGTTTAATATATTACATATATAAATATTAATTGAGATTAATATAATTATTTTAAAAATTAAAAAATCAATTTATTTATTTTAAAATTATTTTAATTAATTTTAAAATTATTTATTGATTATATAAATTTATTTTTGTCTTAAATATGATTAGTACTTTTATATTATATTGTAAATATATTTATGTATTAAAATTTATAAGTAATTCAACTGTTAGAAAAAAAAAAATTGGGACGAGCAGAGGGTCTCACAATGAAGAGATGGGTTATTTAGGTTAAGGGTAGTTGAGGAATATTAAAATTACATGAGACTATATGTGTAATTCTTTTGATCAACTTAAAACTCCTTATAAGTAGTTTTAGAAAAAGCCAAGATTTGTGGCTTATTTTAAAACTCCTTATAAGGAGATAAGCCATGATAAATAAGCTTAGGGAAACATGTCTTCCCACAGCTTATGAGTTGAAAACTCCTTATAAGGAGTTTTGACCAGCTTATGAGCTTAGGAAAACACCCCCCTTAATCTATATATGTCATATTCATTGTGGGGACTAGTTATTTTTGCATTAGTTTTCTCTTGTTCATTGAAAAGATATGTGAAATAATTAACTCAAAAAGAGGAAAAAAATTATAAAGTGGGGTTTCATGATTTATAAAAGCAATTATAATTATAAAGTCTTTTGACATTTTTGAAAAACTTATGATAAAAATGAAGAATATGTTAAAATTTATGTATTATATTGTAATTAACCAATTTTTTAATTCAACTTAGTCGTACACATGTTAGCTATAAAAATTAATCCATTAGTAATTTTATAGATCAAATTAGCTTTTTCGATAAACAGTGGCAGAACTAGCTTTTCACTTAAGAGGCCAAAGAATGGGTGGCCGATAGCTTATCGGTGGTGGCTTGGGTGGCCGATAGCTTATCGGTGGTGGCTTGGCTGTCTCTACCAGTCTGAGAGCTTGGTTCAGGTCTTTTTTGCCTCTCTCTCTTACACAACCTCTCTCTCAGCCCTCCTTCCTGCAAAAAAATCGCCGGCCGACCAACCTCTCCTCTTATTTTAGTGTATATGGTTGCCGACAAAGGAGATCGTTAGCCCCTGCACGATCCCCTGTAGGTCCGCCTCTGCCGGTAAATACTATAAAATTAAAATAAAATTTATAATTCATACACTCTTTTTATATTTTAGAAAGCTTATGATAAACTTTACAAAAAAATCGAAGTCCTTTTTTTTCTTGTAATTAATCATTTTTTATGATACCAAATAAAAATTTTGAGTTTTTTTTTAATCTTTATTGTCACTTTTTTGCCTATGGATCAAAGCATTAAAACAAAATTTAATATCAATTTCTCAGTTTTGTAAATCTAATAACACTTCAATTGAATTCTTTTTTTTTTTTTTGCTAAGGATCTCGCCACAAAGGCACTACTAATTGAGATGGAATAAAAATAGTGTATATGAATAGTCTTGAACAAGTATTAAGAAGCAGATAATGTAATTTTTCAAGTAGACTTGTATTAGTGTCGTGACCTACCTTCAACCGGCATCATTGCCTTCGCCATTATTCTAGCCAAATTGTTCACCATCTTGTTAAGAACAATCTTTGTCGCTTTCAACTCTTGAGTCTTTGGTTAACTTCTCATGTTAATCATATATGTTCATATAAATCAATGGTAAAAAAAAATACTTTCAAGGTGCCTTTACTTACTTTTTAGACTGATGAAAGAATTGAATATAAACTTAAGGCACAACATCTTGTTTCTCCTCATACACTTGAGCGTGTTGGTTTTATTGAGAGGCATACCATAGATGCATCATTGAAACTAGTCTAACTTTGTTACTGTCACGACCCAACCCGGGGGCCACGACTGGCATGCAGCCAAACCGAAGTCCGACCACATAAGCCTTAGAAACATTCATAACAGTCTAAGTGCAAAACAGTTCAATACTTATATAATCCTCAATCCTAGTTTAAATGCAAACCATCAATATAATCAAATCCAAATAAAAACATTCAGAAAATCTAATGCAGACAAGTTCTACTTATTACACAAAAAGGGATTCGGATTCAATCAGCCCAAAAGTTCAATATCCGGAAATCTCTAAGCAAAAGGACTGATAAACACAAACGGAAAACCTGATCGACTTCGCCAAAGAAGAGAAAGAAGATAGACGAAGGCAATCACTGTAAACCTGCAAGACAATCTGTAAGGGTGTGAGCGCTTTATATAGACGCCCAGTAAGTCTATGAGAAGCAGAGAAACATCTAACAGTTATATAAGCAGTACATACAATACATTCACAAATTAAGCAATCAAGATGGTGTGTCGGGGTCACCAATCAGTAAACAGTACAGTATAATATCAGTCACATCCGCCCTTATAACTCCTCAGTACAGTACAGTAATCAGTAATTAGGCATGTAGCCTCAGTAAACAGTATAGGCATTAAGCCTCAGTAGCAGTATAGGCATTAAGCCTCAGTAACCTCCTTCCCCTTCATGACACACCATCACACAGCACAAGTAATATCAAATTCAATATTCTCACATAAATACAATCACATGCAATTTTTTCTGTCTCCTAAAACATGCGAGGCTGAGTTCGAAAGAATAGACTAGTGAATATATAGAAAGGATAATATATTATAAGAAGGGTTTATATATATATATATATATAAGTTGTTAGCAAGTAGCACAACACAAACAATTCAAATACACCCATAGAACTTACCTGGTCTAACAGTCAGCTAAGCAATCCGCCACCCTAAGTCTGAGGTGCTGTTGGACCACCGCCTAACCATTAACCATCAATTAACAATCACCCTTACAAATGTATGCAAGTGCAAATGGGAATGCATTACGTGAATGCACATAATTCAATAATTTCCATAACAAGGTTAAACCTTTTTGTCAACCAATCATAACTTAATCATCATAATACCACACCTTTAAACTTGCTTTCCAGAATATAAAACATCATTAAAAAGTCCTTACAATTTAAATTTATCAAATACCTTACTTAAATAATCAATATTCACCAAATACAATTTTACCGATAAACCTGAATAACGAGTGTCAACTTGTAAAATTCAAAACAATTAACCAGTATATGAAAAATTTATAATTCTCAACCAGAAGTTAATTTGATATCTAAAAAGCATCCTACCAAAATTTCATAATTTTTCGAGACTTAGAAGTCGCTCAATCAATTTTTATTCATAACAGTATATAGCTCACAAGGTATACTGACAGCAGTAGAAATGTCTAATTATTTCAAAACTATAACAACAGAAACATAACTCAACATATTTTTCTTGTAAATTAGACTTCCAGAACTTCAACATATATGAAAATCAAATCTAAAACATTTTTACACATTTTAATATGAATTTCGAAGTTTACAGATGATGCAATCGCACCTACAGTACAGTTCGTCAGACAACAGTAGCAAACTTGAATTTTCCAGAAATATACGATGCTCCAAAATCCCAACAATTATTTTTCTCATAAACTAGACTCAATTTCGAGCCACATATCCAAATTTTAGATTTTTATCATGTTCCAATATTTAATTAAAAATCAAGCAATATACAGCACTAACATTAAACTTCAGCAGAGAATTAAATCATCCAAAAACTCAAAGAAAACAATTAATTTGAAAACCCTAATACCCAATTTAATTCAATCAAACCCTAATTTAATACATTCATCAAATTTCAGAACCCAACACACTAGCCCAAATCAATTAATTCAACACCAAAATCCATCAAAACAATAAAAACCCCAAAACCTAACCTATTTTGTAAAAATCAATTTAATTAAATAATAATTCGAATTTAGCCAAATTAATTAAGAAAAATACCAACCCGATATGATACTAATATGAACTAATCAAATGAAAGTCGAAATAATGCAAAAGGAATCAAGAAAAACCTCAAAAATACCCAAAAACTCGAAAAATCGAGCTGCTGTAGCACTGGCCAAAACGACCAGGCGAGCCACGCCGCGCCAAGCAAAACGACGGAACACGAGACGCCGAATGACAAGTCCCTGGCTTGCGCTTCTCCGCCGAATGATGCTAGCCACCCGCCGAACGATAATGCGTGCTGGCACGCCGAGACCCAAAATGACAGCTCCTCTGATTTTTTGCCTAAAACTTAATTTCTCCCCCTTTTTTCAAAACACCCGAAAATAGAAGACCCAAAAATGTTACCCCATCTGACTTTAGGCCTATTTATAGGAAAACAACTCTTCAAAATTATATTTTTACCCCCAATCTAATTTATTTTAATTAAAA
This sequence comes from Garcia nutans, assembly GCA_947685225.1. Taxonomy (NCBI): domain Eukaryota; kingdom Viridiplantae; phylum Streptophyta; class Magnoliopsida; order Malpighiales; family Euphorbiaceae; genus Garcia; species Garcia nutans. The sequence continues at coordinate 42,118,048 of CANTUV010000017.1, forward strand.
ACACCCCAAAATTATTTATTTTCATAAAAATTTACCCAAAACCATAAAATTCACAAAATCAACTCAAATTTATTTTTAACTTCAAACTTTAACCCAAAATAATTTATAAATATGTTTTACGCATAATAATACCCGAAAATATCAAAAACGATGAAAAATCCAAAAATGACGAAAATACCCTCGGCACCCAAAAATACAATATTATACTTAAAACGACCGTCTCGTCGTCTTGAGTATCAAAAAGACATTCAAACCATCAAATTATGTTCAAACAACATATGAAGGCACAAAATAACTATTTTACACCTAGACTTAAAATCATTCAAAAACCAAGGGTTTTACAGTTACAATTATCTTATCTTTGCCCTATTGGTCTCATTCTTTCCTCCTGTGAACTCTTAATTTTGCACTCCTAGGATATACAACTGCATATGATCATTTTGTTCAAGTTCAGTGACAAGGCACGAATCTCAATGGATACTTGGACAACCTTAACATGTTTTAAAAGAAGTTATAAATTCAATAAAAACAAGAACCAACAAAACAGGATGCAAAATAGAGGGAACATGTTTTCATTTTGATCAATTTTTTTTAGAAGTAAAATTATCATATTATTTAAATTTTTTAATTTCTTAGATTATGAAACAAATACTTCACCATTAATAATTTGGAATGATGTCATGTTGTTGTTATTTCATGTTATAAAAATTTAAGCTTTCTTGGCTCTAGGAGTGAGTATCGGTCAAATTCAGCCAAGTTTAGGATATATTTCAATACGATTTATGATATATAAATACTAAAAATTTTAACTTGATTTTGTCTGAAATTATATATATTTTCGACAAATTCGTATGTTTTCAAGTTCGATCACATTTGATAAGGTTAAATAAAATTGTATAATATATAATATATATTATAAATATATTTAATATATATAATATTTTATATATTTTTGGATTTGATCATATTCTATCAGGTCAAATCGGGTTATATAATAAATATATATGTATAATATTTATATTTATCAGTCGGATTCGAGTTCAAGCAGAAAAATAAATCTTAACTCGATCACTTGATCGAACTCAAATTTTTTTTTAAAAATATAGATCGATTTCATCTGTATATATAATATAAACTGACCACACTCAACTAAAATATATTCGGTTCGATTGGGTTCGAAAAATTTGCACACACCTACTTGGCTCAATAATTTGGAATGATGTCACGTTGTTATTTTATTTTACAAAATCTTAAGTTTTTGGCTCACGCTAATCTTAATCTTGACATGATTTGGAGAAATAAAAAATGAGATAAGATAATTAATCACAGCAAATTAGTTTCATTAATTTAATCTTTATATGATACAATCTAATTAATTAATTCGTTGAATAAGATTCTTGACATTTGACTTCCTATCAATTATAAATGTCTCTTTGACATTACTTGTTGAGCAAGTTGCTTTGTCTCTCATAAGCCAAAATGTTTTAAGGAACTTCACTTTTCTTTTCCCTTGGAGATCGATTTCTTAGTCTATGTTTGGTTTCTTAGAAGTGCAGTGGAAAAGAAAAGAAATAAAAAGAAAAAGAAAAAAAGAAATGAAGAGAAAAGAATTTGTATTTCTTTTCTTTGGTTTAGTTGTCTAATTAATGCAGGAAAGAAAGGAAATTTTATAAAATTGATTTTTTATAATTATATCCTTATTATTTTAAGTCGATGAATGATAAATTAGTAATTCCATTATTTATGTCTCTTTTATTTTTTATTTTCCTTCTTTTTTTTCCAAATTAGTGGAAATTTTTTTTAATAAATTTGAGAGAAATGGAAAAAAAAAACAATTTTTATTCTTTTCTTTCATTTCCTTTTTCTTATTTTTATCCAAACAAAGAAAATGAGAGAAATATAATTTACATTCCCCTCATTTTTATTCATTTCTCTCAATTGCTCATCCTTAATTTTAGTTTATAAAAAATTATAAATTAAATGAATTGAATTTTGAAAATTTTGATTATCTTTGAAATTTATACTCGCTTAATAAAGAAGTCTAATCAGTTAATAAAAAAATTGGAAAAATTAATAACATAATGAAAATTTCAATAAAAATTAATTATGAATTGACACTATACATTAATTTTCCAACTAGTATACATGAAATTAAAGCTTTTTAACATCTCACTTAAAATATAAATGTAATAACTAAAGGCAATATAATATATTAAAATTGATATCCACTCCGTTGTAAATTAATAAGTACATTTTTTATTTTATAAAAACTAAAAAGAGATAATTATTTTAATTAAAAAGTATAAATTTACAAGTATTTTTTTTATATTTTAGAATAAAATATACTTATTAAATATTTTTAATAAGTAACATTAAATATGAGTATATCAAAGATTTAAGATAAAATAGAAAAATAAAGGTATATCTCAGGATAAACTTTTTTCCTACACCTACTTCTACCACGTCACTGAGTGTATATATATATATATATATATATATATATATATATATATAACCCCTGGAGTGGTTCTTATATGATATTTAGTAGAACTTTAACCATTTTTTAAAATTGGGCCAGCTAAGAGATTTATTTTTTCATTTGGGCTTTATATTCTTCTTCTATAACCACATCAGCCCAAGGCTTAGAAGATTTAGAAATGACTTTAGTAATATCATCTAAGTGATCAAATAAGGTTTTAGGAGAGTCTGATTTTAGAGTTTTTTTTGTCTTTGTTTTTCTTATTTTTTCCTCATGTTGTCTGGAAAGAAATTCACGGGTCAGAAAGTCTAATAAACTATTGTTTACTCCCTTTATAAATTTAATATCAAAATAAAAAATACTTAATATAGCTTTGTCACTAGCAAATATTTGCTTTGAAGCAAGATTTTTAACATCTTTTTGTAAAACTTTTTTAACACTTTTACAATCAATACAAAGTAAAAACTTTTGATTTAATAAATTAGATTGAAATTTTGAAATACATAAAACAATACTCAAAATTTCTTTTTTAATAGTAGAATAGTATAATTGAGTTGGACTCCAATGTCCTGAATAGAATTAAACTATGATTTCTTTTTTTTTCTTTAACCTGCTTTAAAATTTCACCAAATCTTATATCTAGAGCATTAGTCTCAACTATTTTAGGAGCTAATGAGTCAACTATATGTAGACAAGGAATAATTTTTACTAAGGCTTTTATCTGTTTGACTATACCAGTATGGACATTAGTTCATAGGCCAGGATTTTTCTTTAACCTATCATGTAATGGTTTTATAGTCCTATTTAGGTTGGGATAAAATTCTATAATATAATTTAAACAATCAAAAAATCTTTGTAATTGAGCTTTATTAAGGATCTAACAAAAAAATTTATCACCAAAATCTAAGTTTCTTTCTATAGATTCTAAAATTCTCTATTCTATATAATGTCCTAAAAGCCTAATCTTAGTTTGAAACAGAAGCATTTTAATTCTATTTAAAACTAATCCATTTTGTTTAATTACCATAAAAATGTCTTTAAATGCTTAAAATGTTCATCTATAGTTATAGAGTAAATTAATACATCATCTATATAGACTATACAAAATTTAGTATATGGATTAAATATGTCATTTATTACTTTCTAAAATTCAGAGGGTGCATTCTTCAAACCAAAAGGCATAACATTCCATTCATATTGTTCAAATGGAACAGTAAATACAGTCTTATACTTATCTTTAGGATTAATATGAATTTACCAAAATTTTGATTTCATATCAAATTTACTAAAAATATTAGCTTTGTATAATCTTTCTAATAAATATTTTTTATTTGGAATAGGGTACCTAATCCATTTCAAAATTTTATTTAAAAGTTTATAATTTATTACTAATCTAGGTGCTCATCTTTCTATTTCAGATGCCTTGTTAACATAAAATGCAGCACAATAGCATAGACTTCTAAATTTTATAATTAATCTTTTATTTTCTAAATCATTTATTTTTTTTTTACAAAATTCAATCATATCAAGCACCATCTGAATAGACCGGGATTTAGTTGTAATAGACTTTTCATCAAACCTACTTCATATGGGAGATCAACCATATGCTGCTTCCTATTCCAAAATATATTTGGAATATCAGCACATAATTCATTTTCAATTTGAAGCTTTAATTTATTAATTTTATCTTGTGTAAATTTATTATTTAATTATTCATTTATTTTTTGTAAATGATAATTATTCTTTAAATTATTAAATTATTTAGACTTTGTTTTTTTTTACTGCATTTATTTGTAGTTCATTTATTGAGTGAGCCTTTAATAAATTTAGATTTCTCTTTTTTGTTTTTTCTATAAATAAAAAAATTATCTTTTGATTTTTGACTTTAAAACTTACACTATCATCTTTAACAAAATAAGGTGTAATTAAATTCATAAATGGTATTTCTAAGATTACCATGTGATAAATATTGGTCAAAACAAATATATTCTTTATCTCTAAATCTTTATCAATTATCGAAGTTTCTGCTTTACCAAGAATGTTTAATTTAGATTTATTTGCAGCTGATAAACTTTCATTTATTTTTTTCCAAAACTTTTTAGAAACTAGACTGGGTTTAATACAATTTAAGTCAGCTCTTGTATCAAATAAAGCTATAGTTTCTATATTATAATTATTTAAAAATTTTAATTTTACTTTTATTAAATATTTTCTTGAGGTAATTTCATGTAATATAAAAATTATATTGTCAGGAATTTTTTTCTCTTTATTTATTAAACTAATATTATTAGTTTCTTCTTTATCTTCTTCTTCTTCCTCATCAGAAGAAGTGAAATTTAATAGAAACTTTATTATTTGAGAATCATGCTCTTGTTTAATCTTTAATTCTTTTAATTTTATTTTTATCTCTTTAATTTTCTTTTATAGATCATTTATTATTAGTTTATTCTTTATTGTTTTATTTTTATTTAGAATTATAGTTAAATCATATGTTTGTTTACTAGTACTAGGTAATATTAAATGTTTAGATTTTTCACTAGATTCTTCTAATATTTTATTTAAGAACTTTTCTTAAATTTTTGGATCATTAATATACTTTATTGCTTCTAAAATAGATTTCTATTCTTTAATTAAAACATTTATTGATTTATCATTATCTTCATAACTAGTTTCTGATCCTATATCATTTATTTGATTTATTTTTTCAGAGTCTGAATGGCTCTCAGAATCTGAATAATCTAAATATAATTCATGAATTTTATTCAATACAGATTTTTCTAAATTTAATTTTTGTAAATTTTTATCAAATTTACAAAATTTAAATGTATGTCATTTTCTACCACAGTTATAACATGTTAAATTTTTATATGATCTTAATTGTTTATCTTTTCTTTTAAATAGTTTATTACTAGATTTTCTAGATTTATAAGACTTATAAGGTTTTTGTTTTTTATAATAATCTTCTTAATTATATTTTCTTTTATAATTCTTTTAATGTTTTTTATATGACTTTTTATATTTTGTAGAACACCGATTATTATAATCTTTATAGTTTTGAGTTATGCTATAATCAAACTATTTATAAAATGAGCCTAATTCTTGTTTAGCTTTTCTCATCTCGTATTTTAATGATTTTTGAAGTTTTATATCTTGACAGAGTTTTAATCCTTCCTTTTGAACTATACTAACCAATTGAGCGTAAATTAAATTGTCATAAGGAATATAATTTTCATATTTCTATTTTATACGGTTCCTAACTTTCTTTTATAGGAAAAAGGGCAATCCTGCTAAAAAAATTTTTTTCTAGAAAGCCTGGTTGAAATATTCTCTAAGCATAATTCTAGTTAGAAAAGTTATTTTTTGAAACTGAAAATCACTAAATTTTTTACACCTAAGGTTACTTAGTAATTCAACATTTTTATTCTTTAAGCGAGTAAGATCTCCTATGAAGTGAAGTGATATAATCAGAATTAGTGTTGCCACTGCATCTTGAATAATATCATCATATTCATTTAATACAGGTGTTCCACCTTCATAAGTTTTTATAGCATTTAATATTCCTAAGTATTGTTCATCAGTGAGATGATTATCTCACCAACTTTTTACTTGGCCTGTGAAGCCAGCTATAATTAATTCTGATATAATTTTATGAGATGTATCTATTTGGGTTTTATAAGCATCAGCACTCATTATCTTATGTTATAGAAGACTCAGAATATTTTATTCTGACAAGCTATCAATATTTCATTCATAAACTGAAGAAACATTATATTTATCTTGTGATAATGTATTAGGCCTATCTATAATTTATAAGTCTGGAGCAGACACTCTAGGTACTATAGATTGATTATGTGTTATACGATTTATTTATGGATCTATATATTTACTGAAAGGTTCAAGATCTTAAGTTCCAGGTTGAGAATCCTCAACTGATTCTGAATCCTGATCTTGGGTTACTATACTAATAGTTTTAGAGGCTTTAGATTGAGGTGTCTCTTGAACTACCTATTTTGATCGAGATGTAGAATTAATTTTACTTAATTGGTCTCTAATAGCTTTTACAAAATCAAATCTTTAAATTCAACTTTTTTTTTGTCTTGTTTTTGAAACTTCAAAAGGTTTAAAAATATGAGACTTTAATTTTTTATCTGAAATAGTTTTCTCAACTGTTGTTATTATTTTTTTTTATCTTTAATAGAATCTTCTATTCTATTTAACTGTTGTCTTATACTTAATAAATGTACATTACTAAAATTATTTTATTCTAATATTTTCTTTTGTGTGTCATTTTTTGCAACATTTTTAAATGGTGTAATTTGAATTTCTCTATCACCATACATAAATAAACTTGAAGCTTTAGGTGGATGTTCACTTTGTATAATTTTATCATTTACTTTTCATTATGTTCCTTTTATTTCTGACTGTTATAGGATTTATTAATTTTTTTTGCTTTAAGTTTTCCTCTATAAATTCTTTTAAACCAATCAAAGAATTTCATATTAACTTCATATTATTTTACAAAATTAATATATTCATTTTTTATAGATTCAACGTCTTTTACTTTATTCATTTCTTCTTTTAATCTATTTGAATTCTTTACTGATGTTAATTCTTTATCTAATTTATCTTTATTAAATATAAATTTTTTATTAGTTATATTTAGTTCTTTATCTATGCCTTCTATATTATTGGCCATGAAGGAGATTGTAGGTAATTCAGGTGGAGAAGGAGATTATTCTCTATCCTGATGTTGATCATAATTAGAGTTTGGTTACAAAGGGTTCATGATTTCTGTTGGATTATAAAAAAGATGTGGTACAATTGTACTGTAATCTACACCTTTTATTTTACTACTGATTTCAGGTATGTCTGATATAGAATACCTAGGCTTTACTACTATTTGTAAAACAAATTTAGGTTCATTTTCTTTATATGAGATATATATAACAGAGGGTAATTGTAAAGCTCTACCTATATCTACTGTCGAAACAGAGAAAGAATAGTCCGAATACCTACTGCTAATACTATGTCTATTAAATTTTAATTTAACTTCACCATCTTCATATTGCTCAATTTTACTAAATTATATATTGGGCTTTACTATTTTCTTTGGTTCTGAAGGGGGAACAACATCTTCTAAGACCCATTCATCAAAGAAACTAATATTTTTCTACTGACTAGTTCTAGAAATTACTATATTGGCTTTACTTAAGTTTGTTTGAAGAAATTTGGTTTCTCCTAATTTAGATTTCATTATATATTTTGTTGCAAAGACAGATACCATAGCTTTATACTTTAATTTATACATTAATGCTAATGGAATGGATCCTTCAAGCATTTTATAATTATGAGCTTTAATTTCTAATACTACACTCGTTAATATGTTTGGATCATTTAATGATATAGTTATATCAAGGAAACAATAAAATAAGATAGGTCCACTACTCAGACTGATTTCTATAGTTCTTAAAAATGAATCGTTAAAATTTACAAACCTAGCATCTCTAACAACTGCTAAAATACTAGTATTTAATTATTCTCTAGTTAAAGGCTTTATTCCTATTTGCACAAGTCTTATATGTATATATTTATATTTTTTTTATTTTTATGGTGCTTTATAGATTCTACAGATAATAATGTAATTTTTTCAAAGGATTTACTTAATTGTACATCCATTTTTTCAACTTTAATTATGTAATCATTTTTAAATATATTTAATTTAGAAATTTTATAAATATGTTCTTTATCTATGTTAGGTATTATCCAATTATCAATTGCTTTATTAAAATCTTCTAAAATTACTTCATTTTTGTTTACAATTCTTTTACTTTCTGATGACTCAGAGTTATCAGATCTAGTTGTACTAGCAGATTTACATAAAAATGGCTCCATCTTTAAATATTTAAAAATAGATTTTAAAGTATGTTCATGTTGTTTTCAGACGTGACCACTGGCTTACTGCCCTAAATGCTTAACCATCTGCTGAAACGGGTCTTACTGCATATCCAAATCCTAGACAATACTATTCACTTTTAGATCTATAAATCAAAGATTTAATTATGAAAATAGTTTTATACTTATCTACTACCACTCCTAAAAAGATAATGATTCTGATACCAGCAAAAGAAAAATAAAATTTAATAGACATAGTATTAGCAAGAGAAATACTTTATTATTAGTATATACAACAAAAACTAATGTTATAAATATAGAGGGAGGGTGTGTGTACACACCTTTCATTTTTGCAGCTATCTTATTAAACTCATCTCACATCTAAAGATTACAAGAAATATGATGAGCTTATAACAAGAAACACAATCCATTAAATAACCTACTTTCAATGTTGTTATAATGGATTATTTTGTATTGTAAAGTACAACTTGTTATAAGCCCAACATATCATATCTTACTTGAATTACTACCTACTTTACTATCTGATTTACTATGACTTTATGAAATTTGATATGGTATCAGAGCTTTGGTATCTTTAACTAAATGGTCCGGACAGTAACCTTTAGATACATGACTATATTCTTAGATGACTTAAATAGTAACTACTAAAAATACTTATCAAGTGTCAACTCGGTAATTGACACTTAAGAAATGAGTGTTAAATTTATCCCACATCTAAAAATTACAAAAAATATAAGGACTTATAATAAGAAAGGTAACCCAATCTAAATAACCTAGGTTATTTTGTATTACAAAACTCAAATTGTTATAAGCCCAATATATCCAACTTTACCTGAATTACTACCTACCTTACCATCTGATTTACTATGACCCCATGAAATTTGACACATCTCTTTGCCTCTCCACTTTCCCTCTCTCATCTTCTTAACCTAAAAACCCTCTCAAACTTATTTTTGCCACTTTTCTTCATCTCCATTTCCCCTCTCTCTCAGCTCTTGCTCTCTTAAGAGTTATCACTCAGCTTCAATCCTCTCACAAGGTTACAACTCTCTCTCTCTCTCTCTCTCTCTCTCTCTCTTATCGATCTATCGTCCCTTACTCTCTCGATGCCTCTATTTCAGTATCACTCTCTTAATCTCTCTCTTGTCTAATTTGAAGATGACAATAAGTGGTTGGCGATGATTCTATGTTCTTCATTCTTTAATCTCGAATATGCGAAATGTGATTTTGTAATTTTTGTAAATTGTATTTTATTTTGATAATTTATCAGTTTGTCTAGTAGCATATCTGTAACATTTGTGGTTATTACTTTGATAGTTTATTAGTTTATTTGGTAGTTTATCACTTAGTTTATTAGCAAATCTGTAAGCTATTACTGGCATGAATATCATAACTTGTGCTCTGATTTCAATCCAGCTATAACCAAGGATCTTAGAAACACCAGTAAGTCTATAGTTTTTTTAATAATAATAAATTAGTAAAATACTCGACTTTTATTCAGTCTGAGAGGTCCAACCTAACTTGGCTAGGTTAGCCGGAGGTCCGATTGCATCTCTACATATGGGCATATGGCCAGGCCATGAGCCATGCATTGAGGCCCGAGTTAAACTCCAACTGGGCTTTAGGCAAGGGTAAAACCTGACCCGAGAACACCCTGAGCTCTAGGTAATATAAGAATACGAAATAAGCAAGAAATTAAGAAAAATAACACCCTTTACCATATTTTTAAAAATATTTACTTTTTTAATAGGGATATTTTAGTTATTTTATTATAAACTCATAATAAATCCATTATAAATTATTATAAACTGTATAAAATTTATAAACACATGATAAACTCATTGTAAACTCATTGTAAATTATAAAAATTTGATATTTTGATAAATATTTTATAAATATGGTAAATTTGGAATTATTTTTAATTTTTTTTTGTATTTTTGTCAAAAGCCCAAGAAATTACTATAATTGATTGTGTATAAATATTTATATACTATCAAAGCTTCTACGGTTTTGGTGTGTCGTAGTCTTTGGCTTTTGTTATAAAAAAATATTAATACAGAAATTTAAATCAAATATATTAAACTTGATTATTAATCATTTAAACAAAATATAATTGATAAAATCAATAATACTGGTTTTAAAACATGATCGATTATGGTCCACTTCATGATATTCCATTTTGATTTTATTTCAATAATCTATTCTTTATTACAACAAAAATTATCAAATTTAATTTTTTTTAATTTCTTACATTATCAAACACACTTCTCCATTAATAATTTGGAATCATCTCATGTTGTTATTGTTTTATCTTATTAAATCTTAAGCTCCTTTGACTCACTCTTAATCTTAATGCTCGACATGACTAAGAGATATAAAATATGAGATAAGATCCTTAATCACCCCTAATTCATTAATCTAATCTTTCATTATACAAGCTTATTAATTAATTAGAAGTGGAAGATTTAATTTGTTGAATAAGATTCTTGAAAATTGACTTTATTAAAAACTTTTGACTTTTCATTTTTTCAAAAGAAAGATTTTAAAACTTGATTACCAACCATACATCTTCCTTTATACTTCTATTACTAACTAATTTGCAACTAACCTTGTCTCTTTAGAAAATATAGAATTTATAAAAGGATTTTTCTTCCAAGTGTCCTTGAGCATTAATAAAAAAAAAATGATATTATTCATATAATATTAAGAAATTAGTTCAAAAATAATTTGGATTAGAGTGGATGATATTTAATGTTCTATGAAAGAAACTTTCTATTTTAAAAGAAAATCACCATTTGCCCCAATTTTTCTTTTTAAATTTAGATTTTTTTTACTTCATAAAAAGAGTTTATATTTTTTTTAATTTATAAAATATGATAATAAAATTATTAAATATATTTTATAAATAAAAACTATATAGATAAAATCTTTTATTCTACACATTACAAAATAAATTTTCTTTTACATTTTATATTGTGCTTTATTTTTAAACAAGCAATGGATTTTTATTTAAATGAGAAAAGCCAAGCAACCAACTAATTTTTAAGTTATAAAGTTAATTCGACATATGAGATGATAATTTTCATATCAGAGTTGAGTTAACATAATATGGATACAAATACAATAATCTTTATTTCAAATTTATTAATTTTATATTGGATTAAATATTATATTACATATATTTTTGTATAGAAATATTAATAAAAAATGAAACTATTCTTAAAAATACTAGTTTTTATTTTTTTCAAAAATATTCATTTTGACTTTATATTTTCTAAAATTTTCACTTTTAAAAATATACATATAATATGCATTTAATATATTTCTAAATATATAATGAGTATATTTTTTATATACTAAAAATATACATATAATATGCATTTAATATATATTTACTAAATATATTTCTAATATATAATGAGTATATTTTTTATATATGTCTTAAAAATAAAAAAAATTAAAAAGTATTTTTGTAAACTGAAAAAATATAAATAAATTTTTAAAGAAAAAAGTAGTATTATGTGTAATATCCTCTTTTTTTTTTTATTTTATATTCTAATCCATTATTGGTGGAGCTCAATTCTAAGGCAAGTCTAGCGTAGTCCATTTTTCAGACATTAGGATGTTGGGCTTTGACTTTCCAAAAGAGAATTGACAAAACTCTACCCAAAAAGAAATTTTTTTTTTTTCAAAAAATATGAAAGTTAAAAAGATTAAAAAATGCAGAAAAAATTTATGAAATTACAAAAATACATAATATCATCATCCCATAAAAAGCTCCATAAATTTTAAGATTTATATATATTGTGTACGTATTACGAGTATTGCGAATATATTGTACTTGTGCTGTAAATTTTTTTTAAAATATCAAATTGAGTTTATTTTAAATTTTATTTTGTAAAAAAATAAATTAAAGAGAGTTAATAACATCATTTTATAAAAAATTTCTCAAGAAAGAATATTAATTACATCATTTTATATATTATATATATGTTGTGAATATATAATGTTCTAATCTTTATATATACAAATACATCATATATATTATATATTTATTATCTTTCAGCATCTATATATTATACAACCTGTAAATAATATTTGCTTAATCATAGTGTATATATTATCTTTCAATCTTTATATATTCATTAATTATAATATATATGTCATAAATATATTATATATATATTATAGATATGTTGCATTTTAGCATTTTTTTATATTGTTTGGATGTCATGTTTATATTATTTAATACATAAAAATTTCATATAAAATAAAATAAATTAAAATTAAAATTAAACAAATATAATTTAAAAGAAATTTGATATACTCGTCTAGAAAATAAAAAATATCAAAAATTAACAGAAAAAAATTATAAAATTTTTTTTTGAAGCATTTTATCCAACCTATAAAATATATTAAATTCGAAGAATAAAAAAAATACTTTGATATTATAATTGAAGAACATCACAAAAAAAAAATCGTTATAAACATAAGAAAATGATGTACAATCTTAGAGTACGGGAGCAATTAGAAAAGTTGCATCTTTTGAATGGCCCATAATTTCTTTCAGAAGAGCTAAAATATCTACAATGGGATGGTTACTGTTTGAAATCTTTGCCACTGAAAAAAGAAAGCAATAAGAGACACAATAAAAAATGAAAATGTGAGAACATAGGATACATTGCTAAAAACTGTAAAACTGAAAATAAAAAAAAGTTAAAAAAATAAAAAGCAAAGTTAAAAATGAAAAACAAAAATATGTATATGGAAACAAAGTTTTAAAAAAGATAATTTACGTAATTTCTTCTTGAGGAATTTACACATTATATGCCAATTTGAGTCCCACTTTCAAATATACTGCCACAAACTTTTTTTCCACTTACACATTTCTCGTTTTCCTTTTTTCTTTTTTCAATTTTATGATTTTACATGCTATTTTTTCTTTTTTTTCCTTTTTTTATTTTTAACATTTATTTATATTTTTTTATTCATATAATTTTTTCATTATTATATTTTTCTTATACACATAAAAAATAAATATATACACAATACACATAAAATAAACAGTAACATATTTGTAACATATACATAATATAGCCGCAACATATTAATTATAATTGACCAATATATAAAAATTAGAAAACACATATCTATAACATATATATTATAATTAAGTAACATATAAATGTTGTATAACATATAAATACTAAACGATAATATATATATATATAATATATACATGATATATATGTAACATAAATATAATATATATCTGAAACATATAAAATCATGATATAAAATGATATATTTAAAATTTTTTTTGAGTAATTTTATTTTAAAGGCATTATTTTACAAAATAATATTTGAAATCAACTCAATATTTATATATATTTTAAAGAATTTTATAACATATATATATATATATATAACATATACAAATCGTATAGGATGATGATGTATAATATTTTTGTAATTTGTAAATTTTTTAAGTAAATTTGAAAATTTTTTATAAAAACCATATTTTTGAATTTTTTTTTAATTTTTGTTTGTAGTTGTGTAAAAAGTACTCTCTTCTTTCGATAACCGCAATGGATATATATGTTCATATACGGGGTTGGGTTGAATTAATATCGAACTTAAAAACTTTAAAATTGGAATTTTAATATCTAAGGTCTGGTAAAGTACAAGAAGTTCAACTTTGTTTATATATATACATAATATCGGCCAAAAAATTGGCCAAAATAATTTTTTTAAAAAATAACATTGCTCAAATGCATATTTAGACACAACATAATTATAACTATATATTCTTCTGAATAATAAATTAATGATTAATTTTCTCCTTCCATATATTATTAAAAAAATATCAATTAGAAGAATGGACAAATAGTAAGTTTATTTTCTTTGATGACATTGAATTTCTCTTATCTTCAAATTATTGTTCAATTTTTTAATATAGATTTGAAAATACCAATATCAAAAACTAGTAATTTTTTAAAATAGATTTAAAAAAATGCCAAAATCAAAAACTAACTGCTAAAACTGAAAATTTACAGTTCATAAATGCATAGCAAGAAGATAATAGTTTTCTCATCTAGAAGGGCTGCTTGGCTCAAATTCAGTTTATTGGCAAAAAATAATTCATGTCCACATGAGATAATTGTTGTTGATTGTGTTTTTGAATTCAATCATATTTCCTATTTTTAGTTCAAAATTTGATGACAATTCAAATAAGATACCAATTTTGTTTTGGGATTTATTCTAGAAAATACTCCTAAATAAACCATTAAGAAATTTTAGACCCCTTTAATTTTAACTAGACTTTTTTTACAAAAATGCTTTCCAAAACCGAATACACGCTCATATTGCTTTGTTAAAAAATATCGGGCATTTCAAATTGATAGTTTCTTCTTTGTTTTTCAATTACTTCTTCCTAAAACCCTAACTATCTGAAATAAAAAAAAATATCGATTTGAAAGCAAAACCCATCGATTTGAAAGAGAACTATTTGGGTTAATTGATTTAAACAGAGAAAGCTAAACTTATCATTATCATTTGAGCCAGAGGAACACAGAGTAGCTGCTTCGCTTGTAAGGAGATATTCGATCTGTACTACGACATCATCTTTGCCCAGAGAGAATTTGGAGTCATAGAAGCAGGCTTTGGTTTCTACAGTTCGTTGATGGCTTTGGTTTCTACAATTCATTGATTGAAGGATAAATTTAAGGTAATTTTATTTTAGTTTTTGAATGCATTTTGTATCAGTGTTTATTATTGTTATTTTTTTAGCTGATTAGTTGTAATTTTGAGTAATTAGTGGTTTAATGATGAGTTTCAGTAGTAATGTGAAAAATATTGGTGAAAAAAATTTAAGTTACAATGAAGGGATTGAGTTCTATTAATGATGAGTTAGTATCACGAAAATTTCCACCAACAATGTGAAATTTGTCTATGGAGAACTGGATTAAATTAGATGAATAAAGTCGGTTGCAATTCATATAGATTTTAAGTTCAATATAGAGTTGCCTTCTCTTGAAGGAAGGGGGTAACTATTTTTCAATATTTGCAAGCAACTTTCTAGGCATACTAGTTTCATTTTTGCTTAATATAAAGAGAAAATAACATGTTAAGATTTAAGGGAGTTCTCTTATTCTTCTTTTTTATTATTTTCAATGACTTGAATTTTAATTTTCTAATAGAAGCATTGATAACATTCATTTTGGTTGGGTTCTAAGAGATAATATTATGACTTGTTATAGGATGTTGGAGGCTATTAGAAGATGTTAGGGTCTGTTAGGAGTTGTTAGGGTCTGTTACCCTAACAGTCCACAACTCAACATCTTATAACAACTTATACTAACATATGTAAGCATCATTTGAAAGATTGTTGGTTATTGTTAGAGGATGATAGGGGCTGTTATGGACTATTATCCTCAACAATTCCTATCATCCCCTAACAACCCTTAACAACTCCCTAGCAGTATATAACAACCTATACCTACATTTGTAAACATAATTTGAAGGATTTGTATAGTATGTTAGAGGCTATTAGGGGATCATAAGAGATGTTATGGAGTTATAGGGTAACATCCCCTAACATACACTATCAACCCCTGTTAGCTCCTAACAATAACCAACAATCCTTCACATAATGTTAGTAGATGTTAGCATAAGTTGTTATAGGCTGTTAGGAGTTGTTATAGGCAGTTTCGGATAATAAACCCTAACAACCCCTATCAACCCCTATTAGACCCTATTAATCTCTATCATTATTAGTTTACTTGTTATAAGTTGATATAATATTTTTTAAAAAAAATTCCAAGTTTACATGGCTTCAAATTCCCCTTCTAGCAGTGAGCAATCTCCTCTTGCTGTAAAAGAAAAATAGATATTAAAATTATAAGTTCAGATGCTTTATCCACTATCGCAAGGTATATAATGCTTAAGCGGAGAAATGTTAAGGGGCCAACGGAAGAAGAGGGTACTAAGAAAAAGTGGTTTGCAAGATTGGAATTACATGATGAAGTGATGATGATGACAAACTTGCCTCTGATGAAGAAAATGCTGATAAGATGGGTGTGAAGGATGTAAGTTAAAATTTATTTAATGGCTGAAATGAATCATTCTGATTGAATATGTGTATTAACAAATGCCTTACATTTTGCATGCTTTAGCTTATGTCATCCCTTAATCTGATTAGAAGTACCACCGAGTTAATTCTGTGTCAATGGATCTGAATATATTCGTGATATATATAATATTATTGGCAAGGATGAGCAGAAGGTAAATTATACTATATTGGTTTGAAATAATAATCGCATGTGTATGTTGTCTTTAAAAATTTGATTATTCATTTGTTCTGCTTTAATTTTGTTCAGTTGGAAGCATTTCATAAATACAAAGTTGGAGACTTTCTCGACATAAATGAACATAGATTTGTTCATTGGCCTAGATTAATCACATATATGTTCTTACGTCAAGTTCACCATCCAGTGACTGATGAGTTGTGGTTTAAAATAGGCAATAGTGTGCTGTGAATGGAAGTCGGAGAGTACTGTTTAATAACCGGCTTACCCTACATTGGGATAGATGAGATGGAGGAGATGTTGGTGGGCAACACACCCCTAGTACAATAATATGGGACATTTATAAGGAGCAGATTGTTGGATGCATTCCATGAGGCACGAGATAAAGATCTTCAAGTCAAACTAGGCATTGCATGCCTAGTGGAGCACCTGATAATTGGAGAATCTAGGGGTTCAAAGGTTGATGCAAACATTCTAGCACTTGTTGACAATGTGGAAGCATTCAACAATGTTGCTTGGGGGAAACTTAATTGAAAGTTCTTGTGCTCTAATTGGAAAGATGTTACATAAGTTGAAGACTAAAACAACTCCTGGATTCTCATTAAATGCAATATCAATTTTTGCAAAGGAGGTTCTTCCAATAATTGAAGAGTCGGTGCAAATAGAATGTACAATGGGTCTCCGAGGATGCTAAATTGGAGAACATATTTAACTAAAAAGACGTCGTATCAAAATATTGAAGCTAAGCTTCTAGATCAGGTATGTTAAATATTATTTATATAAATATTTAGTGTATACCTTTTGTATTATATTATTAAACTTAATAAATTTTGGTATGAATAGGATTTAATGATGGCTCCAATGCATATGTCTGCCAATGAAGCCTGTAATCCAGACTTTGCAGGATTACCTTTGAAGTGGAAATTACATTACCTGATGAAAAGGTGGATGGAACCCAAAAGCAGACAACTAATGTTCATACTGTTAGAGATTCTAGCATTCCTGCATCGGAGGTGAGTAAAATCCTTCACCGAATTTTTCTTATTGAGGCACGATGCAAAGAAATGAAAGATGAAAATAAAGTACTTTTGGAAGAAAATGAAGTACTGAGACAAAAAAATGATGAACTTCATAGTCTCTTGCATGCCCAAAATCAAAAGATCCTTGCAGAAATGCAGTCTTTAATGGTGAGAATGGCCAATGTCGAGGGCAAAATTAAAGAGAACGATGATATAATTTTCACCCATGATATGTCTCATCAGAAAACACCTCATGAGATACCCCAATCTCCGTACTATTACTACATTACCTCTTTTTTGTACAAGTATAATTTTTATATGTTTATTTTCTCAATACTGATATTATAAATATTCTGACTATTTCAGCAAGGAAAACAAAGATTATGGTGGCGAAGGTGATGCATCTGATTATTCACTTATGACTGTAAGTAAAACCACCTTTGAAGTAGATGTTGGACAGAAAAAGAAGAAGCTTCATAATCCCAAATACATTAGAGGTCCTTGGATGCTAGATGACAGAAAACGTGAGAGATGTGCAAAATCCCAGATAGTTGTGCGAAAGATAGAAAATGATAGGTTGTATACTCCTGTACTTCGATTGAACCCATTGCAATCTCTATCTACCGCAGAAATTGCTTGTTTTGAAGAATGGTGGACAAATAATTTCCAAGATTACAAATAGTGAGTCTTATCATGACAATGTTTATAATTCTTTATTCCATATTTCCACTTACTTAATATTATCGTGTTAATGTTATATTATTACAAAAATTGCAGTGATAAAGATATTGATCAACCACTGCCCGGAGAGAAGACATATAACTTTACAGTACATAAAATCACAATAAAAGATTTCTGGTATCATATGCGAACCAGTGACGTTTGGCTAACAAACGAAGTAAGATTCAACATATAAATTATTTGCAATTCTATTTGAACTCATAATATTTGTACATGTCTACAATGTTTATTGAAAATTTATTTCAGGACATCGATATTCTATTATATTACATTAGGCAAAAGCAACATTATTTTCCAAATACCTTTGACCAGTGTAAGACGTGCAATGACTATCTATGTAATTATCATTTCACGTCTAAATATGCTGCATTTAAGGAGAAGATGGAGAAAAAAAAGAGATTGGGAACCTCTGAAAAACATATTGAAATTTTTAAGAGGTGATCTCTGATATGAGAAGCCTGTGCAAGATGTAGACACTGTTTATCTACCCGTAAACCAATATAACGTGCATTGGCTTCTTATTGAGATTCAACTCACAAAGTGGAACATTAATGTGATTGACTCACATTATTCTCCAAACCAAAAAGGTGCATGACTATAATGTGTGGTCCCAATTTCAGAAATGCTTCCCGCAGTGCTTGAGTATGTTGGCTTCTTCAATCACAGGCCAGAACTGAAAAAGAAAAAGGATAAGAAATTTAAAATCGTCTTCGACTATCATAGATGCCCACAACAGGATAAGTAATTTTTTTATATGGTATTAAATTCATATTATATATAAATGGTATGGCCTTCACGAAGGCATTCTAATGACTTATTTTTTTTACAGAATAGACTGTGGTTATTTTGTTGCCAAATTCATAGAGTTTGTTTATGACTGATGGACTTGATTTCTGAAACTGCATACAAGATCGCATGGTTGATATGAGATACTACATAACAGTTAGCTTATGGTTTCATGCTGCCAACAAGAACATGAAATCTTAGTGTAGTGATGACGAGTGATTCATACTTTGATCCTAACACTGCAATTTCATATTTCTGTATATACATTTTTTTGTATATAAAGTTCATAGATAAATTATTCAAAGATAGTTGGGCAATCAAATAGTCTCTTTTATAATTATGTTAATGATATACATGCCTTATGTTCATTGTTAATTAATTTTTGAAACATGTGATGTTGATGAATAGTATTTAATATTTTTGTAATAGACAATCTCTTTTATATTCATTTTTATTGCCTCTTCAATTTTGGTGTTGATGGATGATACATGTTATGATCTGCTATGGGATGATATGATATGTTAGAGTCTGCACCAATAACAGCCCCTAATAGTCCCTATCATACCCTATCAGCTCATAACAGCCCCTAATATTTTTTATATTCACATTTTATTTCCTAATCAGGTCCTGTGTTAATGGTTAAAAAATATTATGAACTGTTAGTAATTGTTAGGGGATGTCAGGGTATGTTGGGTCTGCACCAATAACAGCCCCCTAACGGTCCCTATCATTCTCTATCAGCCCATAACAGCCCTTAACATTTTTTATATTCACTGTTTATTGTCTAATCAGGGCCGGTATTGATGGTTACAAATGTTATGAACTGTTAGTGACTATTAGGGGTTGTCATGGTATGTTGGGTTTGCACCAATAACGGTCCCTATTAGCCCATAACAGCCCCTAATATTTTTTATATTTACTGTTTATTGCATAATCAGGTCCGATGTTGATGGTTAAAAAATATTATGAACTGTTAGTGACTGTTAGGGGCTATCAGGGTATGTTAGGTTTGCACCAATAACAACCTTGAGGATCATATTAGACTAAGGATCATTACTATCATTTTTTAATTTATATGCACCATCTTCAACACTAATAATCAATGGATATTTAAGTCTATCTTCCATAGCAAAGACCATGAATATCCTAAGTGACCTATCATCTACGGCATCATAAAGCGAATGTTCATCATGACCAGTAACAAATTTGAATTCATCTTTTGATGTGCTACCAATATGAAGTACTTCGGATACTAATTTTTTTAGTTCATTAAAATCAATCATTCTATTCAAGAAAACATATTTAGTAGCTCCACCAACATACTTGCTAATGTTTGCATCAAATTTTCCCCCATATTAGATGAGAATTATAATTTCTTCCCTTAAATGAATTCGTCCGCCTATTAGTTTGAATCCATCCATCAATACCTTACAAGTACAATAATAAAAAAAATACTCAGATCATAATCCATATAAACCATAACAACCTATAATTACATATGTCTTAACTATTTTTCAATGATAAATATGGTTGATTATTTTTTTATTTCAAAATGTTTATTGAATCTACTACTTTGTTATGGATTTCATATAATGCAGGCTAGTATGAGCAATTAGTAGATTGTTAGGGGCTGATATGGTCTAACAAGGGGATGTAATAGGTTGTTAGGGGGTTGTAATGCAATGTTATGGACTTTATGTATAGCAATATTGTGCAGTGTTTCAGTTTAATATGGGGTATTAAGAGCCTTTAGGTATGTTAGGGGTTGATAGAGACTACTAGACACTGGTAAGGGGCTGCTAGGATCTGATAGGGGCTATTAGATGTTGGTAGACGCTGGTAGGGATTGTTAGGGGTTATTAGAAACTGTTAGGGACTTTTAGAGATTGTTAGGGGCTTTTAGAGACTAATAGGTGGATCGGAGGGGATCGTTATGAGATGTTAGGGGTTGTTAAAGGCTGGTAGGGCAGTATCTAATTGCCTTTAATAGCCTCTATCAGCCCCTACCAATGTCTAATAGCCCCTAACAGTTCCTACCAACATCTAATAGCCCTTATTAGCCCCCTAACAACCCCTATTAGCCCCCTAACAGCCCCTACTAACTTTTAGTAGCCCATATCAGGCTCTAACACACTAAAAGGCCCTTAACACCCCATGCCAGATTGAACCACTACACAATATTGCTACACACGAAGTCTATAACACTGCATTACAGCCTCTAGCAACATATTACAACCCCTTGTCAGACAATATCAGCCCTTATAATCTACTAACATCTCATACTAGTTTCCAACAATACAAATTATTGCTTTACATACAATCCATAACATTTTATTCAACTTTTTATGAATTCAGAAATTAAAATGAAAGAATAAACAAAGGAGTAGATTCAAATCCATGGAGAAATAAAACAAAATCAACTATAGAAAATATTCAAAACATACATGCATTTAGTTTTTAAAATCTCTCATTTTCTTACAAAACTTTAGTTTAACAGAAAAATAAAATTAACTTACTGCAATATTAATTCTCGTTGATATTGGAGAAGCTTCAAATATAGTTTTTTGGATGTTACAATCGAAGAAAAAAATATGGTGGACGAGATAACAATAGAGTTGAAGTTATAGATGAGTGGAGTTTTGGATTTTATGATCAGAGTGAAAAAGAAGGGAGAGGATCTGTGATTGGAGAAAGAAGAAGAAAGAGAAAAGGAAGGGAGAGAGAGAGAGAGAGAAAGAAAAAAGTAAAATTTTTTTTTTACTTAGGTTTAAGGGTATTATGGTAAATCATAGTCTATTTAAGATTAGGAGAGTTTAGAATATATTAACATAATGTAAGGGAGTATTTTCTAGGTTAAATCTCTTTTGTTATTTGGTCTTCGACAATTTTTTTTTTCAATTTTATCTTATTTTATAATATTTTTTTATTAATTATATATGGCGGAGGAAAAATACCTAAACTCGAATCTAAAATCTAAGCGAAAGCAATAAATGCTCTAACTATCAGACTACACCTTTGTGGTTTATTTTATTATGTTTTTATTTGAGATATGGGACTAAGAAAGTTTCAAATAATAGAATCACGCTTTTAGAAATTTTTTCAGGATCGTATGCCAAAATTTTTTTTATAAATGTATTATACCATTTAATAAGACATTATAATATAGATAGGTATTATTTTTATATATTTTTAAATTCCTAAAGATAAACTCATTTAAAAGTGGTTGTAATAAGTAAAATAATATGAGCACCAAAACTACATACAATGAAAGACGTTGATTATAAGGGTTCTATAATTTCAATTTTATTTTAAAAAAATAATGAGTGTATTAAATAAATTTAGATTTAAAGGGTTTGAGTATTACTATTGTTTTTTTAAAAAATTTATCTCTCTAATTTGATTAGTAAATTTGGCTTTTTAGCATTCCTATTACATTTGTTTATGAAAGTAAATTTAAACCGAACTATATAAATATACCTATCCTCTCTCTAGAAATTCTAATCCTTGGGAGCTCAACTCCTAACTTTTCTTCTTTCTCTCTATTTTTCAAATCCTTCTAAACTAATTTTTAAGCTTGGATTATATTTAAAGAGATTTGAGCTTAGGATTTGAATTGGCGCTCAAGAATATCAAGTTTAAGATGTTTTCAGTCCATTTTCTTTGGAGTTGATTAGAGTGAGAAAATATAATAGTTAAGTGTTAAATAAGTGATTCTTGACATGGTTAAAGAATTGTTTTGTGAAGAGAAATAAAGGGAAAGAAGATAAAATGTTAAAGATAATATTTGGTGAGCTTATGTGTGATAAGGATGAGTTTTGGAAAGAGTTCCTTTGATTTTATTTGTTACGTGAAAAGTTTTAAACCTTTGAGTTATAATAGACCATTTGGGTTTAGATGTTTTTTATATGAACTACTGAGCCATTATCTAAACCAAACTCATATTGATATGTTAAGTTTCTCTAGCGAGGGATTGTACTATTGGACTATATGCACATATATTATTGCACGGTTAAAAATAGAGAAGTTACTACCTTAACTGATTAATGATTACGATATTGAAATATTTTTTGTCATCATGAATTAATTAATTGTACTGATTGGCCAATTATTGAGGACAATATTGTAGCACAATTTAATTGTGACTAAAAATTTGGAATTATTCTTAAATGAACCCCCAAAATTTTAATATATGTTGTATTCTTAGTAAGTTGAATGGCTCAATAAATCTTTGCCTTGGTTGATTTCAGGAAATAAGAGACAAGACTATCGACTTTTTTAACTCTTCTTTTCCCATCAAGAATCTTTTGTCAGTATATAGTTTAAAGCATATTTTATGTTTATATATAATGTAAGGTCTAACTCTAGAGCTCCATGGTGAATTTGTGACGTAGTGATTATATATAAATGAACTATTTAAGTAAAAATTGTATAATATGTATGTGTGTGTGTGTGTGTGTGAAATATATCACATGTGGACACTAATTATTGGTGTATACTCGTAGATAGGCAATAAGCAATTGAGCCGGACCACCACATCATATCGAGACTTCGATAGCTCGGACTAAACTATATGTTTTGTTCAAACTCGGTATACTGGACTTGTAAAATGCTCTTCGACTGAATCAGTGCTGAAGGCTCGGTTAGTTGACTGTTACAATGTTTCTTGTACGATCTTGAAATCTCCTGACATTTCCTGACAGATTCGCTGACATATTTAGAGTTTGTCTCTTACCTTCCATTTATAAATAAAGGTAAAATGCCACAGGTAAAAGATCCCTCTCTTTCCGACTGCTCATTACTTACTTTTTCGGCAAGATAAATCGAGCCCTGACTTAGGTATCAGAGTTTTTCCACTGAAACCTAAGCATCTTCTTTGTCTTGCAGGAAAATCGTCAGTTATTGAGCCCAGGAGTCGAGCTTTGAGTTCGAAAGTCCACATTGTCATCAGTGGTGCGGTGAGCTTGGACAAGCTAATCCCCAAGGATGGATAACATGACACAAACCCCAACCCATCACATACCGAGCCACTCTTTGACACCACAAAACCAATATATCCAGCCACCCTACACCCCACTATACCAGTACACACTACCCAAAATACCTCATCGAATCACACCCCAAACCCACCAATGCTAGAAACTACTGGCCCATCAGCAATCCCGGCCCCCCAACCGTACCTTCTGCAACAAACCTGCCTCAACCTCATTTTGCCCTAGCTCATATAAACCTAACACCAATACTTCTAGAAGGCCTGACAGAACAGACGACTCAAGGCTTGACTGCCTCCATTAGAGATTTATTCACTCTTATACGACACCAAACTGAGTCGCCTACCCCTGAATACCCAGCTACCCATCAAGCCCCACCTCATCAGCCAAATCATCCTTAAACATTATCCCCAGCCTACTATCTCCCAACCTAAATGATGAGTTTGACCAACACCATGTGAGAGATAACTCTACTGGCCTCTAAGTGATAGCTCGATTGCTCTGAGAAATTACACAAGTTTATAGTAGTGGCATGGTGTGGGACTGTTTACTAAGCTTATCTCAACTATATCGGTGAGTGTTCTTTGTCTCTTTACATTATGAGTTCAGGTAGTGTAGTTTTTGTAGATTCTAAGGCATTGAGTTTTGGGGAAATTTCTCAGTCACTTGAAATTATTCGAGTGACCTTAATTGAGCAGGCTTAGCACATTACTGGGGAGGGCGTTAGTAGTGGGATTATACCAGTGGCTGAGTTGGTGAGAACACTAGAAAGAGTTACAATAACTTGACCTGACCTTGCCGAAGAAAAAAGTGAAGGGGAGGAGGGGGAAGACCAGGTAGTGGCGAAAAAGACTCGGGTTAGGAATATTAGGTCCTGGCTCAGCACAACAGATCTAGATGGCATCTGAGATAAGTATCAAATACCTTATAAGTATAAGATGTATGTTCCTGATGATCATATCCGTGCGATGGATGACCCTCCAAATGATCACCTTATAATATACGAAGAGTATCTTAGATTCGGGTTAAGGCTACCCCTTCGGCAATTTATCCTAGAGTTTTTAGAGTTCCACAATCTAGTCCAGAGGCAGGTAAGCCTGAATGATTGGCTTACAGTGGTGGGGTTCGACATTTTATGCGGGCTGATAGGGATCCCTCCCTCTGTTGGTGTCTTAGGGCCTTTTTAGTTTTAAAGTTGTGATCCTGAAAAGATAAAGATTTTTTCTATTTGCAAGGGAGGCCTGGACGAGGTTTATTCTCCAAAAAATCAGACTTTGTAAAGAATTGAAAAGATCAATTTTTTATGGTAGAAAAGAAGGGGGACTTTGGATGTCGAACCAACTAGGTTTATACATGCAATAGTTGCGTTATAAACGTAAAGAACCTCGGGCCAGAAGAGCAAGGTATTACGAATATATTAGGTAGGACGTTTTGAGAGAGAAGAGAAACGTCCTTCATCTTGTAAGAGAGTATTTCGCCTTATACGGGGTAGTAAGGGAAGCTCACCCCTTTGACTAGGTTGGTACATTTTTATCTTTGAGTTTCAAGTTTACTATGTTCGGGTTTATTCACTCAACTTGTTTTATTTTTGTGCAAGGATGGCAAAAAGGTCTACCTCAAAGGAGCTTAAGCACATCGCGAAATAGGCCGCTGAATGCGATGCATGAAAAAAAGCTTGTCATGATAAAGGCAAACACCAAAAGGCCGGTGAGTCCAGTCATGATGCTCGAAGGGGGAAATCGACAAAAACCATCATGGTGGGTCTGATTGTTGCCGGTGCTGGGTCGACCAAGATATTACCCAGCCAATACAGCCCCATGAGACTGGCTACTGCTATAGTAGAAAGACTCGGCGGTCCTCATCAGGCCGAATTCTTTATCTGTCATTCTTGGGGTAATGGCTCGAGAGAGGCAGGAGCACCTACAGATGGATGCGAATGCTCTGGCCTCTGAGGTTCGGGTATCTGCGACTGCGGTAAATGCATTTAATATGTCACCTATTACTATTATGTTTATTATTATATTTAGCGTATATGACTTTCCAAAATTTCATCTCTCTTTTTTTAAGCTTGCTCAACTTTGGCATGGTACTGCCGAGTTATTGGTTAGTGTTGCAACAAAATTTCATGCTGCTCTATAAGACTTTGAGCTGGCATGAAAAAGGGTAGGTGAGCTCGAGGACACCTTGAAGTCCAAGCGTGAGGCTCGCCGTGATGCGCAAGAAGATCTCAAAAGAACCCTAAATGAGCTGAAGCAAGAGAGGAAAATGAGCAATGTGCGATATGCTTGGGGCATATATCATTACAACTAAGCCGTGTCTAGGAGACTCAAGGAAGAAAATCCAAACATGGACTTGTCTTGGATGATTGATATTAATATTGATCGGCTAGATGACGAGCCTGAAGAGGAGGATGACGAAGAGGAGGAGGGGGAAGCTGCTCTAGATAA
Source organism: Garcia nutans (assembly GCA_947685225.1). Taxonomy (NCBI): domain Eukaryota; kingdom Viridiplantae; phylum Streptophyta; class Magnoliopsida; order Malpighiales; family Euphorbiaceae; genus Garcia; species Garcia nutans. The sequence continues at coordinate 42,144,727 of CANTUV010000017.1, forward strand.
TGCTGGGAGCAATGACACCAGCTGAGCCTTTGTCCCTTATTTTTTGGCTCGATACAGAGCTTGTTTTTTGGCTCGATAAAGAGCTTTTTTTGTTTTTGGCTTGGTGTAGATCTTTTTGTATAGCTTTTAGTAAGGGAAAAGCTAGCATAGAGGCTAGTTCTTGGATTGCTTGTAAGGATCAACTTTGGTCTATGCAAATGAAAATATTTTCACGGTTTTATGATGCTCGCTTAAAATTTAAATTCAAATATGAGCCTTAAAAGTTGTGATAATTTACCTTAGTTAATTTGAACAATCGCATCATTAAGTTAAATCGAGTATCAATATTTAGTGTAGGTAGGAGATGCATGATAGGGATGCTATTAAAGACTGCACGATTGGAGTGTTATCACATGTGCGCTGTTAAAGTGCGAAGTTTAATGCACAATAAGGGTACTGCTATAATGCTCGGTTAGAGCATTGAAAGTGGTTACATGGTTGGTACTGCAATGGTAGTACGGTCAGTGCTGAATTGATTGCATGGTCATAGTGCAGAAATGGTCAGGAAGTCCGAGTGATAAGTTCTGTTTTGTAGACATTTTGTTAATGCCTGAGATTTCTCCTTTACTATACATGTTTACAAGTACATTATTCAAAGCATTTTACGTAAAAAAAAAGCTATTGAAAATACTTCTTCAAGTTGTCAGCATTCCATGTTCTTGGCACCTCTTTCCCGTTCATTGTTTGAAGCTTGTACGCTTTGCCTTTTAGTGTCTTGGTAATTTGGTATAGGCCTTCCCAATTTGCACCTAACTTTTTCGGTCCTGCCACGCCTGCATTGAAATGACCATTCTTAGCACCAGATCACCTTTGTTAAAGTGCTTGTGTCGGACTATTTTGTTGTCAAAACTAGCTAATCGAGCTTTATAGGCTTTCGCTCTAATTGCTGCTTGCTCTCTTTTTAAACTCGAGGATGTCCATGTTGTATCTGGTATCTGAATCTTAACCTTCTAAGTAGCTCATATTTTTTTTGCTTGATGGGATTCTAATCTCAATTGGGATGACGGCCTCTGTGTTGTAGGCCAATGCAAAAGGGGATTCTCATGTAGCCATCTTAGGTGAGGTGTGGTAAGCCCACAATACATTGTAAAGCTCCTTCGTCCATGAACCCTTGGCGTCATCGAGCCTTTTTTTTTAAATCCTGCGACTATAATTCAGTTTGTCACTTCTGTTTATCCATTTGACTGAGGATGATATACTGAGGTGAACTTGAGGTTTATCTTTAGCTTAGCACAATACTCCTTGAAAGGCCTGCAATCAAACTGTTTGCCATTGTCAGCGATAAAGACATGGGGAATGTCGAACATGGTGATAACTGACTTTTGAAAAAATTTGATGATGGAGGCTGGGTTATAAAAGGTACAAGCTCGACTTCGACCCATTTAGTAAAGTGATGTAGCTTGAGAAAAAGGTCTCAAAATGTCCATGCCCCATTGAGCGAATGACCATCGACTTCTGATAGGTCTTTGTTCATTGGCGGGATGATGTTGTAAATTGGCATGCCTCTAGCACTTGTCACACTTTTGAACAAGATCTTTTGCATCGCTGTCCATGGAAGGCCAAAAGTATCCCTGCAACAGTGTTTTCTTCGATATAACTCAGGCCCCCTCGTGTGTTTCACAAATCCTCTCATGTATTTCCCTGAGCAAGTAATCTCCTTCCTCCTCAAACACATACCTGCTCTAAGGATGAGAGAAAGACCTCTTGTACAAGATCCCATCAGGCTGTCATAGACAAAATATAGGCTGGATTTTCTTACTATCTTTTTGGCTTCCACCGAATCTATTAGAAGCTCTCCAGTATGAAGGAACTTATAGATTGGCAACTATCATCCTTCTAGGGTTTTGCTACCAAGGTGGAAACTACATCATAGCTCAGTTTCGTAACAGTTTATGTGAGGATTCCATAATCAGGGGCTCCCTCTTTTGCTGTCTCAGCTTTAGCCACCTTATCAGCGCATTCATTTTCTGCCCGTACTATTTGACGGATCTCCCAAGAGCAACCTTGCCTTTTGAGAGATGAAAGGAGCTTTGCTATGTATTCCTTGCAATGAGCCATGTTCGCATCTCGAGTCTCATACTTTCCTATTAACTGACTAACAACTAGCTAAGAATGAAATAAGATTTGGAGACAGTCAGGCCGTACTTCCGAGGCAAGTTTCAAGCCTAAACAAATGGCTTTATACTCCACTGCATTGTTGAAGGATATAAAATTGAGTCTAGCTGAATACTTGATGACAATTTTTCCTACGCCTTTGAGAATAACTCCAATAACATATCCTTCTCCACAAGTTGCTCCGTCTACATTCAGTACCCAAGCTTCTTTGGGAGCTAACTCATAGGGTCGCTCATAGAGCTTAGTGATAAAATTTGCTAGGACTTGAGCTTTCGTTGCTCTTCTAGGCTCATGCCGAATATCAAACCTTCCAGGCTGGGTTCCTATTCAGTGAATCATCCTAAAGTTTCTCATCTCTGTAAGATCTTTTTCAGGCAGGAGCTTATGCGCATGATGATGGTGTGCCCATCGAATTATGGTAAGAGTCTCTCTGAGGCGGCTCTCAGAGCCAGTGCTAATTTCTCCAGGGGGGAATAACTTAGTTCAAGACCTTTTAAAGTGTGGCTGGCATAATAGATTGGGTATTGCTGGTTACTTTCTTCCCTAATCAAAACCAAACCCACAGCGGCCGGCGAGGCTGAAAGGTATAATAACAATGGTTCGCCGTGAATTGGCCTACTAAGGAGAGGGGACGAGCTCAAAAATTTCTTAAGCTCGGTAAATGTTTGTTGACATTCCTTAGTCCACTGGAATTGCTTCAAGCCCTTCAGGATCTTATAGAATGATAAACATCTTTTAGCTGAACATGAGATAAACCTGTCGAGAGCTGTGATCCGACCATTTAGTTTTTGCACCTCTTTGATGTTCTTGGGGGACTCCATCTCTAAGATAACTCGGATCTTCTCTGGATTAGCCTCAATCCCCCTCTTTAGAATCATAAACCCCAAAAACATCCCCGAATGAACCTTAAAGGCACATTTCTCCGGGTTGAGTTTCATATTTGCCTGCCATAGTATTTTAAAATTTTCTAATAGGTCTTGGGGATGCTCTACTGAAGTCTTAGACTTGATGATCATATCATCAACATATACTTCAATGTTGTGGCTTATTTACTCTTAGAAGAGCTTATTGAAGAGTCTCCGGTAAGTGGCTCTAGCATTCTTAAGGCCAAATGACATTACTTCTGAACAATAAGTCCCATTATTAGTCATAAAGAAAGTTTTGCTCTGGTCATCCAGCTTTAAGGGAATTTGGTGGTACCCGGACGAGGTATCAATGAAGCTGCACTCTTCATACCCTGCTGTGGAGTCCACAAGACGATCAATGTTAGAAAGAGAATAAGAATCTTTAGGGCATGCTCAGTTAAGATCTATGAAGTCTATGCACATTCTCCATTTTTCGTTAGGCTTCTTTACCAGGACTACATTTGCTAACCAGTCCGGGAATAAGATCTCCTGAATGAATCTTGCCTTCAAAAGTTCCTCAACTTCTTATTCAACTGCTAACTATTTTTCTGGCACCAAATTTCTCCTTTTTCTGCTTGATTGGGGTGGCACAGGAATTTAAATGCAATCATGCATCATAAGCTCGGGTCCCTTGACATCGGAGGAGGTCTTGGCAAAGATATCCTCATATCATTCAAGCACTTGTCTAAAAGAAAGCTCCTTTTGAGGACTTAAGGAACTCATGATCTTTAAGGTTTTTCTAAGTGCAATCACTATGTCGTTTAACATATCTCTAGGCTCGGCTCTGGACTGAGAATTATCTAAGGGTCACAGAGAATCAACAGGGAGCACCATGTTGGCATCTTTAAGAAATGCGGCATAAGAATCTCATGTAACTCGTTGGCTTCCTTTCAAAACTACCACTCACGATCGGGTGGGAATTTTCAACATCAAACTTTTTATAGAAATGCAAGCGTCTACACCCACAAGCAATGGTCACCCAAAGATTGCATTATATGCGAAATTCATATCCATAACCATAAAGCAAACCCAATAGCCCCAAACAATCGAATCATCACCCAAATGGTCATCTAGAGTCATCAACCTTGCCACTGGTACCACACTTCCAGACAAGCCTACATGGGGGCTAAGATTGGCTTGAGAATATTAAGGGACATACCGAGCCTCTTGTAAGCATCCGGAGTCAACAGGTTTATTGCACTTCCCGTATCAATCAGAATGCACTGAACAAGGTAGTCTTGAATAACAGCCTTAACTACCAAAGTATTAGCATGGGGACTAGATACTTGATAGGTTTCCTCAAGGTGAAAGGTATACTTGATAGGATTCCTCAAGGTGAAAGGTATACTTGATAGGATTCCTCAAGGTGAAAGGTAATAATTGGATTTTCTCTTTTATGAATTTTAGCTACAGAAAGGACCTCCTTAGACCTACGCTTTCTAGGAAGGCTCAGAATCATTGTCTGATCTGTCGCGAGCCCCAGGTATCGTTACAAAAAGTTAGCAGCCGAACAAGAAGTTGAGAAACTTTTGAAGGTAGGATTCATTCAGGAGATCTTATTCCCAGACTAGTTAGCGAATGTAGTCTTGGTAAAGAAGCCTAATGGAAAATGGAGAATGTGCATAGACTTCACATATCTTAACTGAGCATGCCCTAAAGATTTTTATTCTCTTCCTAACATCGATCATCTTATGGACTCCATAATAGGGTATGAAGAGTATAGCTTCATTAATGCCTCGTCTGGGTACCACCGAATTCCCTTAAAGCTGGAAGACCAGAGCAAAACTTCCTTTGTGACTAATAATGAGACTTATTGTTACAAAGTCATGCAGTTTGGCCTTAAGAATGTTGGAGCCACTTACCAGAGACTCGTCAATAAGCTCTTCCAGGAGAAAATAGGCCACAATGTTGAAGTATATGTTGATGATATGATCATCAAGTCTAGACTTCGGCAGAGCATCCCTAAGACCTATCAGAAATTTTTGAAATACTACGGCAAACAAATATGAAACTCAACCCGGAGAAATGTGCCTGCGGGGTTTAGTCGGGAAAGTTTTTATAGTTTATGATTTAAAATAGGGGGATTGAGGCTAATCTAGAGAAGATTCGAGTTATCTTGAAGATGAAGCCCCCTAAAAACATCAAAGAGGTGCAAATACTAAATGGTCGAATCACGACTCTCAACAAGTTTATCTCCTATTCAGCTAAAAGATGTTTATCATTCTATAAGATCCTGAAAGGCTTAAAGCAATTCTAGGGGACTGAGGAATGTCAACAAGCATTTAGCGAGCTTAAGAAATTTTTTAGCTCGCCCCCTCTCCTCAGTTGCCGGCTGCTATGGGTTCAATTTGACCAGGGAAGAATGTAACCAACAATACCCGATCTATTAAGCCATCCACACTTTGAAAGGTCTTGAGCTAAGGTATTCCCCCCAGAGAAATTAGCACTGGCTCTGAGAGCCGCTTTAGAGAGACTCTTATCGTACTTTGATGCGCACACCATCATCGTGTGCACAAACTCTTGCCTGAAAAAGATCTTGCAGAGACTAGAAACTTTGGGATGACTCACTGAATGGGAACCCAGCTTGGAATGTTTGATATTCAATATGAGCCTAGAAGAGCAATGAAAGCTCAAGTCCTAGCAGATTTTGTCACGGAGCTCTATGAGCGACCTTGTGAGTCAGCTCCTAAAGAAGCTTGGGTACTGAACATAGATGAAGCATCTTATGGAGAAGAATATGGTATTGGAGTCATCCTCAAAGGCTCGAGGAAAATTGTCGTCAAGTATTCAGCTATACTCAATTTTATAGCCTCCAATAATGTAACGGGGTATGAAGCCATTTGTTTAGGCTTGACACTTGCCTCAAAAGTTTGGTCTAACTGTCTCTAAATCCTATCTGATTCCCAGCTAGTTATTAGTCAGTTAACAAGTAAGTATGAGACTTGAGATGCGAACATGGTCCACTGCGAGAAATACATAGCGAAACTCCTTTCAACTCTAGAGAGGCAAGGTTGCTCTTGGGAGATCCGTCAAATAGTGCAGGCAGAGAATGAATGTGTTGATAAGCTGGCTAAAGTCGCGACTGCAAAAGAGGGAGCCTCTGATTATGGAATCCTCACAGAAACTGTTATAACATAGAGCTATGATGTAGTTTCCACCCTGGTAGCAAAACCCCTAGAAGGATGGTGGTTGTCAATCTACAAGTTTTTTGATATTGGAGAGCTTCCAACAGATCCGGTAGAAGCTAGAAAGATAGTAAGAAAATCCAGCCTGTATTCTGTTTATGACGGGAGTCTTTCTCCCATCCTTGAAGCAGGTGTGTGTCTGAGGAGGAAGGAGATTACTTGCTCAAGGAAATACATGAGGGGATTTGTGGAACGAATGAGGGGGTCCGAGCTATATCTAAGAAAGCATTGTTGCAGGGATACTTTTGTCCTTCCATGGACAACGATGCAAAAGATCTTGTTCAGAAGTATGACAAGTGCCAGAGGCATGCCAATTTACAGCATCAGCCCTCCAATGAACAAAGACATATCAGAAGTCCATGGTCATTCGCTCAATGGGACATGGACATTTTAGGACCTTTTCCTCGAGCCACAGTATAAAGAAAATTCTTAATTGTTACAGTTGATCACTTTACTAAATGGGTCGAAGCTGAGCCTATAGCTTCCATCACCCCAGCCTCCATCATCAAATTTTTTTAAAAGTTAGTTATCACCAGGTTCGACATTCCCCATGTCTTGATCACTGATAATTGTAAATAGTTTGATTGCAGGCCTTTTAGGGAGTATTGCGCGAGATGAAGATAGACCTCAAGTTCACCTCAGTATATCATCCTCAGTCAAATGGACAAATAGAAATGACAAACCGAACTATAATCGTAGGATTGAAAAAAAAGGCTTGATGACACTAAGGGTTCATGGATGGAGGAGATTTATAATGTATTGTGGACTTACTGCACCTCACCTAAGACGGCTATAAGAGAATCCCCTTTTGCATTAGCCTATGGCATAGAGGCCGTCATCCCAATTGAGATTGGAATCCCATTAAGTAGAACCCTTAACTACACAAAAGGTTAAGATTCAGACACCAGATATAACATGGAAATCCTTGAGTTTAAAATAGAGCAAGTAGTAATCAGAGCGAAAGCTTACAAAGCTTGGATAGCTAGTTTTCACAATAAAGAGTTCAACACAAGTAGTTCAACAAAGGTGATCTGGTGCTAAGAAGGCTTATTTCAACGCATGGTGTGGTAGGACCGAGAAAGTTATGTGCAAATTGGGAAGGTCAGTACAAAATAACAGAGACACTAAAAGGCGAAGCGTACAAGCTTCAGACAATGAACGGGAAAGAGGTGCCTAGACCATGGAATGCTGACAATTTGAATAAGTATTTTTAATAGCCTTTTCTTATGTAAAATACTTTGAACAATGTATTTATAAACAAGCATAGTAAAGGAGAAATCTCAGGCATTAACAAAATGTCCATAAAATAAAACTTATCACTCGGACTTCCTGTCCGAGCATTATAGCAGTACCCTTACTGTGCATTGAGCTTCGCACTTTAACCGTGGACAAATGGTAGCACTCCAATCATACAATCTTTAATAGCATCCATATCATGCATCTCCTACAGACAGTAAATATTGATACTCGATTAGACTTAATGATGCGAATTGTCCAAATTAACTCGGGTAAATTATCGCAACTTTTAAGGCTCAAATTTGAATTTAAATTTTAAGCAAGCATCATAAAACTATTAAAATAATTTCATTCGTTTATAGACCGAGGCTTATCTTTATAAGCAATCCAAGAACTAGCCTCTATGCTAGCTTTTCACCTACTGAAAGCTATACAAAAAGCTCTACACCGAGCCAAAAACAAAAAAAGCTCTATATCGAGCTAAAAAACAAAGGACAAAGGCCCAACTAATGTCATTACCCCAGCTATCTGGAGCAACCTCCCCCTCTTCCTCTTTATCATCCTCCTCTTCAGGCTCGTCAGCCAGCCGGTCGATAGTAATATCGATAATCCAAGATAAGTCCATGTTCGGATTTTCTTCCTTGAGTTGCCTAGACACGGCTTGGCTGTAACGATATACGCCCCGAGCATATCGTACATTGCTCATTTTTTCTCTCTCGCTCCAGCTCATCCAGGGCACCCTCATGGCAAGCCTCACACTCGGACTTCAAGGCATCCTCGAGCTTGCCCACCCTTTTGCATGCCAGCTCGGAGTCTTGTCGAGCATCATGAAAATTTGTTGCAACACTGACCAATTGCTTGGCAGTATCATGGTAAAGTTGAGCAAACTAAAAAAAGAGATAATTCAAAAAATTCATATACGCTGAATATAATAATGAACACAACAGTAATCAGTGAGATATTAAAATTAATTACCACAGTCGCGGATACCCGAATCTCAAAGGTTGGAGCATTCACATCTATCTATAAGTGCTCCCGGCTCTCTCGAGCCATTCCCCTAAGAATGACACCCATTGAATGGGCAAATCTCACAGAGAATTCGACCTGATGAGGACCGCCAGTGTTTTACTAGGGCAGTAGCCAGCCTCATGGGGCTGTATTTCCTAGGCAATATCTTGGTTGACCTAACACCAGCAGCAATCAAATACACCATGCCGGTTTGCATCGATTTCCCCTATAAGCTCACGACTAGACCTACCAGCATCCCGATGTTTGCCTTTATCGTGATGAGCTTTCTTTCACTCATCACATTCAGCGGCTTATTCTGCAATTCGCTTAAGCTCCTCCGAGACAGACCCGTTTGCCATCTCTGCACAAAAATAAAACAAGTTGAGTGAATAAACCCGAACATAGTAAACTTGAAACTCAAAGATAAAAATCTACTGGCATGATCGGAGGGGTGAGCTTCCCTCACTGCCCTGCACAAGGGGAAATACTCTCTTACAAGATGAAGGACATTCCTCTTCTCTCTCAGAATATCCTGCCTAATTTTTTCGTAATACCCCCGCTCTTCTGGCCCGAGGTTCTTTGTGTTTATAATGCAACTAATGCATGCATAAAACCAGTTGGTTCAGCATCTAAAGTCCCCCTCCTTTTTTACCATGAAAAATTGATATTTTCAATTCTTTACAGAGTTTGATTTCTCGGAGAATAAACCTCATCATGCTTGCCTTGAAAATAGAAAAGATCTTCATCCGCTCAAGATTGCAACTTTAAAACTAAAAAAGCGCCTAAAACGCGAAAAGAGGGAGGGATCCATAGCAGCCCGCATAAAATCTCGAATCCCACCACTGTAAGCCAAGCATTCGGGCTTAGCTGCCCTAGGGCCAGATCGTGGAACTCTAAAAACTCCAGGATGAATGGATGCAGGAGAGCCTTGCCCCGGATCTTAGATTCTCTTCGTATAGTATAAGTTGATCATTTGGAGGGTCAGCCATCGCACGGGTATGATCATCAGGAACATACATTTTATACTGATGAGGTATTTGATACTTATCTCGGATGCCATCTAGATCTGTTGTGTTGAGGCACGACCTAATATTCCTAACCCGAGCCTTTTTCGCCACTAGTTGATCTCCCCCCTCCTCCCCTTTGCTTCTTTCTTCAACAGGGCTGAGCCGAGCTATAGTAACTTTTTTTGGTGTCCCCACTAGCTCAGTCATGGGTACAATTCCACTACGAATGCCCTTCCAAGTAGTGCATTGAGCCTGCTTAATTGAGCTCACTCGAACAATTTCAAGTGATTGAGTACTTTCTCTGGAACTCAACTCCATAAAATCTACAGAAACTACAATACCCTAATTCATAATACAAAGAGACAATAAGCACTCACTGATATAGTTAAGATAAGCTTGGTAAACAGTCCCACTCTGTGCCACTACTATGAACTTGCTTAATTTCTTAGAACAATCGAGTTATTACTTAGAGGTTGAGTAGTTATTCTCACTCTCCTCTCCCTCATTTATATAAGAGGAACATTGAAAGCTGAACCGACACAATTAATATCTTACGTGGGAAACTTGAAATTCAAATTTCCCAATCCTACCTTACGATTTACCAGCCATCGCATTGTTCTTTTTCGCCATTATGGCTGGCATAAATGTCAGCACGGTAGGGACTAGTGGTTTATAAGCAATTAAACCGGACCACATCATACCAAGACTTCGATAGCTCAAAACGAGCTATGTTTTTTTTTTCAGACTTTGTATACTAGACTTGTAAAATGCTCTTTGAGCGAGCCAGTGCTGAAGGCTCAGTTAGTTGACTGTTACAACATTTCTTGTATGATCCTAACATCTCCTGACAGATCCGCTAACATCTTCAGAGTTTGTCTCCTACCTTCTATCTATAAATAGAGGTAAAATGCCATAGGTAAAGGATCTCTTTCTTTTTGATTGCTCATTACTTACTATTTCGACAAGATAACCCGAGCTCTGACTTAGGCATTAGAGTTTTCCCATTAGAACTCGAGCCTCTTCTTTGTCTTGTAGAAAACTCGCCAGTCGTTGAGCCTAGGAGCAGAGGAGTAGAACTTTGAGTCCGAAAGTCTACTTCGTCATCAATTATAAATAGAATGATGAGAGTATGACCTAGTGGATTGATCCAGCTTGGATAATCCAGGTATGAAATGGATTAGTTGCAAGTGGTGGTTGATTAAATGTTGGTTTGAGTTTCACTTGTGTATTTGCATATTGTGATAAATATCTAATATGCATAGGTTTGTATGCACCCAGCCAATAAAATTATTTATTTTTTTTATTATTACTCTTTTAATGGTTTTCGATTAGCTGAGTGCACATACACCCCATCTATATAAGAATTTTCCTACATGGATATTTAGCTATTTTAAACCCATTTATGCCATAAGACGTTACCGCTCCAAGAAAAAATTGTGATATGACAATAGATTATTATACTTCAAATGTCTAAATTTATTCATGACTAAAGGTTCTTTTTAATAAAAAGAACAAAAGTTGAAGGTTAACTAAAATATATACAAATCGATTTTTGTATGATAAGAGATGACAGCTCAAATAGGAAAGTTACCTCACCAAACACCAACTTGATTATGACATGAATAAAGTTAACAAGGAAATGTGCGAGACTATTTACCTATTGTTTCACATAGGAAAAAACAAAAAAGAAAATTAGGGTTGGCAAGAATCTATTTTAAATGCTTAAACAAAGTCATGAATGGTCCCTTGCATGTGCCTACTTAAAAGAGCATTAATTGTATTTTTACTATCACTTTCAACCAAAAATAACCTCTGGAAACACAACTAACAAGAACTTGAATTGTAAATAAAATTAAATGCACCTCAATTCCTATGATCCAACAATTCATATAACTTGTCAGTCTTTACCACAAAACTACACCGATTAGATTATGGGTAATGGTAGATAGCGCAAGCGCCATGTTTTGTGGCTCTAAATTATAATTATATAAAATATATATGATCATAAAAGTTAACTAAAGATTACATAAATGACATAAATTACATATGTTCATATTATATATCAAAAACATTATAGCCAAACATGATTTAGTGATTGTTAGAGTCTTATACTAAATTATGATTACATAAATTTATATAGTTACATAAAGTCGTATATATAAAATTACAAAAAAAAACAATCGAATTATATCAATATAATAAGTTATATACACAGTATATATACAAAAAATATAACGTTCAAAATAATTTAGGCCACTAAACATAGTCTTGCTACACTTAAATGAGTGATAGCACAGCAGCATCACTCCGTGCTACTTAAGTTTTTTATTTGGTTGTTCTTATGCACATGTTCGACAATTGATTCTAAGGGTGGTTGAGATTCAAAGAAACTCTTTTTTTAAACCATAATTCAAAGAAACTTGATGATGTAGTAGATTTTGCACATAAGTTAAAATTTGAATTTGGATATAGGTTATCTACATAAATACCCCAAAAAAAAATAATTTTTATTTAAAAATATTACAAAAATTGAAAATATTTATATTTTTAATTTTTTTTTCAAAATACGTATTCCCTCGCTACAATTAATATTTTACTTTAAATTTTTATTTTTTTTAAACTTCACTATTAAATAAAAATATACTAATAAAATAATAAAAATTAATATTTTAAATTATTTTTTATCATATAACAATCATAATTTTTCTAAAGAAAAAAATTTAATTTTAATTATAAAAAATATATAAAACTAAAAAAATATATAAAAAAGTAAAATATACAAAAATATATTAATAAAAATCATTAAATTTATTTTTAAATAAAATTTTTATATTATACACGTGAAAAAATAAAAAAATACACACAATTTTACTATATAGATGTATAGTAGTTGTGTATTTTATATAAAAATTATTAAATATTGTGTGAATATTGTATAAATGTTATATAGATGTTGCGTGGATAAATAATTAAAAAAATGAAATATTAAATAATATTAAAAATATTACGTAGATATATTGTAAATGTATTCTAGATATAATTTATATTGATTGTGAATATACTGTATATATATTTATTTTTTTTATGTGTATATTAAAAATATGATATTAAAAATTTTTTAAAATAAAAAATATAAATAAAATAAAATCGCAAAAAAATATATAAAAAAAAATAACGTTAGAAAAGTAAATTTTGAAAAAAAAAAATTAAAATCATATTTTTAAAATAAAAAGACGTCGAGCCCGTGTCTTCGCAAAGTTAGCACTTCGGATATTTCTTGAGCCTAGCTTAATAGGAAATGAGCTAATTAGTTAAACTCGTCGCTTCGTCTATCGCTTTTCTCATTAGGCCAGGCCTAAGAAACATCTAAATTCAAACTTTGATTTATAAATAGAAATTATCAAACTATCACTATACCAGTTTTCAATCAAACTGTTTCATGAATACTAAAGCCGTATGGGTCTGCATTATGTTGTGCACCAGTTGAGCACCTTGATAATCCGAGAGAAATCTAATTGCATTAAATATTACTTTCTTAAAGTCCAAAGTCTTCTTGTGAAAGTGACATTGGTCCGTGGTGTACCAAACAGACCAAGTTAATATGATAAATAATGCCATATAGCCAACATCATTGCATTGTATAACAATTCATGAAGTTGAAAAAGGATTCATATCTAAATCCAATGGGAGTATGATCAATAATTTAGTATAATATTATCAATATAAAATAGTATTTATTAGAATTAGTTACTAATTAATCCCTTTAGTTTGACTTAATAAATAATTAAAACCTTCACTTTAAAAACTGAATAAACTTGTTTCAACAATTTAATTTTATCTATTGGTTGCTCCTTTCATTAATTTTTTTTCTTTTTATAAAATGGTATAAAAAACAATAACCTTTTCTTCTTCACCTAATATTTCACTCCACTCAAATAACTTGCAGATCATAAACTGTAGATATCTCTTAAGTTCACCATAAAAAACCCATGTGTTCTCATATCTTGATTTGCTTGTTTTATCCTCCGTACTAGGCCTTTTGTGAAGAGTCCCTTGCCTTTATTCCTCCATAAGAAATTTGGTTTTGCCTCCATACAATATCAGCTAAGAAAGAACCTTAAAACTAAGAGTGGAAGTATAGTAGATCATATGCTAAATATATTTTATAATCCTAGCTAGCAATATTGAACAAATGCATGTCCTTAGAAGCCAAAGTTCACCTCCTTGCAATATTGCTTTAATATTCCAACTATCACACAATAAGCCTATAGTTAATCTTTTGCGAGCCATTCTTTTGTCCCCATCAAACGATTGAAAAGTCTCACTAACCACATTAACCAGAGATGTATTCTTGTTATCTCCTATATATCATCGAATCACACAATGTATACATATTTAGACATAATGATTCATTTAATTTAGGAATAAATTAGTCTAGAAATAAATAAATTATCTCCCATATATCATCGAATCACACAATGTATACATATTTAGACATAATGATTCATATTTAATTTAGGAATAAATTAGTCTAGAAATAAATAAATAGGGATAAATTCCTATAACCATGCTAACTAAAAATGAATAATAAAATCCATCAAAAAAAGAATAATATAATAGTATTATAATGATTAATTTTCCTATTTAATGAAATATTCCTATTTAATGATTCATGCCAACACTCTCGCTTATGTTAGTGCATATATATTTTTAATGCCCAAATTACCAAGTTTAGGACATTCTACTACATATAGCCTTTGTAAGAATCTAAGAATCTAAATTGTTGCATACCGAGAACCTTGATGGATACGTTAAGGTCCCTTCAAAACTTCCATCAAGTTTTCAATTAAAAATCCTAAGGAGGTCTTCATAAAATTTTCAGTTTTAAGACGTGAAATTCATCATCCATTTTCAATTTCAAGACTTGAAGATCTTAAATTTTCGTTGAGAGTCACTGCCAGTTTCTTGGAATTTCCAATGAGAGAAATAAAGAAGGTTGGGATTAGCAAGTGAAGTTTACTACCTAGCTAGTTCAAAACTTCAATTCAAACCCAACAGGAAAAATTAGACATGCACATCCATAACACATTATCAGCTTGTTTTTACAATTTATATTGTTTTAACTCTAGTTTTGGTGGATGAACAAAAAACTCGAAACCCGACTGACCCAACCAACTATCAGTTTAAAATTAACCGAACTCGATAAAGACTGACTGTCTGAATCCGACCGAACCGACCAATAATTGTTAATTTTAAAAAATAATTTTTTTCCATCTGATTAATAATGGTCGAGTTAACTGACTCCTAAAATTCGACTAACCCGACCGATATTCATCCGATTAGTTAATATGGTTCAAGGTAGGAATACAGTGGTTTAAATACCAGGGTCAATAATTATACAATATGCACAATCTCACCCATAAACAAAATCATTACCCAATCATTAATACTTTTCACATGAAAATATTTGAAACCTTAGGCCATTTCTCACAGCTAAATTTGCTAATTAAAAGTATAAAAATAATTTAAAAAAAACAGCTTCTTTTTTTTTTTTAATTTCTGCTACAGGTAAAGAAAATGAAATAAACATGGGCTTAATCCAAAAAAGAGCTGTAGAGCATCAAACCTCTTGTGTATAGCAGTACAGATCACAAAAAAGAAACCCTAATTTTCACCCGCTGAAACTAATTAAATGATTACTTTCATTATCAAATGGGTGAAAAGAACTCTAATTGATGGATAAATTAACATTGAAGCCACTATTTATAAAATTTAATCAGAATTTGAGTTAGTACCCGAGAAATGAATGCAATGAACAAGTCAGAGACGCTAAGGATCCTTGCAAATTGAAAAGACAAGATTCAGACTCTGCAACTTACCCTGCTTTAACAACTCTACTCCTTGGTTTTATGAAAATTCTAAAATTGAACCAGAACCAGAAGAGCCACGACTATGATTAGCCCATAAACAGTTTCATTCGAGGTGGTAGTTGAGAATGAGATCGGAGTTCTGTTATAGCATTGGGTGTGCGCATCTCATGTTCACCATTACTTTTACTACCTCCAAATTTTGAAATGTTTTCTATCAAGTCATTTCAAGCTAAGCTATATTGCACTTGAATTTTCTAAACTACTTGAATAGCAGGACAAACAAAGGAACACCAGAAAATATGCAATGGACATTAAATTGCAAGTACATTTCAGTTTCAGATACATCCTTACAGCACCCGCATGCAGAGTTTTAAATTGCAGAATTGATCGCGGAATCAGAATCGGTCGCGGTAAAATGAAATCGGACTGAATCAGTATAAAACATTTTAAATCGGCTACCGCTATCGTGAATACAATTATAATCACGGAATCGGACGAATCGAATAACGAAATCGGTGAAACAGAATGCATCCGACAAAAATAAATCAAAACAAAATAAATTTTACTATGTACAAAATTATAAATTTATTATTTAATTAAAAAATATTAACATCAAATTATATAATAATTTTATTTTATTTTAATATGAGAAATAAAAAAAATTAAATATAAATCTACTATCTAGTTAAAAATATATGTTGTTATTTTACTTTAGTATGAATAAATATAAATTTATTATTTAATTAAAAACATTATTGAATTGTATAATAATAATTTTTTATTTTATTTTATCATCTTCCTTCTACGCTATTCTTCTTCTTCTCCCTCCCACTTCTTCTTTTCTTCATCTTTCTTCTTTTTTGATTATAACGAAAACTTCTTGCTTCTCCCTCCATTCATCTTTTCTGGTCTTTTCAATGGATGATCTTTTAAAGAAGCCTCTGTGACAATAGTTGATGCGAAATACACAAGAAAATCTTGCAATTCATAGTTTTATTTGACTTTTTTTTTTGGGTTCTTTTCAAGATCTCGAACAGATCTGTAATTTTTAGTTTTGGATGCCAAGTCTAGTTTAGTTTTAGATGTCAAGTCTAGTTTAGTTTTGGATGTTGGTGTATGTACTTTGAATTGCTAGTGCTCAGCAGCTAATATTTCAACAAGCAAAAAAGAAGAATCTTGCCTAAGTCATACTAACAAATCACAATATGACAACAATGATTGAGAATGACAAGGTCTACTAGCATCATGTAATACAGACAATATGATTATCATGAAGAAACACAAAAGGATGTGTATTGAACCTTTGGCAAGTGCTTTTGTTTCAGGAACAACATCTCCAGTTGCAAGATTGATACGGGAAACAAAGCTTGTTCCCACAGCTTGCATTGTCTCAATTAGTAACTTCGGTACAAGACTTTTGTAATCATCAAGAAAAGCGACCAAACACCTGCAATTGCATTCAAATTCAACGGAAAGAATAAACAAAAATGAGAAGACTTTGATATAAAACTGGAGGCAATGGGAACAACCACATAATAAACTAGAATTAAGTACACCCTTAGAATCACATAGCATTTTCACAACATATTATATAATGATTTTAAAATCAAGTAGCCATCTAATTATTTAATAAATGCATGGCAGTTCAGTCTCCGTATATAAGTAAAACAAGCTATTAACATTTTCCATGTTAGCTATACTCTACACTATTTTTGAACAACTTATAGTCTGGCCTGCTGTTCTATTGATATGATTAGCTCTATTTTAACATAAGCAGCCTAAGTGGAAAAAACCAAAACTAAACAATACCACTTCCATCCTTGTTCAAGATAGAGCAGCAACTCATCGTAGAAACTGGGCAACCAACTCGAGAATGAAATTGTAGATAAATCATTATTGCTTGATAGCTTTTCCATGTCATGCTTCTCATTTGCAAGCTTATTAGCTCGCTGCCTTGAGTCAAAATCTTCCCAAAGCTGCTTTATGGGCTTTAGGTGAACTTTTGTATAATGCATCTCTAGAGACTTGAATCTCCCAATTCGAATGAGAATTTCCTGCAAATCTTGTGTAGTGTTAACCTGAATCATGATAAATAGTTGCAAATAAAGCAATTTATTGTGTAAAAATGCATGGAGAAGCACAAGGAATCAAAAGCAAACAATGGTCAAACCAGATTTCACAACAGAAGATAACCTTGCGATTGGACAATGCATCTGTTAGACGAGGCTCGCATCCAGCCTACCCTCTAAGACCTCGAGTTGCTTCCTAACATTAGCAAATTCAGCAACCTAAAAACATAAAAGTTAGTCCAAAATAAATTGACAAATAAACAAACCCCATAAAACTTGATGAATGCTAAATACATTGCAATCCAAAAAGATCATTACCTCACCAACAGCAGCCAAACAATGCCTCATGTTGGCCAAGGTTTCTGCAGCACGAGGAAGATCACCACTGGCAAAAACATCCTCTACAGTGGAACTTAATTGAGTTAACCCGGCTGCATCTTGTCGTTACCAAATGAAAATGGAGATGAACTATAATATTATATTCAATTACACTATAATATGAATTCTTTTACAGGATCGATTAAAAAATCCACCTGCAAAGTCCCATACACGGTTTCCATTCTCTGCTTGACCGTATCAACTTTAGCAAGTGCAGCTATAGATTCTGCTGATGATCCCTCTACCTGAATATGATACCAAATTAATGGATAATATCTCAATTTGGCCCATTAATAATTTTTTTTTTTTGTATAAACACTTAACAAATATCAGGCTTTGGCTTATCAATTTGCACAATAAGGAACCTTAATTCCTTTTCTTTTGACGCATTTACAATGGCTAACTAAGTCAAATCCAATCAACATGAAATCAATTCTGCACATATCTCCATTAACCAATCCACAGCTAACCTTCTTGAGCTTCAAGAGAATTGAAGAGATGGAATTATAAAGCGAGATGGCATCGTCATGAAGGCGAATGACATCACGAGTGGCACGCGTGACATGGAGGAGGGCGCCGGCGCTCTGTTCTTCGAGAGAGACATTGATCTCTTCAGACTCTGAATCGGCAACGACACGTTCATCTCCTCTTCGAGAAAGTCTTTGTCTCCTCCTTTACCGTTTCTGTCAATTGAATTGGCGACAACACGTTCGTTTCGCCGATTCACCAATTCTCAGTCACGATTATTTGTGATTTTAACCCCACTGAAAATACCATATCTGAAGCGGAAAAAATCGTAACGAGAGGCTTGATTTTCGATTCAAATTGGCCGTTTCGTTAGGAATCGGCCGATTTTTAAAACCCCGCCCGCGTGTGACATAGACTACTCACATTGAACTATTAGATTAGGTACCCGAGCTAGAAACTAAAACATAGATATGCAGCTAACATGCTGGTTAAAGGAACAGATATACTGTCATCTATGAACTAGAAACTAAAACATAGATATGCAGCTAACATGCTTGTTAAAGGAACAGATATATTGTCATCTATGAACTCGGTAGTAGGAAGGGACACTACCAATATTGCCAATAAGGCAATCAAAGCAACCATTTGAATTGTCCACATCCAACCAAACTGGAAATATCCCAAAGCGGAATAGTAGTATAGAATCCTATGTTTAAAAAAAAAAAACGTTATTCCAGTATCAATATCCATATAGAGCCCCAAAAATGTCTATGAATTAAATGACTAGCACAATAGAGGTCTAAACTGAAACGTACCCGACAGAAATCAAGAATCCACAAATGAACATAGATAAGCTACCCCACCCAACTCTTCTGTTGATTATAAGGAAGTTTCATAGATCCAAATCTTCTTCCCATGATATCAGCCACACCTACACTTGAAGTAAATAATTAATTAGAAAGAAAGAGACACAAGGAGTTTGAGTTTTGGAAAGAGACTTTACCATCCCCACCACATATCATTGCAACAGAGATAACCCCAGCAGCAGACTCACGCCAAAACATTAGAGCACATAAAATCAGTATAAGAACATAAAATCAGTATAAGAACATAATACAAAGGACCTCTTAGCAACTCCCTGCAAGAACAACAGAACATTGCAGCTTTTTTACTCCAATCAAGGAATGCAGAACAGTGCATAAACCAGATGATAATAATGAAGATGAGAACGGAAAAAAAAAAAAAAAGATATACTCTGGTTTTCCTTCTCTGGAAACAGATTTTATAAGCCCTTCATCAGTAGTCAATGAAATGCCATGTATTACAAGCCTGAAGCAATTCACAAGAGGCACCAAAGTTGCAAAGTAGCGAGCCATTGTTGAGGTGCTATTACAGGATAAAAATTATCAGAAGGAAATTTCAAGTTAAAACCTACTTACCACATCTGAAAAGGAAAGTAAAAATTTTTTTAAAAAAATTTGACACCTGAAAATCGGCCAAGAAATGACGAAAAGCAAACCGGACAGTATATGGACCAATTTTCTGCTCAAATTCTGTTTCAATTAGTAAACAAAAAAAAAATTGAAGTTCAATACAAGTTCCCAAAATGCAAATCTGAAATTCAATTAACCGATAATGTACCTGCTCGATGAGGTTTCGATTAGTGAGAGTATTGAAAATGAAAACCAGAGTGTAAGCACTGGCTAATACAGCAGCCGTAGCTCCAATGTCTTGAAGCAGATTACCCTCAGCCGGGGCGGCAGCGGCGGTGATGGAAAAGCGAGGACGGAAAGAAAGGTAAGAGGTACGAACGGCCATTTCATCGGGAAGGCGATAAAGAATGTGAAAGGGAAAGGTAGGAGGTGGCTTGAGAGAGAGGCAGTGATAAGAAGGAGAAGCGGCGAAGAAATAGGGATTGCTGGCGTATAGGTTAACGTGCCGGCGGAGGAGGAGGAGGGGGAAGGAGGGGGTTTGAGCAACGGACAAGGAGTTCATACTTACTAGTATTAGCAGTGAAACCTGATACTGTTTTGTTGGCGTCAGGAGCAACAGTAGAATTTTATTATAAATAAATAAAGGAAAGAAAGGGTCAATCAGGTGACTGTGAGTGGAACTTGAACGCTGTCCAAGCATGGGAACACTGGTGATGACCAAATGTTTTGGCGCCATCCTAGAACAGGAAAATTTACTACTCCTAAAAATGTGGCCAACTGGGCTAATTTGACGATGGGAGGGAAGGGACCAAAAGAATTAAAACCTTTGCCTTATCAATTTTTTTAGATTAAAAATAAATTAAAATAATTTAAAACAAATAAATTGGTGATTATAAATAGTATAAAAGTACATTTTACTTTTTATCTTTTAAATTTTTATATAATTTTATTATTATTATATATAATCTATTAACTTTTTTTTATTTATAAATCTATAAAATTTCATGTAAATTTTTTTTATCATAAATTAACATAGCAATTCACTAAAATAACATACATTACAAGCTTGTTTCATCCCGTTGTGAGATGATACAGGGAACACATTACTAAAAACCCAAAAACAACATATATCTTCTTAGGGCTGTAAACGAGCCGAACTTAAAATTTAAACCGCTCGAGCTCAGTTTATACAAATATTACTAAGCTCAAGCTCGGCTCGTGTTCAGCTAATTAATATGCTCAATAAGCCAAGCTCGAGCTCAAGCTCGGCTCGGTTTGACTCTTGCTAGGATCATTAATATGCTCAATGAGCTGAATTCGAACTCGAGCTCGGTCTCAAATTTAGTCTCATTATTATATCTGTATATATGACTAAATTAAAAGAAATATACTATTTATTATAATTATATTCAAAAATAAAGATCAAACATGCATGACCTTAAATAAAAATTCAACCAACTAATAACAAATCACAACAAAAATATAACAACAATACAAATAAAAATAATAAATAATCTCCAAGATAATTTAAAATTTAAAACAAAATACTAAAATTATCCAAACATATCAAATAATTAATAAGTCCAACTTGAGTAACTCCATCTAATATATTGCAACTCCATTATATATGAGTTCAATTGTTGCAACTCCTGCATAAATAAATTTAAAAAAATCAAATAACAACTTTAAACATATAATTAGATTTGATATATAAACTTACAAAAAATTATGAAGCTAAAATATTACCTTATAAATGGATGACACGATCAAGGTATAATGTATTCCTGAATATCCTTATTGGTTTTTTCCTATAAATATTAAGAAAAAAAATGAGTTAACTTCAATTATGTAATAATAAGCATAACTTTCATTATTCTTTTCCTTTATAAAAATGGAATATACTAACATTTTTCTTCCTTTTTAATACCTAGTAAGCTCGAAACCAATCTTCTCCATAAAGTAATTGTTGCGCTATATCCATTACAAGAAATGCACGATGTGAATCTATAACTCTACCCCCAAACTAGAAGTTGCTTTAGAAGCCACTGTTGCGATAGGAATTGATAATATATCGCATGTCATTCTCGATAAAATCCTATACTTTAAATTATTCGCTCTATACTATTCCAAGGCGTCAAATGCCTCATCATTTTCACATACATGAATACCTTCTTCCAAATAAATATCTAATTCAAATTTAGCATGCTCAACTACAATATCACCGGAACTTATAAGATGAAAAAAAAAATATGATTTTCTACCTTTCCCTTTATCAACACCATCACTACTTGAACCTTCTTTTACAAGTTCATTTTGGGATTTCTTGTTAGCATTTTCTGCTTTATAAGCCTCAATATATTATTTGTAGAGCAAATGTAAAGACTCACGAACTGTTTGTAATATGCTCAAAAGAATCAACTTTACTATATATGAGAGGAAAAAAAATCTCAATTGATTTCATCTTACTCCTTGGATCCATAACAGCTGCCATAGCTATTAATAAATTGCAATAACCCCAATATTTATCAGAATTTTCCTTCATCTTCTTCGCCATATTTTTCATAGCTTCATCCTCAGATGCATATATTTCATTAAAATTTTCTTTTGACATTATAAAGTTCAAGAAGAAATAAATTTGAAGTTGGATACTCACTTCTTGAAATGACATTAGTGAAAATGCATAAACTTCCTTAACATTTATCCAATCTGCCTCAATTGGCAAGATACAATAACTTGAATCCTTTATTTGATATTGGGGAAAGTCATCTTTATACTCCAAAGCAACAAGAAGCATCAAATATGTTGTGTTCCATCTTGTGCTAATATCCAAAATAAGCTCCTTTGAAGGTAATTTTAATTATTTCACAATTTTACTAAACATTCAAAGACGAGCTTCTGACGCAGTAATATGTTTTACACTCTCACGGACATTGTGTATTATATCTTTAATCTTAAACAAACCATCATGAACCAACAAGTTTAAAATATGGGCACAACACCGCACATGAAACAACTTGCCACAAAGAGAAAGAGGTAATGATGAAGAGAAAATAAATTTTCCTTTAACATCCTAACAACAACATCATTATATGCATCATTATCAACAATTGTTGTCTACACCTTATTTTCTATTTTCCACTCTTGAAAGCATTTTTACAATGCATCACATACAACAATTCCATTATGGGGTGGTGGGATATCACAGAAGTTCAATGTATGCTTTTGCAACATAAAATCAGAATCCACAAAATGAGCCATATATGATATTTTTTGGGCATCAGATTTCCACATATATGTATCATGCTAATCCTAGGAATACTTGCAAGCAATGCCTTGATTTTCTTTTTCTCCATATATAACTATTGTCAATATCCTTTCTTAATATTGCTCGGCTAATTTTTTAAAAATTTGGATTTGCATATTTCATTAATAAATTAAATGTCTCATATTCCACAAAGTTAAAAGGTAACTCATGCACAAGAATCATATGAGAAAATAATTCACTAATCTTTGCATGACTATACCTGAAATTCTCCATTGCATCTATGCTTTCTGTCTCATTTATGCGGTTGGTGATGTTAATTTGTTGTTACCTTTTTAGATTCATTACCCTCTGCAAACAAGATTTTAAGCACCTCAAAAATTGTGAGGTAACACCTGTCTTGTTCAAAGCAAGTCGATGTTTGCAATGAATACATTCAGCTTTTACTGTCCCATCCGAAAGTGTCATTTCTTTGAATTCACTCCATGATTTTGAAGCCTTCTTCCTTTTCTTTGGAGCAAATGGGTTGTCTTCTTCAACATTTTCTACATCGGGAATAGATTCAATACTTTCTTTGACATCATCAGAGATAAAGTAGGTGAAGCATCCATATCAGAAGATGAATCTTGATTGGAATTTGAGTTTGCAAAATTTGTATTCAATATATCCTAAAAAAAAAAAAGAAAAAGTCAACTTTTAGAACTACAAATACTAAACATTATTAAATGCAACAATTAAAATCAACTTTTGCAAAACCATAAAAATTCAACTTTTGCATTATTATTACATATAAGAATTGGTTAAAATGAAAGTTCTACATGAATACCCAATTAAAAATAGATAACATTTGTAAACTATATACTAACAAAATATTATTAATGCACCCCATGCACCTGATAATTTTTGAATAAATAATGAGTATGTGTATTAATACAATTATTATTTCATAAGATAGTTGCAATTAACTTTACATGGAAAGGTATGTGTAGTGATCCAATTATTAGTTCAGATGATCAACTTTAATTTTTTTACCTGCAATTAACATTACATGAAAAAATAGTCCATACATAAGATAGCTTTTCCCAGTGGCAAGAAGCACCAAACCTAATAATAAATAATGGCATGGCCCGCCATCTATGTAGTCTTCTAGATAAGAGGAGGTTACCCTTCATTATATCTACTATAATAAATCTTGCTTCATATTTATTTTTGTTTTTTTACCTTTAATTATATCCAATTATATCTACCGCAACGACTAATATTATATGGTTGGGTCCAACCAAACAGACAAGATAAGCGATTTTCAAATGCTTGTTTGACCTTAAACTACAACAGTTAAAGGGTGAGAAGGACTGATAATTATGTTAAGAAATTACAGTAGAATTATTTGTTGTTTTTTCTTTAAAACTATCGAATCTTTAAGAACTCAACCAAACCATGATGAAGGTGAATATTTGTTGTTTTATGAGGCATGGGATCACTTTAAATCTTTATTTTTCCAATGCCCTCATCATCATTATCCACAACAGCTACTTAATCAATTCTTTTATGATGGGCTGACACAACAAAGCTAAAATTCAGTAGATAATGCAGCAAAAGTTGCAATGGGTAAGAGAATGGTTGTTGAAACTATAAGATTATTTGAAATGTTAGGAGCAAATTCAAAAAAAAAGCATTGGGGAGAGGCATAGAGGAATTCATGAGGTGAACTCAAATTCTGAGATGGCCGGATAAATAGTAGAATTAACAAGGTAAGTCAAATTAAACACAAAAGGAAACTTACCTATGTCAAATAAAAAAAAATGTGCATCATGTGGTGCCATAGGCCATAGTGCAAACATGTTCTCTTCAAACTTCAATCAATTTAAAGAAGAGTAAGAGCAAGTATATGATATTGAGGGTTTCCAACAAAGGGATAGGAATGACCAATATTTCAATTCTTATAATCCCGGTTGGAGAAACCACCCAAATTTTTCTTTAAAAAATCAGCAACAAGTTCCACCTTAATAATCTTTTTAGCCTTACCAAAGAGGTTCCCTATTTCAAGGGCTATCTTCAAATCATGATCTAAAGAAACCCACATTGGAAGATAATTTGAATACTTTTATTCAAGCTAGCACACAAAATCAAGAATTGAACATCAAAATGTTTGATTCTTTAGAGGCATCATTAAAGAAGGTTGAAACACAAGTTGGGCAATTAGTAAACCAACTTCAAGAACATCAAAAGGGAAAATTTTCAAGCCAATAGGAGCAAGCCAAAGCAATCATAATGTTGAGGAGTGGAAAGGTATTTGATAACAAAATTGGTAATTCTTTGGATGTAGGTTCAAATCAAGAAAATGGTAAGGAAATGCAAACAAACCAAGATTAACCAAATCAATCAAAGGAGGAGGAGAGCGTGGAGGAACCAAGGCTGCATAAATCTCCAAATCTATATAGACCATCAATTCCTTTCCCAAGTAGGTTAAAAAATGAGAAGCAAGATAAGCAATTTTCTAAAATTTATAACATACTCTCCAAGATATGTATAAATCTCCCTTTGCTAGTGGTAATTAAAACAAATACCTGCTTATGCCAAATTTTTTAAGGAACTAAATACTAAAAAGAAAAGGTATGAGCTAAATGAAAAGGTGATAGTTTCGAAAGTAGCAAGTGTTGTTTTACAACATAAGTTACCTCCTAAGAAAATGGACCCGGGAAGTTTTGTAATCAATATCTCTATGGGGAATGGGAAAGAAACAAGTGGCATATGTGACTTGGGGGCTAGTATAAATTTGATGCCATATTCAATTTACTTATAATTGGAACTTGGAGAACTTAAACTAACCAAGATGGTTTTGAAATTAACTGACATAACTCTTAAATTTCCTAAGGGAATTATAGAGGATGTCTTAGTTTTGATTGGGAATTTAATTGTTCCTGTTGACTTTATAGTCTTGGACATAAGGGAAGATATCCTTAGGGATGCTTGTTGTCCCAAACTAGAAACCAAGAGGGGGGGTGAATTGGTTGATATAAAGAATGATGGTAAATTTAAAAGTTCAAAAGCAAGAGATGAAGAAGATGTAGATAAATATGAAGTAGAGTAGAGAAGAAAGAACACAAAGAGTTATAGTGGTTTGAATTTACCTCAATCCTACATCCACTTCCTTAACAACTTGTTAAGGTTCTACTAGTGTTGAGTTTTTAAAAGTTTAACTCTAACTTGGTATTTTTCCTAGCTCACACTAAACTATTACAATGGTTTGAGATCAATTCTCATAACCCTTATAAGAGTTTTGCCAGGCTCACTCTCACAACCTAAATGTTTCTAAGCTCACACTTAAACTTTTGATGGTGTTTAATGCTCACACCTAACACTCCAAGATTTTAGTGTGGTATTTATAGGCATTTGTCTTAAAGTAGCCATTTGAATTGGTTTTCACATATTTAGTGCTTGTCTTCCACTAATTCTGTATCCGGAGCTCGGTGTGTGGTCACTCGGCTGGGTGGGTGGTTGCACGGTTTGAAAGTTCTGTAAAATGGCTAGTTCCAATGGTCAGATCTTGTTGTCTGATAGAATCTTGCTCGGCCATACCTTTGCGTCATGCGGTTGTCTAGCACATCATGCGTTCGTTCGGCACAAAGTTACCATTGAATTCAAATTTCTTCATCCACATGTCCGGTTATCATTGGTCTGAGGTATTTGGCGCTAAGATTTAAATATGTCAAACTTGTACGGTCGCTCAATTCTGTCACTTTTAGAGTTTTAGGTCTTTATTATGTGAGGTCGCTCGGATGTCGGAGGTGGTCACATGAAGTTCTGGCATCCTTACTTCACTGTTCACAGAGACCGCTTTCCTTCTTCTGAGTTTATGAATTTTTACCTTGATTTGGTGCTATCACTTGGTGCTTGCATATGGTTGCTCGCCTACCAGGCATCCCAACTTCACTGCTCACTGACAATGCAAACTCTTCTTTGGAAATTATGGACTTTGCTCAGTTGGCCATAGTTGACTCGCCTTACTCGGTATGGAGCTGCAATACTTGCTTAGCTCGGTAGTTCCATGCTACCCTCTTTGGCTGCTGGGGCTGCTTTTAGCTAGGCATTTCTATATCTAGCTCAACATTCTACATGTCCGTTCAATTCTATGCTTTATGCTCGGCAAGTCTGTATGTCATATGCCTGTTCGGTTTTGGCCTTTCTACTCGGTATATCAGTGTTGTTCGATTCTGTGCTTTCTACTGCATTTGTATGGTCGCTAAGTATTTTAGGCGATCACACAAAGCTACTTGGTTTCTAACTCTGCAAAAATAAACTTGTTTGAAATCATTAGTTCTTTATTAATTTGATTGTCAATTATCAAAATAGAGTTTGATTGTCCATCAATCTTAACAATCTCCCACTTTTGTACTTTGGCAATCAAATTGAATTTAAGTTAAATATAATCAAATACATGAAGCAATTAATGCAATGACAATAAATTATCTCCCCCTATGTTAGATAATTTGACAATTGATGCATGCTATTTGTTTTCTTTTCTTGATACCAATTTGTTTTCTTTGCTTGTTACAATAAAAAAAAGTTTATCTCCCCCTTTGACAATTAAATCATTTAAATTCAATCATATATATGTTTCTCCACCTTTGATAGAGGCAAAAAGAAAATGAAAGAAAATTCATTGATACCAAAAAAAGTGAGAATACAAGAGAAAAAAATAAATTTGATACCAATTGAAAGAAAATACAAAAAAATGATTAATCTAAATCTTTTATTTTCCTTTTCTTGATGGTGGAGGAGGAGTTGGAGTTCTTTCATCATCATCACCAAGAGAAGGAGTTGGAGAGGAGTCATGTAAGGATGGTGAGGATCCTTCATAAGAACTTTCAATATTCTCACTCACACCCCATTCACTTAATTCACATTGAGGAAGGTCAAATTTTCCTTGAAAGTCATATATGTCATCATGAATATGGGAAATGAGATCAACCTTTTTGTTAAGTTTTGTGATTCTTTTTGTGATATCCTTTTTAAAATGATTAAATTATTTTTGAAGAGAAGATATGGCCTCGAGGACAAGTTTTAGAGTTTTGGATGATTCACCTTTTTCTTTAGTAGAAGGTCTAGGGGGGGGGGTGCTAAACTTGAACATAGATAGGTTCACCTTCTTCTTCCATAATATGGTACCTAGGTCTTTTTACTTCCCTTTGGATAACACCCTCGCTACCAAATGTGTACTCATAGTGGTTATCAATCTTTTGGATGCATCTAGCATGTTCAAAGTAGTCTAGGTTAATAAAGTTTGTAGCCAAATCAAGGGGATCACTTAGAGTTACAAGATTTTCAGGGGTTAGGAGTCCTAAGTATCTAACAAGTTGAGTAATTTGGGAGGATAGAAAGAAGGTACCCGCCTTGAATTTCCTATGATGAATAAAGGTGTCTATGAGAAACCTAACACTTTGGATTGGCTCATTATGCACAATAGCATACAAGAAAAATAAGTCACGTTGAGTAACCTTTTCATTTCCATCACTTCTTTGGTGAATGGTGTAAGTGACGATTCTATGCAAGTGCCAAAAGAGAAGGGTCCTAAAATGGATGGCTTTGGATGACCTATTATTGTATTGAGTTTTAATGGATAGTTTACTCCAAAAAGATGAATAATGTTTCAAAGAAAAAATCCACATCATTATAGGAGAAAGCTCAATGAGTTTGGAATCCCCAAACTTCACCAAATTCTTCTAAGGAAAGAGCAAAATCTTGGTCAAAAAGCCTAAAATAAACTCCATAGAATCCTATAGGTATATTATGGTTTTTCTCTACACTTAGAGACATTAAGAATTCCCTTGAGAGGCTAGAGTAATCTAGCTCATTAGAAAATGCAAATTGCCTCCACCCAATTCTATCAAGGTAGCTATAGATTTCACCTTAGATATTTAAAGTTAGGAGCATCCCTTCCGCAAGCATTTTGGTTGGTTCAAGGGTCTTTTTCTTGAGCTTATAATACTTGATTTTTTCATCCTCATTTTTGTATTTGGGTTTGTGAGGTTGGACACTTTTTCTAGTGAAGTGTTTACGTTTGGGTTGAGGTTGAGGTTGGGTTTCTCTAATGACAATCCCTTTACCTTTGGTTGTGTATTTCTTTTTGGTGGTTTTGGTTTTGGGTGCCATATCCTCAATCAAAAAGCAAAAGAAATAGAAAATATAAATGTAGAAGATTGAAAGAAATGTACAAAGAAATAGATTGTTGGTGATGCTTTGAGTAAACAACTTTAAATTTATGAAAAACTTCAAATCTTCTTCTTGATGATTAAATTCTTAGAAGATGATTTGAATGTATGCTTTTGAGTTTGTAAAGATGTATTTTCATGCAAAATAAAAGTATTTATAGGTAAAATTTAGAAAACTAACTATTTTTTACCGTTTGGGGACCAAAAATT
Source organism: Garcia nutans (assembly GCA_947685225.1). Lineage (NCBI taxonomy): Eukaryota > Viridiplantae > Streptophyta > Magnoliopsida > Malpighiales > Euphorbiaceae > Garcia > Garcia nutans. The sequence continues at coordinate 42,174,124 of CANTUV010000017.1, forward strand.
TGAAATTTTGAGTTCCAACATTCAAAAGAAAGGTTAGTTACACATGTTGTGTGGTCGCCCAAGCTGTTGGGCAACCACCAGCTCGGTCTGGTGAGCTCTCATGGTAGTGTGTGCTCGCACAAGCTTGAGAGGAGTGTATCGATCGAGAAAATGTTGAAATTCTTGAATTTGACCAACCGCACGAGCTGTAGTGCTATCATTGAAGAGAAATGATTTAAAGCTCGGGCTCGATAGAAATACATGTTAAAGCTTGGGGGAATTGTTTTAAGGCTTGAACTCGGTAGAGAGTAGGTGATGTGCAACCGTTTGGTATACTGGGGCGTCTACACAAAATGGTCATTTTGGATTTTGAAAAATTTTTAAGTGCATATGATCAAAATAAATTTTGTGAGAAATAAAGAATGATTATGCAAGAGATTTTCCATGAATCATGCCAATATTTTGTTTTATAAAAGTCATTATTTAAGGGTTTTATGAAAATATCTACAAGTTGATTTTAAGTTTCAACAAATTCTAAAACTATATTGTGATTTTGAACATTATCCCTTAAGAAATGATGTTTGATGTCTATATGCTTAGACCTAGAATACTGAATGGGATTCTTGGATAAATTGATTGCACTAGTATTGTCACATTTAATAGGAATATGATCAAATATTTTTTCATAATCAAGCAATTATTATTTTATCCAAAGAACTTGCATGCAATAAAAACATTCAGTAACATATTCGGCTTCTCGGTAAATAAAGCAACTGACACTTGTTTCTTACTAAACTAAGAAACTAAGTATTCACCAAGAAAATGATATACTCCGGTGGTGCTTTTCCTATCTAGTAGGCTACCAGCAAAATCTACATCGAAAAAGCCTAATATGTCAAATGATGTGTTTCTAGGATACCATAAACATAAATACAATGTACCACTTAAGTATTTTAAAATTCTTTTAGTTGTATTTAAATGTGATTCCCTATGACAAGATTGAAATATAGCACACAAACATACACTATACATTATATCCATTCTAGAGGCAGTTAAGTAAAGTAGTGATCTGATAATACTTTGTATTTCTTCTCATATACTACTTTACCACTTTCATCTTTGTCAAGTTTCAAGGATGTGCTCATGAGAGTTTTACTTGATTTGTAACCATCCATTCCAAACTTCTTTAGGAGTTCCTTTGTATTCTTGGATTGGTTGATGAAGATCCCATCCTTGCATTGCTTGATTTGTAGTCTAAGGAAGAATTTGAGTTCACCCATCATGCTTATTTCAAATTCCCTAGTCATACATGAAACAAATTTCTTACACAAAGATTCATTAGTAGCACCAAATATAATGTCATCAACATAAATTTGCACAATCAAAATATTATGCATTTTCTTTTTAACAAAAAAGTTGTGTCAACTTTGCCTTTTGAAAATCCATTTTCAAGCAAGTATGCACTAAGTCTATCATACCAAGCTCTTGGAGTTTGTTTCAATCCATATAGTGCTTTAAAAACATGATTTGGAAATTCATAATCTTCAAAACCAGGAGGTTGTTCAACATAAACTTCCTCATTTATAAACCCATCTAGAAATGCACTTTTAACATCCATTTGAAAAAGTTTAAAATTCACATGATATGCAAATGCAAGCAATATTCTAATAGCTTCTAATCTAGTTATGGGGGCAAATGTCTCATCATAGTCAATGCTTTCTTCTTGGTTATAGCCTTGGGCTACCAATCTAGGTTTGTTTCTAGTAATGAGACCATTTTCATCAAGCTTATTCTTATATATCCATTTACATCCTATAATTGGATGATCTTTAGGTTTAGGAACAAGTCCCCATACTTTGTTTCTCTCAAATTGGTTGAGTTCATCTTGCATAACAATCCCCCAACACTCATCACTAAGAGCCTCCTCAATGGTTCTTGGCTCAATTTGAGAAACAAAAGCAATATTAGAATCTAAGTATTTAAAGTGAGATCTAGTAGTTACTCCCTTTGAGGTGTCACCAATGATTAGTTCTTTTGGATGATCATTCTTATATTGCTAATCATTGGGTAGCTCTTGAGACTCTTCTTCTTGTTCATCATAATTGTTCTTTAGAACATTAGTTGTTTCTTGGTGTTCAAATGTACCTACAAAATCATTAAGAGCACTATCTTTCCTTTGATAAAGTTTAGAGGATCCATCAAAAACAACATGCATTGATTCTTCAACTACTAGTGTTCTCTTATTAAATACTCTATATGCTTTGCTAGATGATGAATATCCTAAAAATATTCCTTCATCCGATTTGGATGAGAATTTTCTAAGATTGTCTTTGGTATTCAATATAAAGCATTTGCATCCAAACACTCTAAGGTATGTAATTTTGGGTATTCTTCCATTCCATAGCTTATAAGAAATTTTGTTTATCAAAGGCCTTTTGTAAACATGATTTGAAATATAACATGCAGTATTAACGGCTTTCGTCCAAAAGTAAGATGGTAACTCATACTCATTGAGCATTGTCTTAGCCATTGCAATCAAAGTTCTATTTTTTCTTTCAACCACACTATTTTATTGTGGTGTTCTTGGAGTAAAAAAGTTATGTGAAATACCAAATTCATTGCAAAAGTTTTTAAAATTCTCATTTTCAAATTCTTTGCCATGATCACTTTCTAATAGATGTGATTATACAGGCTTTTTTTATATTTTGAACTCTTTTGTAAATATTTTAAAATGATTGAAGGATTCATTCTTTTGAGTTAAGAAATTAACCCATGTAAACCTTGAGTAGTCATCAACAAGTACAAATGCATATAACTTGCCACCTATGCTAGTAACTCTATTTGGTCCAAACAAATCCATGTGAATGAGTTTTGAGGGTCTAGAAGTGCTCACAATCTTTTTAGATTTGAATGAACTTTTATTTTGCTTACTAAATTGACAAGGTTTACAAGTCCTATTTTTATCAAATTTTACTTTAGGGAGACCATCAACTAGTTCTTCTTTACTAATGCATTGTAAGTGATCCATACTAGCATGTCCTAGTCTTCTATGCTATAGCCAGGCATAATTACTAATGGTAATCAAACATTCAAATGCATTATTGGAATGAAAGTCAATTTTATATCAATTCTAACTCCTTTGAATACACCATTTGAATTGGTAATTTTTCATCCTTTATAGTCAAATCTTACATCATTCCCTTTATCGCATAATTGACTTATACTAAGAAAATTGTGTTTCAATCCATCAGCAAGCCAAACAATATCTATCATATTCTTACTAAGCATGCCAATGGAACTAATGCAATGATTTTACCTTTAGGATTGTTACCAAAAGTTACATTACCTCCATGCTTGTAGGTGAGTGTTGTAAAAAGCTTTGTATTACCCGTCATATGTCTTGAGCATCCACTATCCATAAGCCAAACATTTTCATTGATAGTGGATTTTAAGCATACCTATAAAATAATAATGTTCATCTTCTTTTAGATACCCAAATGAAGTTGGGTCCTCGGGGGTTAGTAATAAAAGGGTCCTCTAACTCGAGATGAGCTCCTAATATAGCAAAATGTGCTTTTATGTCCAAATTTCATACAATAAGTGAATTGATGCAAGGTTCTATACTTATGCACTTTCCTATTGAAATTCAATAAACCATGCACAGAATTGCAAGTGTGTGTTGAATGAGATTACTTTTGTGCATTTTTGTATTTATGTACATGCCTTGTATACATGAATGCATGATTTGCTCTTGGAACTTTAGTTCTATAACCTTGTGAACCCAATATAATCCTTTTTGGATTTTTAGTTTTGGTTTGTGCACTAGTGATCTTCACAACATCAACACTAGATGTTTGTGTTGTTGAAGCTCTAACAAATGTTGGTGCATTAGGTGAAGTGTTAGATGAGCCAATGAACCCTAAACCATGTTTCAACGAGAGTGGTCTTTGATTATTAATCAATTTATCTAAGGCCTCTTTTCCCTTGTGAAATTTTGAAATTGACTCTTTCAACTTATTTATTTCATCCTTCAATATTTCATTCTCCTTTATCACATTTTCTAAGCTATGTGAATTTTTAGTCATTTCATCAATTGATTTCAACAAGTTTTCATTTGGGGTCTTCAATTCTAATGTAGAGCTTTTCAAATACACAAAATCCTTTTCTAACTTGGAACATTTATCTTTATAGAATTTCATCTTCGAGAAATACTTTTCTATTCTAAGGTTCATATATTCAATCAAACCATTTTCATCTAAAGCATCATCAACATCATCATCATCATCATCATATGCAATTAAGTTTAAAGATGAAGTACTTACCTAATTGGAGTTATTATCATCTTCAATAGCCATGAGACATAGATTTGCAATTTCTTCCTCTTTTTCCTCCTCCTCTTCACTTGAGGAATCATCATCCTATATAACTTTAAGTGATCTCTTCTTTTCCTTATCCCACTTCTTTTTGTTTTTCAATTTAAAGCAATCCAACTTGATATGACCAGATTTGCCACATTCATAATATTTCACTTCATTCTTTTTATCTTTATCTTTGAAGGAAGATTGAGGAAATATACCTTTGTTAGCTTATAGTCTTCTCTTTCTCTTCCAATCACTTATCCTTTTGGATAGTATAGCAAATTCTTCTTCATCATTACTATCTTTATCACTTGAGCTCTCAACTTCTTTAATGGCTTTGAGAGCTATTGCTTTCCTTTTCTCTTTTTCACCTTGTTCTTCTTCTCTTTCGGTGTGAAATTCGAAAGTGAGTTGTTTTTCGACTAGTTCATCAGTTCTTAATGAGCTAAGATCATGAGCTTCTTCAATTGAACAAACTTTAGACTCAAAGTTCTTATTTGCTCTGAGTGCTCTCAAGATTTTTCTATTGACATCATCTTGATCATATATCTTGCCATATTTCTTTAATTCATTGACGATGGCTAGCAGGCGGTTTGTCATGTTGGTGATATTTTTATTGGGCTTCAACTTGAATAACTTATACTCACGTATATATATTTGCTTCTTGGTGAGTCTCACTTGGGTAGTACTCTCATGATAGTTCTCAAGAGTTTTCCAAATGCAATGTGCACAAGTGAGATGTTAAACTTTTCCACATTCTTCTCTTAATGTTGAATTCATCAAGATAGAGGCTGCCCTATTATTTTTCAACCGATCTCTTATATTGGCACTTAACCATTGTGATTTAGGAAGAGGAACTTATGACACTATCAACTTCATGAGTAGGAGGTTTCCACTCATTTTAAACAAAATCCTAAAGCTCAATTCCTTAACTATCTAGCAAAAAAAACATCTTGTGTTTCAAATAAGAATAATCTGTTTCATTGAAATAGGGTCTAAAGAATGAATTTAGGTTTCCATGTGTGAAGTTATTTGTTGGTAGAATGGCTTCCATTTTGGATCAAATTTCATAATTAAGTTTGAATAAATTTACTAGCTCTGATACCAATTATTGTCCCAAACTAGCAACAAAGAGGGAGGTGAATTAGTTAATATGAAGAATGATGGTAAATTTGAAAATTCAAAAGCAAGAGATGAAGACGATGTAGATAAAGATGGAGTAGAGTAGGGAAGAAAGAACACAAAGAGTTATAGTGGTTCGGATTTACCTCAATCCTAAATCCACCTCCTTAATAACTTATTAAGGTTCTACTAGTCTTGAGTTTTACAAGCTTAACTTTAACTTGGTGTTTTTCTTAGCTCACACCAAACTATTACAATAGTTTGAGATTAATCCTCACAACCCTTACAAGAGTTTTTTCAAGCTCACTCTCACAACCTAAGTGTTTCTAAACTCAAAATCAAACTTTTGATGGTGTTTAATGCTCACACCCAATACTCCAAGATTTTAGGTTTTGATCTTTAGATGAGATAATTAAAAATATTATTCAATGAAATTACAATAATAATCAAAGTATTCTCTAACCACAAAAATAAAGTTTAGTATGGTATTTATAGCCATTTGGCTTGAAGTAGTTATTTAAAGTGATTCCCACATATTTAGTATTCGCCTTCCACTAATTCTATGTCTGAAGCTCCGTATATGGTTGCTTGGCTAGGTGGGCAGGCACACGATTCGAAAGTTTTGTGTAATGGCTAGTATTAATGGTCAGATCTTGTTGTTTGACAAAATCTTGCTTGCCCATATCTTTTTGTCGTGCAGTCATCCAGCTCGTCGTGCTGTCGGTCAACATAAAGTTATCGTTGAATTTAAATTTCTTTAACCACGTGACGGATTATCATTGGTCCGAGGTATTTGGCACTAAGATTTAAATATGCCAAACTTGTGCAAATGCTCAGTTCTTTTGGGTGATCACACATGCCTTTGAGCATTAAGGAAAAACTAAGCGAGCAGACTTGTATCTCTTCTGTCACTTTTAGAGTTTTAGGTCTTTGTTACGTGCGGTCGCTCGAATGTCAGAGGCGGTCGCATGAAGTTCTGGCATCCTGACTTCACAGCTCACTGAGGTTGCTATCCTTCCTATGAGTTTATGAATTTTTACCTTGATTTGGTGAGGTCACTCATTGCTTGCATATAGTTGCTCGCTTACCGGGTGTCCCAACTTCACCGCTCACTGATAATGCAAACTCTTTTATGGAAATTATTAACTTTTCTCAGCCGTAATTGGCTCGCCTATCTAGCTTGGCATTCTACATGTCAGTTCGGTTCTATGCTTTTTGCTCGAAAAGTCTGTATGTCATATGCCCATTCGATTTTGCCCTTTCTGCTCGGTATATCAATGTTGTTTGGTTCTGTGTTTTCTGCTGCATTTGTGTGGTTGCTCGGTATTTTAGGCGGTTGCACAAAGCTACTCAGTTTCTAACTCTACAAAAGTAAACTTGTTTGAAATACTTAGTTCTTTATCAATTTGATTGTTAATGATCAAAATAGAGTTTGATTGTCCATCAATCTCAACAATGTTGAGCACACAATTTTATTGGAGAGACCTTTTATGGCTATGATAAACATTAAAAACTGAAAATTAACCATGATTGTTTTAGGATAAACTGTGGTATTTTCAATTTTTAACACTTTCCTTATTCCCACTATTGCTGTGTATGAAAACTTCTCTTTTATTGATTATACTAATCTTGTTGTTGAAGAAGTTTTCTTGCAGGAGAATAGTAAAGACAAGCTTGAGATGGCCTTAACTTTGGGTGAAGAAGTTGAAATTTATGATGTAGAAATTGATGAGTGCAAGTCCATATTAGATGATGAGAATAATGAGAGGAGACTTGAGATTGAGGAAGATAAGATTCAACCAAAATAGGTTGATCTAAAGGAACTCCCAAATCATTTGAAGTATGTTTTTCTTGGGGAGAACAATACACAACCCATGATCATTTCTTCAACCTCAACAGTGATGAAGAAGAAAAATTTATGAGATTGTTAAAGAAATTTAAGAAAGTCATTGGTTGGAGATTGAGTGATATTAAGGGAATTAGTCCTTCCATGTGTATGCATAAAATAATTTTAGAGGAAGGAGCTAAATCAGTAAGGGAAGCTCAGAGGAGGCTCAATCCAAATATGAGTAAAGTAGTCAAGAAGGAGGTTCTTAAACTCCTTGATGAAGGGGTAATCTACCCCATAGCCGATAGTGAATGGGTTAGCCCCGTGCCTGTGGTGCCAAAGAAAGTAGGTTTAACAGTGGTTCAAAATGAAAAAGGGGAGTTAGTACCAACATGAACACGAACTAGGTGGTGAATGTGCATAAACTATAGGATGCTAAATAGTGTCATCAAGAAAGATCATTTTCCTTTATCATTTATTGATCAAATGCTTGATAGATTATCTAAACATGCTTTTTACTGTTTTCATAATGGTCTTTCAAGTTAATACCAAGTTCCTATAGCATCGAAGGTTCAACCCAAGACAACTTTCAAATGTCCTTTTGGAACGTTTGCTTTTAGAAGGATGTCATTTGGGATTTGCAATGCACCAAGTACCTTTCAAAGATGTATGCTATCCGTATTTTCTGATATGTTGGATAAGTTCATAGAGGTGCTCATGGATGATTTTTTCTATTTTTGGAACTTCATTTGATGATTGTTTACATAAATTGACTCTTGTGCTTGAAAGATGTATTGAATGTAATTTAACTTTGAGTTATGAAAAGAATCATTTTATGGTAGATAGTGGTATAGTTTTGGGGCACATTATATCTTAAAAAGGTATTGAGGTGGATAAAGCTAAAGTTGATTTGATTGCTAATTTATCATCTCTGACATCTGTTAAAGGGATTATAAGTTTCTTGGGACATGCTGGATTTTATAAGAGCTTCATAAAGGATTTTTCAAAAATTTCATGTCCTTTGTATAATTTACTAGGAAAAGATGTCCCATTTATTTTTGATGATAAATTTTTAGAAGCATTTAACATTTTGAAAGAAAAATTAACTTCTGCCCCTATATTGTTGCTCCCAATTGGGATTTACCATTTGAGATTATGTGTGATGCCTCAAATTATGCTATTAGATCTGTATTGGGCCAAAGAGTAAATAAACTTTTGTATGTAATTTATTATGCAAGTTTGTCTTTAAATAATGCACAATTAAATTACACAACCACTGAGAGAGAAATGTTGGTTATGGTTTTTGCACTTGATAAGTTTAGATCTTATTTGATAGGATCTAAAGTCACTATATTTTCAGACCGTACGGCTTTAAAATATTTGTTGACCAAACTACAAGCTAAATCTAGGCTCATTAGGTGGGTTCTTATGCTACATGAGTTTAATGTAGAAATTAAGGATAGAAACGATAGCGAAAATGTAGTGGCTGACCATCTTTTTAGGTTACCCTTTATGTCACGACTCGAATCCAAGGGCACGTGGCTGGCACTGAGGGGCGAGAAACCCGAGGTACCAGACCCCACAGTCAGCCTGACAAAAAAAATAACAGTAAAAAATATTCAATCCGTCACATCATTCATTAAATTATATAACCAAATATAATAATTCAACATTTAGGATTTGAAGAATCATTAAAATTAGAAATACAGACCAAAACAAAATTAAACAAAATTTTTAATTTTTTTATACATAAAATCCACTGCAGGGAAAGAAAAGTAGTGTCTCTGGATATTATCATAAATGCTCACCCTGAGAACATGAAAAAAAAATAGTGAGACGGGGGTGAGCGTCTTGACTCAGTGAATGATACTTGGCCAATATACCTACCTGGTGTCATGCTCTAGTTCTATACCAACATTATAAATGTCATGCAAATGCATCATGGTAGTCATACATCCAATCATATAAACATCCAAGGATAGAGTGTAGTCCATGGAAAACCACTCTAAACCTCAAATTAGAGGAGCCGATCCTCCTATATGGCACTCTTATTCCAACATGGTCCCTTAATTTCAATTCATATGGGATCCGTCATCACAGCCTCAGCCATGCAGGTCTATCCAACTGATAAGCAGTGTTGAGAATAAAAATTCCCCCGCCGTCATGCCAATTCTAAATTTATCATATTATTATCATTCGTGCATTATCATAATCCAATCATATCATATGGGGTTCCATATCATTCCAATTCTATGCAGCAATCACAATTCAACATTATCACATGTGTGCACAGCCATATACAAATGCAAAAATTCTAAAATTATAAATAATGCATAATATTTATAATATTTATATACGTACATACATTAAATGTTAATGCATGAATACAAAAAAGTATATTAGAAAGTATCACTCACAGTTCAGAAGACAAGACCCGATCAATTGCTCGGTCCCGGGATGTCAGAATATTGAATCGAACGGTTTGAATAAATTATCAAAAGTTATTACAATAATATAATTAAGACTTTAGAATCAAGTATTTTATAATTTAAAATTAATTGGACAACTATAATTTTAATTTAGGTCCGGTCTCTAAATTTTTTATATTTACATAATTAATTTATTTAACAATTTTAATTATTAAAATTTAATCAAAACCCTTGCCAATACTATTTATTTAAAGTCTGATAAATTAATTAATTAACGTGAAAATTTTTTTGTTGAAAATTAACACTAATAGAACCCTCGCCGGCGTCTCATTAGAAAATTTTTGATGGAAGAATCCAGTGGAAAATTTGATACACATGAATTCAACTTGATGAGAGGATTTCAAAAATATATATCACTCTCCCTCACTCACCGAAATTTGGCCAAAAAACCGGTTGAAAGTTTCGGTTTAGCTGGATTCTGGTCAAATTAAGCTTGCTTCAAAAATTGCAAATGATATACAAAAATAAAGCTCATTAGTAGAGGAATCGAATGGTACCTAAATCGCTAAGAAAGGAGGTCAAAAAATGGTCTAAAAGTCTAGTCAAAGTCGTCGGCGATGCACTACCTAGTGGACTTCAGACAGCGCGTGAGCTGTCATCCGGTGGTCGTTAATGGCGAGACTGGTGGCGTTGGAAGTGTCATCGAGAGGTGATTCTCCTGGTTAGGCACGTGTCAAAATCTGAGCACCGGATGGTAGTAGATATAAGATTTTCTCCGGTCTCTTCTCTCTCTCTCTCTCTCTCTCTCTCTTTTCTTTTTCTTTTCCTCTCTCTCCTCCTTTTTCCTTTTTAACCGTTACTTTTCTTTTTCTTTTTATTATTATATTATATTATATTATATTATTATATATATTTAATTAATTTTTAAGGGTATTACATTTTAATGATAATGATGCACAAATAGCCCTTGAGAATGCTTTTGAAAAATTTCCTAATGAGTACTTGTTTGCCATAACACAAGTACCATGGTATGCAGATATTGCTAATTATCTTTTTTTGTGGTGTTTTGAGAAAGGACTTGAATTTCTAGGCAAAGAAAAGATTTCTACATTCCTGTAAGTATTATTTTTGGGATGAGCCATACTTGTTTAGAATATGTAGGGATGAGATCATCAGAAGATGTGCGCCAGAGGAGGAACAATTGCAAGTAATGTAATTTTTCCATAATATGTATTGTGGAGGACACTTCGGAGGAAAGAGAACCACCAAGAAGATTCTTCTAAGTGATTTGTATTGGCCTACTCTATTTAAGGATACTAATGATTTTTGTATGAGATGTGATAGGTGCCAACGAGTAGGAAACATAAGTATGAGAAATGAAATGCCTCTCTCTATTTTTATTGTGGTTGAAATTTTTGATGTATGGGGGATTGATTTCATGGGGTCATTTCTTAAATCTTTCGGTTTTGAGTATATCCTTCTTGTTGTAGATTACGTATCCAAGTTGGTAGAGGCTATTCCCAATAGGACCAATGACTCTAATATTGTTTTGAAATTTTTGAAGGAGTACATTTTAAGCAGATTTGGAAACCCCAAGGCAATAGTCAGTGATGGAGGAAGCATTTTTACAATAAGTGGTTTGAAAAGCTGATGACCAAGATGGGTATTCGGCATAAGTGGCAACCCCATATCATCCTCAAACATCTGGTCAAGCTGAGATTTCCAACAAGAAAATCAAAGGAATTCTATAAAAGACAGTGAGCACGACAAGGAAGGATTGGGTGGTTCGTCTTTCAGAAGCACCTTGGGCTTATCGGACAGCTTTCAAAATGCCTTTAGGAATGTGTCCATACAGATTAGTTTTTGGCAAGGCATGCCACTTACCAGTATAATTGGAGCACAAAGCCTATTGGGCTATCAAGGCTACAAATATGGACCTAAATGACGCAAAGGAGCAGTAAATGTTGCAAATTCCTGAGCTAGATGAGCATAGAAATGAAGCCTATGAGAGCTTAAGGATCTACAAGGATAAAACCAAAGAGATGCATGACAAAATGATCCTTAAGAGAATCTTCGAACAGGGAATGAAAGTCCTCTTGTTTAATTTAAGAATGAGATTCTTCCCTGGAAAATTAAAGTCTCATTAGAGTGGTCTATTTTAGGTTGTTCAAGTATTCCTATATGGAGTTGTTGAACTATTGAATATGAAAATCCAAGAGACTTTCAAGGTAAATGGCCAAAGGGTGAAACCCTATTTGGATGAGCTACACTTCGTAAGAGCCATTAAAAGCATGGTATTTGTTGATGCATAGGGAAATCATGTATAGACCCTTAATATTTGATCCAGTCCAGTCCGATATTTTTAAAATAGTTTAAAATAATTTTTTTGGTATTTTAATTAAATAATATTTATTTTAATATTCATTACTTATAATATTTATTTTTAATAAAAATAAAAAAGTAAAAGTAAAAAAAGAAAGATAAAATAAATAAATAAAAATCGGCGACGGAAGAATTTTTGTCGTCGAAGATGAATTAGCTTGGGTCAATTCACCGCAGGTTGGCCACAAGCCAATTTGCCGTAGGAAATTCCTACGGCGAATTGGCTGGCCCGCGCCCCGGCTCGCATGCAATTCTTGCAGATTCTCATAGCTAGCCCGCCCGTAGCCCACAACAATTCCAACACGATTTTGTCCAGCGTAGTTTTTTTCAAAACCCAATTCTATTTGGTTTTTATTTTCTTTTCCTAAATGGTTTTTATTCCCTTAGACAATTAGAATTAGGTTTTGATTTTTTCCTATAAATACCATATTAAAACACACAGAAAGGGACTTTTTAGCAATTATTCAAACTTTTGATCTTAAAAGAGGATCTAGACCTTTGGAGCTCAAAATTATTTTTGGCAATCTATTCATAATCTCAAACTTGAAGAATCAAGAGAAAGCAAGAAACAACAACCCATCAAAGGTAGCCAACACTGTTTTTATTATTGTTCAACCATAATTCAAAGATTGTGGTGGAACCAACAACAGAGGTTTAAATCTTTATTTCTTTGCTTATATTCACAGTAACTTCATTATACAATTTGATAAATTGTTCAAGCATGCATATTTTTGTTACTTGATCAATGGTTATGCTTATTATCCAAGCTTTATTTAAAAACCCTAGGAAAAGTTTTTCAAAAACCCTAATGCCTTAATGCCTGTAACACATATTTTTGAAATCACAAACCCTAATTACTCTTTTCTAAAAGCTATAATAAACTGTTTTTTAGAAACCCTAATCAAATCAATTTTCCAAAATCTTCACAGTAGCCTCCTCTTTCAAAATTGAATATGATAGTGATAGTTTTCTTAGAAACCCTAATTCTAATTTAAATTAAACCATAACTTATTTAGTTAAAACCTTAATCAATTATTGTTTATTATCATCACAGTAGCCCATTCCATTAAATCACTATAGTATTAGATTATTCAAATAATATTTTAAATGTCCAATAGTTATATTACATACAAGTATTTATCAAAAATCCATGTTAAAATAGTCTTCGAGTTTTATGTTAATCATGTTTTGACAAAAACCCTAAATCCTTTTTCCCAAACCCTAATTCTTTAAAACACTAATTCTAAATGCCAAAACCTTAATTCTTCAAAACTAAAATTTAGAAATCATAAAAATAACATCTAGTACCCCCAGAAGCCTAAAGCCAAAAATAAAACCAAAAACACTAAAACTTTAAATCCCAGAACCTTAATTTCTTAAATCCTAAATCTTAAACCTTAACTTTGTTTATTTAATGGGTTGAATTTTAATTTTATTTATTTATTTAATTATGTGATTTGTTATATGTTAATGATGAATGGTTTATTTTATTTTATGAATGGTTTCCTTTTATTTATAATTTGATAATCGAATATTCTTTTATTTGCCTTAGTTCTAAAATTGTAAGAGGTATGTTTTTACTTTGTGGGTACCTCATTAGTTAAATATTATGTAATTTAAATTATTTTAAAGTTTTTGAACCAATGTAAAGGACACGTTTCCACCTTTTAGTGTGTGTCCCATTCAGTTTAAGATATGGGCGATGTAAGGACATGTTTCCATCCTCGGATGGATGTCCATTTATTTATTATGTTTGGACATTGCTTTGATTTTAATATAATGATGCTTTATTTTAATTGTTGCATGTAATATGGATAATATTGTCATACTTAAGAATTTTATAATATTAAGACCTGCAAAGGAGGTCAATTTTAATAAATCGGGAGTTGTGGGGGTGCTGGGCCGTTTCTCACCTTCCCTACACGTGCCTAACTTTTTGAACCCATTAGGTGGTTAGGGATTCCTTAGGAATTGAGTCATCCACCCCTTCTTTTTTTTCGGCTCGTCCGGGTGGCGACTCCATTTTCTCCGGGCTTAGGCCCGTGTTCTCTAAAGCCCCTAGCCTAAATAGTACCGAAGTTACAAGAACCACTTCACCGGGAGTGGGGACGAAAATCCCGCTCGCATCATGTCCTGCTATTACAATGTCGAAGAAGATCTTGATGGGAGGCAACCCATTGGTTTACATTTCTCTACTTAATTTATTTTTTGTTACTTTGGATTTCTAAATTTTCATTTTATGTGTTAGAAGTGTGAATAAATTGAATGGAATTGGTGCTATGATAGGTATTTTTATTGTAATTGAGTTTCAGGAGAAGAAAATGAAGGCAAAAGGTTAAACAAAATTGGGTAGAAGCTAACACACCTAGAGACATGGCCAAGACAGAGAAGACACAGCCAAGATATCAATTTGTTCAAAATTTTTAAAATCGGCAGCAGCAGACATGATGAGATGACTTGGCCATGTCTATGACCATGTTAAGCCATCCTAAAACCAATTGTAAGAAATAGAAGCAGACATGGCAAGATGACTTAGCCTTGTCTCTAACCATGTTCAACCCTTGAAATTTCGTTCCCAAATTTCATAGAACCGGACACGACCACTAAGCTTTGCCATTTTTGTGGCCGTGTCACATGCAAAAACTTAGAACTACCCATTTTAAGCCATTAACAAGGCCAAGACATGAATGACTTGGTTGTGCCATCCATCTTAAAAACTTAAAAAAACCCAATCTTCTCCCCATTTTCTTTCTCATCAAAACCTAAATACCATTCTTTTTCTCTCTACCTCACCTCCCTCACACAGCCAAGACACCATTCCTTCCCTCAAACCACTTCTTTTTCATCAATTCTCCCAATTTTCTTCCTTAAAACTCAAGCAAATCACCACAAAACCTTCAATTCCATCAAATCTTTGTTATGCCAAGAACAAAGATGGTGTCCCACCATATGAGAAAGTAAACTCCATCATCTTCTTTATCTTCTTCAAGAAGATTGGCCTTTCAAGCTAGGAGATTCTTCCCCTCAAGGTATGTGAGCGATGAATCCCTCAATGCTTTACAAATTAGGAAAAATTTCAATATGTATGTAAATAACTTAGGTTGGGAGAAATTCATCACCCTTAAACTTTTGCAATTCCAAGAGCTAACTATTGAGTTTCTTTCCTCTATTAAAGTAGAAAGAGATGAATCTAAGCTTTGCACTAGGCTAGGATTCAAATTGAATGGGAAATCATATATGATTAATATTGAGCGCTTGAATGACATATTTGGTTTTAATCAGGAGGGGGAAAGAACTGTACCTAAGGACTTTAAGCAACAATTTGCATGGGGAGCATTAGGTTCAGGCAGAATGTATATGGCTAAATCGACCAAAGTAACTCAATTGTAAAACCCTGCATTGAGATACTGGCATAGGTTCATGGCTTGTAGCTTTTTTGCTAGAAATGAAAGTCCTAGGGTAGTTGAACTTAATAAGTTATTTTTCATAGATTGTGCCAACAGTGCTAGATCTATCAATAGTACTACATTTATAAGCACTAGTTATTGGTTAGCTGATGTTTTTGATAATGTGGCTCATAAAAGAAAGGGTGCAATTTGTATTAGTGGATTGACAACCATCCTTGCCATGGCTCTTGATAGAAACTTTAATCCTAATAGTTGCAACATGCAAAGGATTTTGGGCAGTGATGTGCTGGATATTGCCACTCTAGAGAAAATGCGAATAATAACTAAGAGTGGAGGGGTTTATGTGATGGCTTCATATGAGCCAAGCACACATGGGGAGCGACAAAAATGACAATGAGTTGAGGAGGAATCTGATTCTGATTCACTCATTTTGGATGAAGATACCCTAGTTCCAAATAATTATGAATTGGTTAGCAGGATAGAAGTCCTAGAGAATAAAGTTGATCGTAATCATGCCGAAGTAATCAATCAACTGGAGCTCATCAAGCTCATCAATAGCAACTTGGCCAAGATTCTTAGCCTTCATCCCTTAGCTACCTCATCATCAAAATTTCTACCACAATAGCTTCAACTAGCTTCAACTTATTAAAAGTTTTATTTATTTATTTCTTGTTTTTGGATGTTTCAGTTATTGTTTTTAGTTATTAACACTTTATGATTTCTTATTTCTTTTTTATCTTTATTTTTTTTTGAAATGATTAATGTTTGTTTTTGGAAAGGATAAATTAGCTCCTTGTCTCACATTGAGGAATAATGAAATACAGGTTTTATGTAACTCCTTTTATTTTTAATTGTGCATATTCACATTGGGGACAATGTGAATCTTTAAGTGTGGGGTGCAAAGTTTTACTTATAACTCATTTTTGTGTGTTTTTGTTGAGTTGCTTAGTAATATATTGTTTATGAATTTTGACAAGTTTAATTATTATAAGATTTTGATAGATGACCTTTGAAATTTTTAAAGCATGAATTTGAGCATTGATTAGAATTGATACTCATTGTCAATATTGATGGTTATTCTTTGCATTACCTTAAACCTATGAGAAAATTGAGCCTCTTAAGTTGGACATCAACATATTGTTCTTTATGTGTGAACATTCTTGATTAATTTGCTAGAACTTGCTTCGGCATGCATTTTGAGACCACATACAATTTCGATTAGGCATCAATATAATTAAGGCAATTAGGTGTACCTATTTAGCTTAAAGGCCAACCTTGAATATGACCTTAGCCAATTTTAAGCCTTTTCATTTTCCCTCTCCTTTATTTTACATAATAACATTAGTCGTGAACCATTTCTCTCCAACTCTTGTCCTTTCATTAGGATCAAGAGCATTTGAAGAAATTTGGTAAATCAGTTGTTGTGTCAAATAAAGTGTGTGGTTGAATTTAGTAGGTTAAAGGGTGCAATTAAATAATTTATAATTATGACAGTTACCTTCTTTTCTATGATGATAAAAAAATACAATATTAATAATACTATATATATATATATGTATTTCATCGTTACTCTTAGGGCTAGGGTTGGAAGGAATTGGTTGTGACTTTTGCAAATGTAATTGAGTCTAAATTCTCTTGTGAAGGGTATTTTAGCATCAAAGGGCTAAGTGAGTCAAGATTGTTTCTTTTTGGAGATCGTTGGGTCACATATATATGTAGTTTCTTCATTCTTAAAATGCTCTTGAACTTAATGAATAGCTCACATATCTAAATATCATACCTTTACTTTAAGCCCCATTACAACCAAATATAAAGACCTTATGATCCAAAACTTTTAGGCGATAGAACCTTTTAATGAATAAGAATAAGAATAAGAATAAGAATCATTGCTTCTCTTTGGAAGTCAACTTGTTTAAATGAGAGGAGAAGTTATATGAGAGAATAAGAAATAGAAAATAAGAATAGAATTTATTTCTAAACTGCTTGCTTAATTGATTAAAGAATTCAGATATATATACAAGTTTCAAATCCTAAAATAACAAAACTAAATATGACAAATGATTATAAACCATAAATGTTTAATGGTTTATAATCAAATTAGTTTTAAACCATAAGTAATTAAAGGTTATAACAAAACCTTTTCTAAACCATTAATTTTTATACGGTTATAATAATAATAATAATAATAATAATAATAATAATAATAATAATAATAATAATAATAATAATAATAAATATTATTATATTATTATTATTATTATTATTATTTATTGTAAGATCCTCCTGGATCATGGCTCCCCCATTTATGAGTCTTGAACTCTTGTTCAAGTTATAATGTGAGATGAGGAAATTCTTTAGTTGCTTTATCTCGGTTATACCACTTTGATTTACTAGGAAGTTGACCCTTCTTGCCAATGCGAAAGTTTTCACACTTTCCGCGCCTAGTTTCACGAATCTTATGTTCCAAGATGCAATCTTCTGTCAAAGGATCTTCATGGTCATACCATAGTTCTTCAACTGATGGAAGATTAGTTTCTTCATTACAATCCTCATCAAGTAAAGATGGTTCAAAAAGCTTCAACTTCTCAGCATTAATTACCGAGTACATATGCATGTATGGTGGTAAGTCAAGTTGAAAAGCATTTTCACCAATTTGTTTAATTATCTTAAAAAGACCATAACGAATAGGTTTGAGTTTCTTTCCTTCTCCAGATAATGTTTCTTTACCAAGATGTAGCCATACCAAGTCACCTTCTTTGAAGTTAGATGGCACACGATGTTTATCATGGCGAGCTTTATACTTCTGTTGAGAACGTTGTAATTGTGCCTCCACTTCTGTATGTATCTTTCTAATTTGTTCGAGAAATTTTTATGCTCGAACATTGGTTTCTTCTTCTCTCCCATTTGATGGTGTATCACCCATTGTAAATGCCATATCAAATGGACTTTGAGGTAGGTAACCTAAACAAACCTCAAATGGAGATTTGAGAGTAGAACCATGAATTGCACGGTTGAAAGCAAATTGTAAGTAAGGTAGACTATCATCCCATGTCTTTGGATGTTTCAAGTTATAAACTCGCAACAAATGCACCATAGTCCGATTGACAACTTCTGTCTACCCATCTGTTTGTGGATGAAAAGCAGTGCTTCTTTTTAATTTAGTATCCATCATTCCCCATAATGACCTCCAAAAATGTCCTAAAAATCGACTCTCTATCTGAAACAATCGATGAAGGCAAGCCAAAATTTTTCCAAACATGTTGAAAGAAAAGTTTAGCAGCTCCTTCTCCAGTTAGAGTCTTTTTACACGGGATAAGAATGATCATCTTACTAAATCGGTCCACGATTACAAATAAGTAATCATTTCCACTTTTACTTTTAGGCAACCCTCCAAGAAAATCCATGGATATACTTTCCCATGGTCGGCTAGGTACTGGTAAAGGAATATACAGTCCTAGTTTTCTATTTGAAGGTTTTGAAGTGTTGCATAAAACACATCCTCGGATATATCGAGAGACATCCAGATGCATTTTAGGCCAAAAAACATATCGACGCAGATTAGATAAAGTCTTCTCTACTCCAAAATGTCCCGCTACTTTGGAAGTATGAGCTTCACGTATCCACTGTAATCTGTCACTGTCTTTTGGTATGCATAATTGTGTTCCTTTATACATTAGACCATCCTTCAATTGGAATTCACAAGTCTTTCCCTGTTGTAGTTTCACATAAGCTGAGCTAAAGTCAGCATCTGTGTCATACCATTTGGTATATTCAGAAGGAACTATAGGTTGGATCTGCATCACTACAAGTAATGTAGAATTTATTGTTTGCGGTCGTCGGGACAACATATCAGCCAACTTATTAGTCACTCCTTTTTTATATTTAATGACAATATTAAATTGTTGCAAATAGGACATCCATTTCATATGACGAGATTGCTGCAACTTTGACTGTGTAGTTAAAAATTGAAGAGGTTTATGATCAGAATGAACTATAACTTCTTTACCTAATAAGTAACATCTCCAATGTTTCACTGCTTGATGTAAGGCATATAACTCTTTGTCATAAGTTGGATAATTCAATACTGGCCCACTAAACATTTCAGAATGGTACGCAACTGGTTTTCCATTTTGAAATAGGACTGCTCCCATTGCATAATTAGATGCATCTGCTTCCACTTCAAATGCTTTTTGTAGATTTGGTAGTGCAAGTACTGGGGCTTCTGTAATCTTTCTTTTCAACAATTGAAAAGAATCTTCATGCTTGTTTGACCATTCAAACTTTTGATTACTCTTAGTAAGAGAGTGTAATGGTGCTGCAATCTGTGAAAAATGTCGAATAAACTTTCGCAGATATTGACATGTACCGATGAAACTTCAAACTTCAGTTACAGTTTTAGGTGTTGGCCATTGTGAAATTACTTTTACCTTTTCTGGATCTACTTTCAATTCTCCTGCACCAACTATAAAACCCAAGTAGGTAAGATTTTGCTTCCCAAATTCACACTTCTTACCATTAAGGTGAAGTTGATTTACTCTTAGAACTTCCAAAACTTGAGTAATATATTGTAAATGATCCTCCCATGTGATACTGAATATTAAAATATCATCCAAGTACACAATGACGAATTCATCAATAAAAGGTCGGAGAATATTATTCTTTAACCTCATAAAGGTGGCTGGAGCATTGCATAGGCCAAATGGCATAACTAACCACTCAAACAAACCTTGTTTTGTCTTGAATGCTGTCTTCCAAGTGTCTTCTTCACGGATCCGAACTTGGTGATAGCCAGACTTTAGGTCAAGTTTCGTAAAGTAACGAGCACCATGTAATTGATCTAGTAAATCATCGATTCTTAGTAAAGGATAACGATTCTTAATAGTGATCTTATTAAGCGCTCTATAGTCAACACACATTCGCCAACCTCCGTCTTTCTTAGGCACTAGCAATACAGGTGAACCACATGGTGAACTGCTAGGTTTAATAACTTCCTGTTCAAGAAGTTCTTGGACTTGCTTCTTGATCTCTGATGATTCTATCAAAGAGGTGCGATACAAACCTAAATTTGGTAATGGTGAATCCCCTACCAAATGGATCTCATGCTCCACAGTTCTATGTTGTGGTAACCCTTGCACAGTCTCAAATAAGTCTGTAATTTTTCAACATCTGAGAGCTGTGATGGTGACAAAGAAATTGTTGACAGTGTAATTGCTCTCGATATATTTTCTTTAGGCCGAATCATCAGTAAGACAAACCGTCCACATGAATTAACTAACCTTTTAGCTTGGGTAGCTGTTAACAGACTGTGTGGGTTCTGAGGTTTAGAAGCATTAACATGGAACTCTTTTCCATATTTCACAAGATGATATTTTTCAAGTCGTCTATAATGAATGCCATCTCTATCCCATAAATATGGACTGCCTAATATAACTTGGCATACATCTAAAGGAACTACTTCACAGGTTACCTCGTCTATAAATCGATTAGTGATAGCAAATTTGAAGGTACACTGTTTTGTGATCTTCATTTCTACATCTTTCTGAATCCAGCCTAGAGGATAAGGTTTAGGATGTGGTATAGTCTCTAGACCCACTTTTCTCACTAGAGCTTCTGAAATAAGATTCTTCTGACTTCCGGGATCAATAATAGCTTGAACAACACTTTGTTTCACTTGGATATTCACGTGAAACAATCTTTCTCGAATGTCAGCTTCCATGTCTTCTGCTGATCCTGTCATTAGGGCAAGTGTAGTATCAGGTTGTTTCACATCTGAAAGCTCTTCTACTTCTTGTGAAATCAAGGTAGATTTCTTTTCATTTCTACTTTGATTGGCTTTATTGTGTTTTGGTTGTAGCTCAGGATGTAGTATCCAACATTTATCTTTTGTATGCCCACTAATTTCACAATGATCACAATAATTTTTCTTCTTTGAACTGCTCTTGATGTCTTTTCCTTTACCTTTCCAGTCAGTTTTATTATTGGATTTCCTATTGGAATCCTTATTGTCCATTCTCTTATTTTTCGCCTTAATAGCGATTGCTTTCACAGTAGCATCCTCAATAGTTTCTACCGTGAATAATTTTAATTCTCTTCGAATATATTCGGCTAGACCCCCAGTATACTTCATGAACACATCATAGTCCTCAACATCAATATCTAACGCCAAGGCTTGGTTATGAAATTCAGTAGTATATTCCTGAACTGTCTGCCCAAATTTTTGTTTAAAATGCTGCCACCTGTACCATTTTTCTTCTTCATATCCAACTGGATAAAATTGCTTTCTAAGTAATGTCTTGAATTTCTTCCAAGTTACTATTGATGTATCATGCCTCTTCCGATAGGACTTCCACCAGGTAAGAGCATGACTTGAAAGTTTCAGACTTGCAAATTTTATCTTTTCTGCATTAGAATACTTATACATAGTGTAATAAGTTTCTAATGTGTCAATCCAGTTGTCCAACATTTCAGCATTAACATCACCTTTGTAAATAGGAATGTCTATCTTAAAATCAACTTTTAAGGTAGCCATCAAATTTGTATACTCAGCTTCTTCAAGTCTACATCTGAGTTAGAGTTGTCTTCTTCTTCACTCTGCTCAGTAATTTTACCCTTGAAAAGTTTCTCTTTTCTTTTAGAAGAGGATACATTTGGGTTGTTTGTAGGATTTAAACTCTCAGTGAGTTTAGCAATTGAAGCTACTAAGCTTTCAACTTGTTGTTCAAGTTTGGTGATTCTGTCACCATCACCATTTGGTGTTTCTATTTTATTCTCGTCACTCATTTTTCCTCTCTTGGATTTTGGCCTTCGATGTACAAGTAAAAGACTTACAAGTTCTTCTCCAAAAGTTTTGGTTGGTTGCGAGTTAGGACCATAAACCACAATCTCCTTATTAGATCTGTTGCTCTGATACCACTTGATCCAAAACTTTTAGGCGATAGAACCTTTTAATGAATAAGAATAAGAATAAGAATCGTTGCTTCTCTTTGGAAGTCAACTTGTTTAAATGAGAGGAGAAGTTATATGAGAGAATAAGAAATAGAAAATAAGAATAGAATTTATTTCTAAACTGCTTGATTAATTGATTAAAGAATTCAGATATATATACAAGTTTCAAATCCTAAAATAACAAAACTAAATATGACAAATGATTATAAACCATAAATGTTTAATGGTTTATAATCAAATTAGTTTTAAACCATAAGTAATTAAAGGTTATAACAAAACCTTTTCTAAACCATTAATTTTTATACGGTTATAATAATAATAATAATAATAATAATAATAATAATATTATTATTATTAATATTAATAAATATTATTATATTAATATTATTATTATTTATTGTAAGATCCTCCTGGATCACCTTATGATTGATGCTTGATTGTAGTTGAGTGGTGGAGATTTGATTGATAAGCAAGCCTATAGTTATGTTCTTTCATTAAATGTTAAGAGTGTAAACACTACCTCGATTAAACACTTAACAGATTTAGTGAGGGAATGACAACCTTTGGTATACATGAAAAACCATTAAATTATATGAGCGTTAATTTTATTTGATTTGATAATGGTTGTGCACTTTAGGAGAAGGGAGTCTTGATATATCCTTATAACTCTTGAACTTGATTAAATTTTTCTTGTTTGGTTTTGTTTTTAACTTTGCTTGGGGACAAGCAAACAATTAAGTATGGGTAATTGTTATGATCAATTGTATATGTATTTTTAGGGTAACTTTATTAGCTTTTTAGTTGTTTTTTTTCCTAAAATATGCGTTCAACTTTGCTTGAAGTTTGATGATTTAAGTTGGAGCATAAATATATGCAAATACAACTTAAATTCACTTGTTAAAATTAATTTGGAACAAAAAAGCTTTGATCACGGCCAAGATGATTCAAGCTTAGCCGTGTCCTCCATCAAGGGAAATGAAATTTTTGGCAGAACTTGACACACTCGTCATCTTGGCTGTGTCACTAACCATGTCACATGACATGGCCAGGACAACTTCAAGCCTGGTCGTGTTCCCAATGAGAAGAATTGAAAATTTGGCAGAATGGGACACACTCACACATCTTGGCCGTGTCACACCACACGACCAAGATAAGAGATCATCTGGCCGTGTCCCATACCAAAGAAACAATAACTAAAGACATATAATTTGACACAGAAAGAAGACACAACCGTGTCACACCACATGACCACTGACTTGGTCGTGTTCCAGCTTAAAAAAAGAAAAAATGAGATAGGCAGTGTTAGACACACCCAGTCAACTTGGCCGTATCACTAGTTGTGTCACTATGCAAAAATAAGAGCAGATTAAGGCAGTGTTGGACACATGCACACATCTTGGCCGTGTCTAAGAAGAGAATATTTTTTTGAAGTGGATAAATGAGCTGGAAAGAGAAACATAGAGAGGTGGCTTGGATGGATAAAAGGAAGTGATGAGTTTTTAAAATAAAGGAAGGTTGGAATGTTGGAGTGAGACGGGATAAAAGGGAATGGCACAAGGAAAAGAATGATTATTATTTTTGGAGAGGATTAGTTTTTGGTTTAAGGAGGGAGCTCTAAAAATCAGTTTGGGGAGAAGAGGATTTTGAAAGGAGTTCTTAGAGATTCATTCATTCATTTCCAGAGCAAAGAATTAATTGGCAAAGTTTGAAGGAGGCTTTAAGGTTTTTCATCAAATACTAGTGAATGAGGAGGAAGAACAAGAAGTTTCAACTCTAGTCATCTTCATAAGGGGTTTTCTATTATCTCAATTAATTCATTTTCCAGATTTTGTTGTTTATGTACATTAACATTTCAATGAAGTTTTGTAATTTGAATTCTATTGAAGTAATTTTCTATATTGTTATGATGAGGAACTAAATTATTTTTGCATAGGATTTACAATAGTTTTAATTGGATGTTTTAATTCACTATTTTCCATTGATATGCCTTTTTGTGAGTTGCTTGCAATGAAAAGAATTATAGGTTAGTAGATTGGACACCTATTAATCTTTAGATATTGAGTGAAGAACCGAGAGGTGAAACTTAATGTTGGATCCTTGCATTCAACTACTCTAAGAATGAATTAGAAATATAACTTCTAGGGTTCACTTAATTTGCAAGAAGTTAAATAATTGGTTTTTGTTGATTAATGAATATGAGAACTAATGAATTGATAAATGCTAATTAATCTTAAGAAACAAATTCAGTTACAAGGCTATGTCAATGGATAATTGAGAATTAAACTTCAATTAGTAGTATTCTCTTGAAAGCTTAATATTAATTCTTGCAAATCCCTTTTATCTTGTTTATCATTTTAAATTTCTTCAATCTTCAATATTACTAATTCAATCTTTAATTCCTTTTTCTTTCATTTTAATCAAATTATTATAAATAAACAACATCCTTGTGAGACAATCTTGGGGCGACCACCGTTACTACAATAATCTCGTATACTTGCGAGAGTCGCTTTGTAGTAGTATTAAGAAGAGTGTAACATTCTGGTTGCAGAAAACTACCCAAATGAAAAAGGATCATTCAATTTGCAGAAAATACCCAAATAAACAGATCACCCCAAAAACTGAAGAAACAAAAACTCATTACTCTAAATCGATTAATATTTATATATTCAAAACATAAAATTAACTAAAAAATCACCATTTCTTACCCGAGAGGTCGCCATTTCTTAACTGGCTTGAAGATGTGATGGTGCTTGGCGGAGCTATGATGGCTTGAGGATGGGTTTATAAGTTAGTGGTGAAATCTAAAACTATGAGTGAGCTTGAGAGTTGAGAGGTGCATGTAAGAAAAAAGGAGTAATGAGCGGCGGGGTAATCAACTTTTCATCTAGGGTTCGAAAGATATGTGAGTGGTTGAGATTTGAGATATTTAGGTGTTTTCTTTTAGACTTTAAGTTTAAGGTAAAAAAATAAAAAAAAATAAATTAATAAAATGAATATTTTAAAATAGATTTTGGAAAGGAATATAAAAAGTTTTAATATAAAGACTTTTATTTTGTTTTAACAATTTTTAAAGTATTTAAAAAGAAATTAAATTTAGATTGATTAGTCAACTTTTATATTTATATATTATTAAATTATATTTTAATGTGTACTAATATTAATATATTGATTAAACAAAAATAAACAAATTACATTTGTATCTATAATATTGAGCAATGTATTTAATATAATAACTGTTAATAATATTTTTTATAAAATATTAAAAGAGAAATTAAATCTACATTGATTAGTCAAAATATATATTATTAAAATATTTATAGTTTGTATTAATGTTAATATATTGATTAAGAACTAAAATAAACAAATCTCATTGATATTAAAATATTGAGTTGTGTAATTAACATAATAATTATTAACACTATATTCATTGAAAGATAGCTAATAGATGATGATGATGATTATATCATTGTTACTTTTAATAGTTCATAAGAGGCATTATCAAACTTGTTTTTATATATCATATATGCATCTAACCATTAACAGTTAATATATTTTCATGAATATTTATTGTTATTGAAAATATATTACATTTAATATTATATGAATATTATTTTATATTTATTTATTAAAAGTTTGTTAAATTAGTAGCTATTAATTAGTAACTATATAAAATTATTATACTCATAATAAATAATTAGTAATATCATACAAAGGACCTAATACTAATAAATATAATTTGAGATATAAGTTCTTAAAAATAAGATTAATATTCTGATAGTTAAATTAGTAAATATAATATATATATATATATAATTAGAACTTAATCAAAATATAGTATTATTTTAGTTTTCAAATATAAACTAATACATGCCAATTAAAACACAAGTTTAATAAATAATATTATTAATAATTTTAATAAAATTAAGTAGGATAAGAAATTCAAAGCTTTATAGCAATTATATATAATATATGAGATATATTGTCAAAATCGTATTTTCAACATATAATTTTATTAATATATTAAGACACAATTTTATATAAAATTTACTAATTGAATAATTATTTATTATGTATTATAAAAATTTTTTTATGTTATTTTATTTCTTTATAACATATAATTATAATAATAAATTATATAAATTGAATTATTTAATAAATTAATATAATTGAATATTAAATGAGCCAATTAACGAGCTTAGCTCGTGAGCTTTTTAAATGAGGCAACAGGAGTTTGATGTTATTTAGGGATGGATTGGCTATCTCGCTACCATGCCACCATTGATTGTTATGAGAAAAAGGTGACTTTTAGTTTGCCTAAAAATTCTAATCATACATTCTGAGGTGAGCGAAAGTTTCTTCAGTCTTGTCTTACTGTTATGATAGCCAAAAAATTTCTTGAGAATGGCTTTCAAGCATATTTAGCATATGTGATTGACATACAATTAGAAGAACCTAAATTGGAAGATACTCTTATGGTATGTGAATTTTCAAAAGTATTTCTAGAAAAGCTTCCAGGTTTATCTCTTGATAGAGAGATTGAGTTCTCTACTGATGTTCAGCCTAGCACAACTAATATTTTTCCCATGCTCCTTATAGAATGGCTCCTACGAAGTTGAAGAAATTGAAGGTGCAGTTGCAGGAATTGTTGGATAAGAGATTTATTAGACCTAGTATTTCACCCTAGGGAGCTCTTGTAATATTTGTGAAAAAGAAAGATGGCTCCATGATATTGTACATTGATTATAGGCAGCTTAATTGAGTCACTATTTCGAATAAATATATTTTGCCCTACATTGATGATCTCTTTGATCAACTTCAAGGCACTAAAGTCTTTTCTAAGATAGATTGGCGATCAGTTGAAAATTAAAGAGTCAGATATGCTTAAACAACCTTTAGGACTCGCCATGGAAATTATGAATTTTTAGTGATGCCATTTGGGTTAACCAATGCCCCAATTGCTTTTATAGATCTTATGAACAAGGTGTTTCATCCTTATGAGTATAGGTTTGTAATTGTATTTAATGATGATATTCTAGTGTATTCTCAAAATAGAGAAGTGCATGAGGAACATTTAAGAATTGTATTATAGACCTCGATGAATAAGGAGTTGTATGCCAAGCTTAGTAAATGTGAGTTTTGGTTGAATAGAGTAGTATTTTTGGGTCATGTTATATCAATGGAAGGAGTTTATGTTGATACTAAAAAGATAGAGACAATGATGAACTGGGAATCGCCAACTAATCCTACAAAGGTAAGAATGAATCACTTAGATTAAGACATGACATACATAATAACAACTTAGTATTCAACTCATTAAAGTGGTTATTGAATTCTTGAATTTGCATATCTATCACAGTGTAAAATAATTCAATGCGATAAAAATAAAGATTTCTAGCATTTTCAACATTTTGACAAAATCTTCCTTGAACTATATGCATGTCCTCCATGTTTAAAATAGTGATATTATGCTTGATGGAAAATACAGTCACTTTCTCTAATAATGCTCTCATCCTTCTTGTCTCATTTGTTAAAGTAATTACTTAGTTACTTTTATAAGATTCATAGCATTCACAAGATCTTAATTTTTCTTTCCAATGCCTGTGATAGATAATTTGAAATTCCTAAAATGTTTTTCATTAAGAATAAGCAAAATATAAATTTAAATCATTAAAGGAATTCCATAATAGAATCTGTTTGAACTCTTTGCTTTGAAATTTTTGCATCATTTCCAATTTCCATAAGCACTTCAATTGTTGGATCAAAACAAAGAAATCAAACTCATCATTGTTCTATAGTAAGAACCCCAACGTGTTGCTCTTGCTTAGTTTAATGACACTTCTTGATTTAATCCCCTTTCTGTCAAAACTTCACCATCATGAATTCCTTGAATAACTTATTCAAATTTCTTTTCTCGAAGCATGTCAACATGTTTGTAAGAAGCACTAACAACATTTGTTACCATCATAAAAATATCAAAGAAGTTACTAATTTTTGGGTGACTTTCAGCTACATTTACAAGTGCTAATTAAAGTTGATGAGCAAAACAATTAACATAATATGCATATTGATTCTCCATCATTCTCAAACTTTTAAGTCCATTAAATTCTTCTTGTGTATCACTAGCTTTATCATAACCTTGCCAATGTAAACTTCAAATAGTTAAACCATAAATGGAAAAAAGAGCCTCAATATTTATTTTCAATGATAAAGCAACAGTATCACTAACATGTATTATACTAAGAAAACGCTCAACAACACAACCTCTTTCACCCACAAAACGTAAAACAATTGCCATTTATTCCTTCATAGATATAATGAGCTTCATAAACTAAAATAGAAAAGACATTATCACCAACCTCTTTAATTATAGTATTTTTTGTCTCAATTGAAATTGCATTGATAATACCCCTTTGAATTCTATGTTATGTCAATTTTAAATTTTTGGCACATTACTCAATTTAACTCTTTTGATTTCATCATGATGGTTAGAAAGAAATTGTAAGAGTTGTAGAAAGTTACCTAGATTACTTGATTCATCAGATTCATCATGACCACGAAAAGCCAATCCTTGATGTAAAAAAAAATCCAATGCAATCAAATGATGTAGTCAATCTGATACAATAATTTGCCTGACTTTGTTTTGAATGATTAAATAAAAAAGCTTATATATTTGGCTGATGATGCATTAAACCTTCACAAGCACACAAGCACATGTTATAAGTCTATTATGATCTCAGACATGACTATCAAATCTACTCTTCTTCTTTCAATTCCTAAACCCTTCCCCAACAAATGAATCACTATCCGTTTGACTCCCATGATTAGGTTTGAAAAGATAGCAAGGTTAGCAAAATGCACCATCTTTTGATATATTGTACTCCAACCAGCTACTATAATCATCGAACCATGCAAAAACAAATTTATGACTTTGTGGTTCAAATGGCCTATAAGGAAAATGTAACACCCCAAATTTTGAATATTAAATAAAATTAAATTTGGATAAACTAAATAAATGATTTAAATGAAAAATGAAAGGATTTTAAGTGATAAAGTAAAAAGTATATTTGAAATATATTTGAAGTAAATATGACATATACATAAAGCTAACATATACAACACATATAAAAGGAGTAAAAGTTGAAATATAAAATAGTTATATATATAGATAAGGATGGAAAGAAAGAGACGTTTGTTCCTTGAATGTGAGCTAGAGAGAGAGAGAGAAAGGGAGAGTTTGTTCTTCTTTTATACATCAAAGATTGAAGGAATTTCAAAAATTCAAGTGGAGTTTTTGAGAATTCTTCATCAATTGGTAAGTTTCTTTATCAAATTTGCAAGTTCTTTGGAATTCTATGGAATAACATGATATGTGTATGTTGGGATTGTGTATTAGCATGATTTAATTGCTTATTTGGGTAAGTATGAAGTTGTTATGAGTAGTTAATAATGATTTTAAGGTTGGATTGAGGAAGTGATTGAATTTAAGTTGAGTTTAGAAGTGGTTATGTTGAATAGTTAAGTGTGCAAAATGTAAAAATTTTGCCTAACACATTTTGGAGTACTTTCTAAGGTATGTACAAACTCTTAATAAATGAAATGTGATTGCATTACATTTAGCCTAACACATTTTGGATGAAAAATGTGTTAAATGACTCCATACATTGAGTATTCGTGAACATGGTGCTAAGATATGTGAATTGCTACATATGCATTATTATGCATTGCGAAAAAGCTATTGTTAATGGCTAGATTGAATAGAATGTGAAAATGACCCAAAGTGTTTGGGTAATGTGGTTTCATTATGAAATATCATGTGATGTGATGAAATATTGAAATGAAATAACATTGATATGAATGAGAAAAGCAAAAATATGAGAAAAGAATTGAGAATGGAAAATATGAAATAACTGTGTGCCTAGTATGTTATTCAATTTTCAGAGTTCTGTGTTTGGTAGAATGCCTGTAAGCGGGGATTTTTGTCCTCACTCCCGGTGGAATGGTTCTTGCCACTTCGGCACTGTTAGGCTCAGGGCCTTGGAGAACACGGGCATAACCCGGAGAAAATGGAGTCGCCACCCGAATGGGCTGGGAAAAAAGAAAAGGGTGGATGACTCGATTCCTAAGGAATCCCCAATCTCCTATTGGGTTTGAAAAGTTGGGTATACGTGGGGAAGGAGAGATATGGCCCAACACCCCCATAACACCCGGTTTATTAGAACCGGCCTCCTTTTTAGGTTTTAGTATTATAAAATTCTTAAATATAATGACATTATCCATACTATATGCGATCATAAGAATAAATAAATATTTTATTAAAAATTATAGCAATGTCCAAAAAAACAAATAAATGGACACCCATCTGAGGATGGAAAATATGCTCTTACATTGTCCAATGTTTAAAACTAAATAGGATACCCACCTAAAGGTGGAAACATATCCTTTAAATTAATCCCAAAATATGAAAATAATTTAAATTACATGAAGCTTAATTAATGAGGTACCCACTAGGTGGAAACATACCTCTTATATAATAAAAAATAAAGTAAACCAATCAAAGACATTCAATTATTCTTCATGAAGGTAAACCATTCATTATAAGTCAAATAAAAATCAAGATATGAAGATGTAAACTAAGAATACAGTATGTAAAGCAGGATTCAAATAGGAATTAAAGACTAAATATACAAGCTAGGGGTTTTATGAATTATGATATAGGAAAATACAATTAGGGTTTAGGGTTTCTAAATTTTTAGGGTTTATATTCAAAAACTAGGGTTTTAGAGTTTGGAGAAACTAATATTATTATAATTATTTTTTAAGTATTAGGCTATTGTAAAGATTTTAGAAAATAGAATTAATTAGGGTTTAGGGCTCATACCATCTAATTAGGGTTTTTGGAATTTATAAGAATAATGATTAAAGCTTTGAAGTTGGAATAAACAAGCTACTGTTAATAATATTTAAGAAAAATTAAGTGACATCACAAAAACTTTAAACAAAGCTATTAGCATGTTGACTACTGGATTCAATTTGGAAGAAGTCATGTTAATAGGCTACTGGATTCAATTTTAAATAAAATCATGCATGTTCCACGTTAAAAGCATCAAAAACATGTTATAATAAATTGATTAAGAAAATATTGTCGTTTGTTGGCTCCACCACAATTGCACCATTGGAATTCTGAGGAAACTTTAATTAAGACAACACAACCTTGTTGCCTTGTGAGTTGGAGTGTTCTTTTTGTGTTTGGTGCGTTTGATTGCTTCAGGTTGCTTCAAAGATCAAAAATCCGATAATAATTCTTGAGTAATTTCTGCCATTTTTTTTCTGTGTCTAAAACTATTATTTATAGGAATTTCAAACAAAACCTAATATGTTAATGAAATTAAAAACTGTTTAGGAAATTAATTAGAGTTTCTGAGTAAAAATAGAATTTTGACAAAAATCGGCCAATGCGTTGACACGGGCTGCTGGGATGCGAGCAATGAGGCTGGGTTGTTGGGAAGCAAGCAACGGGCGAGCGCCTGAAAACTTGGGCGAGGCGCTACCCAATTCACTACAGGCTTGGCCTGCGGTGCGTAGTGAATTGGGGCAAGCCAATTATAACCTATGGTGAATTGGCCTAAGGGCCTACGGCGAATTGGCTTGCCGCGTGCAGCTCACCGGTTGGTCCGTCCAAATTTTTTTTATTTTTTTATTTTTTATATATATTTTTAAAAATAAATAAAATAAACAATAAATATTAAAATAAGTATTAAAATAAATAAATATTAAAATAAATAATAAATATCACAAAAATTATTTTGGACTTATTTTAAAATATTGGACCGAACTTGGCCAAAAATTAAGAGTTTATAGTTTGCCCCTTGCTTGAACGATCTGAGACTATCAGTAGAAGAGAGTAAAAAGCAACATGACTTTGAGCAGATTTTGGATGAGGATGGGTTCTCGACCCGAGATTGGCAATGGTTTGGGTATTCAACCCGAGACTGAATTTGATTTGGGTGCTTGGACCCGGTGGTGAGTTATGGACTAAACAATGATTTGGGTTCTGGATCCGGTGGTAAGTTCTGGACTAAAATATAATTTGGATTTTGGACCCGGTGGTGAGTTTTGGACTGAAAAATAATTTGGATTCTGGACCTGGGATGAGTTCTGGACTAAAAAAATGATTTAGGTTATGGACCTGTGATGAGTTCTGAACTTGAAAATGATTTGGGTTTTGGACCAGGGATGAGTTTTGAAATAAAAAATGATTTGAGTTCTGGACCCGTTGGTGAGTTTTGGACTCGAAAATGATTTAGAGTCTGAACTTGGTGGCTGCAAAAGATAATTGTAGTTAGTAGGGTATTAATAAAAAAATCTATAAAATTACAAAAAAATTAGCTATTTTTTACCATACCTATATCCTCTTGCCCCCTGTATGGAAAAATATTTTTTGTAAAAGTACAAAAAATATTTTTAGACACGCAAATAGTTGAATAATTGAATAGAATGATTTGAATTTACTATTTAGACACTGTTAATCACTATTTGCTTACTATTTACTAATAGTAAATACTTTTTTTTCATGGGCATTACCATTTTTTCTTTTTCTTTTTTGTCTTTTCCATTGCCATTTGCCTATATAATGGCTCGGCTTACCAACATTCCTAATTCAATTTTCATTATTATCATTATAAACATAGATAGCTGAAGTTTGAGTAGAGAGAATAAAGAGTTTAGCCATCAAATGGAAGGAAGGCATGCTTCAAGATCCAGACCTCGATCTAATGCTGAGTTGCTAGAATTTAATCAACAACATAAACATGGAACTGTCAATCCACTAGCTGGAATGCAACTTCATCATAGTTCTAGTCTAAAGAATAAGGTAACACTGCAACTTTACAACACAAATATTTATCATTTTATTTTATTTTGATTCTTTATCATTCTTTATTATTTATTATTATTTATTATTTATTGTTTATTTTTTTATATATATTTTAGTTATAATTTAGTATATTAGGGAATGAATAGTAGAAAATATTCTAATGCTAAAAATAAAAATAAAAATAAATAAATACAGTAATGAGTAATTTCAAACTTTGAAACATTAGTAGTTGTGAGATGTTATACTTACTTTGTATTGGCTTGCCTTATTCGGTGCTAGCATGATTGTTGCATTATTTGGGGTAAAGCGTGTGCCTATAAAGCCCGGCAATGGTATGATGTAGCACCTTCTCGGATAAAACTGATCATCCGAGAGTGCAATTTTTAGCTAGGCCTAAACTTTCCTTTTAGATCAGATAAATTAGGCTTACATTGTTTCAACACAAAATCCCCGACTATGAGTTTTTCATCTTAATCCTTCTATTGTAGGCCTGAGCTATCTTCCTTTGATATAGTTGATGATGATACAGTGCTTTTAACCTTCTCTCCTCTAGTAAAGCTAATTGTGTGTATCTGCTCACTACCCATTCCATTTTAGGTAGTTCAGCTTCCAAGACCACTCTTAACGACTTGATCTCAATTTCAATTGGCAACACTACTTCCATCTCGTAAACCAAGGAGAACGGTGTCAATTTCACAGTTCTCTTTTCTTTCCATACTTTCTATAATTATAAACAAATTTCTAACATAAAATTATAAGGAACAACTTTACCAATCATAACTCTTGATCATGTTTCTTGAAACATAATTATCAATCTCACCAAAACTATACTATGGTCATGCCATCTCAGGCCCAAGTCTGTGGATAACAAAACTAACCGGCCAAATATACTAAACAAATCATATGGCCATAGTATATTAATGGTCATGTCTGTAGTTTATAAATCAATATTGCCCCTCTATTTTTCTTCAGACATTTCCAATTATAACGCTAAGTTTGTATCGCAAAGATTACATATTCATTCTCTAAACTTTTGCTATACCAAGAGTTAACACATTTCAACTCCGTTTCAAAACAATTTGCTCTTGATCATTTGATCATCATTAGCCTAACTCATGTTCAACAATATTATCTTTAACATCTCTTACGCACAACATTCGATCATATGCAAATTTTACACAACTTTCATTTATTACTCTATTTCTAATCTATCTCTTATAAAAATTTTCATGCGTTATACTTTCCTTTTTTCCTTACAATCTCTTATTATACATATATATACATAGAACATTTCCATATGCTGATACTTTGGGGCTCAAAACATTATATGATCATCAAGTTAAGTGATTACAATAAAAATTTCACTGTCCAGTATTACTCGAGTCCATTCCCACTCTCAAATTCATCACATAGTCTAGCTCTGCGCAGTTCAAGACCTAATCTCTGTTAAGTCCGCTAATACATACAATATCATTCTCAATACCTCTAGACATGTAATTGTATAAGATAACAAACACACAATAACATTTTTTTTTACCACATACACATTCATAGGTCACATTCATAATGTGACTTACTTTCCACATTTCTTACATATTACAATTACGTTCATATCGAAAAACTCATTTCACATATCCTATACATGTATACACATAATCATACATTTATATTTAATTTCTCTTTTACATACAATCCATACAAATTTAACATTTATTACTTTTCATTGAGCACTATCATTCTCATTCTTTTAACATGACTTAGGTTATTCATCAACTCAACAGATATATACAATCTAACCATAATAACACTTCACATAAATCTTAGTCACATTTCTAATGTGACATCTCTCTCACATTTGTTTTTAAATGCATTTAGTATACCCTTCATATCCATTTTCATCATTTCCAATCAAATTACTTAAAGTAACTTATTTTCACTTGCTTAGTCATTTTTCCTTTATTTCAAAACAAATTTCGTATTATCAATCACATTACCCAATTCATAGTATTTTCATAAGCAATAATATTCATTCCAAATAGCTCATATGCTTAATATACATTAAACTATCGATATCTAAATAATCCTCATCAAAATTCCATTAAACTCTAAACTCTCAACTTACTACTTTACCTAAACTTCAATTTACTAATCTCGTTTTCTTAATATCAACTTTAAAAACATTATATATATACCATAATGTAACATCAAAACATATCATTTTCACAATTATTAAAGCACATTTCAAAAATCCAAATTTCACATATTACCACCATTAACATGAGCTTTATCAACACTTAAGCATATCACATTTCTAACATTAAAATCACAATGTTTGCATTAAAACAACCATGCAAACAACACCATTAAATCTCCTTACGTTAACCAACATCATCCCTTTTTAAAAACCTTAAATTTACATACCCAAACCTTAAATTGTCACACTTTGTCTATACCAGTCAACTCACTCAATATTACACCATACTCTCTTCATTTTAATAGCATATCTATCCATTTTAACATTCAAACAATATTTCCTCTCTCTAGCAATCCAAATATAAGCTTTATTAGAAAGAGATCCAAATTTTTAGAGATAAGAGTACTTACTTTAATCTTGATTTTTTTAACTCATTTCCAACTTGATTCTCCTATTCATTTCTTTATATTACAAGCACACTTCAATAATAAAAAATTTTGAAATTTGCTTTACTTAAGTAAACTCCCATTCTTTAATTTATCAATTAAACTTGTACAAAATTTCCCATATCATTTCTTTCTCTAGTTTTACTTTCATGTAGAACCTCATCCACACACTATCATCCATCTCATATAAGCCAAATACATTACAATTCACATAATGCCACATCCGAGACCAACCTAGGTGTTAATGCATATGCATGTATCACAAATTTCATTTTCTTTTTCAAGACATTTCCTCTTTTCTTTTTAATTCTACTTAGGCTGAGAATCTCAAACCTAAGCTCTTATACCAAAATAACTGTAACACCCCTATAATCTATATAAGTACTATACATATACCTTGTATACATACAGTACATATATAAAATATAAGAATGTCACTTTTCATTACAGATTAAAACCTTTACCTTAGTTCCAAACAATAATACATTTTATTTAATGAACATTTACAAAATCATTATACTTTTGATGATATTACATATATATAAATTACCTTGTCTTTTCCAAAATTCATTTATGTATATATATACATTTTTATCAAAATACAACATAATCAAATTGTACATGTATGCACCACCTTCTAGTTGGTCTCGAAATACTCTTACCCTTCTCGTGGCATAACGGTTTGACTCCCAGATCAACCATTTACTCACCTGTGTGATTTACACAACCGCGGTAAGCTCGAAAGCTTTGTAGTACAAATAAATATTTTAAATATACATTACAGAAAAATCATACTTCGTATATTAACATCATGTATCATCATTTTCTTATCATGTTTTCCCTTTTCAATGTACTCTTCATATATTTCTACTAATCTCATAATTTATATGTATATACACATATACCATTACAACAAACCACAATTCAATGACTTATCAGAACATTCATGAAATAATACTCAGAATTTCCACATCCATATGCATATTACACATCATATTGTATTTTCATAATTTCATCATTCAGCATAGTTTCTCAAGCCACATTCATTTTCAGTAATTTGCTTGTGTATTTTATTCATCCCATTCCATAATTATCATCATATATCTCATAACATTATATCTCATTCCGTAATTCACATTAAAGCAAAGACAAGTATGGGCCCAAAGAAACTAATATGCCATTCAACTTTCAGAGTTAATGTTTTGGTTCAATTATCACATTTATCATCATCCCAACTAGGCTTCAAGGATTAGACCCAACCAAGCTTCAAGGGGAGCGAAGCATGCTAAGCATCAACGCAACTTGGCTTTAAGGACCAAACCCAACCCAGCTTCAAGGGTTTGTAACATCCCAACTAGGCTTCAAGGACTAGACCCAACCAAGCTTCAAGGGGAGTTAAGCATGCTAAACTTCAACCCAACTTGGCTTCAAGGATCAAGCCCAACCTAGCTTCAAGGGATTGTTACTATTAGGCATGCCACCAACAATAAAACTCTAAAAATTGAGGAACATATTAGGCACACAATTCTTTTATTATTTCATTGTCAATTCCATTCTCCTGTTCTCATAATCATCTAGGCAAACATGCCCCAAATATTTCATTTGCATCATTATAGCCAACAACAATGGCTTCACATCTCATCATTAGGGTATACATAACCATTTGCATTGTACATACACTTTGAATGCTCATTATATCTTTCATATTTCATATTTCACCTTTATATCCATTAACAATATTTTCATATTTCATCATTGAGATATACATATCAAATTACATTATTCATATATTTAGAATCTTCAACATACATTCCACATAGTACACATAATAGAAATCATAGTACATTTCTCACACATCAACAATATAATAAATAACTTAACACATTTTCCAATCAAATGTGTTAAGTCTAATAGTAATGCAAATATATACAATCATATAGGGTCTGTACTTACCTTTAAGAGCAACTCATACCAATTCCAAACTCCTCTTCCATGAATCCTTTAACATTTGGATTAGGACAACTCAAATCTCTTCAAAACCTATTCCAAAGGTGATTATACACACTCACTTAGTAATACACATAAGAAAATAAGAATAAGAACTAACTAGGGCAAACTCTACACATGACACGCTCACCAACACGGGAGTGTCCTTGATCGTGCCCTAAACCAATAATACAGAAGCTTTGACACGCTCAGTAACACGGGCGTATCACTGGACGTGTCACTCATTCTGCCTCACAGAAACATTGACACGCCCAACAACACGGGCGTGTTCATGGCCGTGTCAATTACTTTATCTCATAGTAGCTATGACACGCTCAGTGACATGGCCGTGTTAATGGTCGTGTCATAAACGTTAAACTCAGCACCGTTGACACTCCCAACGACATGGCCATGTCAGACAAAAATTATGCATTTCGAACTCTCATCCATGTAAACACAATCACTCCAAAATCCACACTACAACACCTTTAATCAACATCTTAGTTTATATTCATAAATCACCTATCAATTCAACATTTATATAACTTCAATATATCATAATAATAATCATTATATACATCAGCCATGTATCAATTACTCAATTCCCCAACTCATTTATATTAAACCCTTACTAAATAATTTCAACAATTCATCATCATCCTCACAAATAACCATATTAAATATAAACTCAATCTATAGAAATCAACACAAGGAAAAGAATACTTACTTGAATTCTTTGCCAAATCTTCAATATCCACCTTCAATTCTCTTAAAGCCCTTATGAATTTGATGTATAAGTGAACAAAATCATACTCTTCTCTCTCTCTCTCCCATGTTCAAGAAGAAGAAGAAGAAGAAAGAAAGAAAGAAAGAAAGAAAGTGGAAGCTCTCTTGTCAAACTCTCATCCTTATCTATTATATATATATATATAATTTAATACCCCTAAAAATTCTCCACCACAAATATTGGTCCTTCTTTGACTTTCTTTTCTTCTTTTTCTCTTGTCATTATTATCATTATTATTAATAATAATTAATTAATTATTTACAACTTACTTTTCCTGCACCAATATATACATCATGTATATGTGATGTTGCTATATGTATATGTCTTATATATTGTATTTATATTTCCTATATTTTTCAATTACAATATATACATATCATTCTTCATATATATATATCTATCTCTTATAATATTTTCTTTACATATTTCACTAACATACCCTCTCACAACTACTATTCCAAAGTACATCAAAAATTGGGGTATTACATAAGGTTTTTGAAGTTTTGGAAATGGGAGAGAAACAATTTAGGATTTTAAAGATTTTGGAAAGAGAAGAACAATTTTAGGGTTTTGAAGTTTTGATCACTGACTAAGGCTACTGGATGAATGTGCGATTTAATGTAAAACATATTACTAAGTTTAATAATTTATATTGCTGACTTAATATAAAAAACAAACGACAGAAACATTGTAAATAACATCAAATCAAAGATTCATAATCAAACCTCTGTTTGTTGGTTCTTTCACAATTTGCTTCTGGATGAATAATGACAAAGGCAATGTTATTGCCTTTGATGGGTTGATAATTGGTAATGTCTCTTGCTCCTTAGGGTTTCTATCCTCTTTTCCTCCCAAGTCAGAAGTCCCAAGTTTTTCTCAGTAAAAACAAATTTTTGATCCTAATCAAAGTCCCCTAATTTCGGGTTTTAATGTGGTATTTATAGGAAAAATCATAAACTTACTTTTAATTGTCTAAGGAAACTAAAACTAATTAGGAAAAGAAACCAAAACCAAATAGAATTTGGTTTCAAAAAAGACTGCGTTGGAAAATTGCACTGGCGAAAAAACTACTGGCAAAAACTGAAAGCGTTGGCTGGGAAAATTGAGGGCAAAAATTGTGAGCTGGCTGGGGCGGGCACCAATTCGCCGCAGGAAATTCCTACGGGCAAATTGGCCTGTGGCCGATTCACCTTCGGCGATAAATTTTTTCGTCGTCGATTTTTATTTATTTATTTACCGTTACCATTTTTATTTTTATGAAAACTTATAAATAATAAATACTAAAATAAATATTATTTAATTAAAATACCACAAAAATTATTTTGGACTATATAAAAAAATATCAGACTAGACTGGGTCAAAAATTAAGGGTCTACACCTTGTCTTTCTTGGTGCTTGCAGATGCTTCAGCAGTGTTTCCAAACATTGCAGCCATTTGACTCTTCATGATCTCAGCTAGGGCCCCCCTTTAGTTCTTCTATCTTGACTTCAAGGGTATCATCCAACATCTTTTGAATATGCTCAGGTTCCATTGCTTTTGGGGAGAAACTAAATGAGTTGCAGCTAGATTCTTCGTCACCGGCGTAGGTTGGATTGTCGTAGGCTTTTGAACTATTGTAATCCAGGGCTGTGAGCCAAAAAGGATCAATGATATGAGATGCAAACATATGTATACATGTATGCACAAACAACAAACAAACAAAGATAATTAGGATGTCCCTTCCAACCTTATAACTTCCATACACGAATGGCGAGTCTCTTTTCCAAGGTATATGGTTAACAAAATACCAACATGGGGTATCTTGTTTTCGAATAATTCCCTCGGACGTTTTAACCAATAGTTATATTTTCAGAAATGAAAAATAATTCATGATAATTCCCATTAATTAGGCTTTAATCCATCCAATGAACTAAAGTAGCTTTTATGCTACATTGGATTAAAACTAAATTAAGAGGTTTATTATAAATAGATTTCTCACTTGAAAAAGTAACTAATGATTCATGCCAAAAACAAGCCCATGATTAATAATTCTTAGTATAAACTAGGCTCACAATTGATTTTTGGCATTTCCGTAATTGACCTAAATATTCGTAAGCTCTTTAAAAAGGTTGTTAAAATAATTTTGTTTCTAAGCCCATTGTAAAAAGATTTTAGAAAAAATGAATTTTGGGCTTTGTATATGGGTCATGAGAAAAGAATTTTTGACTTATTTTTAGAAAAGTTTTATGTCAAAAGACCATTTCAAAAATTTTAAAAATATCTTTGGTCTTTTGGATTTAGAGGAAAAAATTATTTGAGCTCACAATGTAATTAGGTCATATTAGAAAAAGAACAAACTAAATAAGCTATGATTTAAACCAAGATAAATTAATCCATAGTCAAACAATAAGCATTTGGGGTAAAAACCTAAGAAAATTAACTAGGCCAATTACATGAGCTTTAATCTTTAGGTTGAAAGGTTTAGGCTCACATAGCAAGTATATACCAAAAGGTACAAGCCTATAAGTGGTTATGCCTTGAGTGAAAGTATGGTATCCCTTACATAACACAACACGGGTTACACGGACGTCCTAACTCATGCACACAAAACAATCTAAATGATGTAATGGATAATATCATGATAAGAAAGAATAGAATAATATAAAGATCAAGAATCAACTTCTCTTATCCCCAGTGGAGTCGCCATTGTGAGCGGAGATTTTCGCCCCCACTCACGGTAAAATAGTTTTTGTGACTTCGGAACTGTTGGGCTTAGGGTCTTAGAGAACACGGGCCTAGACCCGGAGAAAATGGAGTCACCATTCGGACGGGCAGAAAAAAAAAAGAAAGGGGCGGATGACTCGATTTCTAAGGAATCCCCAACCCCTATTGGGTTTGAAAAGTTGGGTACGCACAGGGAAGGTGAGAAATGGCCCAGCACCCCCACAACGCCTGGTTCATTGGAACCGACCTCCTTTTTAGGTCTTCATATTATAAAATTCTTAAATATAATGATATTATTCATACTACATGCGATCATAAGAATAAATAAATATTTTATTAAAAATCATAGCAATGTCCAAACAAAACAAATAAATGAACACCCATCCGAGGATGGAAACATGCCCTTACATTGTCCAATGTCTAAAACTAAATAGGATACCCACCAAAAGGTGGAAACATATCCTTTACATTAATCCCAAAATATGAAAATAATTTAAATTACATGAAGCTTAATTAATAAGGTACCCACAAAGTGGAAACATACCTCTTACATAATGAAAAATAAAGTAAACCAATAAAAGACAATCAACCATTCATCATGAAGGTAAACCATTCATTATAAGTCAAATAAAGATCAAGATATGAAGATGTAAACTAAGAATACAGTATGTAAAGCAGGATTCAAATAGCAATTAAAGACTAAATATACATGATAGGGTTTTATGAATTATGGTTTAGAAAAATACAATTAGGGTTTAGGGTTTCTAAAGTTTTAGGGTTTATATTCAAAAACTAAGGTTTTAGGGTTTGGAGAAACTAATATTATTATAATTATTTTTTTAAGTATTAGGTTACTGTAAAGATTTTGAAAAATAGAATTAATTAGGGTTTAGGGCTCATACCATGTAATTAGGGTTTTTGGAATTTATAAGAATAATGATCAAAGCTTTGAAGTTGGAATAAACAAGCTACTTTTAATAATATTTAAGAAAAATTAAGTGACATCACGAAAACTTTAAACAAAGCTATTAGCATGTTGACTACTGGATTCAATTTGGAAGAAGTTATGTTAATAGGCTACTGGATTCAATTTTAAATAAAGACCATGCATGTTCCACGTTAAAACCATCAAAAGCATGTCATAATGAATTGATTGAGAAAATACCGTCGTTTGTTGGCTCCACCACAATTGCACCATTGAAATTCTGAGGAAGCTTTGATTAAGACAACACAGTCTTGTTGCCTTGTGAATTGGAGTGTACTTTTTGTGATTGATGTGTTTGATTGCTTCGGGTTGCTTCAAAGATCAAGAGTTCGACAATAATTCTTGAGTAATTTTTGTTGTTTATTTTTCTGTCTAAAACTATTATTTAAAGGAATTTCAAACAAAACATAATATGTTAAGGAAATTAAAAATTATTTAGGAAATTAATTGGAGTTTTTGAGTAAAAATAGAATTTTGGCAAAAATTGGCCAACGCGCTGGCATGGGCTGCTAAGACGCGAGCAACGGGCGAGCAACAAGGTTGGGATGCTGGGACATGAGCAACGGGCAAGCACCAGCGAGCTTGGGCGAGGCGCTGCCCAATTTGCCACAGGTTATGCCTGCGGCGAATTATCCTAAGCTAATTCGGCGAACTAGCTTGCCGAGTGCCGCTCACCGATTGGTCCGTCTGATTTTTTTATTTATTTTATTATATATATATATATATTCTAAAAATAAATAATAAATATTAAAATAAGTATTAAAATAAATAATAAATACCACAAAAATTATTTCAGAATTTGTAGACCCTTAATTTTTAACCCAGTTCGGTCCGATAATTTTTATATAGTCCAAAATAATTTTTATGGTATTTTAATTAAATAATATTTATTTTAATTATTTATTATTTATAATTTTTAATAAAAATAAAAATGGTGAGGTTAATAAAAATAAAATAATAAAAAAATAAAAATCGACAATTAAAAAATCGGCGAAGAAAAAAATTCGTTGCCGAAGGTTCAATTGGCCAAGGCAAATTCGCCCGCAGGAAATTCCTGCGGGGGAAATTCCTGTAGCGAAATGGCCTTGGCTAATTTCACCGCAGGAAATTCCTGCGGCGAATTGGCTGGCCGCCTAGCCAATTTTGCCAATGCTCGCAATTTTTGCCCGCCAGCTCTCGTAGTCCTCCCCAACACTCGTAGTTTTTGCCAGCGAAATTTTTTCCAACGCAATTTTTTTCGAAACCAAATTCTATTTGGTTTCAGTTTCTTTTCTTAATTAATTTGAGTTTCCTTAAATAATTGAAACTAGGCTTATAATTTCTCCGATAAATAACACTTTAAAACTCAAAATTAAAGGACCTGAACTTTGGACTGGAACTTGGAGATGGGATAGTGGGACTTGGTTTAGGTGGTCAAAACTTGGATTACAGAAAACCCTAGCCAGAGAAGATTAGCAACAAGCAAACCATTAATAATTCATCAAAGGTAGCCACACTGCCTTTGTCTTTGTTCATCTAGAAAGCAACTTTTTGGTGGAACTAACTATGCAGGTTTGATCCTTCATCATAAATTACTCATGATCACAGTAGCTTTCTTTCTTTGATTCATAAGAATATACACATAAAACTTTGATCTTTAAATATATAGTAACTTGATATTCGTTTCAATAACCTAAATTATTTTTTCTATTTCCATAAACCTTAAGAACCCTAATTTATTTCTTCTGATTCCAAAAACCTTCAAAACCCTAATTTATTTCTTCTATTTTCCAAAAACCTCAAAAATACTAATTTATTTCTTCTGTTTCCAAAAACCTCAAAAACACTAATTTATTCCTTCTATCTCCAAAAACCCTAATTCGTTTCTTCTGTTTTTCAAAAACCTTAAAAACATTAAATCATTTCTCCTATTTCTAAAAACTTTAAAAAACCCTAAACCGTTTTCCTCTAACTTTTTTCCAAAATTTTCAAATGTTTTCTTAAATCTCCAAACCCTAA
This sequence comes from Garcia nutans, assembly GCA_947685225.1. Lineage (NCBI taxonomy): Eukaryota > Viridiplantae > Streptophyta > Magnoliopsida > Malpighiales > Euphorbiaceae > Garcia > Garcia nutans. The sequence goes on from CANTUV010000017.1 coordinate 42,218,547, forward strand.
CCTTCTTCACATTTTCTAAAAATCATAATTATTTTATAAAGCTCTAAACTATTTTCTTAAATCCTAAAACCAAATATGTTTTCTAAAATATCAAAAAACCCTAATTCTCTCAAAATTAATGCGGTAAACCCTAGTTTTCCTAAACCTTAATCCTTGAAACCTTAAAACCTTATAAACCTAAACCTAAAAACTCAATACTAATCCAAAACAACAATCCAATAAACCAAAAACTATAAACCTAATGTTTTAAGATTCTAAAATCCTAATTTCATAATGTTACCCCTAAACCCTAATTTGATTCATGAAACCCTAATCTATTCTAATTTTCCAAAACCTTTATAGTAGGTTAAACAAATAACAATAATACTAAAATCCTAAAACCCTAAATGTTAATTAAAGAACTTTAAATAGAAATAGTAAACCCTAATTTGTATCTTTACTTGCTTTATTTTTAGATTTGATTATGTAGTTTATTAAATGCTTTGATGGTTCATTTATTTAATTTCAATGCTTGATTTATTTAATTTATCATGGATGAATGTTTATTATATACTTTGATTGATGTTTAATATCTCTGATGAATGATTTATTTATAATGAATGGTTATTTACTTTTATCGATTTATTTTGATTTCCAAATGTTGTAAGAGGTATGTTTCCACTTTGTGGGTACCTCATTAATTAAGTTCTATATAATTTAAATTGCTTTTATATTTTGGACCAATGTAAAAGACATGTTTCTACCTTTTGGTGGGTATCCTATTTAGCTTAGACATGGATGATGTAAGGGCATGTTTCCATCTTCGGATGGGTGTCTATTTATTTGCTATGTTTGGACATTGCTTTGATTTTAATATAACGATGCTTTATTTCAATCGTTGCATGTAATATGGATAATATTGTTATACTTAAGAATTTTATAATATTAAGACCTACAAAGAAGGCCGGTTCCAATGAACCGGGCGTTGTGGGGGTGCTGGGCCATTTCTCACCTTCCCCACATGTACCTAACTTTTCGAACCCATTAGGGGGTTGGGGATTCCTTAGGAATCGAGTCATCCACCCCTTTCTTTTTTCTGGACCATCTGGGTGGCGACTCCATTTTCTCCGGACTTAGGTCCGTGTTCTCTAAGGCCCTGAGCCTAAATAGTGCTGAAGTCGCAAGAACTATTCCACCAGGAGTGGGGGCAAAAATCCCCGCTCACAGTGGCGACTCTACTGGGGATAAGAGAAGTTGATTCCATTGGTCTTTATATTATTCTATTCTTTCTTATAATGATATTATCTATTGCATCATATTAGATTTCATCGTGTGTGTGAGTTAGGACACTCGTGTTACCCATGTTGTGTTATGTGAGGGATACCATACTTTCACTCAAGGTATGGAGATTAAGCATGGCATAACCACTCATAGCCTCGGACCATTTGGTATATACTTGCTATGGGAACCTAAGCCTTTTAACCCAAAGACTAATGCTCATGTAATTGGCCTAGTTACTTTCCTTAGGTTTTACCCTAAATGCATGTTGTTTGGCTATGGTTAATTTATCTTGGTTTAAATCATGACTTATTTGATTTGTTCTTTTTCTAATATGGCCTAAATACATTGTGAGCTCAAGATAAATTTCTCATCCAAAAGACCAAAGCTATTTTTAAAACTTTTCAAAATGGTCTTTGGACATAAAACTTTTCTAAAAAATAAATCAAAAATTCTTTTGCTCATAACCCAAAATACTAAGCCCAAAATCCATTTTTTTCTAAAATCTTTTTATAATGGGCTTAGAAACAAAATTATTTTCATCCAACACAAAATTATTTTAATCCAACATTTTCTTACAAAGAGCTTGCAAATTATTTAGGTCAATTATGAAATACCAAAAATCAATTGTGAGCCTAGTTTATACTGAGAATAATTAATCATGGTCTTGTTTTTGGCATGAGCCATTAGCTACTTTTTCAAGTGAGAAATCTATTTATAATAAACCTCTTAATTTAGTTTTAATCCAATATAGCATAAAAGCTACTTTAGTTGGTCGAATGGATTAAAACCTAATTAATGGGAAATATCATGGACTGATTTCCATTTTTTAAAATATAACTATTGGTTGAAACGTTCGAGGGAAATTTTCGAAAACAAGATACCCCATGTTGGTATTCTGTTAACCACATTACCTAGGAAAAGAGACTCGCCATCCGTGTGTGGAAGTTATAAGGTTGGAAGGAACGTCCTATTTATCTTTCTTTGTTAATTGTTTGTGCATACATGCATACATTTGCATCTCATATCATTGATCCTCTCTGGCTCATAGCCCTGGATTACGACAGTTCAAAAGCTTACGACAATCCGACCTACACCGGAAGCGAAAAATCTAGCAATAACTCAATCACTTGCTCACCAAAAGTAATAGAACCCGAAAAAATTCAAAGAATGGTGGATGATGTCCTTAATGCCAAGATGGAAGAAATAAAAGAGGCCCTAGCTGAGACCATAAAGAACCAATTGACTGCAATTTTAGGAAATCATGTCGAAGCATCTACTAGTACTAAGAAGCCAAAGGACAAAGGGAAGACTAAAGTTGGTGAAGTGATTTTTGATGATGATAAGGTGATCATTGATGATGATGATGATTGGGCTCAATACTACCAAGATCCTCAAGACAAGAAGAAAGAATTAAAGATTGTTGAAAGATCAGCTATGGAGAAAATTGAAACTTCTGATGTTGAAAAGATGATTGCAGACTTAGAAAAGAAATTTGAGAAGAAACTGAAGACCGAAGAAATGTTCGAAGTTGACATATTATTTGAGCTAGATAAAGAAGTTTCGCACAAGTTCAAGATGCCATCTTTTGCGAAGTTTGATGGAATCGGAAATCCCCATCTCCATGTGAAATAGTATATCACGGCCAAACAGTCTGCCCGAGCTACTAAGGCTCAAACTCTGAGATATTTCATGCTCTCATTGGACCCTGTTGTCCAAAATTGGTTCAATACCTTGGAAGAAGGAACACAAAAGAGTTGGGATCTGCTATACAAGGCCTTCATCCAACAATATGGATACAATGTTGAAATAGAAGTTACTTTAATGGAAGTTGAGTCCATTAGGCAACGACCAAATGAAAATTTTTGGATTATGTGAAAAGATGGAGAAATAAGGCCGCTTTTCTCAAGAAAAGGCCCGATGAATCCGATCAAATAAGGATGATTGTGAGAGGGGTGTTACCTAGTCTTCGAGAAAGGATGTCTCATATACTCATTCGTGATTTCAAAGATCTTCTCCAATCTGGTCTGCAAATTGAAGAATGGGAAAGAGAGAAGAGTCATTTTTCAACAAGAAGGAACGAGAAAGAAAACTATCAGTCTGGTAGCCAAAGCATGCAAAAGGCAATCGGTGTTAACGCTACTAGCCAAGGAACAAGGAGGCAGTTTTCAGAATTGGGGAATCCAATGTCTTGGGTTCTCAATAAGCTTCAAAGAAAGAGATTATTACAACCCTTAAATCATCGTCCTTTGCCTAACCCTCTCCCACCTAATTTTGACACTAAAGCATTTTGTCAGTTTCATCAAATGCAAGGGCATGACACGGATAGATGTGTGAGGTTGAGGCATGAGATCCAAAATTTGATTGATAGTGGGAAGCTACCCGAGCCCAACAAGCCAAACACCAAAGACAACCCGTTACCGAAGTTCAATAGAGTACCACCACCGGCAACCTTCATGATTGGAGGAGGTTTGCATGAAGATTTTATCATGTCTTCTTTTCAAGATGTGGGTGGAGAAGCAACCAAAGAAGAAGACGTATTTGGTGAAATTAAACAAGCTATTGTGGGTAAAGAAGTAGCAATTTGTGTTGTCAATAGGTTTTGGGATTCAAGCGATAGTGAGGACGATCTTGTATCCAAGAAGGAGGAATGGACCTGGTCCGAGCCCGAAGAAGATGAAGTAATGAACACTAAATCTGGTAAGCCTTATGCAAGGCCACTACCTAAGGAGGTAGAAAGTAATAAGGGAAAGGAAGTTGAAGTAGGGAATAAAGAGGAGGAAGATGATATTGTGCTCAAGCAATTGAAAAAACCCAAGCAAGTGTTAGCATTTGGGACTTATTGGCTACTTCTAAAAAGCACCAAGAAACTATGGCCATACCCTTGGCCAGCATGCCAATTTCTACCTCCACAACACCGAAGGAGCTGATCAACTTCATAAAAATTGGAGGAGTAATGAAATGTGAAGATATTCAAAAGAAGAGTGAAGTTAATACGGGAGCGATTTCTTTTCCAGATGTAGATTTACCGGAAGAGGGGAAAGATCACATAATAGAAATCAAAGGGAAAAGGATTCCATGTGTAATGGTCAATGATGGGTCCACCATAAATGTTTGTCCACTTAAAATATTGCCAAAGCTAGCCATGTCAACAGGGGATCTAAACCCGACTGAGGTAACCATTCGGGCTTATGCAACACTAAGAGACATTCCGAAGGAACTTTCAAAGCTGCTGTCAATGCCAGTCCAATTGAATCTATTATTGAATTTGTTGTTTTGGACATACTTGTTACCTTCGCCTTACTCTTGGGATGACCATGGTTTCATCCTCTTGGTGGAGTTCCTTCCACCCTTCATCAAAAGATCAAGTTCCCTAATGGAGATGAAACAGTAGTCATCAAGGCCGAAGTTAATAAGGTTGTTAATGCTCTAATGATTGAAAGGCCTCTCAATGGTTTCCAAGTAGCTGCAATTTCTGATGATGAAGTAGTGGACTCCAAAGTTTTGAACATGATGAAGAGCATAAACTACCTTCCCAGAGCTGGTCTTGGAAAGGGTAAGGCTGGTTCGACAAAGTTGCCAGATTTTAAAACTCAAACTTCCAAGAAGGGGTTGGGATATGATGAAGCCAACAATGTCCATCCAAAGAAGAATGAGAAGATGAGCTTCCCACCACTTGAAGAGATCTTTTTCAAAGCTCTAGACATGGGACCACTCCAAGAAAAGCCCGAGCCAATCATGTTCATGGGAAAGTTGATCTCGGGTTTTAAAATTTTTACAGATGTTGCTGAGCTAGTGGAGCAAGTGAAGAAAGAGCTCACCCTGCCAGCAAACAAAGAATCCAATCCAAAAGAGAAGAAAGAAGCTGTCCTAAAAGCCAAGAAGACTCCAGAGGAGATTGCTGCCCTAGTTGAAGAAAAGTTTGAAGACATCCTGCCTTATGATTTTGAGAATAATAATTTTTATTTTAATTTTAATTTGTCTGCTTTGTATGAGGATGATGATGTTTTCTTTTCCAAAATGAATGCAATAAAGTCTAATTTTGTTTACTTGTGTGATGTTTCTCCTGATGATTGCATACATTCAAATAGCAGTTACATGAGCATCTTTAATATTAATTCTGTTAACACACAATCATTAAATTTGGGAACAATCGAAAATTCTAAAAACATTAGCATAGCATCCGACCTTACTCCTGATGAGAGAGAGAGATTTGAAAAAATATTCAAAAAATATGAAGAAGTATTTGCTTGGTCTTATAAGGATATGCCTGGAATAGATCGAGACATAGCCGAACATCTTATTCCTACTTACACTCACATGAAACCTGTCAAACAAAAGCTTAGGCGATTAATACCTGGGTGGGCTGAATTGGTTAAAGAAGAGGTCACTAAACTAATACAAGTAAAGTTCCTTGAAGTGATAAAATAACCAGATTGGCTAGCCAATATAGTACCCGTGCCAAAGAAAGATGGAAGAATAAGGGTCTGTGTGGACTATAGAGATTTAAACAAGGCTTCCCCTAAAGATGATTTTCCTTTACCTCATATGGATGTTCTCATTGATGGTGTAGCCTCTAGCGTGCTACACTCATTTATAGATGGATTTTTCGGATACAACCAAGTGTTAATGGCCCAAGAGGATAAAGCCAAAACTGCTTTTATTACTACATGGGGTATATTTTGTTATAGGGTGATGTCATTCAGTTTAGAGAATGCTGGAGCAATCTACCAAAGGATGGCCACCACACTATTTCATGACATGATGCACAAAGAAGTTGAAGTATATGTTGATGATATGATGGTGAAATCGGATACAAGGGAGCAACACTTCCAAAACTTAGAATTATTCTTCAATAGAGCATTGAAATATAAGCTAAGATTAAACCCGAAGAAGTGTGTGTTGGGTGTTACCTTAGGAAAATTGTTGGGATATGTGATTGGTCCGAATGGCATTGAGATTTATCCTAACAAAGTTAAAGCAATCAGGGATACGCCAGCCCCTAAGACAGAGAGAGAAGTTTGGGGATTCATTGGTAAATTACAATACATTAGCAGATTCATAGCAAAGCTCACAACAATCTGTGAGCCTATCTTCAAATTGCTTAAAAAGAATCAGCCAGTCCTATGGAATGAAGAGTGTCAAAAGGCCTTTGAGCGAATAAAGGAATATCTACTAAATCCACCTATTTTGAAGCCACCCAAACCCGGCAAACCTCTATTACTATATTTAGCAGTAGAAGAAGAGTCAATAAGAGCCATGCTAGCCCAAGCAAATGAGTCAGGGATTGAGCATGCAGTTTATTATTTGAGTAGAAAGCTCCTACCTTATGAAATTAAATATAGTATCATTGAAAAGACCTGTATAGCCGTGGTTTGGTCTTCTAAGAAGTTGCGGCATTACTTTCAATCGTATAGTGTGCAAGCAATTTTCAGGTTGGATCCAATGAAGTACTTAAGGGAGACACCCTCTTTGATTGGGAAATATGGTCGCTGGTTGATAACATTAGAAGAATTTGAGATCGAGTATGTAACCAGGAAAATAATCAAAGGTAGAGTAATGACAGAATTCCTAGCCCAACAACCATTACCAGATAGTGAAAAGGTAGTCTTGGAATTTCCTGATGAACATTTAAAGGCAATTGAAGTACAAGGATGGAAAATGTATTTTGATGGAGCAATAAATAGGAAAGGAGCAGGTTTGGGAGTCATACTAGAATCGCCTGAAGGGGAACTTATCCCTTTAGCCAAAAAGTTGAAATTTAGGGCAACCAATAATATGGTGGAGTACAAAGCTTGTATCTTTGGTTTGGAAACCCTAATGATTATGAAGGTGGATAAGGTGGAAGTTTTTGGCGATTCATTGCTAGTAGTATCCCAAATAAATGGAGAGTGGGAGTTGAAAGAAGAAAAATTAAAACCATACCACCATTACTTGACCATGATGAAAAAGAACTTTAAGGAGTGTAATCAAGAGAAGAAAATCAGATGGCTGATGCCCTAGCCACATTGGCTTCAGTATGAGAAAATCATGTCAGTTTATTCCTTAAGCCTCTGATTTTGACCAGTTCATCAACTCCTTGCTATGAATATGAGACAATCATGAAAACTGATATTGACCATGATGCGTGGTATGATATTATAAGACGATTTTTGGAGGAAAGGGAATACCCGTCGGGGGAAACAAAGAAAGAAAGAAGAGCCATAAGGCGGTAGCCTTTGCAATACATCACATTCCATGGAGAGTTATATCAAAGATGGCATGATGGGGTCCATTTGAGATGTTTAAGGAAGCCTAAAGTAGAGCATATCATGTCAGAAATACATGAGAGAAGTTGTGGTCCGCACATGAGTGGTTTGGCCTTAGTTAAGAAGATTATTCGATAAGGTTACTACTGGTTGACCATGAAGAGAGATTGTATTGAGTTTGTAAAGAAGTGCCAACAATGTCAGATGTATGGTAACTTGAATCACATTTCTCCAGAAGAATTGCATTCTATGTCTTCACCCTGGCCCTTTGCCACTTGGGCTATTGACATTATAGGAGAGATAGATCCGACAGCCTCAAAAGGTCAACATTTCATTGTAGTAGTGGTAGATTATTTTTCAAAATGGGTTGAAGTTGAATCTTTCAACAAACTGGGGGCAAGTCAAATGGCTAGATTCATTGAAAAGATCCTCATCTGCAGACATGGGGTCCCGCACAGTGTGATATCAGACAATGGGGTACAATTTCAAGGAGTAGTTAAGGATTTATTCTCGAAGTACCAAATCCATCGTCATCGATCCTCTCCTTATAGACCAAAGGCTAATGGTGCGGTAGAAGCAACAAACAAGACAATTAAGCAAATTCTATCCAAGATGACCAAGACGTACATGGATTGGTCAGAGATGCTTCCTTTTGCTTTTTGGGGATATAGAACAAATGTGCGAACACCTACTACCATTCTCTTTGGTTTACGAAATGGAAGCAATGTTACCAATTAAAATTGAGATTAAGTCATTGAGAGTGATCTTGGAAGCTGAACTGCCTGAAACGGAATGGGTAGTGAGCAGATACACACAGTTAGCTTTACTAGAAGAGATAAGGTTAAAGGCATTGTATCATAATCAACTGTATCAACTGAAGATAGCTCGGGCCTACAATAGAATGATTATCAAAAAAACTCAGAGTCAGGGATTTGGTGTTGAAACAATGTAAGCCTAATGTATCAGATCCAAGAGGGAAGTTTATGCCTAGCTGGGAAGGGCCATATGTTGTGAAACAAGTCATGAATAAGGGTGCAGTAAAGTTATCAGACATGGACGGAAATGAGTTTAGTGAGCCAGTGAACATTGACAGGTTGAAGAGGTTTTATGTATAAAAAAAAAGAGAGAAGAAAAAATAAAAAAGAGAAGAAAAAAAAAGAGCTCGCTAGGTTAAAAACCCAAAAAGGGCGGCCTAGACAAAAGTTAGAGCAGTCCGCTAGTTCCGAAAACCTAAAAGGCCAGGCTAGGCAACAATTAGGGCTAAATGAGAGAAAATCGATAATTAAAAAACCCGAAAGGGCTAGTTGGCAACAGGAGTGATCTTGTGTATGCTGGCTTTATGTTTGGTTGTTCCCCAATTTAATAAAATAGAATTAATGTTAAAATTATTCTATGTGCACTGTTATAAGTATTTGACCAGATATGGATGAAATAAATAAACATAATAGCAAAAGATGATGACAAATTATAAAAGGAAAAGAAATTTCTTTTATTACTTTAATTATTTTTTCATCCTAACAATACACTTTCTGAATTGACAAATGTAAAATCTATGGCAGACGATAAGTGTAACGTGCAGGCCAGTTTTGCCTCAGCCGATCCAAGTAGGCTTTAGTCAAGCAAGGCATGTATAAATCAGGAGTGAATTTAGAATCGCGAGGCTCAGCTCCGTACTGACGGCTAAGCCGGCGAGGATCATAGCAAGTACCTCGACGAAGAGCAGCAAGAGGAACATACATCAAGTATGTCCACATGGTGATGCGAGAAATCTTCCACCAAGGTACCAACCAACAGATGTTGACTTCAGTGCGTGAGTGGATCTAGTCAACCTAGTCAGCATATGAAGAAGCAGGATGGAGTAGCTTCCTAGAAAATGATGTCGTGGTAGATATCTGGCAAAATCCATGGATGGAGTATCAAGCAAGCAAAGATGCTCCTGAAGCCAAATATGTGAGGGAAATTAAATTTAAAAAAAAAGAGTCAGGACAGCTCGCTAGTTCCAAAAATTCACATGGGCGGACTAGGCAAAAATTAGAGCAATATAAAAAATATAATAAAAGAGGTTCGCTAAGTTGAAAACCCAAAAGGGCAGCTTAGGCAAAAATTAGGACAGCTCGCTAGTTTCGAAAATTTGCATGGGTGGACTAGGCAAAAATTAGAGCAATAAAATAAAAAAAAGAAGAAAAAAAAAGAAAATATAAATTGAAAACACAAAAGGGCAGTTTAGTAATTACCTAAAGCAGCAATGGACTCCCGGTCAGTCTCTTTGACAATCCTGACTTAAGTTGGTCTAATCCAACTAAAGTCTCGGCTAAGATTATGGATATCGGCGACAAGCCTCCTTCCATTTGGTCCATGATATCCAATCATAGATCAATATTTCCATCAGAAGAAACAAGCAAGAATTGGCCAAGCAAGTAAAGACAAAGCATACGTCCCCATGCCTTAGTAGGAGCCAAATGAGAGAGACAAAAATCAATCAAGGGAGCAAGTAGAATTTTCTCACCTCTCATCAACTGAAGAACTTTGGGCTTTGAAATTTGAAATAACATCTGCATCTTCTGTTAAGTCTTGAAAATCAATATGGGTAACGTCATCTGTTGATTATTTGGATATCTAAGGATGGCCTCAAATTCTTCAATCAAGGGACATATTTCAAAGCCATTAATTTTAAATGTCCTAGAATCTACATTCCAAAAAGAAGCCATGGCATGTAAAAAGGAATGGTCCAATTTAACATTTTGAAAACACTTTAAAATATCAATCTTTGACCAAGACATTTGCTTCCAGTGAAAATTAGAATTGATAAAAGGAGTTTTTTTGGTTTTTGTATGAAATTATGGCATGAAGAGTAATTTATATAGAAGAAACCATGTTATTCCAAAATTGATAAGGAAAAAGAGTGAGACCGTGATGTTTGAGGAAAAGAATTAGCGACGAAATTACTTTACCGTGTTGCATTTGGTTTTAGCTAGGTGGTGCGGCTGTGAATGTGAAAAGGGAAATTGTGGCAGTAAAATGAACATTATATATTATCATTATTATTTCTATACTTATTATACAATGTTTAATCAATCCATACAATATTCATACATCACTAAGAAGGTGGTGGTAGGTCATCAAATAAAGCCCTGAAAAAATCATCGCCTGTCAGAGGAGGAGGCAAATCACTCGTCCCGAGTCCCCCCAATGCAAGAGTACCAGAATTCCTATTACCTTGGAGTTCCAATCTGTCACGGTACTCATCAGAAGTAGACAAAAGGATCTCATGGTCATCATTTTGGGGAATGAAGAAGCACCAGGATCCCTCATCCCCTGAAATCGGAAGTCTCAAAAATTTTGCTCTCATTGAAGGTACAAATTTTCAAAATGGGAAACCTGCTGACGACTAGCGGCCAACTCTTCTTGAAGTTTCTTATTTTGTTCTTCAAACATCCACTGTGAGCTAGAAAGGAAAAGTAAGAGCATACATAATCATGCATACATATAGCATAAATTACCATGAAACTAGAAAACTTACCAGGTAATTCATATCAATACCCTGTAGATGAGATGGCATATCTGGCAGACTAGAATGAGCAAATGAAGGAGCAGTAAAAGAAGGTCTAGCCACATGATCAAATGAGCCAACAGCATGCAACAATCATTAAAGAATCAAAATAAGTTAAGAAAGAAGTGATTACAATGAAAAATGGTAAAAGTTTACCTGAAAAGTGCTAGCCCCGAGATGTGGAACGAATTTTCCTCCCTCTCCATGATGTTCCTCTTCATCTTTATCCTCATTTTCTTCAGAAATTTCCCATACACCAGCAGGAGATACATCAAAGTTCAAGAGCCCTATTTGAATAAAATAGGTATAAGATGCACCCGGTGGATAGAGAAATGTTTCAACATCATAATCGTGTTGAAACATGAGGTAATATCTAAAGTATATTTCAAGCAACGCATCAAGATCCTCCGCTGCTCGGGAGCAAGAAACCACTCATATGCTCTTTCTCTGAGAAACCAGCACTAGACACAGGGTCGGCGATGACTCGGCGAGTATGTTGAAAAGGCAATGCAACATTCATGGAGGAAGTCCAGTTTGTCCGCTCTTCTGGGTTCCACCAGGCCAAATTCACCTACAAAATAACATGAGATAAGTAAACTTTCATATAAATTTTAAAGCATACTAATGCTATTTTACCTAGTCCCAGGTTAAGCAGCTCAATAATAAGCATTGGGTATGCACATGGTGAGAGCCGGGAACTTCCACGCGATTTGACAACCAAAAATTTAATCTCGGATACCCGACTCTCTCTCTGGAAATACCAGGCACCCTCACAACATTGTGTTCATATGCCCATGCCTACAACAATAATAAAAATCAAATTCATGCAAGAATAAGAATGGAATTGATATTGGTGGAAGAAGAATACCTCGACAACTGCTATAAAGCCAACAAAAGACTTCTTATTTCGGTAAATTTTATCAAGACCATGGTAAAGACAGGCAAGGCCAACTTCACTCCAGCCGTAAAGTGGTATCGTCCTAAAATCAGTGAGGGCCCTCAACATTGACAAATGTATGGCGGATTCAGTGCTACCTAATATGGTCGACCCAAGCAAATATAGCAAAAATCCTCGAGCATACTATTGGGTTGTGTCTCTGTGAGCCCGTCCTTCATAGTTCATCCAATAACTACGAATTAGCTCAATTTTTATCTTAAAAGGCCCTTTATATGATGGTTCCATTCCAATTAATTGTTGAATTTCTTCAAATGTCAGAACATCATTGGTAAGAGAAACTGGAAGACCATCATACCAAATGCCGGTTATAGCAGCAAAATCGACCGGACCAATTGCCATCTCTCCAATGGGCAAGTGAAAAGTATGAGTTGTGTCCAACCATCATTCTGCAAGCGCCTAGACTACTCTCCTGTCTATCAGATACTCCTCGGATGGTAATTGTAAGATGAAGCTCTCAAAGCCGCAATATAGGATAATCTACCTTACCCAAGAAGGTGTTATATCATACCATTGTCGGGCTTTGTAGATACTCCCTCCGCCCCAAATAACACAATGATCACGCTAACACGGAGCCAGGTAAGTTAACACCAGGTAAGTATATCATTATTCTATCTACTTAAATTCTTAAATTAATATATTTTTCCTAAATTTTCTAAAAAAAATAGAAAATATATATAAAAAAGAAAACAAATAAAAAGAAAAAAGAAAAAGAAAAAAGAGAAAAAAAAACAGAAAAAGGAAAAAGAAAAAGGAAAAAATAGTAAATAAATATATAAAAATAAGAACAAAAGAAAACAAATAAAAAGGAAAAAAAAGAAAAAGAAAAAGAAGAAAAAATGCACAAAAATAAATGATTACCTTGCTCTTTTGATTTGAACTACGATGAAGCGGCATCCCGGCTAGTAGACCTATATTTCCATTTTCATGATGCCGAATAAAGTCTAATAACTCAGCATTAGAATGAGTTCCTGACCTTTTAGCATGTATTTTTTTCAAAACTGTATGCTAAACTTGAAAGAATTATAGCTATGAACGAATAAAATTAATAAGTTTGCTGTGAATAAAACGAAAAAATCGTTCGTTTATATAGAGGAACAGCAAAGGAAAAAAATAAAATTTAAAAAGTAAATTACACTATTGATGAATAGTAAATTACTATTCATAAATAGTAAGTTACTATTTACAATAGTAGTATACTATGTATAAATAGTAGGTTACTATTTATGAATAGTAAATAGTGCATAAATAGTGACTACACAGTAAATAAATAGAAAACTCCGTTATTCAATTTAATCATTCAAATACTTGCGTATATATAAATATTTTTGCACTTTTAAAAAAAATATTTTTACAATCAGGGGGCAAGAAGAAGATATGTGCATAAAAAATTAGCTAAATTTTTTGCAATCAAAATTTATATACTATTGATTATAATTAATTTTTGCAAATAATTAAATCTCACTTAGCTCGGGTTCAGAACCCAAATTATCCTTAGGTCCAGAACCTAAAATCTCTTTTAAGTCCAGAACTTAGCTCGGGTCCAGAATCCAAATTATCCTTAGGTCCAGAACCTAAAATCTCTTTTAAGTCTAGAACTTAGCTCGGATCCAGAACCCAAATTACCCTTAGGTCAAGAACCTAAAATCTCTTTTAAGTTCAGAACTTAGCTCGAGTCCTGAACCCAAATTATCCTTAGGTCCAGAACCTAAAATCTCTTTTAAGTCCAGAACTTCGCTCGGGTCCAGAACCCAAATTATCCTTAGGTGCAGAACCTAAAATCTCTTTTTAAGTCTTGAACCTAGCTCGGGTCTAGAACCCAAATTATCCTTAGGTCCAGAACCTAAAATCTCTTTAAATTCCAGAACTTAGCTCGGGTCCAGAACCCAAAATTACCCTTAGGTCTAGAACCTAAAATTATCCTTTAGTCCAGAACTCGAACCGGGTCCAGAACCCAAAACCTCAACCATCTCGAAAAAATTAAGTCTTATTGCTTTTCATTCACTTTTACTGAAGTCTCAGATCGTTTAAGCAGGGGGCAAACTATAGACCCTTAATTTTTGACCCAGTCCAGTCCGATATTTTTTTATATAGTCCAAAATAGATTTTGTGGTATTTTAATTAAATAATATTTATTTTAATTATTTATTATTTATAATTTTTAATAAAAATAAAATGGTAAAGTTAATAAAAATTATAATAATAGAAAATAATAAAAATAAAAAATAAAAATCGGCGACGAAAAAATTTCATCGCCGAAGGTCTAATTGGCCAAGGCCAATTCACCCGCAGGAAATTCCTATAGCTAATTGGCTGGCCGCCCAGCCAATTTTGCCAGCACTCACAATTTTTGCTCGCCAGCTCTCGTAGTCCTCGCCAATGCTCGCAGTTTTTGTCAGTGAAAATTTTTCCAACACAATTTTTTTTGAAACCAAATTCTATTTAGTTTCAGTTTCTTTTCTTAATTAATTTGTGTTTCCTTAAACAATTAGAACTAGGCTTATAATTTCTCCTATAAATAACACTTTAAAACTCAGAATTAAAGGACTTGAACTTTGGACTGGAACTTGGAGATGGGATAGTGGGACTTTGATTAGGTGGTCGAAACTTGGATTACAGAAAACCCTAGCCAGAGAAGATTAGCAACAAGCAAGCCATTAATAATTCATCAAAGGTAGCCACACTGCCTTTGTCTTTGTTCATCCAGAAAGCAAATTTTTGGTGAACAAACTACACAGGTTAGATCCTTCATCATAAATTACTCATGATCACAGTAGCTTTGTTTCTTGGATTCATAAGAATATGCACACAAAACTTTGATCTTTAAATATGTAGTAACTTGATCTTCGTTTCAATAACCTAAATTATTTCTTCTGTTTCCAAAAACCTTAAGAACCCTAAATTATTTCTTCTATTTCCAAAAAACTTAAGAACCCTAATTTATTTCTTCTGTTTCCAAAAACCTTAAGAACCCTAATTTATTTCTTCTGTTTTCCAAAAACCTCAAAAATCCTAATTTATTTCTTCTGTTTCCAAAAACCTCAAAAACACTAATTTATTCCTTCTATCTCCAAAAACCCTAATTCATTTCTTCTATTTTTCAAAAACCTTAAAAGCATTAAATCGTTTCTCCTATTTCCAAAAACTTTAAAAATCCCTAAACAGTTTTCTTCTAACTTTTTTCCAAAATTTCCAAATGTTCTCTTAAATCTCCAAACCCTAACCTTCTTTACATTTTCTAAAAATCATAATTATTTTATAAAGCTTTAAACTATTTTCTTAAATCCTAAAACCAAATATGTTTTCTAAAATATCAAAAAACCCTAATTCTCTCAAAATTAATACGGTAAACCCTAGTTTTCCTAAACCTTACTCCTTCAAACCTTAAAACCTTAAAAACCTAAACCTTAAAACTCAATACAGTAAATCCAAAACAACAATCCAGTAAACCAAGAACTATAAACTTGATGTTTTAAGATTCTAAAACCCTAATTTCATAATGTTACCCCTAAACCCTAATTTAATTTATTCCAATTTTTCAAAACATTTACAGTAGGTTAAACAAATAACAATAATAATACTAAAATCCCAAAACCCTAAATGTTAATTAAAGAACTTTAAATAGAAACAGTAAACCCTAATTTGTATCTTTACTTGCTTTATTTTTAGATTTGATTATGCAGTTTATTATATGCTTTGATGTTT
Source organism: Garcia nutans (assembly GCA_947685225.1). Lineage (NCBI taxonomy): Eukaryota > Viridiplantae > Streptophyta > Magnoliopsida > Malpighiales > Euphorbiaceae > Garcia > Garcia nutans. The sequence continues at coordinate 42,234,262 of CANTUV010000017.1, forward strand.
GATTTATTTAATTTCAATGCTTGATTTATTTAATTTATCATGGATGAATGTTTATTATATACTTTTACTGATGTTTAATATCTTTGATGAATGATTTATTTATGATGAATAGTTATTTACTTTTATCGATTTATTTTGATTTCCAAATGTTGTAAGAGGTATGTTTCCACTTTGTGGGTGCCTCATTAATTAAGTTGTATGTAATTTAAATTGCTTTTATATTTTGGACCAATGTAAAGGTTTCTACCTTTTGGTGGGTGTCCTATTTAGCTTAGACATGGATGATGTAAAGGCATGTTTCCATCTTCGGATGGGTGTCCATTTATTTGTTTTGTTTGGACATTGCTTTGATTTTAATATAATGATGTTTTATTTCAATTATTGCATGTAATATTGATAACATTGTTATACTTAAGAATTTTATAATATTAAGACCTGCAAAGGAGGCCGGTTCTAATGAACCGGGCATTGTGGGGTTGCTGGGCCATTAGGGGGTTGGGCCTCTATACCCTGTATACATACCAGGCATGCTTAAACGATCGTAATATACGTATACTGAATATAGAAAATGCCACGGTTTAAAAAAAACACAACAAATATCTTTGTAAATAAGTGAAACCAATCTCAAACAAATAAAAGAAATCCAAAAGACACTATATATATAATGTTTAATAATTCACAGCGGAAGTTATTACAAATATGTTATAAATCAAAGTTTACAAAACATAGAATATATACATGATTGGCAGCTCTTCTCTGATCTTTAAGTCCCAAAAGAAAAATCCTCAATGTCTAGTCTCACTTGGTCTCGAGGAGCTCTCAGGTTCAACTCTGTCACCCACGCGATCAAACACTATTGCGCTAAGCCATCGGCTTAGTAGTACAAAATATACCAACATTATACTTTAAGGCAAAGTAATGTTACACATCTAAATCATAAAGTTAACATCATAAGTGAAGAGCTAACATCACACCTTTATATTTCATAAACCATACACATAGAAGCACATCACATTACCCCATCATACTACATTCAATGTCATAACAATATTCATATTACATCTTCATAGTTTCATTGATTTTACCATTCAAGAATCACATTATATACAAAGACAAGCATGGGCCCACAACACTCTAATATGCCATTCAATTTTCAGAGTTAGTGCTTTGGTTTTATTATCACATTTATCATTATCATAAACCCAACTAGGCTTCAAGGATTAGGTTCAACCAAGCTTCAAGGGGAACAAAGCATGCTAAGTATCAACCCAACTTGGCTTCAAGAACCAACCCAACCTAGCTTCAAGGGTTGTAACATCTCAATTAGGCTTCAAGGATCAAATCCAACCTAACTTCAAGAGAATGTTACCAATAGGCATGCCACCAACAACAAAACTCTGAAAATGAATAACACATTAGACACACAATTCATTTATTATCTCATTCTCAATTCTCATCATCAATTAGGCAAACATGCCTTATGTTCTTTCAATGGAATCATCATAGCCAAACCACAATGGCCTCATATCATTTCATATCTCCATTCATATTATACATATAGCCTCAATAATATAGCATTTCAAAGCACATTACCATTCACAAGATTCACAATGCATAATACACAACCTTGTTCATATAGTATCATATGCATTATCAAATGTAAGTTCAATCTCAACCATGTAAGAAGAGCAAGGAAAAATCACAGTGGCCAACACACTCAAGGGACACGGCCAAGCTTGTGGCCGTGTCTCTCAACCAAAAGCAACAGAAGCACACATGGGCAAGGGACACGGCCGTGTCTTCTCCAAAATTTATCCAACACGGCCAAATTTCCATAGACTTGGCCGTGTCTCTCAAAAATTCTTTAGCTTGGCCGTGTCTCTTCCTTGGTTTAGCCGTGTCTCTTATGAACAAAAACTCTAACCATAGCCAACACTCTTTTGATTGAAATTAAACACATTATGCACAACATAAACTCATTCAAATGGATATAATCAAAGTCATTAACACTTATTTTGCATGTTTAACATAATATTCACATAAACAATACATATAATCATTTACCACTTCAAAACTCTAAAACCAACTTCACTCTTGATCTTTCACCATCAACATCCACTTAACTCACCATCTTCAAAACAAAACCAACACCAATTCAATTTCTTTTAACTTACAATCAATTTCAACACTTGTAAACACATCTCAAACACACCAAATCATAATATCAACAAATTATAACTCATCTTATACACAACTTCAAAATAACAAAAGGAAACAAGAGAGTACTTACCTTAAATGAAGAAATTTCACAAATTTCCAACCAAAACCTTTGATTCCTCCAATTTGATTCTAGCATTAAGAACACCTCTCTTGCTCTCTCTTTTCCTGGATAGCCGGCACACAAATGAGAAGAAAAGAAAAATAAACACAAGTCAAACTTCTCTTCTTCTTTAAATCTCCACCAAGCAATTCTAACAATGCAATTACCTAAATGCCCTCATCCAATTAACTTAACCTTTGTCACTTATATGCCCATTTAAGTAATTTCACATATCACAAATAAATATCCTCTTCCATTGACCATCCCTTTTGACTAATGTATATGTTATATATATAACCATATACCCAACATATACACTTTCTCTCTACACATTACTTTCCTTTTTAAACAATACATAAACATTCTCTTTTCAATCTTTTTTTTTTCTTTCAAATCAACATATACATTCAATCCAATTAAAACAACAATAATATTCAAAACTTCTAGGGCATACATTGGGATATTACAAGAGGTTGGCTGAGTTGTATGTCAATGAGATAGTGAGATTGCATGGAGTTCCAGTTTTTTTAGTATCAAACCGAGATTCTCGGTTTACATCAAGATTTTGGAGGAGGTTGCAGGATGCATTGGGTTCTTGATTGCATTTTAGTACTGCTTTCCATCCTCAGACAGATGGGTAATCAGAGAGAGTGATACAGATTCTATAGGATATGTTGAAAAGTTGTATCATTGATTTCACAGGAAGCTGGGATAGATTTTTGCCATTGATTGAGTTTGCATATAATAACAGTCATCAGTCCAATATTGTGATGGCACCTTATGAGGCCTTTTATGGCAAAAGGTGCAGAACACCTTTATGTTGGGATGGAATTGGAGAAAGTAAACTGGTTTGGTCCTGATTTGATTAAGAAAATAGAAGAGAGAGTGAAATTGATTCGGGGTCGTCTTAAAGTACCTTCATATTGACAGAAATCCTATAAATATTTGAAAAGGAAGGATATAGAGCTCAGTGTAGGAGATAAAGTGTTTCTGAAGGTGTCTATGAGGAAAAAGATTTTGAGATTCGGTCGCAAAGGGAAGTTAAGTCCTTGTTTCATAGGACCATATAAGATTTTAGAGAGAAATGGTCTAGTGGCTTACAAGTTTGCTTTGCCGCCTGAGTTAAACCGGATACATAATGTCTTTCATGTCTCTATGCTTTGGAGGTACAGGTTAGACCCATCTCATATTTTGTCAGTGAAGTCCATTGAGGTGAGCCCAAATCTGACTTATGAATAAGAACCAATGGCAATTTTAGCACAAGAAATAAAAGAGTTGAGGAATAAGAAAGTACCACTTGTGAAAGTCCTTTGGAGGAATCATGCCACTGAGGAGGCAACATGGGAGAGTGAGCAATTGATGCGGAGTCAATATCCCCAGTTGTTCCAAAGTTGATAGCAGATAATTTCGTGGATAAAATTTTCTTAAGGGGGGAGAATTGTAACACCCCTAATTTTTGAATATTAAATAAAATTAAATTTGGATAAACTAAATAAATTATTTAAATGAAAAATGAAAGGATTTTAAGTGATTAAGTAAAAAGTATATTTGAAATATATTTGATGTAAATATGACATATACATATACCTAACATATACAACACATATAAAAGGAGTAAAAGTTGATATAGTTATATATATATAAGGATGGAAAGAAAGAGAAGTTGATAATTGCTTCTTCTCCTTTCTTTTGTTCCTTGAACGTGAGCGAGAGAGAGAGAGTAAGGGTGAGTTTGTTCTTCTTCTATACATCAAATATTGAAGGAATTTTAAGAATTCAAGTGGAGTTTTTGAGAATTCTTCATCAATTGGTAAGTTTCTTTATCAATTTTGCAAGTTATTTGGAATTCTATGGAAGAACATGATATGTGTATGTTGGGATTGTGTATTAGCAAGATTTAATTGCATATTTGGGTAAGCATGAAGTTGTTGTGAGTAGTTAATAATGATTTTAAGGTTGGATTGAAGAAGTGATTGAATTTAAGTTGAATTTAGAAGTGGTTGTGTTGAATGGTTAAGTGTGCAAAATGCAAAAATTTTGCCAGTGACACGGCCATGTCGTTGGGCGTGTAAACGGTGCTGAGTTTCAATGTTGATGACACAATCAGTAATACAGCCATGTCTTTGAGCATGTCAAAGTTTCTATGAGGCAGAATGGATGACATGGGCAATGACACGCCCATGTCATTGGGCGTGTCAATGCTTCTGTATGAGTGAGTTAATGACGCGGTCATTAACACGCTCGTGTTGTTGGGCATGTTACTTGAGGATAACTCTTTTCTTTGTATTTCATTTATAATTACTATTTAAATGGTTTGATGTTGAGAATGCCTTAGAATGTGATATTAAATGGTTGTTTATGATCATATTTGGCTTAGACATTGAGAGAGAGTAGTTTGCCCAAACCTAGTGTTGAAGGGCAACTTGAAAGAGAAGGTTGGAGAGAGTTTTGAAGCTTGTTTTGGAGTACTTTCTAAGGTATGTATAAACTCTTGATAAATGGAATGTGATTGCATTACATTTGGCCTAACACATTTTGGATGAAAAATGTATTAAGCTACTTGATACATTGAGTATTCATGAATATGGTGCTAAGATATGTGAATTGCTACGTATGCATTGTTATGCATTGCGAAAAGCCATTGTTAATGGCTAGATTGAATAGAATGTGAAAATGACCTAAAGTGTTTGGGTAATGTGGTTTCATTATGAAATATCATGTGATGTAATGAAATGTTAAAATGAAATAACATTGATATGAATGAGAAAAGCAGAAATATGAGAAAGGAATTGAGAATGGAAAATATGAAATAACTGTGTGCCTAGTATGTTATTTAATTTTCAGAGTTTTGTGTTTGGCGGCATTCCTATGAGGTTATCCTCAATATTTGCCTTCGAGGCTAGACGCTTGGCATCACTGTGACATGATTTACCTTCGGGGCTAGACGCTTGGCATCACTATAATATGATTTGCCTTCGGGGCTAGACATATGGTGTCATTATGGACCAAAACAGTAACTCTAGAATTTGAATGATGTATTAGTTTGTTTGGGCCCATGCGTGTGTATGCGTTTGTGTGAATTATTAAGTAATGAAAGTATATATCTAAAAGTGAACTTGAATGTCATATTATGACATAGCATGTGAACACTTTGCATTGGCTTTGTTTTAAAAAATTTGTTATTATTATCAAAGTTTGTACCACTAGGTTTTTGGCTTAGCGCGATTGTAATTTATCGCACAAGTGACAGGAGTGATCCGGTAGAGCCAGAGAGTTCTACTAAACCATATCAAGTCTAGACTTGCGTTGGTTGAGACTGAAGCGTGTTGCTACATCAAGAACGGAGCCATTTTACCAGCATGTATATATTTTATATTATAGTTCTTTTCGTTACTATGTTTTTGGAATACAAATATATACACTGTAAATTATCAAGAAGGTTTTGTATAAATGAGTAATGTGAGGCTTTATATATTCTGATATATATGTGTATAAATATTTTGAGGAATGGAGAATAAAATTTTTTTTATTAAACAGGATTGTGATATTTTTATATTGTATATGCATACTTTACATATACTGGGTGTGTGTGTATTATACATATATGGGTATAAGGGTGTTATAGAAAATTATGATTTGTAGGATTACAATAATCTTTTTGTAAATATGTTCGCCAAATCTTCTCTCTGTCATTAACATCATATTCATATATATTTTTTCTTAACCCTGGATAAGCAGGAAGTTGATCTAAAATAATCTCTAATTGGAGGACAATGTGTAGACCCTTAATTTTTGACCCAGTCCAGTTTAATATTTTTAAATAGTCTAAAATAATTTTTATGGTATTTTATTTTAATAATATTTATTACTTATAATATTTATTTTTAATAAAAATAAAACAAATAAAACATAAAAATTCAATAAATAAAAATCGGCGACGGAAGAATCGGCGACGAAAATTGCTGGCGATGAATTGGCCATAAGCCAATTCTCCTCAAGTTTTACTTGCAGCGAATTGGCCTGTGGCTCGTGCCCAGCCTGCAGTGCCCCGTAGGAAATTTTTTGCCAGCACAGTTTCGCATGCCAGTAGCACGGCCTACGCGCAATTGTTCTAAAACCCTATTTTATTTAGTTTTTTATTTTATTTCCAAAAGAGTTTTTATTTCCTTAATCAATTAGTATTAGATTTTTATTTTTTTTTACCTATAAATACCATATTAAAACACACAGAAAGGGGACCCCTTTTTTTGGACTTATTTTTTGGGATCAGACTTTTGGGATCTTAATTTTTTGGGGACTTTTTCTTAGCAACCTTGGACGGCACAATTATTGAAGGAATTGATTCAGAACCTTAGACTTGAAAAGAGCAAAAGGCAGTCAACAAGCAACAAGGAATCCATCAAATGCAACATACTCTGTCTTTGTTATTGTTCAACCAGAATTCAAATTGTGATGGAACCAACAACGGAGGTTTAAGTTTCTATTGACTTATTTATGTTTACAGTAGCTTCATCATTCAAATTGATCAATTATTTAAACATACAATAGATGATATTTTTATTATTTGATCAATTATTCTATTTACCATATAGACTTTATTTAAAACCCTTAAAATTATTTTCAAAAACCCTAATACCTTAATATCTTTAAAACTAATTTTTGAAATCTAAAACCCTAATTACACTTTTCTAAAACCATAAAACAATAATCTATTTTCTCAAAACCATAATCAATTCTATTTTTTTAAGATTTATAGTAGCTTGTTTCTTCCAATTTCGAAACCCTATTTTCTAAATCTTAAACCCTAAAATCTTAATTTTCAATGCCAAAACCTACAACCCTAAAAGTCAGTTTTTCAAAATTTGCTGGGACTCTGCCCCTTGACCCTGCCCACTTACTGGCTAGCAGGACCGCCGTATGGGCTCGTCGAAACGGTCAATATTCATTTGTGTATTATGAGTCTATGTATTTAACTTTCTTTTTTTCCAAAGCCCTAATTTAGTAATTAAAATTCTAAAACTCTATTTTAAGATGCAAACCCTAAACTTATACATTTATTACTTTATTTAGTTTTAGATTTGATTATGTAGTTTATTATATGTTTTGATGATTGATTTATTTAATTTTGATGTTTAGTTTATTTAATTTATCATGGATGAATATATTTTTATTATTATTATTTGTTCACTAAAATTATAAGAGGTATGTTTCCATAGTTGGGTACCTCATCAATTAATTTTCATGTAATTTAAGTTGTTTTTATATTTTAGAATTATTGTAAATGACATGTTTTCACCTTTCGGTAGGTGTCCTATTTAGTTTTAGACATAGACGATGTAAGGACATGTTTCCATCCTCGGATGAGTGTCCATTTATTTATTTTATTTAGACATTCATTTGATTTTAATATAATGATGTTTTATTTTAATTGTTGCATGTAGTATGGATAATATCATTATATTTAAGAATTTTATAATATTAAGACCTAAACAGGAGGCCGGTTCCAATGAACCGGGCGTTGTAGGGGTGTTGGGCTATTTCTCACCTTCTCCACATGTACCCAACTTTTCGAACCCATTAGGGGGTAGGAGATTCCTTAGAAATTGAGTCATCCGCACCTTTCTTTTTTTCTGCCCATCCAAGTGGCGACTCTATTTTCTCCGGACTTAGGCCCATGTTCTCTAAGGCCCCAAGCCTAACAATGCCGAAGTTGCAAGAACCATTCCACCGGGAGTGGGAGAAAAAATCCTAGCTCATAATGGCAACTCCACTGGGGATAAGAGAAGTTGATTTTGTTAGTCTTTATATTATTCTATTCTTTCTTATCATGATATTATCCATTGCATCATATTAGATTGCATCATGTGCGTGAGTTAGGACGCCCGTGTTACCCGCATTGTGTTATGTAAGGGATACCATACTTTCACTCAAGTTATGGAGATCGAGCATGGCATAACCACTCATACCCTTGTATCTTTTGGTATATACTTGCTATGAAAACCTAAGTCTTTCAACCCAAAGACTAAAGCTCATGTAATTGGCCTAGTTACTTTCCTTAGATTTTTACCCCAAATGCTTGTTGTTTGACTATGGTTAATTTATCTTGGCTTAAATCATGGCTTATTTGATTTGTTCTTTCTCTAATATGACCTAAGTACATTATAAGCTCAAAATAAATTTTTCTTTAAAGTCCAAAAGACCAAAGCTATTTTTAAAACTTTTCAAGATGGTCTTTGGACATAAAACTTTTCTAAAAAACAAGTTAAAAATTCTTTTCCATGACCCAAATACAAAGCCCAAAATCTATTTTTTTCTAAAATCTTTTTACAAATGGGCTTAGAAACAAAATTATTTTCATAATCTTTTAAAAGAGCTTATGAATTTTTAGATCAATTATGGAAATACCAAAAAATCAATTGTGAGCCTAGTTTATACTATGAATTATTAACCATGGGCTTGTTTTTGGCATGAATCATTAGTTACTTTTTCAAGTGAGAAATCTATTTATAAAAAACCTCTTAATTTAGTTTTAATCCAATATAGCATAAAAGTTGCTCTAGTTGATTGGATGGATTAAAGCCTAATTAATGGGAATTATCATGATCTGATTTCTATTTTTAAAAATATAACTATTGGTTGAAACATCCGAGGGAAATATTCAAAAATAAGATACCCCATGTTGGTATTTTGTTAACCATATACCTAGAAAAAGAGACTCGTCATCCATGTGTGGAAGTTATAAGGTGGAAAGGAACATTCTATTTATCCTTGTTTGTTTATTATTTGTGCATACATGCATATATGCATACATACATTTGTATCTCATATCATTGATCCTCTCTGCTCACAGCCTTGGATTACGACAGTTCAAAAGCTTACGACAATCCGACCTATGCCGGAGATGAAGAATCTAGCAATGACTCAATCACTTTTTCACCAAAAGCAATGGAGCCTGAAGAAATTCAAAGAATGGTGGACGACGCCCTCAATGCTAAAATGGAAGAACTAAAGGAGGCCCTAGCCTAGACCATGAAGAATGTTGAGGCATCCGCTAGCACCAAGAAGCAAAAGGACAAAGGGAAGGCTAAGATTGGTGAAGTGGCTTTTGATGATGACAAGGTAATGATTGATGATGATGACTGGGAACAATACTTCCAAGATTCTCAAGATAAGAAGAAGGAGCCAAAGGTTGTGGAAAGAGCAACTGTGGAAAAGACTGAAACTTCTGATGTTGAAAATCTAATTGCTGATTTAGAAAAGAAATTCGAGAAGAAGCTGAAAACCGAAGAGATGTCCTAGATCGACAACTTGTTTGAACTAGATTAGGACGTCCCTTGTAAGTTTAAAATGCCTTCTTTAACTAGATACAATGGTACAAAAAATCCTCACTTGCATGTTAAATAGTACATCACTGCCATGCAGTCTATCAGAGCTACTAAGGCTCAAACTCTAAGATATTTCATGCTCTCATTGGACCCTGTTGTCAAAAATTGGTTCAACACCTTAGAGGAAAGTACTAAAAAAATTGGGACATGTTGTAAAAGGCTTTCATTTAGCAATATGGGTACAATGTCGAGCTAGAAGTTACCTTAATGGAAGCTGAGTCCATTAGACAAAGGCCAAATGAGAATTTTGTGGACTATGTGAAGAGATGAAGGAGCAAGACAACTTTGCTCAAGAAGAGGTCTGATGAATTAGATCATATCAGAATGATAGTCAGAGGCGTCCTGCCTAACCTTCATGAGAGGCTGTCTCATACCCTTATAAGGGATTTCAAGGACCTCTTACAAGCTGGTTTGCAAATAGAAGAGTGGGAAAGAGAGAAGAACCATTTTTCTGCAAAACGGAATTATCAGTCTAGTAATCAAAGTACACATAAAGAAGTCAATGTCAATATAACTGGTCAAGCAAATAGAAGGCAGTTTTTAGATCTGGAGAAGCCTTTGTCTTGGGTCTTCAACAAGCTACAAATGAAGGGGCTATTATAGCCATTGGCCCCTCAACCTTTGCTGAATCCTTTACCCTCAAAATTTAATACTAAAGCCTTTTGTGAATTTCATCAGATACAAGGGCATGAGGCGAATAAATGTGATCGTCTAAGACACGAGATCCAAGATTTGATTGATAGTGGTAAGCTACCCATGCTGAATAAGCCCAATACCAAAAGCAATCCTCTGCCTAGGATCAACATAGTGCCACCACCAGCAGCTTTCATGGTAGGAGGAGGATTGGGAGAAGATCTTGTCTTATCCTCCTTTCAAGATGGGAATATTAAAGATGTGAAAGGAGAAGAAGCTTAACTCAACAAACTTCCCTTGGCTTGTTTGTTTTTTTGTTTTATTTTCTTTATTTGGTGTTTTATGGAATAATCGTATTTTTCAAATTTAAAGTTGTTTGAATAAATTACTTTCATCAAAATTTTTGTTGGTTTTTGTTCATTTTGGTGCTCATCCGATGATGAATTTAACTTGATATTTATAAATTATCATATCTATGCATTATAATTCAAATGACTTTACTAGGTGAGGGAATTGTTCTATAGCATTGAGTCGTGTATGCTTACTTAGAGAGGGCTCCTACATAATGACCTTTGTCTAGGTCCTAGTCAGTCTTAGAACATGCTTTGACCAACTTTCGAGTCAAAATTTGAACTCTGCTTATTTAAGGGAGAGATGATCTAGACATTATTTGGTTAGTCAACAACTAGTATCTACCCTATTGATATCAATCCCTAGTTGTCCCTTTGAGCCTTCATGAAATTTTAGCTTTCTTTTTATTGGCTTACAAACCCCAGCAACCTACCCTGAGCTGCTGTGATACTTTTGACAAGTCTTATGATCACTAAGGTGAAGAGGCAAGAAGATCAAAGAAAGGAATGAATAGTTAAGACCATGAGAATATTTGATGTTCTCAAGACCATAAGGGTAGTTGAAGTTCACCTGATATCTCCAATCTATCAAGATAACATCAGAGTAACAAATGATTTATCCCCATTAAAAAAGATTTATACCACTCCTCTCATTCATTATCAGAAACAAAAGTTGATACAAACAAGACAACTCTTTTAGAACTAGAACAAAAAAAAAGTAAAAAAAAAAAAGAAAAGAAAGAAAGAAAGAAAAGAAAAAGAAAAAAATAAAATAAAATACAAAATGGTTCAGAAAGCCAACTGAGTTCTCTTTTACCTAAAGCAGCAAAAGGCTTCCATTTGGTTTATAAGGACAGTTTGACTTGAATTGGTCCAACCCAACCAAAAATTCAATCAAAATATAATAAAAAGGAGAAAATTCATCCAGTTCTTGAAAGTCCTGTACTTGACAGTCCTACAGGGGAGAAGGACAAAATGATAAAATGCTCAAAGAAAAGAAGGAGTAAGAAAAGAAAGAGAAAAAAAAGGAAAAAGAAGAAAGAAGAGGAATGTGGGTATCAACCTTTTTATAAGGGAAAAGACGGTCCCAATCAAGATCCAGATTCATTTCAAAAAGAAACAAGAATGTTCAAAGCTCTATCTTATTCTTGCTTCCAACTGTCTAAATAAGAAATTTGTAGTGTGAGGGTTTGCCCATTGTATCACAACGGCTCCAATTTACAATTGGCCTCCGCTTAACCCATATCCCTTATAGACCTCATTTCAAGCCTATTAAAGGCCTATTAATCTCTCTTGGTAGGTAGAGTCTATTAGTGGAGATAGTATGGATAAGCATGCATATGAGATAGATAATATTCAAACTCAAATGAGACCTTTGACCAAGTAATATGTATATGCCTATCTGAAGTGCAATAATTCTTGCTTAAATAGAAATGATTCTCGAGTTTAGTACAGTAACTAGGGTTGTCATGGTATAGATATTTTAATTCTAAAAATTGAGTCCTGAGGTATAATGACATTGATTTGACAAAGTCAACATTTGATTTTTTTTAAAAAAAACACTATTTTCTTGTTATAAAAACCTTTCAGTTAAGGGAAATATGTTGAACCGTCGAACCTCGAAGGACACATTGGGCAAAGTAAAGAATTATTTGCAAGGTTATGAAGAAGCTACCAACTAACATGCTGAATCATAGTTCGAAATGGATGAATCCCTAACTATGCTACTTGAGCCTCACCACTCATATTTTCAACATCTTTAAGATAAAAGTCATAAAAGTAAAGCCTTATGTGAGATCTGAACGAGCATCTAGAAGGAGTAAATGAGAACACTTCAGCTGAGCACCTCGGTTTGTGAGTCAATGGAACCACTGTAAGTATTATTCATGCATATCATGCATACATGAGCATATCACACTCCATTTTTCTTTGTAAAAAATAAACAGTAATATTCTATAAAGCAATCATAAAGCAGATATGAAATCAGGGGGCATGGAAAAGAAAGAAGAAATGCATGCTTGTTTGAAGAACTAGATAATCTGCAAATATCAACCAAAGCTGCATAGAAAAAATCATGAGTTTGAGCCTACACAGGGGGTAAAGTTTCTCCTTTCAATTTTGAGTTTATGCATGTACAAAATATTTTGAGACTCATTTCCAATATTTTGCCACATAGGGGACAAGGAGAAGATATGAATTGGCCAACTAAAAAGTAGCTGAATTTTTTTGCAAATGGAAGAATAAAAAAGAATGAAACATTAGAACTATCAAAAGAATAAAGATGAAAAAGGCAAAAGATCAGTCTAGCTAGAAGAGTTGAAGCTAATTTAGGACAAAAGTTCAAAAGGATGAAAATCCAGCTTAAAGGATGAAGATCCAATTTTAAGAGTGAAGACCTGATTTCCAAGGATGAAGATCCAATTTAAAGGGTGAAGACCCTGCCAAGGATGAAGATCTAGCTTAAAGGATGAAGATCCAATTTTAAGGGTGAAGACCCAATTTCCAAGGATGAAGATCCATTTTCAAGGGTGAAGACCCGATACCAAGGATGAAGATCCACTTTCAAGGGTGAAGACCTGATCTCCAAGGATGAAGATCCGTTTTCAAGGGTAAAGACCCAATGCCAAGGATGAAGATCCAAGGTCCAAGGATGAAGATCCATTTTGAGGGTGAAGACACACAATCCATTAAAGAATGGAACAAGCAGAATTCTCAACTGATAAAAGGTCGGTCTTGGGTCTAGAACCTAAATTATTTTTTAAGTCCAGAACTTATCCCGAGTCCAGAACCTAAATTATTTTTAAAGTCCAGAACTTACCTCGGGTCCAGAACCCAAATTATTTTTTAAGTTCAAAACTTATCTCGGGTCCAGAATCCAAATTATTTTTTTAAGTCCAGAACTTACTTTGGGTCCAGAATTCTAATCATTTTTTAGTCCAGAACTCACTTCGGGTCCAGAACCCAAATTATTTTTTAGTTCAGAACTTATTCCGGGTCTAGAGCCCAAATTATTTTTTAGTTCAGAACTTATTCCGGGTCTAGAGCCCAAATTATTTTTAAGTCCAGAACTTATCCTTGGTCCAGAACTCAAATTATCTTTTAAGTGCAGAACTTATCCCGGGTCCAAAACCTAAATTATTTTAAGTCCAAAACTTATCCCATGTCTAGAACCCAAGTTATTTCTTAAGTCCATAACTTACCTCCGGTCCAGAACCCAAATTACTTTTAGGTCCAGAACTTATTCTGGGTCCAAAACCCAAATTACTTTTAAGTTCAGAACTTACCTCAGGTCCAGAATCCAAATTATTTTTAAGTCCAGAACTTAATCCGAGTCCAAAACCCAAATTACTTTTAAGTCCATAATGTAATATCCCTAACAATTCTTACATAAAACTATCAGAGAATGTTATTTGATATATTGTCAGTGCTCCAATCAATTCATTTACAAAATTCTTTTCTAAATAATAAAAATTTTAAATAATAATACAATTTGTATAATACAACTCTTATAAATCCAACATTTAAACCAATCTCAAATATCTCCAATAATTCAATTACTAATTATAAATTAGATAACCATCATAAGTTTGTCAAATCAAATAAATATATAACACATTACTTTATTTGATAATTATTCACTAGAATCTCAAACTTCGTTCTCTAAATACATATATTCCTTTCATGTTTACAAATTTGTACAATCTCTTAAATAGCCAAACTAAATTATATATATACATTTCATAATTTATGAGTATAATATACAAAAGATCTCTATATGTACTATAGATAATTTCCTGAGATCCTTAATTCCACTTCTTAACTTGCTCCGATGAATTGATACCTGCGTGTCATAAAATAATTCTAACACGCTAAGCAAAGCTTAGTGGTGCTTGTATAAACATATTTTGTCACTTAATATTAAAGAAAAATGCTTATGAAAATATAGTAATAACACTTAGTTTTAAGAAATATTTCAATATATTAACTATTTTCAATAACAAACCAACATAATATTTTGATTACACAAAATAAGTGACAAAATAATAACTTTAACTTTATAAAAGTTATCATGTTATACTATACTTTCGGTATTGCAACTTTTCTCTTTATGAATCATTTTATTTAAGATTTGCTTTCTCATTTGATAACATTGCTCACAATACACTTATTTTATTTTTCAATAAGTCTTACTTTTCAATTTCACATATAGGATAATTTCATTCAATCTATAATTTTCAGTACTTAATTTTAGTAATATACTTTAGGGCACTTTGTATCTTATATCATTATAGACACTTTCAATCATTACAACACTTATAAAGTTATTGATTAATTCAATAACTTGAGCATAACATTTTTATTCTGTGCATTAGAACTTTCACTTGTAAACATTAATATATATATATATTACCAATCACTTTCACATTGTAACACAGTAAGTCAATTTCAAGTAATTGACTTATATTATTATTTTGCATTTCTTCCATTATTCACAACTATCATATTCACATATATTTTCAGTTTAGATATCTTCATTAAATATTCCCATACATACTGAACTCAGATCATAGATTTGGATAACATGTTAGTGTAGCAACTTTAATGTCATATCTTAAGAATGTATAATGGCAATTATGCCCACTATCACTGATAACACAATGTGTCCATTAATGGCACGAGGTGCCCACTATCACTATGGCTATCCTTCCTCTGGTTAGCCATTCTGTAATATCCCAAAGTATACCCTAAAAGTTTTGGATATTTATTGTTGTATTTGGATTAAGTGTTATAAGTGTATATATTTAAGTGGAAAGAGAAAAGAGGTAATGAGAAGAGTGTATATGTTGTATATATAGAGATATATACAACATATACAAGTCAAAGAAATGGAAGGTCAAAAGAAGATTTATTTATTTTTATTTAATTAATTAAAATGGAAATTAAGTGGAAGTGGATGAGGATATTTATGAATATTTTATTAATATATTATTTGGTTGAGATTTAAAGAGAAGATTGAGTGGTTAAGAGAGAGTTGACTTGTGTTCTATTCATCTTCTTCTTCTTCTTTCTTTGTTGGCCGACTATCACCATAGCAAGAGAGGAAAGTGAGATTTTTCTCATCTAAACTCAAGATTGAAGGATGTTTCAAGTGATCAAGTTGGAATTCTAAGGGTTTTCATCACTTTTGGTAAGTTTTCCACTTGATTCCCTTGTTTTCTTTTAAGTTTGTGTTTTAAGTTTGGTGTTTGATTGTTGATGGTATGTGTATATTTGGTTGTGGTGTATTTGAGAGTATTTGGATTAATTGATTTTTGGATTTTGGGGTTGGATTGAAGAGAAAGAGTTAGGTTTGGTAGAAGAGCAAGTGTTGTGTTTGAGTTGTGTGTATGTGATGGTTGTAAATTGGTGTTTGATGTATGTATTGAGTTATTTTGGTGTTTTTGCAAGTTATTATGGTTTATGGGTGTGTTTAGTTAAGTTTGTTTGAAGTGAAAAATGGTGGAAGTAAGGGGTTTGTTGGATGTGGTGTTGTTGTTGCCGGAATTAGGATTTTTAGCCTGACACGCCCATGAGCACGGCCAGGTCTTTAGGCGTGTCAATGGTTCTATTTTTTTGATGGGTGACACGCCCATGTCATTGAGCGTGTCATAGCTACTATGTTGAGGGAGGATTGACACAGCCAGTGACACGCCCATGTCACTGAGCATGTCAAAGCTTTTGTGTTGTGGATTTAGGGCACGGTCATGGACACGCCCGTGTTATTGAGCGTGTCATGTGTAGAGTTTGCCCTAGTTGGTTCTTAGCCTTATTATCTCATGTGTATCTTTAAGTGAGTGTGTATTATCCCTTTTGGGTTAGGTTTTAAAGAGATTGAGTTGCCCTAATTCAAGTGTTGAAGGATTCTTGAAAGAGGAGTTTGGTGTTGTATGAGTTGCTCTTGAGGTAAGTACAAACCCTACATTATTGTATACATTTACATGACTTTGGAACTTAACACATTTAGTTGAAAATGTGTTAAGTAATCTATTACATTGTTGATATATTTGATTAATGCTATGATTTGTATAATGTGAAAGATATGATGATCATTCAAATTATATGTACAATGCAATTGGTTGTGTATACCCTAATGATGAGATGTGAAGCCATTGTTGTTGGCTATAATGATGCAAGTGACATAATTGGGGCATGTTTGCCTAGATGATTATGAGGAAGTGAGAATGGAATTGATAATGAAATAATGAAAGAATTGTGTGCCTAATGTGTTTTTCAATTTTTAGAGTTTTGTTGTTGGTGGCATGCCTAATAGTAACAATCCTTTGAAGGTTGGGCTTGATCCTTGAAGCCAAGTTGGGTTGAAGTTTAGCATGCTTAACTCCCCTTGAAGCTTGGTTGGGTCTAGTCCTTGAAGCCTAGTTGGGATGTTACAAACCCTTGAAGCTGGGTTGGGTTTGGTCCTTGAAGCCAAGTTGGGTTGATGCTTAGCATGCTTCGCTCCCCTTGAAGCTTGGTTGGGCCTAATCCTCGAAGCCTAGTTGGGATGATGATAAATGTGATAATTGGACCAAAACATTAACTCTGAAAGTTGAATGGCATATTAGTTTCTTTTGGGCCCATGTTTGTCTTTGTGTAAATGTGAATCATGAATGGTGAAACAAATGAATAATAAAATTTAATGTAAGGTTTTGAAATATGATATCCTCTTGTATTGTTTATAATATTTGAATGTATGACATTGGCATTACATTAAAGCATATTGTTATTGTGGTTTTTACCACTAAGCCCATGGCTTAGCGCGATTGTGGTTTATCGCGTAGGTGACAGGGTAGAACCGGAGATTTCAGCTAGACCGAGTTGAGTCTAGACTTTGAAGTGTTGATTGTGGGCTTAAAGATCAGAGACAAACTGCCAAACATGTATAAACTTTATGTTTTGTAAACATTGATTTTGATGTATTTATATATGTAAATACCGCTACATTTTCCACTGCCTAATAAATAAATGTTTTATCTAGTATATTTTATAATATAATTTGAATGTTTTAAGTTTTCTTATATTGTGGTTAAATTGAAAGATTGGGTTGTTTAATATAAATCGTGACACTCTCGTATCTGATATACGTATATTACATATGTGGTTGTATGTAGTGTACGTATATAGGGTACGGGGGTGTTACAACTGTTTTGGTATCAGAGCCTAGGTTTGAGATTCTCAACCTAGGTGAATTGTAAGAAAAAAAAGAAAATTTTGATTTTAAAATATGGTTTTTGGATAAGATACATGCTTTGGCATTGGCAATCTCTGATCTTTGATGAGGTATATTCTGTTATGTTTACAGATATAGGTAGTGATGGCGTCTCAGTCACGTCAGTCCATAGAAGGTTGTGCTGAGAGTGTAGCTCCTGAAGAGGGTAGAGATGGAGCTAGGGGTGAGAGAGCTGGAGAGGCACCTGCTCCTGTGCGAGAGAGATCAGCTACTGATGAGGTTCCACCAGTTTGGCTAAGACATGTGGTAGAATTGTTGAGGCAAGCTCCAGTGCAGCCACCGCCACCACAGCCACAAGTGCCGGTGAGGCAGTATGATAAATTGAGAAAGTTTGGGGCTGAGGATTTCTTTGGTACTACAGATCCTGTAGTAGCTGAGTAGTGATTGGATAGAGTTCAAAGGGTATTCATCCAATTGCAAGCCACTCCTGAAGAGAAGTTTGATTATGCTAGATCCTTATTGCAGAAAGATGTTTATGATTGGTGGAAGACGGTGCCACATGCCATGGATGATCCATCGACTTTGTCTTATAATAATTTTCTGCGGGAGTTTGAGCAGAAATATACTCCGAGGGAGTATAAGGATGCTAAGAAAATGGAATTCCTAAATCTGAGACAGGAGAACCGGACAATGACAGAGTATGAGATTGAGTATATCCGGTTGAGTCACTATGCTGGTGGGATTATTTTAGATGAGATTGATCGGTGTAGGAGATTCAAGGAGGGATTGAGGCCCTCTATTATGTGTATTGTTGCTGGTTCTCGGTACCAAGATTTTTCTCAGTTGGTTGCAGCAGCTAGAAGTGTTGAGAGAGCATAAGGTATTGCAGCAGCTGCTACTGAAGAGGAGACCAGAGTTACGAGACCCCAGTTTGAGGCAGGGTCTTCATCTATGAAGAGGGGCCGAGGGAGTTTTATTCCAAGAGTCAGTAGGAGCCAGAGGCAGTCGGGTAGGTCAGTTCAGTATCAGAGGCAGAGACCGAGACCTACAGTTTCTATAGCGAGTGCTCCGACTCCAGTGGTTCAGAGATCCATTCCACCTATATGTGTTAATTGTGGTAGGACACATGGAGGTGCTTGTTGGAAGATGGGTGGATCAGGAGTATGTTTTAGATGTGGGTCACCAGCTCATTTTATCAAAGATTTCCCTGAGCTACAGGAGGATAGACAGACTGATACTGCAACTTCTCGACCTAGTGTTAGCAGAGGTGGTCGAGGGGGCAGAGGTTTTAGTAGAGGTGGTCGACCTGGGATCAGTCAAAGAGGAGGCTCTACATTCGGAGGAAGTAGGCCAAATGAGGCTGGGTCTTCTTAGCAAGTATATGTGATGCAGAGGCAGCCGGATGCTTCAACAGTTATTGCGGGTACATTTTCTCTATTTGGCATTTCAGTTCTTGCTTTTATTGATCCAGGATCTACTCATTCATACATAAGTGCATCTATCTTGCCTGTGTCTAAATTGTATTCGGAGTCCTTAGGATTTGATGTCTTGGTGATAAATCCTTTAGGACATAGTGTTGCGGTGAGTAAGGTGCATCGTGATAGTTCAGTTGTGGTGCAAGATGAGGAATTCCTTGGTGATTTGATTGAAATGCCTTTTAAGGAATATGATTTGATTCTAGGCATGGATTGGTTGTCTAAGCATAGAGCTGTGGTAAACTGTCAAAAGAAGTGTGTTAACCTAAGAACCGGTGATGGTAGAAATGTGATGGTATCTGGTGAGCAGAGACATATCGCATCCTTGTTTGTTTCAATTGTTGCAGCTAGGAAGTTGATTAAAAAAGGGTGTGATATTTATCTTGCTCATGTTGTGGATACCAGAGTAGTGGGTTCTCAACTTGATAGTATACCCACAGTTGCGGAATTTCCAGATATTTTTCCTAAGGAGTTGCCAGGGATACCCCCTGAGAGAGAGGTTGAGTTTGGTATCGATTTGATGCCTAGTACCACTCCCATCTCTATTACTCCATATCAAATGGCACCTGCTGAGTTGAGAGAGTTGAAGGTGCAGTTGCAGGAGTTGTTGGATTAAAGGGTTTGTTCGCCCTAGTGTGTCTCCGTGGGGAGCACCTATTTTGTTTGTGAAAAAGAAGGATGATACTTTGAGGTTGTGCATCGATTATAGGTAGTTGAACAAGGTGACTATCAAAAATAAGTATCCTTTGCCTAGGATTGATGATCTCTTTGATCAATTGAAGGGAGCATCAGTTTTCTCCAATATTGATCTGAGATCAGGGTACCATCAGTTGAGGGTTAGAGCTGAAGATGTTCCTAAGACAGCTTTCCGCACAAGGTATGGGCATTATGAGTTTTTGGTAATGCCTTTTGGGTTAACGAATGCACCAGCAGCTTTTATGGATTTGATGAACAGGGTATTCAAACGATATTTAGATCAGTTTGTGGTGGTTTTTATTGATGATATTTTAGTGTATTCGCATAATAAGGAGGAGCATGACAAGCATTTGCGGATTGTGTTGCATACCTTGAGAGAGAAGCAATTATATGCTAAGCTGTCGAAATGTGAGTTTCGGCTTGATCAAGTGACTTTTCTGGGTCATGTAGTGTCAGCAGATGGTATAAGAGATGATCCGAGTAAAGTTGAAGCTATTTTGAATTGGAGTCCACCGAAGTCTGTGACTGAAGTTAGAAGTTTTCTGGGTTTGGCAGGCTATTATCGACGATTTATGAAGGGTTTTTCTTTGATAGCTACTCCACTCACCAGATTACTTTGAAAGGGAGTTAGATTTGTGAGGACAGATCAGTGTCAAGCTAGTTTGGAGCAGTTGAAGGAGATGTTAACTCAAGCTCCTGTTCTTACTTTGCCTGTGGAAGATAAACCATATGTGATTTACTGCGCTGCTTCACATAATGGTTTAGGTTGTGTTTTGATGCAGGAGGGTAGAGTCATAGCTTATGCTTCTCGGCAGTTGAAGCCGCATGAGTTGAATTATCCGACGCATGATTTGGAGTTGGCAGCTATAGTTTTTTCTTTGAAGATTTGGTGACACTACTTGTATGGGGAGAAGTGTTTTATCTATACGGATCATAAGAGTTTGAAATATTTGGGTGTTCAAAGAGAGCTGAATCTTCTGCAGAGACGGTGGTTAGAGTTGATCAAAGACTATGACTGTTTGATTAATTATCATCCTGGTAAGGCGAATATTATTGCTGATGCCTTGAGTCGGAAATCTTTAACAAGTTTGACTACTTATTCGCTCTCGTTGCTTGTTGAGTTGAAAGCGTTGCATGCTAGTTTTGAATCATGTGATGATGGAGCTTTGTTAGCTCAGTTGCATTTGAGACCGGTGTTGTTAGATCATATTAAAGAGGCTCAATTGGCTAATGAGAAAATTTAGAAGAGTGTTTCGGGTTGCCAAAAAGGAGAGAACCGAGATTGTAACACCCCTATACCCCGTATACGTACACTACATACTACACCTGTAATATACGTATACCGAATACAGGAGTGCTACGGTTTATAATAAGCAAACCTATCTTTCAATTTAGCAATATTATAAGAAAACTTAAAATATTTAAATCATATTATAAAGTACAATAGATAAAACATTCATTCAATACGCAGCGGAAAATATAACGGTATTTATAAATACATACACATAAAAATCCATGTTTTACAAAACATAAAATTTATATATGTTTGGCAGTTTGTCTTTGATCTTTAAGCCCTCTATCAACACTTCAGAATCTAGACTCAACTCGGTCTAGCTGAACTCTCTGGTTCTATCCTGTCACTTGCGCAATGAACCACAATCGCGCTAAGCCAACGGCTTAGTGGTACAAACCACAATAACAATATGCTATAATGAAATGCAAATGTCGTACTTTCAAACATTATAAACAATTCTCAAGAACATCATATTCTATAACATTACCTTTCATTTTATCATTCAATTGTTTCATCATTCATGAATCACATTTAAACAAAGACAAACATGGGCCCAAAAGACACTAATATGTTATTCAAAGTTCAGAGTTACTGCTTTGGTCCATAATCACAATCATCAATATATATTTATCCATGGATAATCCAACTAGATTTGAGCTTATGACCCAGTCTTTTCACTCAATCTAGCTTCAAGTGTAACACTCCTATACCCCGTATACGTACACAGTATGCTAATATGATCGTAATATACGTATACTAAATATAGAAATACCACAATATACTTAACAAATGACTTATCCCTTTACAAAAACATGAACAAATTTAAATCCTTTAAAAGAAATTATAAAAGACAAAAGATAAAATGTTTACTTAAAAGCAGCGGAAAATACATCAAATATTTACAAATATATATACATCAAAATTCAAGTTTTACAAAACATAAAATAAATACATGTTTGGCAGTATTTCCTTGATCTTTAAGCTCCACTATCAACACCTTAAATCTAAACTCTACTCGGCCTAGACTCTCCGGTTCTTCCCTGTCACCTGCGCGATAAACCACAATCGCGCTAAGCCAACGGCTTAGTGGCACAAACTACAATGATATCATGCTATAATGAATTGCCAATGTCATACTTTCCAACAAACAAGTAATTCTCAAGAATCTCATATTTCATGATATTACCTTTCATTGTATCAAACATTTGTGTCATCAATTATAGGATATATTGAACTCAAAACAAGCATAGATCACAATATTTATTTATTTCATCATTTATAAATCACATGGAAAACAAAGACAAGCAAAGGGCCCAAAAAGAAACTAATATGATATTCAAAGTTCAGAGTTACTGCTTTGGTCCATATCATAATCATCAAGCCCGTAGGTAACATATATATATATCTCTATCCATGGATAGTGTAACAGACCCAGTCTCTTGGACATCAACTGGCTAAACTCGAGGAGATCCTCAACCCGGCAAGACTGTTACCTGTAACAGA
The DNA here is from genome assembly GCA_947685225.1 of Garcia nutans. Lineage (NCBI taxonomy): Eukaryota > Viridiplantae > Streptophyta > Magnoliopsida > Malpighiales > Euphorbiaceae > Garcia > Garcia nutans. The sequence goes on from CANTUV010000017.1 coordinate 42,257,125, forward strand.
CCCAGTCTCTTGGACCTCAACCCGGATAAACCAAGGAGATCCTCAACCCGGCAAGACTGTTACTATAATTCACATTTTACATTTATCAACTGGAATCGGCTTATGACCCGATCTTTTCACCTATCCAGTACTTTATAGGCATGCCGCCAAACCCAGAACTCTGAAGGTTGAATAACACATTAGACACACAATCTTTTCATTTATTTATATCTTTGTACATTTCTTTCTTAATTCATTTCATTCTCATAATCAAATAGGCAATCATGCCTCCATTATCTCATTTGCATTATCATAGCCAACAATCATGGCTTCTTTTCCCATCAAGATAGTATACATATATATCATCATTTGCATTGAACACCATCTAGGCAAACATGCCTCAATCATATCATTTACATCTTTTCAACCCATCACATTGGTTTCACATTTTAATATATCTCAATTCATCATTTAAGTACTCACAATCAATTACATTGAACATCCATTAAGAATGATCATCATCGATATATATATATTTACATAGCAATTTACCTTATTCATAGATTTAGAATCTTCAACATACATTCCACATCATCCACATTGTGCACAACATATCATTATTCATATGCACCATCAATGTTCACATTATATCCAACACAACATTAGGTTTCTTAACACATTACAATCAAATGTATGTTAAGTCTCAACATCATATGAATGTATGCAATAATGTAGTTTGTACTTACCTTAAGCACCACTTATACAAATCTATACACTTCCTTTTTCCAAGAATTCTTCACTTCTTAAATTAGGGCAAATCACCTTCTTCCACAACCTAGTCCAAAAATGATACAATGCATGAATTTCAATACAATTTATCACTTATTAACCTCATCTTAGACCTTTAGATCACAAATTATAACTCAACACCACACATTAGAGCCCACGGTCGTGGCCATCCCAACCCTCACTGGCGTGGGTTAAAGATTGGTTCTGCCTCCCTTTCTCCAAACCTCCACGGCCATGGCTACAAATGGCCACGGCCATGGCAACCAAGGGCCACAGGCGTGGCATCCAAAATGCTACTGTTTCGGACCAATTTCACATATTCTAGGCTTACAACTCCAACAAACACAAACAACATGAAGATCTATGAAAATAATTGATCAAACTCAAGGTAAACATCATTTACAACTTCAAAACCCTAAAACCAACATCACTCTTACTCTTTCCATACCAACATCAACTTAACTTATTATCTTCAAACCAAAACCAAAACCACAATCAATTAAATCAAACATACTACAATCATTACAACCCTCTTTTCAAACATCAACAATCAAACTTTTACACAACTTCAAATAAACAATAAAAATCAAGAGAAAACTTACCAAAATTGATGAATTTTCAAAATTTTCCAACTCAATCACTTGAATCTTCCTTCAATTTGAAACTTAGAACTCAAAACAACCTCTTGCTCTCTTGTCTTGGTGATGCCCGGCCACCCAAAAGAAAAGAAGAAAACGAAAGAGACAAAAGAAGTAAAGTCAAATTTCTCTTCTCTTTAAACCTCCACCAAGCATTCCAAAAAGAAAATTACTTAAATACCCTCTTCTTATTAGTTTTAACTTCTTTTCACTTACATGCCCTTTTTAGTAATTTCATAATTAACACAATAAATATCTTCTTCCCTTGACCATCCCTTGACTTGTGTATATGTTATATATATACCGTTTACAGGGGATAAAATAACTTTAAAAGAATTAATAAAAACAATAAACAATTAAGCATAAATAACAAAGATATAAACAGAAAACAATAAATAAGAAACAGGAATAAGAATGATGAATTAAGGATATCGATTACATTCAGTATCACAGAACCGTTTCCGGCCTCAAGTGTTAAAGACTCCTTAATTATGCAATATGACAATATTAGGCAGAATATAAAAGAATATATTAAAAACATATAATAATAATAATTAATAATTAATTAAATATAAATAACATATAAATAAAATATAATCTTTTAAAAGGTACGGCGGCGTTGTTTCATACCCGGTACAGAGGAGGACTTCAGACAAGTGCAAGTCTGACGTTGCTCCAATTTATATTTGGGTTTCCAGCCTTATATACCATTTTAAAGATTAAGTTAATTTTGTATCTTAAGTCTAAAATATTTTAATCAGTACACACTCTTAAGTCTATATCTTTTAGTATACCTAATTATACTATGTCTGGTATAGATATACGGATCCCGTATAAATATACAGCGCTGAATAGAGGGAGAAGAGAGACAGAAAAGGATAGAATTAGAGGTCCTTTTCAGTCTGTAAGTAGTGCAATATATTTCTGATGTTTTAGTTCCAGATCAAGCTCAACTTGCTCGTTTTTTGCTTGCAAGAACTAGAACAGAGCATACTTATAAATGAATGACAGAAGAGATATAAAAAATTTAAATTTATTTAAATAAGTGAAAACAGAATACAATACAGAATATAAACTTTAAAACAGAATACAGATTATAAAATATAAGTTATGAAATATAAATTATAAACTACCTTAAATATAAGGAGATCAATAAGGAATGGGATACAGAGATGGTAGAAATATAGGTGAAGGAGGAAAGGAAGAAGAAAGCTAAACTAGGCTGAGGGTTCTTTAATGGCTTCTGAGTTGAGAGAGAAGTATTTCGGATCCCTTTCACCTTCAGAATCAGCTTCAATAAATAGACAGAGACTTTAAAATCTCACTGTTCTTGTCACATGCTTTGGCACTGTAGGTGAATAGTAACCTGTCGTTACTATTTGCTTTTACTGTACCTTCACGCGTCCGGAACTGTGGATGAATAGTACCCTGTCTGGTACTGTTGGCTTTACTGTGAGGAACTGTGGATGAACAGTTCTTCTGACTTTACTGTTGGATTCCCTCTGGTGAATACTGTGGATGAACAGTATCTTGTCAGTGGGCACCGCCTTTATTGACTTTAAACAACCTGAGTGGAGAAATGAGGTTTCTCCTGCCTTTAATCGGATGAACCAGATGAACTTGAATCAGATTCAACTTCTGATTCAATTATCTTTTTATTTTTCTTTTCTCTTTTCTTTTCTTTATTTTTCTTTTCTTTTTCTCTTCTTTTTTCTTTTTCTTTTCTTTTTTCTTTATCTTTTTTCTTTTCTTTCTTTTCTTTATTCTTTTTCTCTTTTTCTTTACTTTTCTCTTTATTCTTTTTCTCTTTTTCTTTTTCTTTTTTACCTTTACTTTTCACTCTGATGGGGGACAATATACCATAGCAATCATCTTCATTACTGGGACAGTAATCCGAGTCAGATGTCTCGGTGGAGGATGACGTCATGGATGATGTAGAAGAATCCGAGGAAGAGGAAAGAGATTTCTTCTTTCTGGATTGAGCTTTAGAGACTTTAGAATGGGCTTTAGTTGAAGATCCAGCAGAGCAGGTTCTACTGGGCTTAACGGGCTCAGATGTTGAGGGAAGAGACCCAACCATCTGTTCCATTAAGACTTTATATTCTTCTGCAGTCTTTGCAGCTGCAAGAAGGGCAATATTTTGGGCTCTTTGGGCACCAAAGGAGACCTGTAGTCTTGGGTCAAGACCATCATGGTTTCTCTTAAGGAGCCATGCTTTAACTGTTTCAATAGTGGTAGAGTTGCGAAAGGCAGACCACCACTTGACTTTAGATTTCCTCAATATAACAGGGATACTGGTACCTGACTGATAAGAATAGTCAAAATACCACTGATATACCCAAGGTATATTGAACTTTAGACAAAAAAGAAGCAGAGGAGGAAAATTCCTCTCAAATGTTGAAGGGTTTAAGTTGGCTTTAAAATACTGGAATGCTATTAGTACATCTGGTGGAAGAGTTCTTTCATCATTTCCACAATAATGCCACCAATCAACAAACCAGGATGGAAGGTTATTGGTCTTTATGTTGTTCTCACAATAAATAAGCCAGGAATGTGTTTTACCAGGGTTCTGAAAAAACAAGGCTTTGGTCCAGGCTTCAATATAATCCCAATAGTTATAGGAAGAACAACAGGATAAGGAAGGAAGGGTTTTAAACTGCACAGGGATGTGCAAAGGTCTTCCCCATTCAGAAGGATGGAGAATTTTCTTTATTTTGAAGGAAGAATAGGCAATGACTGCCTTATCTTGCTGGTTATAGTTGTGCTTTAAGAACAAAGATCCTGAGTCCACCAGAATATGAAGATAATATTCTTGGGGTTTTGAGGATTCTTTAGGTTTAAAAAACCATCCTTTAGGGTAAACAGTTTCAATAATAGACCATGGGTTCTGCTGAGCAGTCCCAAAATCAGGAATTAACTCTGTAAACCAAAAATTTTTATTAAACCAAAACGATTTAAATTTTAATGGAAAATTTGTAGAAACAATTTGAGTTGAAGGTTTTGAAATATCCAACTCAGTTTTAGAAACATTCTGAGATAGGGTTTTTGGAGAAGAAGATTCTCCTATCTCAATTTTATTTTTTAAATAAGGGATCAAGGAATCACTACCTGGAACCCCTGGAGGAGGTTCGTGTCCCATCTTTAATAGTGCTTTAATTACCTCAGGAGATTGGGCCAGCTGGGAGACCCATTTCTCAATATTGGCTTTATCTTCCTCTTGGACAGCATCAGCCCAAGACTTTATGGGTTTAGGGTTTAGGATACTATCTGAATGGTCAGATAGAGCTTTAGGAGAGTCATCTTTAAGGGTTTCTTTACTGGCATTTTTCTTCTTTCTCCCCATGATTCCTGAGAAGGAATTCACGAGTAAGGAAGTCAGGTAAACTGTTATGTTCTCCTTTAATAAATTCAATATCAAAATCAAAAATACTTAAAATAGCTTGCCATCTAGCAAAAATTTGTTTTGAGGCAAGGTTTTTAACATCTTTTTGTAAAACATCTTTAGCACTTTTACAATCAATTCTTAATAAAAACTTTTGATTCAATAAATCAGATTGAAATTTTGAAATGCATAAAACAATGCTCAAAATCTCTTTCTTTATAGTTGAATAATTTAATTGGGTTGGACTCCAATGTCCTGAATAAAATTGGACTATGGCTTCTCTACCCTCTTTAACCTGTTTTAAGATCCCACCAAAACCTATATCTGAGGCATCAGTCTCAACTATTTTGGAGGCTAAGGGATCAGCTAAATGCAAGCAAGGAATAGTTTTAACTAGGGTTTTAACTTGTCTAACTATGCCAGAGTGGACCTCAGTCCATGGGCCTGGGTTTTTCTTTAACCTATCATGCAAAGGTTTAATAGTCCTATTTAGGTTGGGAAAGAATTCTATGACGTAATTCAGACAACCTAAAAATCTTTGCAACTGGGCTTTATTAACTATTTGGTCAGGAAACTTATCTCCAAAAGCTAAGTTCCTTTCTATAGGTTCTATAATTCCCTGTTCTATATAATGACCTAAGAACCTAATCTTAGTCTGAAACAGAGACATCTTCGTTTTACTTAATACTAAACCATTATGTTTTATTACCATAAAAAATGTTTTTAAATGTTTAAAATGTTCTTCTATAGTTGTTGAATATATTAAAACGTCATCAATATAAACAATACAAAATTTAGTGTAAGGGTTAAAAATATCATTCATCACTCTCTGAAACTCAGAGGGTGCATTCTTTAAACCAAAAGGCATAACATTCCATTCATACTGTCCAAATGGAACAGTGAATGCAGTCTTATACCTATCTTTAGGGTTAATCTGAATTTGCCAAAAACCAGATTTCATATCAAATTTACTAAAAATATTTGCTTTGTATAATCTTCCTAATAAATCTTTTTTATTTGGAATAGGATATCTAATCCATTTTAAAGCTTTATTTAAAGGTTTATAATTTATTACTAATCTAGGTGCACCTCTTTCTATTTCAGAGGCCTTGTTTACATAGAATGCAGCACAAGACCAAGGGCTTCTAGATTTAGTTATTAATCCTTTATTTTCTAAATCATTTATTTCCTTTTTACAAAATTCAATTAAATCAGGCGCCATCTGAATGGGCCTAGCTTTAGTAGTAATAGACTTTTCATCAAAGCCTATTTCATAAGGTAAATCAACCATGTGTTGCTTTCTGTTCCAAAATGCATTTGGAATATCAGCACACAAATCTTTTTCTATTTGAGTTTTTAATTTATCAATTTTATCTTGCGTAAATTTATTATTTAACTGTTCATTTATTTTTTGTAAATGATAGTTATTCTTTAAATTACAAAGTTGTTCAGACTTTGCTTTTATAAGTGCATTTATCTGTAACTCATTTATTGAATGTGCCTTTAAAAGATTTAAATTCCTCTTTTTAGGTTTTTCTAGAAATGGGAAAATTATCTTTTGTTTTCTTACTTTAAAACTTATACTATCATCATTTACTGAATAAGGTGTTATCAAATTCATAAATGGCGTTCCTAAGATTACCATATGATGAATATTAGTTAAAATGAATATATTCTTTATTTCTAAATTATTATCTATAATTGATGCTTCTGCTTTACCAAGTATATTTAATTTAGATTTATTTGCTGCTGATAAACTTTCATTAGTTTGTTGCCAAAATCTTTTTGGTACTAAACTAGGTTTTATGCAATTTAAATCAGCTCCTGTATCAAATAATGCAATAGTTTCTATATTATAATTATCTGAAAACTTTAATTTTATTTTTATCAAATATTTTCTAGATGTTATCTCATGCAACATAAAAATTAAATTATCTGGAATTTTATCTTTATTAATTAAACTAATTTCATTATCAGTTTCTTTATCATTTATTTGCTCAATATTTTCTTCAACTTCTTCATCAGAAGAAGAGGTTGAGTTCATTAAAGATTTTATTATCTGTGAATCATGTTCTTGTTTGTTTTTTAATTCTTTTAATTCTAGTTTAATTTCTTTAATTTCCTTTTGTAAATCATTTATAGTTGGTTTGTTTTTTATTGTTTTATTTTTATTTAATATTGTGGTTAAATCATATGTTTGTTTACTAGTACTAGGTAACATAGAATGTTTAGGTTTATCATCTTCTAAAATTTTATTTAACATTTTTTCTTGAATTTTAGGATCACTTATATATTTTATTGCTTCTAAAATAGATTCTTGTTCTTTAGTTAAAACATTTAATGATTTACTGCTATATTCAGAACTTGATTCTGATCCTATATCCTCTATTTGATTTAGTTCTTCAGAATCTGAATAATCTTCAGAATCTGAATAATCTAAATATAATTCGTGAATTTTATTTATTATAGATTCTTCTAAATTTAATTCTTGTAATTTTTTATCAAATTTACAAAATCTTGATGTGTGTCCTTTTCTTCCACATTTATAACATGTTAAATCTTTATATGATGTAAATTTTTTATCTTTTTGTTTATAAGGTTTTTTACTAGGTTTTTTATATTTATAAGGTTTATAAGGTTTTTGTTTTTTATAATAATCATCTTTATCAAGTTTTTTCTTATAACTCTTTTTGTGATATTTTTTATAAGGTTTTTTATATTTTCTTGTAGTAGAGCACTGTCCACTACAATCTTTATGTTTCTGGGTTATACTATAATCAAATTGTTTGCAGAAAGAACCTAGTTCTTGTTTAGTTTTTCTCATTTCATATTTTAATGATTTTTGGAGCTTTATGTCTTGACAAAGTTTTAATCCTTCTTTTTGAACTATACTAAACAGTTGTCCATATGTCAATAGGTTATAAGGAATAGGGTTTCCAAATTCCTGTTTTATATGGTTTCTAACTTTCTCACCAAGGAAGAAGGGTAATCCTGCTAAGAATTTTTCCTTCCAGAAAGCCTGGTTGGAATCTTCTCTAAGCATTATCCTAGTTAAGAAAGTTGTTTTATAGAATTGAAAATCACTAAGTTTCTTACATCTAAGATTACTTAGTAATTCTGCATTTTTATCTTTTAAATGAGTAGGATCACCTATAAAATGAAGTGATATAGTCAAGATTAGTGATGCCACTGCATCTTGAATAGTATCACCAGACTCATCTAAAATAGGTATTCCATCCTCATAGGTTTTTACAGCATTTAAAATTTCTAAATGTTGTTCATCAGTGAGATGATTATCCCACCAACCTTTAAGTTGTCCTGTGAATCCAGCTATAAGGAGTTCAGCTATAGTCCTATCAGAGGTTCCTGTTTGGGTCCTATAAGCATTGGCAGCCATAGTCATTTGTTGAAGAAGACTAAGGATATTATATTCTGATAAGGTATCTATGTTCCATTCATAAACTGAGGAGGCATTATATTTATATTGTGTTAACACATTTGGTCTATCTGCTATACCTAAGTCTGGGGCAGACATTCTAGGTACTATAGATTGATTATGTGTTAAACGATTTATCTGTGGTTCTAAAGCTTTACTAAAGGTTTCTATATCTTCAGATTCAGGTTGAGAATCCTCAACTGATTCTGATTCCTGTTCTTGGGTGACTATACTAATGGTTTTAGAATCTCTAGACTGAGGTGTTTCTGGTACTACCTGTTTTGACCCAGAAGAAGATTCAATTTTACTTAATTGTTCTTTAATTGCTTTAACAAAATCTGAATCTTTGGATTTTATTTCTTTTTGTCCTGTTTTAGAAACTTCGAAAGGTTTAAAAACATGTGATTTAAGTTTTTTATCTTTAACTTCTTTTTCAATTTTTACTATTTTACTTTCTTTAATAGTGTCTTCTATTCTGTTTAATTGTTGTCCTATAGTTACTAAATGTGCATTACTGAAATTATTTTGTTCTAAGATTTTCCTATTAGGATCATCTTCAGAAATTATTTTAAATGGTGCTATATTTATTTCTTTATCTCCATGTAAAAATACACTTGAAGTTTTAGGTGGATGTTCACTCTGTATGATTTTATCTTTTACTTTCCATTCTGTATTTTTATTCCTAACAGTTACTGGGTTTATAGATTTTTCTAATTTAAGTTTTCCTCTATAAATTCTTTTAAACCAATCAAAGAATTTCATATTAACTTCATAATATTTTATAAAGTCAACATATTCTTCTTTAACTGATTCAAAATCTTTTACCTTTTTTATTACATTTTCTAATTTATCTTTATTTTTAATTGCTGTCAATTCTTTATTTAATTTATCATAATTAAAAACAAACTCTTTATTAATTACATTTAATTCTCTATCTATGCTTTCTACATTTCCTGTCATGAAGGAAGCTGTAGGTGACATAGGTGGAGAAGGTGAGTGTTCTATATTCTGAGGTTGATTATAATTAGGGTTTGGTTCCAAAGGGTTCATTGTTCCTGTTGGATTATAATATAAGTGTGGAACTGTTGTACTATAATCTACACTTTTTAATTTATTACTAGATTCAGGTATATCTGATGTAGAATACCTAGGCTTTACTACTGTTTGCAATACAGGTTTAGGCTCATTTTCTTTATATGAAGCATATATTACAGAAGGTAACTGTGAGGCTCTACCTAAGTCTACTGTTGAAATAGATGAGGAAGAGTCTGAATATCTACTACTTACACTATGTCTACTGAATTTTAATTTAACTTTACCGTCTTCATACTGTTCAATTTTACTGAGTTCTATATTAGGTTTAACTGTAGTTTTAGGTTCTGGGAGAGGAACAGCATCCTCTAAGACCCATTCATCAGGGAGACTAATATCTTTCCACTGAATAGTCCTAGGAATTACTGTATTAGCTTTACTTAAATCTGTCTGTAAAAATTTAGTTTCTCCTAGTTTAGGTTGCATTATATACTTTGTAGCAAAGGCAGACATCATAGCTTTATAATTTATTTTATACATTAATGCTACAGGAATAGATCCTTCAAGCATTTTATAATTATGTGTTTTAATTTCTAATACTACACTTTTTAATATATTTGGATCATTTAATGAAATTGTTATATCTGGGAAGCAGTCAAATGAGATTGGACCGCTACTCAGACTGGTTTCTATAGTTCCTAAAAGTGAGTCATTAAAATTTACAAACCTAGCATCCCTGACCACTGCCAGAATACTAGTATTTAAACCTTCTCTAGTTAAAGGTTTTATACCTATTTGTACTAATCCTATATGTATATATTTGTATTTTTTAGCTTTATGATGTTTTATGGATTCTGCAGAAAGCAAAGTTATCTTTTCAAAAGGTTTACTCAACTGTACATCTCTTTCTTCAGCTTTAATTATATAATCATTTTTAAATATATTTAATTTTGGTATTTTATAAATCTGTTCTTTATCTATCTTTGGTATTACCCAATTATCAATTGCTTTATTAAAATCTTCCAAAATTACTTCATTTCTGTTTACTATCCTTTTAACTTCTGATGACTCAGAACTATCCGTTTTAGTTGTACTAGCAGATTTACACAGAAAAGGCTCCATCTTTAAATATTTGAAAAATAGATTTTTAAAGTTTATTAATGTTGGTTTTGGTAGCGACCACTGACTTACTGCCCTAAACGCCTGTCCGTCGGCTAACACGGGTCTTACTGCATATCCAATACCTAGACAACACTAAGTCCACTTCTAGATCTATAAAACAAAGATTTAAATATGGAAACAGTTCTATATCTATCTACTACCACCCCTAAAAAGAAGATGGCTCTGATACCAACAAAAACAGAGGGACCGTTTACAGGGGATAAAATAACTTTAAAAGAATTAATAAAAACAATAAACAATTAAGCATAAATAACAAAGATATAAACAGAAAACAATAAATAAGAAACAGGAATAAGAATGATGAATTAAGGATATCGATTACATTCAGTATCACAGAACCGTTTCCGGCCTCAAGTGTTAAAGACTCCTTAATTATGCAATATGACAATATTAGGCAGAATATAAAAGAATATATTAAAAACATATAATAATAATAATTAATAATTAATTAAATATAAATAACATATAAATAAAATATAATCTTTTAAAAGGTACGGCGGCGTTGTTTCATACCCGGTACAGAGGAGGACTTCAGACAAGTGCAAGTCTGACGTTGCTCCAATTTATATTTGGGTTTCCAGCCTTATATACCATTTTAAAGATTAAGTTAATTTTGTATCTTAAGTCTAAAATATTTTAATCAGTACACACTCTTAAGTCTATATCTTTTAGTATACCTAATTATACTATGTCTGGTATAGATATACGGATCCCGTATAAATATACAGCGCTGAATAGAGGGAGAAGAGAGACAGAAAAGGATAGAATTAGAGGTCCTTTTCAGTCTGTAAGTAGTGCAATATATTTCTGATGTTTTAGTTCCAGATCAAGCTCAACTTGCTCGTTTTTTGCTTGCAAGAACTAGAACAGAGCATACTTATAAATGAATGACAGAAGAGATATAAAAAATTTAAATTTATTTAAATAAGTGAAAACAGAATACAATACAGAATATAAACTTTAAAACAGAATACAGATTATAAAATATAAGTTATGAAATATAAATTATAAACTACCTTAAATATAAGGAGATCAATAAGGAATGGGATACAGAGATGGTAGAAATATAGGTGAAGGAGGAAAGGAAGAAGAAAGCTAAACTAGGCTGAGGGTTCTTTAATGGCTTCTGAGTTGAGAGAGAAGTATTTCGGATCCCTTTCACCTTCAGAATCAGCTTCAATAAATAGACAGAGACTTTAAAATCTCACTGTTCTTGTCACATGCTTTGGCACTGTAGGTGAATAGTAACCTGTCGTTACTATTTGCTTTTACTGTACCTTCACGCGTCCGGAACTGTGGATGAATAGTACCCTGTCTGGTACTGTTGGCTTTACTGTGAGGAACTGTGGATGAACAGTTCTTCTGACTTTACTGTTGGATTCCCTCTGGTGAATACTGTGGATGAACAGTATCTTGTCAGTGGGCACCGCCTTTATTGACTTTAAACAACCTGAGTGGAGAAATGAGGTTTCTCCTGCCTTTAATCGGATGAACCAGATGAACTTGAATCAGATTCAACTTCTGATTCAATTATCTTTTTATTTTTCTTTTCTCTTTTCTTTTCTTTATTTTTCTTTTCTTTTTCTCTTCTTTTTTCTTTTTCTTTTCTTTTTTCTTTATCTTTTTTCTTTTCTTTCTTTTCTTTATTCTTTTTCTCTTTTTCTTTACTTTTCTCTTTATTCTTTTTCTCTTTTTCTTTTTCTTTTTTACCTTTACTTTTCACTCTGATGGGGGACAATATACCATAGCAATCATCTTCATTACTGGGACAGTAATCCGAGTCAGATGTCTCGGTGGAGGATGACGTCATGGATGATGTAGAAGAATCCGAGGAAGAGGAAAGAGATTTCTTCTTTCTGGATTGAGCTTTAGAGACTTTAGAATGGGCTTTAGTTGAAGATCCAGCAGAGCAGGTTCTACTGGGCTTAACGGGCTCAGATGTTGAGGGAAGAGACCCAACCATCTGTTCCATTAAGACTTTATATTCTTCTGCAGTCTTTGCAGCTGCAAGAAGGGCAATATTTTGGGCTCTTTGGGCACCAAAGGAGACCTGTAGTCTTGGGTCAAGACCATCATGGTTTCTCTTAAGGAGCCATGCTTTAACTGTTTCAATAGTGGTAGAGTTGCGAAAGGCAGACCACCACTTGACTTTAGATTTCCTCAATATAACAGGGATACTGGTACCTGACTGATAAGAATAGTCAAAATACCACTGATATACCCAAGGTATATTGAACTTTAGACAAAAAAGAAGCAGAGGAGGAAAATTCCTCTCAAATGTTGAAGGGTTTAAGTTGGCTTTAAAATACTGGAATGCTATTAGTACATCTGGTGGAAGAGTTCTTTCATCATTTCCACAATAATGCCACCAATCAACAAACCAGGATGGAAGGTTATTGGTCTTTATGTTGTTCTCACAATAAATAAGCCAGGAATGTGTTTTACCAGGGTTCTGAAAAAACAAGGCTTTGGTCCAGGCTTCAATATAATCCCAATAGTTATAGGAAGAACAACAGGATAAGGAAGGAAGGGTTTTAAACTGCACAGGGATGTGCAAAGGTCTTCCCCATTCAGAAGGATGGAGAATTTTCTTTATTTTGAAGGAAGAATAGGCAATGACTGCCTTATCTTGCTGGTTATAGTTGTGCTTTAAGAACAAAGATCCTGAGTCCACCAGAATATGAAGATAATATTCTTGGGGTTTTGAGGATTCTTTAGGTTTAAAAAACCATCCTTTAGGGTAAACAGTTTCAATAATAGACCATGGGTTCTGCTGAGCAGTCCCAAAATCAGGAATTAACTCTGTAAACCAAAAATTTTTATTAAACCAAAACGATTTAAATTTTAATGGAAAATTTGTAGAAACAATTTGAGTTGAAGGTTTTGAAATATCCAACTCAGTTTTAGAAACATTCTGAGATAGGGTTTTTGGAGAAGAAGATTCTCCTATCTCAATTTTATTTTTTAAATAAGGGATCAAGGAATCACTACCTGGAACCCCTGGAGGAGGTTCGTGTCCCATCTTTAATAGTGCTTTAATTACCTCAGGAGATTGGGCCAGCTGGGAGACCCATTTCTCAATATTGGCTTTATCTTCCTCTTGGACAGCATCAGCCCAAGACTTTATGGGTTTAGGGTTTAGGATACTATCTGAATGGTCAGATAGAGCTTTAGGAGAGTCATCTTTAAGGGTTTCTTTACTGGCATTTTTCTTCTTTCTCCCCATGATTCCTGAGAAGGAATTCACGAGTAAGGAAGTCAGGTAAACTGTTATGTTCTCCTTTAATAAATTCAATATCAAAATCAAAAATACTTAAAATAGCTTGCCATCTAGCAAAAATTTGTTTTGAGGCAAGGTTTTTAACATCTTTTTGTAAAACATCTTTAGCACTTTTACAATCAATTCTTAATAAAAACTTTTGATTCAATAAATCAGATTGAAATTTTGAAATGCATAAAACAATGCTCAAAATCTCTTTCTTTATAGTTGAATAATTTAATTGGGTTGGACTCCAATGTCCTGAATAAAATTGGACTATGGCTTCTCTACCCTCTTTAACCTGTTTTAAGATCCCACCAAAACCTATATCTGAGGCATCAGTCTCAACTATTTTGGAGGCTAAGGGATCAGCTAAATGCAAGCAAGGAATAGTTTTAACTAGGGTTTTAACTTGTCTAACTATGCCAGAGTGGACCTCAGTCCATGGGCCTGGGTTTTTCTTTAACCTATCATGCAAAGGTTTAATAGTCCTATTTAGGTTGGGAAAGAATTCTATGACGTAATTCAGACAACCTAAAAATCTTTGCAACTGGGCTTTATTAACTATTTGGTCAGGAAACTTATCTCCAAAAGCTAAGTTCCTTTCTATAGGTTCTATAATTCCCTGTTCTATATAATGACCTAAGAACCTAATCTTAGTCTGAAACAGAGACATCTTCGTTTTACTTAATACTAAACCATTATGTTTTATTACCATAAAAAATGTTTTTAAATGTTTAAAATGTTCTTCTATAGTTGTTGAATATATTAAAACGTCATCAATATAAACAATACAAAATTTAGTGTAAGGGTTAAAAATATCATTCATCACTCTCTGAAACTCAGAGGGTGCATTCTTTAAACCAAAAGGCATAACATTCCATTCATACTGTCCAAATGGAACAGTGAATGCAGTCTTATACCTATCTTTAGGGTTAATCTGAATTTGCCAAAAACCAGATTTCATATCAAATTTACTAAAAATATTTGCTTTGTATAATCTTCCTAATAAATCTTTTTTATTTGGAATAGGATATCTAATCCATTTTAAAGCTTTATTTAAAGGTTTATAATTTATTACTAATCTAGGTGCACCTCTTTCTATTTCAGAGGCCTTGTTTACATAGAATGCAGCACAAGACCAAGGGCTTCTAGATTTAGTTATTAATCCTTTATTTTCTAAATCATTTATTTCCTTTTTACAAAATTCAATTAAATCAGGCGCCATCTGAATGGGCCTAGCTTTAGTAGTAATAGACTTTTCATCAAAGCCTATTTCATAAGGTAAATCAACCATGTGTTGCTTTCTGTTCCAAAATGCATTTGGAATATCAGCACACAAATCTTTTTCTATTTGAGTTTTTAATTTATCAATTTTATCTTGCGTAAATTTATTATTTAACTGTTCATTTATTTTTTGTAAATGATAGTTATTCTTTAAATTACAAAGTTGTTCAGACTTTGCTTTTATAAGTGCATTTATCTGTAACTCATTTATTGAATGTGCCTTTAAAAGATTTAAATTCCTCTTTTTAGGTTTTTCTAGAAATGGGAAAATTATCTTTTGTTTTCTTACTTTAAAACTTATACTATCATCATTTACTGAATAAGGTGTTATCAAATTCATAAATGGCGTTCCTAAGATTACCATATGATGAATATTAGTTAAAATGAATATATTCTTTATTTCTAAATTATTATCTATAATTGATGCTTCTGCTTTACCAAGTATATTTAATTTAGATTTATTTGCTGCTGATAAACTTTCATTAGTTTGTTGCCAAAATCTTTTTGGTACTAAACTAGGTTTTATGCAATTTAAATCAGCTCCTGTATCAAATAATGCAATAGTTTCTATATTATAATTATCTGAAAACTTTAATTTTATTTTTATCAAATATTTTCTAGATGTTATCTCATGCAACATAAAAATTAAATTATCTGGAATTTTATCTTTATTAATTAAACTAATTTCATTATCAGTTTCTTTATCATTTATTTGCTCAATATTTTCTTCAACTTCTTCATCAGAAGAAGAGGTTGAGTTCATTAAAGATTTTATTATCTGTGAATCATGTTCTTGTTTGTTTTTTAATTCTTTTAATTCTAGTTTAATTTCTTTAATTTCCTTTTGTAAATCATTTATAGTTGGTTTGTTTTTTATTGTTTTATTTTTATTTAATATTGTGGTTAAATCATATGTTTGTTTACTAGTACTAGGTAACATAGAATGTTTAGGTTTATCATCTTCTAAAATTTTATTTAACATTTTTTCTTGAATTTTAGGATCACTTATATATTTTATTGCTTCTAAAATAGATTCTTGTTCTTTAGTTAAAACATTTAATGATTTACTGCTATATTCAGAACTTGATTCTGATCCTATATCCTCTATTTGATTTAGTTCTTCAGAATCTGAATAATCTTCAGAATCTGAATAATCTAAATATAATTCGTGAATTTTATTTATTATAGATTCTTCTAAATTTAATTCTTGTAATTTTTTATCAAATTTACAAAATCTTGATGTGTGTCCTTTTCTTCCACATTTATAACATGTTAAATCTTTATATGATGTAAATTTTTTATCTTTTTGTTTATAAGGTTTTTTACTAGGTTTTTTATATTTATAAGGTTTATAAGGTTTTTGTTTTTTATAATAATCATCTTTATCAAGTTTTTTCTTATAACTCTTTTTGTGATATTTTTTATAAGGTTTTTTATATTTTCTTGTAGTAGAGCACTGTCCACTACAATCTTTATGTTTCTGGGTTATACTATAATCAAATTGTTTGCAGAAAGAACCTAGTTCTTGTTTAGTTTTTCTCATTTCATATTTTAATGATTTTTGGAGCTTTATGTCTTGACAAAGTTTTAATCCTTCTTTTTGAACTATACTAAACAGTTGTCCATATGTCAATAGGTTATAAGGAATAGGGTTTCCAAATTCCTGTTTTATATGGTTTCTAACTTTCTCACCAAGGAAGAAGGGTAATCCTGCTAAGAATTTTTCCTTCCAGAAAGCCTGGTTGGAATCTTCTCTAAGCATTATCCTAGTTAAGAAAGTTGTTTTATAGAATTGAAAATCACTAAGTTTCTTACATCTAAGATTACTTAGTAATTCTGCATTTTTATCTTTTAAATGAGTAGGATCACCTATAAAATGAAGTGATATAGTCAAGATTAGTGATGCCACTGCATCTTGAATAGTATCACCAGACTCATCTAAAATAGGTATTCCATCCTCATAGGTTTTTACAGCATTTAAAATTTCTAAATGTTGTTCATCAGTGAGATGATTATCCCACCAACCTTTAAGTTGTCCTGTGAATCCAGCTATAAGGAATTCAGCTATAGTCCTATCAGAGGTTCCTGTTTGGGTCCTATAAGCATTGGCAGCCATAGTCATTTGTTGAAGAAGACTAAGGATATTATATTCTGATAAGGTATCTATGTTCCATTCATAAACTGAGGAGGCATTATATTTATATTGTGTTAACACATTTGGTCTATCTGCTATACCTAAGTCTGGGGCAGACATTCTAGGTACTATAGATTGATTATGTGTTAAACGATTTATCTGTGGTTCTAAAGCTTTACTAAAGGTTTCTATATCTTCAGATTCAGGTTGAGAATCCTCAACTGATTCTGATTCCTGTTCTTGGGTGACTATACTAATGGTTTTAGAATCTCTAGACTGAGGTGTTTCTGGTACTACCTGTTTTGACCCAGAAGAAGATTCAATTTTACTTAATTGTTCTTTAATTGCTTTAACAAAATCTGAATCTTTGGATTTTATTTCTTTTTGTCCTGTTTTAGAAACTTCGAAAGGTTTAAAAACATGTGATTTAAGTTTTTTATCTTTAACTTCTTTTTCAATTTTTACTATTTTACTTTCTTTAATAGTGTCTTCTATTCTGTTTAATTGTTGTCCTATAGTTACTAAATGTGCATTACTGAAATTATTTTGTTCTAAGATTTTCCTATTAGGATCATCTTCAGAAATTATTTTAAATGGTGCTATATTTATTTCTTTATCTCCATGTAAAAATACACTTGAAGTTTTAGGTGGATGTTCACTCTGTATGATTTTATCTTTTACTTTCCATTCTGTATTTTTATTCCTAACAGTTACTGGGTTTATAGATTTTTCTAATTTAAGTTTTCCTCTATAAATTCTTTTAAACCAATCAAAGAATTTCATATTAACTTCATAATATTTTATAAAGTCAACATATTCTTCTTTAACTGATTCAAAATCTTTTACCTTTTTTATTACATTTTCTAATTTATCTTTATTTTTAATTGCTGTCAATTCTTTATTTAATTTATCATAATTAAAAACAAACTCTTTATTAATTACATTTAATTCTCTATCTATGCTTTCTACATTTCCTGTCATGAAGGAAGCTGTAGGTGACATAGGTGGAGAAGGTGAGTGTTCTATATTCTGAGGTTGATTATAATTAGGGTTTGGTTCCAAAGGGTTCATTGTTCCTGTTGGATTATAATATAAGTGTGGAACTGTTGTACTATAATCTACACTTTTTAATTTATTACTAGATTCAGGTATATCTGATGTAGAATACCTAGGCTTTACTACTGTTTGCAATACAGGTTTAGGCTCATTTTCTTTATATGAAGCATATATTACAGAAGGTAACTGTGAGGCTCTACCTAAGTCTACTGTTGAAATAGATGAGGAAGAGTCTGAATATCTACTACTTACACTATGTCTACTGAATTTTAATTTAACTTTACCGTCTTCATACTGTTCAATTTTACTGAGTTCTATATTAGGTTTAACTGTAGTTTTAGGTTCTGGGAGAGGAACAGCATCCTCTAAGACCCATTCATCAGGGAGACTAATATCTTTCCACTGAATAGTCCTAGGAATTACTGTATTAGCTTTACTTAAATCTGTCTGTAAAAATTTAGTTTCTCCTAGTTTAGGTTGCATTATATACTTTGTAGCAAAGGCAGACATCATAGCTTTATAATTTATTTTATACATTAATGCTACAGGAATAGATCCTTCAAGCATTTTATAATTATGTGTTTTAATTTCTAATACTACACTTTTTAATATATTTGGATCATTTAATGAAATTGTTATATCTGGGAAGCAGTCAAATGAGATTGGACCGCTACTCAGACTGGTTTCTATAGTTCCTAAAAGTGAGTCATTAAAATTTACAAACCTAGCATCCCTGACCACTGCCAGAATACTAGTATTTAAACCTTCTCTAGTTAAAGGTTTTATACCTATTTGTACTAATCCTATATGTATATATTTGTATTTTTTAGCTTTATGATGTTTTATGGATTCTGCAGAAAGCAAAGTTATCTTTTCAAAAGGTTTACTCAACTGTACATCTCTTTCTTCAGCTTTAATTATATAATCATTTTTAAATATATTTAATTTTGGTATTTTATAAATCTGTTCTTTATCTATCTTTGGTATTACCCAATTATCAATTGCTTTATTAAAATCTTCCAAAATTACTTCATTTCTGTTTACTATCCTTTTAACTTCTGATGACTCAGAACTATCCGTTTTAGTTGTACTAGCAGATTTACACAGAAAAGGCTCCATCTTTAAATATTTGAAAAATAGATTTTTAAAGTTTATTAATGTTGGTTTTGGTAGCGACCACTGACTTACTGCCCTAAACGCCTGTCCGTCGGCTAACACGGGTCTTACTGCATATCCAATACCTAGACAACACTAAGTCCACTTCTAGATCTATAAAACAAAGATTTAAATATGGAAACAGTTCTATATCTATCTACTACCACCCCTAAAAAGAAGATGGCTCTGATACCAACAAAAACAGAGGGACCGTTTACAGGGGATAAAATAACTTTAAAAGAATTAATAAAAACAATAAACAATTAAGCATAAATAACAAAGATATAAACAGAAAACAATAAATAAGAAACAGGAATAAGAATGATGAATTAAGGATATCGATTACATTCAGTATCACAGAACCGTTTCCGGCCTCAAGTGTTAAAGACTCCTTAATTATGCAATATGACAATATTAGGCAGAATATAAAAGAATATATTAAAAACATATAATAATAATAATTAATAATTAATTAAATATAAATAACATATAAATAAAATATAATCTTTTAAAAGGTACGGCGGCGTTGTTTCATACCCGGTACAGAGGAGGACTTCAGACAAGTGCAAGTCTGACGTTGCTCCAATTTATATTTGGGTTTCCAGCCTTATATACCATTTTAAAGATTAAGTTAATTTTGTATCTTAAGTCTAAAATATTTTAATCAGTACACACTCTTAAGTCTATATCTTTTAGTATACCTAATTATACTATGTCTGGTATAGATATACGGATCCCGTATAAATATACAGCGCTGAATAGAGGGAGAAGAGAGACAGAAAAGGATAGAATTAGAGGTCCTTTTCAGTCTGTAAGTAGTGCAATATATTTCTGATGTTTTAGTTCCAGATCAAGCTCAACTTGCTCGTTTTTTGCTTGCAAGAACTAGAACAGAGCATACTTATAAATGAATGACAGAAGAGATATAAAAAATTTAAATTTATTTAAATAAGTGAAAACAGAATACAATACAGAATATAAACTTTAAAACAGAATACAGATTATAAAATATAAGTTATGAAATATAAATTATAAACTACCTTAAATATAAGGAGATCAATAAGGAATGGGATACAGAGATGGTAGAAATATAGGTGAAGGAGGAAAGGAAGAAGAAAGCTAAACTAGGCTGAGGGTTCTTTAATGGCTTCTGAGTTGAGAGAGAAGTATTTCGGATCCCTTTCACCTTCAGAATCAGCTTCAATAAATAGACAGAGACTTTAAAATCTCACTGTTCTTGTCACATGCTTTGGCACTGTAGGTGAATAGTAACCTGTCGTTACTATTTGCTTTTACTGTACCTTCACGCGTCCGGAACTGTGGATGAATAGTACCCTGTCTGGTACTGTTGGCTTTACTGTGAGGAACTGTGGATGAACAGTTCTTCTGACTTTACTGTTGGATTCCCTCTGGTGAATACTGTGGATGAACAGTATCTTGTCAGTGGGCACCGCCTTTATTGACTTTAAACAACCTGAGTGGAGAAATGAGGTTTCTCCTGCCTTTAATCGGATGAACCAGATGAACTTGAATCAGATTCAACTTCTGATTCAATTATCTTTTTATTTTTCTTTTCTCTTTTCTTTTCTTTATTTTTCTTTTCTTTTTCTCTTCTTTTTTCTTTTTCTTTTCTTTTTTCTTTATCTTTTTTCTTTTCTTTCTTTTCTTTATTCTTTTTCTCTTTTTCTTTACTTTTCTCTTTATTCTTTTTCTCTTTTTCTTTTTCTTTTTTACCTTTACTTTTCACTCTGATGGGGGACAATATACCATAGCAATCATCTTCATTACTGGGACAGTAATCCGAGTCAGATGTCTCGGTGGAGGATGACGTCATGGATGATGTAGAAGAATCCGAGGAAGAGGAAAGAGATTTCTTCTTTCTGGATTGAGCTTTAGAGACTTTAGAATGGGCTTTAGTTGAAGATCCAGCAGAGCAGGTTCTACTGGGCTTAACGGGCTCAGATGTTGAGGGAAGAGACCCAACCATCTGTTCCATTAAGACTTTATATTCTTCTGCAGTCTTTGCAGCTGCAAGAAGGGCAATATTTTGGGCTCTTTGGGCACCAAAGGAGACCTGTAGTCTTGGGTCAAGACCATCATGGTTTCTCTTAAGGAGCCATGCTTTAACTGTTTCAATAGTGGTAGAGTTGCGAAAGGCAGACCACCACTTGACTTTAGATTTCCTCAATATAACAGGGATACTGGTACCTGACTGATAAGAATAGTCAAAATACCACTGATATACCCAAGGTATATTGAACTTTAGACAAAAAAGAAGCAGAGGAGGAAAATTCCTCTCAAATGTTGAAGGGTTTAAGTTGGCTTTAAAATACTGGAATGCTATTAGTACATCTGGTGGAAGAGTTCTTTCATCATTTCCACAATAATGCCACCAATCAACAAACCAGGATGGAAGGTTATTGGTCTTTATGTTGTTCTCACAATAAATAAGCCAGGAATGTGTTTTACCAGGGTTCTGAAAAAACAAGGCTTTGGTCCAGGCTTCAATATAATCCCAATAGTTATAGGAAGAACAACAGGATAAGGAAGGAAGGGTTTTAAACTGCACAGGGATGTGCAAAGGTCTTCCCCATTCAGAAGGATGGAGAATTTTCTTTATTTTGAAGGAAGAATAGGCAATGACTGCCTTATCTTGCTGGTTATAGTTGTGCTTTAAGAACAAAGATCCTGAGTCCACCAGAATATGAAGATAATATTCTTGGGGTTTTGAGGATTCTTTAGGTTTAAAAAACCATCCTTTAGGGTAAACAGTTTCAATAATAGACCATGGGTTCTGCTGAGCAGTCCCAAAATCAGGAATTAACTCTGTAAACCAAAAATTTTTATTAAACCAAAACGATTTAAATTTTAATGGAAAATTTGTAGAAACAATTTGAGTTGAAGGTTTTGAAATATCCAACTCAGTTTTAGAAACATTCTGAGATAGGGTTTTTGGAGAAGAAGATTCTCCTATCTCAATTTTATTTTTTAAATAAGGGATCAAGGAATCACTACCTGGAACCCCTGGAGGAGGTTCGTGTCCCATCTTTAATAGTGCTTTAATTACCTCAGGAGATTGGGCCAGCTGGGAGACCCATTTCTCAATATTGGCTTTATCTTCCTCTTGGACAGCATCAGCCCAAGACTTTATGGGTTTAGGGTTTAGGATACTATCTGAATGGTCAGATAGAGCTTTAGGAGAGTCATCTTTAAGGGTTTCTTTACTGGCATTTTTCTTCTTTCTCCCCATGATTCCTGAGAAGGAATTCACGAGTAAGGAAGTCAGGTAAACTGTTATGTTCTCCTTTAATAAATTCAATATCAAAATCAAAAATACTTAAAATAGCTTGCCATCTAGCAAAAATTTGTTTTGAGGCAAGGTTTTTAACATCTTTTTGTAAAACATCTTTAGCACTTTTACAATCAATTCTTAATAAAAACTTTTGATTCAATAAATCAGATTGAAATTTTGAAATGCATAAAACAATGCTCAAAATCTCTTTCTTTATAGTTGAATAATTTAATTGGGTTGGACTCCAATGTCCTGAATAAAATTGGACTATGGCTTCTCTACCCTCTTTAACCTGTTTTAAGATCCCACCAAAACCTATATCTGAGGCATCAGTCTCAACTATTTTGGAGGCTAAGGGATCAGCTAAATGCAAGCAAGGAATAGTTTTAACTAGGGTTTTAACTTGTCTAACTATGCCAGAGTGGACCTCAGTCCATGGGCCTGGGTTTTTCTTTAACCTATCATGCAAAGGTTTAATAGTCCTATTTAGGTTGGGAAAGAATTCTATGACGTAATTCAGACAACCTAAAAATCTTTGCAACTGGGCTTTATTAACTATTTGGTCAGGAAACTTATCTCCAAAAGCTAAGTTCCTTTCTATAGGTTCTATAATTCCCTGTTCTATATAATGACCTAAGAACCTAATCTTAGTCTGAAACAGAGACATCTTCGTTTTACTTAATACTAAACCATTATGTTTTATTACCATAAAAAATGTTTTTAAATGTTTAAAATGTTCTTCTATAGTTGTTGAATATATTAAAACGTCATCAATATAAACAATACAAAATTTAGTGTAAGGGTTAAAAATATCATTCATCACTCTCTGAAACTCAGAGGGTGCATTCTTTAAACCAAAAGGCATAACATTCCATTCATACTGTCCAAATGGAACAGTGAATGCAGTCTTATACCTATCTTTAGGGTTAATCTGAATTTGCCAAAAACCAGATTTCATATCAAATTTACTAAAAATATTTGCTTTGTATAATCTTCCTAATAAATCTTTTTTATTTGGAATAGGATATCTAATCCATTTTAAAGCTTTATTTAAAGGTTTATAATTTATTACTAATCTAGGTGCACCTCTTTCTATTTCAGAGGCCTTGTTTACATAGAATGCAGCACAAGACCAAGGGCTTCTAGATTTAGTTATTAATCCTTTATTTTCTAAATCATTTATTTCCTTTTTACAAAATTCAATTAAATCAGGCGCCATCTGAATGGGCCTAGCTTTAGTAGTAATAGACTTTTCATCAAAGCCTATTTCATAAGGTAAATCAACCATGTGTTGCTTTCTGTTCCAAAATGCATTTGGAATATCAGCACACAAATCTTTTTCTATTTGAGTTTTTAATTTGTCAATTTTATCTTGCGTAAATTTATTATTTAACTGTTCATTTATTTTTTGTAAATGATAGTTATTCTTTAAATTACAAAGTTGTTCAGACTTTGCTTTTATAAGTGCATTTATCTGTAACTCATTTATTGAATGTGCCTTTAAAAGATTTAAATTCCTCTTTTTAGGTTTTTCTAGAAATGGGAAAATTATCTTTTGTTTTCTTACTTTAAAACTTATACTATCATCATTTACTGAATAAGGTGTTATCAAATTCATAAATGGCGTTCCTAAGATTACCATATGATGAATATTAGTTAAAATGAATATATTCTTTATTTCTAAATTATTATCTATAATTGATGCTTCTGCTTTACCAAGTATATTTAATTTAGATTTATTTGCTGCTGATAAACTTTCATTAGTTTGTTGCCAAAATCTTTTTGGTACTAAACTAGGTTTTATGCAATTTAAATCAGCTCCTGTATCAAATAATGCAATAGTTTCTATATTATAATTATCTGAAAACTTTAATTTTATTTTTATCAAATATTTTCTAGATGTTATCTCATGCAACATAAAAATTAAATTATCTGGAATTTTATCTTTATTAATTAAACTAATTTCATTATCAGTTTCTTTATCATTTATTTGCTCAATATTTTCTTCAACTTCTTCATCAGAAGAAGAGGTTGAGTTCATTAAAGATTTTATTATCTGTGAATCATGTTCTTGTTTGTTTTTTAATTCTTTTAATTCTAGTTTAATTTCTTTAATTTCCTTTTGTAAATCATTTATAGTTGGTTTGTTTTTTATTGTTTTATTTTTATTTAATATTGTGGTTAAATCATATGTTTGTTTACTAGTACTAGGTAACATAGAATGTTTAGGTTTATCATCTTCTAAAATTTTATTTAACATTTTTTCTTGAATTTTAGGATCACTTATATATTTTATTGCTTCTAAAATAGATTCTTGTTCTTTAGTTAAAACATTTAATGATTTACTGCTATATTCAGAACTTGATTCTGATCCTATATCCTCTATTTGATTTAGTTCTTCAGAATCTGAATAATCTTCAGAATCTGAATAATCTAAATATAATTCGTGAATTTTATTTATTATAGATTCTTCTAAATTTAATTCTTGTAATTTTTTATCAAATTTACAAAATCTTGATGTGTGTCCTTTTCTTCCACATTTATAACATGTTAAATCTTTATATGATGTAAATTTTTTATCTTTTTGTTTATAAGGTTTTTTACTAGGTTTTTTATATTTATAAGGTTTATAAGGTTTTTGTTTTTTATAATAATCATCTTTATCAAGTTTTTTCTTATAACTCTTTTTGTGATATTTTTTATAAGGTTTTTTATATTTTCTTGTAGTAGAGCACTGTCCACTACAATCTTTATGTTTCTGGGTTATACTATAATCAAATTGTTTGCAGAAAGAACCTAGTTCTTGTTTAGTTTTTCTCATTTCATATTTTAATGATTTTTGGAGCTTTATGTCTTGACAAAGTTTTAATCCTTCTTTTTGAACTATACTAAACAGTTGTCCATATGTCAATAGGTTATAAGGAATAGGGTTTCCAAATTCCTGTTTTATATGGTTTCTAACTTTCTCACCAAGGAAGAAGGGTAATCCTGCTAAGAATTTTTCCTTCCAGAAAGCCTGGTTGGAATCTTCTCTAAGCATTATCCTAGTTAAGAAAGTTGTTTTATAGAATTGAAAATCACTAAGTTTCTTACATCTAAGATTACTTAGTAATTCTGCATTTTTATCTTTTAAATGAGTAGGATCACCTATAAAATGAAGTGATATAGTCAAGATTAGTGATGCCACTGCATCTTGAATAGTATCACCAGACTCATCTAAAATAGGTATTCCATCCTCATAGGTTTTTACAGCATTTAAAATTTCTAAATGTTGTTCATCAGTGAGATGATTATCCCACCAACCTTTAAGTTGTCCTGTGAATCCAGCTATAAGGAGTTCAGCTATAGTCCTATCAGAGGTTCCTGTTTGGGTCCTATAAGCATTGGCAGCCATAGTCATTTGTTGAAGAAGACTAAGGATATTATATTCTGATAAGGTATCTATGTTCCATTCATAAACTGAGGAGGCATTATATTTATATTGTGTTAACACATTTGGTCTATCTGCTATACCTAAGTCTGGGGCAGACATTCTAGGTACTATAGATTGATTATGTGTTAAACGATTTATCTGTGGTTCTAAAGCTTTACTAAAGGTTTCTATATCTTCAGATTCAGGTTGAGAATCCTCAACTGATTCTGATTCCTGTTCTTGGGTGACTATACTAATGGTTTTAGAATCTCTAGACTGAGGTGTTTCTGGTACTACCTGTTTTGACCCAGAAGAAGATTCAATTTTACTTAATTGTTCTTTAATTGCTTTAACAAAATCTGAATCTTTGGATTTTATTTCTTTTTGTCCTGTTTTAGAAACTTCGAAAGGTTTAAAAACATGTGATTTAAGTTTTTTATCTTTAACTTCTTTTTCAATTTTTACTATTTTACTTTCTTTAATAGTGTCTTCTATTCTGTTTAATTGTTGTCCTATAGTTACTAAATGTGCATTACTGAAATTATTTTGTTCTAAGATTTTCCTATTAGGATCATCTTCAGAAATTATTTTAAATGGTGCTATATTTATTTCTTTATCTCCATGTAAAAATACACTTGAAGTTTTAGGTGGATGTTCACTCTGTATGATTTTATCTTTTACTTTCCATTCTGTATTTTTATTCCTAACAGTTACTGGGTTTATAGATTTTTCTAATTTAAGTTTTCCTCTATAAATTCTTTTAAACCAATCAAAGAATTTCATATTAACTTCATAATATTTTATAAAGTCAACATATTCTTCTTTAACTGATTCAAAATCTTTTACCTTTTTTATTACATTTTCTAATTTATCTTTATTTTTAATTGCTGTCAATTCTTTATTTAATTTATCATAATTAAAAACAAACTCTTTATTAATTACATTTAATTCTCTATCTATGCTTTCTACATTTCCTGTCATGAAGGAAGCTGTAGGTGACATAGGTGGAGAAGGTGAGTGTTCTATATTCTGAGGTTGATTATAATTAGGGTTTGGTTCCAAAGGGTTCATTGTTCCTGTTGGATTATAATATAAGTGTGGAACTGTTGTACTATAATCTACACTTTTTAATTTATTACTAGATTCAGGTATATCTGATGTAGAATACCTAGGCTTTACTACTGTTTGCAATACAGGTTTAGGCTCATTTTCTTTATATGAAGCATATATTACAGAAGGTAACTGTGAGGCTCTACCTAAGTCTACTGTTGAAATAGATGAGGAAGAGTCTGAATATCTACTACTTACACTATGTCTACTGAATTTTAATTTAACTTTACCGTCTTCATACTGTTCAATTTTACTGAGTTCTATATTAGGTTTAACTGTAGTTTTAGGTTCTGGGAGAGGAACAGCATCCTCTAAGACCCATTCATCAGGGAGACTAATATCTTTCCACTGAATAGTCCTAGGAATTACTGTATTAGCTTTACTTAAATCTGTCTGTAAAAATTTAGTTTCTCCTAGTTTAGGTTGCATTATATACTTTGTAGCAAAGGCAGACATCATAGCTTTATAATTTATTTTATACATTAATGCTACAGGAATAGATCCTTCAAGCATTTTATAATTATGTGTTTTAATTTCTAATACTACACTTTTTAATATATTTGGATCATTTAATGAAATTGTTATATCTGGGAAGCAGTCAAATGAGATTGGACCGCTACTCAGACTGGTTTCTATAGTTCCTAAAAGTGAGTCATTAAAATTTACAAACCTAGCATCCCTGACCACTGCCAGAATACTAGTATTTAAACCTTCTCTAGTTAAAGGTTTTATACCTATTTGTACTAATCCTATATGTATATATTTGTATTTTTTAGCTTTATGATGTTTTATGGATTCTGCAGAAAGCAAAGTTATCTTTTCAAAAGGTTTACTCAACTGTACATCTCTTTCTTCAGCTTTAATTATATAATCATTTTTAAATATATTTAATTTTGGTATTTTATAAATCTGTTCTTTATCTATCTTTGGTATTACCCAATTATCAATTGCTTTATTAAAATCTTCCAAAATTACTTCATTTCTGTTTACTATCCTTTTAACTTCTGATGACTCAGAACTATCCGTTTTAGTTGTACTAGCAGATTTACACAGAAAAGGCTCCATCTTTAAATATTTGAAAAATAGATTTTTAAAGTTTATTAATGTTGGTTTTGGTAGCGACCACTGACTTACTGCCCTAAACGCCTGTCCGTCGGCTAACACGGGTCTTACTGCATATCCAATACCTAGACAACACTAAGTCCACTTCTAGATCTATAAAACAAAGATTTAAATATGGAAACAGTTCTATATCTATCTACTACCACCCCTAAAAAGACGATGGCTCTGATACCAACAAAAACAGAGGGACCGTTTACAGGGGATAAAATAACTTTAAAAGAATTAATAAAAACAATAAACAATTAAGCATAAATAACAAAGATATAAACAGAAAACAATAAATAAGAAACAGGAATAAGAATGATGAATTAAGGATATCGATTACATTCAGTATCACAGAACCGTTTCCGGCCTCAAGTGTTAAAGACTCCTTAATTATGCAATATGACAATATTAGGCAGAATATAAAAGAATATATTAAAAACATATAATAATAATAATTAATAATTAATTAAATATAAATAACATATAAATAAAATATAATCTTTTAAAAGGTACGGCGGCGTTGTTTCATACCCGGTACAGAGGAGGACTTCAGACAAGTGCAAGTCTGACGTTGCTCCAATTTATATTTGGGTTTCCAGCCTTATATACCATTTTAAAGATTAAGTTAATTTTGTATCTTAAGTCTAAAATATTTTAATCAGTACACACTCTTAAGTCTATATCTTTTAGTATACCTAATTATACTATGTCTGGTATAGATATACGGATCCCGTATAAATATACAGCGCTGAATAGAGGGAGAAGAGAGACAGAAAAGGATAGAATTAGAGGTCCTTTTCAGTCTGTAAGTAGTGCAATATATTTCTGATGTTTTAGTTCCAGATCAAGCTCAACTTGCTCGTTTTTTGCTTGCAAGAACTAGAACAGAGCATACTTATAAATGAATGACAGAAGAGATATAAAAAATTTAAATTTATTTAAATAAGTGAAAACAGAATACAATACAGAATATAAACTTTAAAACAGAATACAGATTATAAAATATAAGTTATGAAATATAAATTATAAACTACCTTAAATATAAGGAGATCAATAAGGAATGGGATACAGAGATGGTAGAAATATAGGTGAAGGAGGAAAGGAAGAAGAAAGCTAAACTAGGCTGAGGGTTCTTTAATGGCTTCTGAGTTGAGAGAGAAGTATTTCGGATCCCTTTCACCTTCAGAATCAGCTTCAATAAATAGACAGAGACTTTAAAATCTCACTGTTCTTGTCACATGCTTTGGCACTGTAGGTGAATAGTAACCTGTCGTTACTATTTGCTTTTACTGTACCTTCACGCGTCCGGAACTGTGGATGAATAGTACCCTGTCTGGTACTGTTGGCTTTACTGTGAGGAACTGTGGATGAACAGTTCTTCTGACTTTACTGTTGGATTCCCTCTGGTGAATACTGTGGATGAACAGTATCTTGTCAGTGGGCACCGCCTTTATTGACTTTAAACAACCTGAGTGGAGAAATGAGGTTTCTCCTGCCTTTAATCGGATGAACCAGATGAACTTGAATCAGATTCAACTTCTGATTCAATTATCTTTTTATTTTTCTTTTCTCTTTTCTTTTCTTTATTTTTCTTTTCTTTTTCTCTTCTTTTTTCTTTTTCTTTTCTTTTTTCTTTATCTTTTTTCTTTTCTTTCTTTTCTTTATTCTTTTTCTCTTTTTCTTTACTTTTCTCTTTATTCTTTTTCTCTTTTTCTTTTTCTTTTTTACCTTTACTTTTCACTCTGATGGGGGACAATATACCATAGCAATCATCTTCATTACTGGGACAGTAATCCGAGTCAGATGTCTCGGTGGAGGATGACGTCATGGATGATGTAGAAGAATCCGAGGAAGAGGAAAGAGATTTCTTCTTTCTGGATTGAGCTTTAGAGACTTTAGAATGGGCTTTAGTTGAAGATCCAGCAGAGCAGGTTCTACTGGGCTTAACGGGCTCAGATGTTGAGGGAAGAGACCCAACCATCTGTTCCATTAAGACTTTATATTCTTCTGCAGTCTTTGCAGCTGCAAGAAGGGCAATATTTTGGGCTCTTTGGGCACCAAAGGAGACCTGTAGTCTTGGGTCAAGACCATCATGGTTTCTCTTAAGGAGCCATGCTTTAACTGTTTCAATAGTGGTAGAGTTGCGAAAGGCAGACCACCACTTGACTTTAGATTTCCTCAATATAACAGGGATACTGGTACCTGACTGATAAGAATAGTCAAAATACCACTGATATACCCAAGGTATATTGAACTTTAGACAAAAAAGAAGCAGAGGAGGAAAATTCCTCTCAAATGTTGAAGGGTTTAAGTTGGCTTTAAAATACTGGAATGCTATTAGTACATCTGGTGGAAGAGTTCTTTCATCATTTCCACAATAATGCCACCAATCAACAAACCAGGATGGAAGGTTATTGGTCTTTATGTTGTTCTCACAATAAATAAGCCAGGAATGTGTTTTACCAGGGTTCTGAAAAAACAAGGCTTTGGTCCAGGCTTCAATATAATCCCAATAGTTATAGGAAGAACAACAGGATAAGGAAGGAAGGGTTTTAAACTGCACAGGGATGTGCAAAGGTCTTCCCCATTCAGAAGGATGGAGAATTTTCTTTATTTTGAAGGAAGAATAGGCAATGACTGCCTTATCTTGCTGGTTATAGTTGTGCTTTAAGAACAAAGATCCTGAGTCCACCAGAATATGAAGATAATATTCTTGGGGTTTTGAGGATTCTTTAGGTTTAAAAAACCATCCTTTAGGGTAAACAGTTTCAATAATAGACCATGGGTTCTGCTGAGCAGTCCCAAAATCAGGAATTAACTCTGTAAACCAAAAATTTTTATTAAACCAAAACGATTTAAATTTTAATGGAAAATTTGTAGAAACAATTTGAGTTGAAGGTTTTGAAATATCCAACTCAGTTTTAGAAACATTCTGAGATAGGGTTTTTGGAGAAGAAGATTCTCCTATCTCAATTTTATTTTTTAAATAAGGGATCAAGGAATCACTACCTGGAACCCCTGGAGGAGGTTCGTGTCCCATCTTTAATAGTGCTTTAATTACCTCAGGAGATTGGGCCAGCTGGGAGACCCATTTCTCAATATTGGCTTTATCTTCCTCTTGGACAGCATCAGCCCAAGACTTTATGGGTTTAGGGTTTAGGATACTATCTGAATGGTCAGATAGAGCTTTAGGAGAGTCATCTTTAAGGGTTTCTTTACTGGCATTTTTCTTCTTTCTCCCCATGATTCCTGAGAAGGAATTCACGAGTAAGGAAGTCAGGTAAACTGTTATGTTCTCCTTTAATAAATTCAATATCAAAATCAAAAATACTTAAAATAGCTTGCCATCTAGCAAAAATTTGTTTTGAGGCAAGGTTTTTAACATCTTTTTGTAAAACATCTTTAGCACTTTTACAATCAATTCTTAATAAAAACTTTTGATTCAATAAATCAGATTGAAATTTTGAAATGCATAAAACAATGCTCAAAATCTCTTTCTTTATAGTTGAATAATTTAATTGGGTTGGACTCCAATGTCCTGAATAAAATTGGACTATGGCTTCTCTACCCTCTTTAACCTGTTTTAAGATCCCACCAAAACCTATATCTGAGGCATCAGTCTCAACTATTTTGGAGGCTAAGGGATCAGCTAAATGCAAGCAAGGAATAGTTTTAACTAGGGTTTTAACTTGTCTAACTATGCCAGAGTGGACCTCAGTCCATGGGCCTGGGTTTTTCTTTAACCTATCATGCAAAGGTTTAATAGTCCTATTTAGGTTGGGAAAGAATTCTATGACGTAATTCAGACAACCTAAAAATCTTTGCAACTGGGCTTTATTAACTATTTGGTCAGGAAACTTATCTCCAAAAGCTAAGTTCCTTTCTATAGGTTCTATAATTCCCTGTTCTATATAATGACCTAAGAACCTAATCTTAGTCTGAAACAGAGACATCTTCGTTTTACTTAATACTAAACCATTATGTTTTATTACCATAAAAAATGTTTTTAAATGTTTAAAATGTTCTTCTATAGTTGTTGAATATATTAAAACGTCATCAATATAAACAATACAAAATTTAGTGTAAGGGTTAAAAATATCATTCATCACTCTCTGAAACTCAGAGGGTGCATTCTTTAAACCAAAAGGCATAACATTCCATTCATACTGTCCAAATGGAACAGTGAATGCAGTCTTATACCTATCTTTAGGGTTAATCTGAATTTGCCAAAAACCAGATTTCATATCAAATTTACTAAAAATATTTGCTTTGTATAATCTTCCTAATAAATCTTTTTTATTTGGAATAGGATATCTAATCCATTTTAAAGCTTTATTTAAAGGTTTATAATTTATTACTAATCTAGGTGCACCTCTTTCTATTTCAGAGGCCTTGTTTACATAGAATGCAGCACAAGACCAAGGGCTTCTAGATTTAGTTATTAATCCTTTATTTTCTAAATCATTTATTTCCTTTTTACAAAATTCAATTAAATCAGGCGCCATCTGAATGGGCCTAGCTTTAGTAGTAATAGACTTTTCATCAAAGCCTATTTCATAAGGTAAATCAACCATGTGTTGCTTTCTGTTCCAAAATGCATTTGGAATATCAGCACACAAATCTTTTTCTATTTGAGTTTTTAATTTATCAATTTTATCTTGCGTAAATTTATTATTTAACTGTTCATTTATTTTTTGTAAATGATAGTTATTCTTTAAATTACAAAGTTGTTCAGACTTTGCTTTTATAAGTGCATTTATCTGTAACTCATTTATTGAATGTGCCTTTAAAAGATTTAAATTCCTCTTTTTAGGTTTTTCTAGAAATGGGAAAATTATCTTTTGTTTTCTTACTTTAAAACTTATACTATCATCATTTACTGAATAAGGTGTTATCAAATTCATAAATGGCGTTCCTAAGATTACCATATGATGAATATTAGTTAAAATGAATATATTCTTTATTTCTAAATTATTATCTATAATTGATGCTTCTGCTTTACCAAGTATATTTAATTTAGATTTATTTGCTGCTGATAAACTTTCATTAGTTTGTTGCCAAAATCTTTTTGGTACTAAACTAGGTTTTATGCAATTTAAATCAGCTCCTGTATCAAATAATGCAATAGTTTCTATATTATAATTATCTGAAAACTTTAATTTTATTTTTATCAAATATTTTCTAGATGTTATCTCATGCAACATAAAAATTAAATTATCTGGAATTTTATCTTTATTAATTAAACTAATTTCATTATCAGTTTCTTTATCATTTATTTGCTCAATATTTTCTTCAACTTCTTCATCAGAAGAAGAGGTTGAGTTCATTAAAGATTTTATTATCTGTGAATCATGTTCTTGTTTGTTTTTTAATTCTTTTAATTCTAGTTTAATTTCTTTAATTTCCTTTTGTAAATCATTTATAGTTGGTTTGTTTTTTATTGTTTTATTTTTATTTAATATTGTGGTTAAATCATATGTTTGTTTACTAGTACTAGGTAACATAGAATGTTTAGGTTTATCATCTTCTAAAATTTTATTTAACATTTTTTCTTGAATTTTAGGATCACTTATATATTTTATTGCTTCTAAAATAGATTCTTGTTCTTTAGTTAAAACATTTAATGATTTACTGCTATATTCAGAACTTGATTCTGATCCTATATCCTCTATTTGATTTAGTTCTTCAGAATCTGAATAATCTTCAGAATCTGAATAATCTAAATATAATTCGTGAATTTTATTTATTATAGATTCTTCTAAATTTAATTCTTGTAATTTTTTATCAAATTTACAAAATCTTGATGTGTGTCCTTTTCTTCCACATTTATAACATGTTAAATCTTTATATGATGTAAATTTTTTATCTTTTTGTTTATAAGGTTTTTTACTAGGTTTTTTATATTTATAAGGTTTATAAGGTTTTTGTTTTTTATAATAATCATCTTTATCAAGTTTTTTCTTATAACTCTTTTTGTGATATTTTTTATAAGGTTTTTTATATTTTCTTGTAGTAGAGCACTGTCCACTACAATCTTTATGTTTCTGGGTTATACTATAATCAAATTGTTTGCAGAAAGAACCTAGTTCTTGTTTAGTTTTTCTCATTTCATATTTTAATGATTTTTGGAGCTTTATGTCTTGACAAAGTTTTAATCCTTCTTTTTGAACTATACTAAACAGTTGTCCATATGTCAATAGGTTATAAGGAATAGGGTTTCCAAATTCCTGTTTTATATGGTTTCTAACTTTCTCACCAAGGAAGAAGGGTAATCCTGCTAAGAATTTTTCCTTCCAGAAAGCCTGGTTGGAATCTTCTCTAAGCATTATCCTAGTTAAGAAAGTTGTTTTATAGAATTGAAAATCACTAAGTTTCTTACATCTAAGATTACTTAGTAATTCTGCATTTTTATCTTTTAAATGAGTAGGATCACCTATAAAATGAAGTGATATAGTCAAGATTAGTGATGCCACTGCATCTTGAATAGTATCACCAGACTCATCTAAAATAGGTATTCCATCCTCATAGGTTTTTACAGCATTTAAAATTTCTAAATGTTGTTCATCAGTGAGATGATTATCCCACCAACCTTTAAGTTGTCCTGTGAATCCAGCTATAAGGAATTCAGCTATAGTCCTATCAGAGGTTCCTGTTTGGGTCCTATAAGCATTGGCAGCCATAGTCATTTGTTGAAGAAGACTAAGGATATTATATTCTGATAAGGTATCTATGTTCCATTCATAAACTGAGGAGGCATTATATTTATATTGTGTTAACACATTTGGTCTATCTGCTATACCTAAGTCTGGGGCAGACATTCTAGGTACTATAGATTGATTATGTGTTAAACGATTTATCTGTGGTTCTAAAGCTTTACTAAAGGTTTCTATATCTTCAGATTCAGGTTGAGAATCCTCAACTGATTCTGATTCCTGTTCTTGGGTGACTATACTAATGGTTTTAGAATCTCTAGACTGAGGTGTTTCTGGTACTACCTGTTTTGACCCAGAAGAAGATTCAATTTTACTTAATTGTTCTTTAATTGCTTTAACAAAATCTGAATCTTTGGATTTTATTTCTTTTTGTCCTGTTTTAGAAACTTCGAAAGGTTTAAAAACATGTGATTTAAGTTTTTTATCTTTAACTTCTTTTTCAATTTTTACTATTTTACTTTCTTTAATAGTGTCTTCTATTCTGTTTAATTGTTGTCCTATAGTTACTAAATGTGCATTACTGAAATTATTTTGTTCTAAGATTTTCCTATTAGGATCATCTTCAGAAATTATTTTAAATGGTGCTATATTTATTTCTTTATCTCCATGTAAAAATACACTTGAAGTTTTAGGTGGATGTTCACTCTGTATGATTTTATCTTTTACTTTCCATTCTGTATTTTTATTCCTAACAGTTACTGGGTTTATAGATTTTTCTAATTTAAGTTTTCCTCTATAAATTCTTTTAAACCAATCAAAGAATTTCATATTAACTTCATAATATTTTATAAAGTCAACATATTCTTCTTTAACTGATTCAAAATCTTTTACCTTTTTTATTACATTTTCTAATTTATCTTTATTTTTAATTGCTGTCAATTCTTTATTTAATTTATCATAATTAAAAACAAACTCTTTATTAATTACATTTAATTCTCTATCTATGCTTTCTACATTTCCTGTCATGAAGGAAGCTGTAGGTGACATAGGTGGAGAAGGTGAGTGTTCTATATTCTGAGGTTGATTATAATTAGGGTTTGGTTCCAAAGGGTTCATTGTTCCTGTTGGATTATAATATAAGTGTGGAACTGTTGTACTATAATCTACACTTTTTAATTTATTACTAGATTCAGGTATATCTGATGTAGAATACCTAGGCTTTACTACTGTTTGCAATACAGGTTTAGGCTCATTTTCTTTATATGAAGCATATATTACAGAAGGTAACTGTGAGGCTCTACCTAAGTCTACTGTTGAAATAGATGAGGAAGAGTCTGAATATCTACTACTTACACTATGTCTACTGAATTTTAATTTAACTTTACCGTCTTCATACTGTTCAATTTTACTGAGTTCTATATTAGGTTTAACTGTAGTTTTAGGTTCTGGGAGAGGAACAGCATCCTCTAAGACCCATTCATCAGGGAGACTAATATCTTTCCACTGAATAGTCCTAGGAATTACTGTATTAGCTTTACTTAAATCTGTCTGTAAAAATTTAGTTTCTCCTAGTTTAGGTTGCATTATATACTTTGTAGCAAAGGCAGACATCATAGCTTTATAATTTATTTTATACATTAATGCTACAGGAATAGATCCTTCAAGCATTTTATAATTATGTGTTTTAATTTCTAATACTACACTTTTTAATATATTTGGATCATTTAATGAAATTGTTATATCTGGGAAGCAGTCAAATGAGATTGGACCGCTACTCAGACTGGTTTCTATAGTTCCTAAAAGTGAGTCATTAAAATTTACAAACCTAGCATCCCTGACCACTGCCAGAATACTAGTATTTAAACCTTCTCTAGTTAAAGGTTTTATACCTATTTGTACTAATCCTATATGTATATATTTGTATTTTTTAGCTTTATGATGTTTTATGGATTCTGCAGAAAGCAAAGTTATCTTTTCAAAAGGTTTACTCAACTGTACATCTCTTTCTTCAGCTTTAATTATATAATCATTTTTAAATATATTTAATTTTGGTATTTTATAAATCTGTTCTTTATCTATCTTTGGTATTACCCAATTATCAATTGCTTTATTAAAATCTTCCAAAATTACTTCATTTCTGTTTACTATCCTTTTAACTTCTGATGACTCAGAACTATCCGTTTTAGTTGTACTAGCAGATTTACACAGAAAAGGCTCCATCTTTAAATATTTGAAAAATAGATTTTTAAAGTTTATTAATGTTGGTTTTGGTAGCGACCACTGACTTACTGCCCTAAACGCCTGTCCGTCGGCTAACACGGGTCTTACTGCATATCCAATACCTAGACAACACTAAGTCCACTTCTAGATCTATAAAACAAAGATTTAAATATGGAAACAGTTCTATATCTATCTACTACCACCCCTTAAATTCTTTTCTCTTTCCAATTACACATATACATTTTAATTCAAATAAAACAACAATTATATCAAAACTTCTAGGGCATACATTGGGATATTACAATTCTCCCCCTCTAAAAAGAAATTTCATCCTCGAAATTACCTGATATTATGTCTGAAATAGTTGAAATTACCTGATATTATGTCTGAAACAGTTGAGGATACTGATCTCGCATTACTTGCTCATTCTCCCAAGTTGCCTCTTTTCTCCCATGATTCTTCCATAGAAACTTCACCAATGGCACTTTCTTATTCCTTAACTCTTTCACTTCATGTGCCAAAATAGCAACTGGTTCTTCTTCAAATGTCAGATCCGAATTCACTTCAATGGATTCAACTGGCAAGATATGAGATGGATCCGATCTATACCTCCGCAACATAGAAACATGGAATACATTATGGATTCTATCTAACTCAGGTGGCAAGGCAAGACGATAAGCAACTGGCCCAACTCTTTCTAGAACTTCATATGGTCCAATGAAACGAGGACTCAGTTTTCCTCTCCGACCAAATCTCAAAATCTTCTTCCAAGGAGACACTTTCAAAAATACTTTATTTCCAACATCAAATTCTATGTCTCTTCTTTTCAAATCTGAATAAGATTTCTGTCGGTCTGAAGCTGCTTTTAACCGATTCCGAATTATCTTTACTTTCTCTTCAGTCTCTTTCACCAAATCAGGACCAATTAAATTGCCCTCTCCAATTTCATTCCAACATAAAGGCGTTCTGCATTTTCTACCATACAATGCCTCATATGGTGCCATACCAATACTAGATTGATGACTGTTGTTGTAAGCAAACTCCACAAGTGGCAAAAATCTGTCCCAACTTCCAGAGAATTCAATGACACAGCTTCTCAACATATCCTCAATAATCTGTATCACTCTCTCTGACTGCCCATCTGTCTGTGGATGGAAAGCAATACTAAAGTGTAATCGAGAACCCAATGCACTATGCAAACTTTTCCAAAACCTCGAAGTAAACCGGGGATCTCGATCAGACACTAAAGAAGTAGGGACTCCATGCAACTTCACTATCTCCTTGATATACAACTCAGCCAACTTTTCAAGAGAATAATCCATTTTAACCGGAAGAAAATGAGCTGTCTTTGTCAATCTATCAACAATTACCCAGATCGCATCATGCTTCCTTTGTGTCAATGGCAATCCAG
Source organism: Garcia nutans (assembly GCA_947685225.1). Classification (NCBI taxonomy): domain Eukaryota; kingdom Viridiplantae; phylum Streptophyta; class Magnoliopsida; order Malpighiales; family Euphorbiaceae; genus Garcia; species Garcia nutans. Next base: position 42,295,659 of record CANTUV010000017.1, read on the forward strand.
ACACAAAATCCATTGTCACTCTCTCCCATTTCCATTCAGGCACTGTTAAAGGTTGAAGCAACCCTGTTGGAACTTGATGCTTCGCTTTTACCCTCTGACATGTGAGACATTTGGACACAAATTTCGCTATGTCTCTCTTCATACCAGACCACCAATAGTACTGTTTCAAATCATGGTACATTTTTGTACTTCCCGGATGCATAGCAAAAACCGATTGGTGTGCTTCTTCCAAAATGATCTTTCTCAAACTATCATCATCAGAAACACATAACCTATCCTTGAACCAAAGACTACCATCACTCTTTACATGAAAATTTTGGCTCTCCCCATTTCGGCAATCCGATGCAATCTTTTGAATTTTCTCATCCATCAATTGAGCCTCCTTTATCTGATCCAACAATACTGGTCTCAACTGTAGCTGAGCCAATAATGCACCATCATTACATACTTCAAAACTAGCATGCAACGCTCTCAACTCAACAAGCAACGAGAGCGAATAAACAGCCAAACCTGCTAAAGATTTCCGACTCAAGGCATCAGCAACTACATTCGCCTTACCAGGATGGTAATCAATCAAGCAGTCGCAGTCTTTAATCAATTCTAACCATCGCCTTTGCCGAAGATTCAGCTCTTTCTGAACACCCAAATATTTCAAACTTTTATGATCCGTATAGATAAAACATTTCTCCCCATATAAGTAGTGTCGCCAAATCATCAAAGCAAAAACTATAGCTGCCAACTCCAAATCATGAGTCGGATAATTAAGCTCATGCGGCTTTAACTGCCGAGAAGCATAAGCTATGACTTTACCCTCTTGCATCAAAACACATCCTAAACCATTATGTGAAGCATCACTGTAAATCACATATGGTTTATCTTCCACGGGTAAAGTAAGAGCAGGTGCTTGAGTCAACATTTCTTTCAACTGTTCAAAGCTAGCTTGACACTGATCCGTCCACACAAATCTAACTCCCTTTCGAAGCAATCTAGTGAGTGGAGTAGCTATCAAAGAGAAGCCTTTCACAAACCACCGGTAATAACCTGCCAAACCCAGAAAACTTCTAACTTCAGTTACAGACTTTGGTGGATTCCAATTCAAAACAGCTTCAACTTTACTTGGATCAACTCTTATACCATCCGCTGAAACTATATGACCCAGAAAAGTAACTTGGTCAAGCCAAAATTCACACTTTGATAGCTTAGCATACAACTGCTTCTCTCTCAAGACTTGTAATACAATCCACAAATGCTTGACATGCTCCTCTTCATTACGCGAATACACTAAGATATCATCGATGAAAACCACCACAAATTGATCCAGATAGGGCCTAAACACCCTATTCATCAAATCCATGAAAACTACAGGTGCATTTGTCAACCCAAAAGGCATTACTAAAAACTCATAATGCCCATACCTTGTGCGAAATGCTGTCTTAGAAACATCTTCAGCTCTAACCCTCAATTGATGGTACCCTGATCTCAAATCAATCTTGGAAAACACTGCTGCTCCCTTCAATTGATCAAAGAGATCATCAATTCTAGGCAAAGGATATTTATTCTTGATAGTCACTTTGTTCAATTGCCTATAATCAATGCATAATCTCATAGTACCATCCTTCTTCTTCACAAACAACACAGGAGCTCCCCAAGGAGAAACACTGGGGCGAATAAACCATTTATCCAACAACTCCTGTAACTGCACCTTTAACTCTCTCAATTCAGCCGGTGCCATTCGATAAGGAGTGATAGAGATGGGAGTGGTACCAGGCAACAATTCAATACCAAACTCAACCTCTCTCTCAGGGGGTAACCCTGGCAACTCCTCAAGAAACGCATCCGGAAAATCTGCAATTGTGGTTATATTATTAAGCTGAGAACCCACTACTCTAGTATCCACAACATGAGCAAGATAAGCTTCACATCCTTTTCTAATCAACCTTCTAGCTGTTACAGCTGATACAAACAAGGATGCAAGTTGTCTTTGCTCACTAGATACTATCACATCCCTACCATCACTGGTTCTTAAGGTGACACATTTCTTTTGGCAATCGACCACAGCCCAATGCTTAGACAACCAATCCATGCCTAAGATCAAATCATATTCTTTAAAAGGCATTTCAATCAGATCACCAAGAAACTCCTCACCTTGCACCACAACTGCACTATCACAGTGCACCTTACTAACAACCACACTATGTCCTAAAGGATTTGTCACCAAAACATCAAATCCTAAAGATTCTGAATGCAATTCAGACACAGGCAATATGGATGCACTTATGTATGAATGACTAGATCCTGGATCAATTAAAGCAAGTACTAAAATGTCAAATAAAGAAAATGTACCCGCTATAACTGCTGAAGCATTTGGCTGCCTCTGCATCACATATACCCTCTGAGAAGATCCGGCCTCCTCTGGCCTACTGCCTCCGGATGATGATCCTCCTCTCTGACTATACCCGGATCGACTACCCCTACTGAAACCTCTGCCTCCTCGACCACCCATGCTGACACTGGGTCGAGAGGCTGCAGACTCAGCCTGCCTGTGCTCCTGCATCTCAGGACACTCCCTAATGAAATGGTCAGGTGATCCACACCTGAAGCACACAGCTGATCTACTATACTTCTAACAAACACCCCCATGTCTTCCACCACACTGATCACATATAGGTGGAGTAGACCTCTGCATCACGGGAGTCGGGGCACTGGCTACAGAAGCTGTAGGTCTCGATCTCTGTCTCTAATACTGCACTGACCTACTTGGCTGTCTCTGACTCCTACTGATCCTCATAACAAAACTTCCTCTACCCCTCTTCACAAATGAAGACCCTGCCTCAAACTGGGGTCTCCTTACCCTGGTCTCCTCCTCAGAAGCAGCTGCTGCAATGCTTTGCGCTCTCTCAACACTTCTAGCTGCTGCAACAAGCTGAGAGAAATCCTGGTATCTAGAACCAGCCACAATACACATAATAGAGGGCCTCAATCCCTCCTCAAACCTTCTGCACCGGTCTATTTCATCAGAGATAATTCCCCCAGCATAACGACTCAACCGGATGTACTCAATCTCATATTCTGTCACCGTCCGGTTGTCTTGCCTTAAATTCAAAAATTCCATCTTCTTAAGATCTTTATACTCCCTCGGAGTATATTTCTGCTCGAATTCCCTCAGAAAATCCCCATATGATAATGTAGGTGGATCATCCATAGCATGCGGGACCGTCTTCCACCAGTTATAGGCATCTTTCTGCAGGAGGGATCTGGCATAGTCAAACTTCTCATCCGAAGTAGCTTGCAACTGAATGAATATCCTCTGTACCTTATCCAACCACTATTCAGCCCCATACTTTCTCAACTTGTCATAATGTCTTACCGGCACATGAGGTTGTGATGGTGGTGGTGGCTGCACTGGAGCTCCCCTCAACAGTTCTACCACATGTCTAAACCAACCCGGCGGAGCCTCCTCAGCAGCTGATCTCTCTGGCACAGAAATAGGTGTCTCACTAACCCTCTCAATTCTAGCTCCATATCTACTCTCTTCAGGAGCTACACTTTCCGCACTACCCTCAACAGACTGTCGTGAATGAGATGTCATCTCTACCTATATCTGCAAAACACAGCAGAATCTTCCTCATTAAAGATCAAAGACTATCATACCAAAACATGTATTTTACTCAAAAACCAACTTTTAAAATCAAAATATTCTTTTTCTTACAATTCACCTAGGTTGAGAATCTCAAACCTAGGCTCTGATACCAAAATAATTGTAACACTCCTATACCCCATATACGTACACATCATGCTAATACGATCGTAATATACGTATACTAAATATAGAAATACCACAATATACTTAACAAATGACTTATCCCTTTACAAAAACATGAACAAATTTAAATCCTTTAAAAGAAATTATAAAAGACAAAAGATAAAATGTTTACTTAAAAGCAGCGGAAAATACATCAAATATTTACAAATATATATACATCAAAATTCAAGTTTTACAAAACATAAAATAAATACATGTTTGGCAGTATTTCCTTGATCTTTAAGCTCCACTATCAACACCTCAAATCTAAACTCTACTCAGCCTAGACTCTCCGGTTCTTCCCTGTCACCTGCGCGATAAACCACAATCGCGCTAAGCCAACGGCTTAGTGGCACAAACTACAATGATATCATGCTATAATGAATTGCCAATGTCATACTTTCCAACAAACAAGTAATTCTCAAGAATCTCATATTTCATGATATTACCTTTCATTGTATCAAACATTTGTGTCATCAATTATAGGATATATTGAACTCAAAACAAGCATAGATCACAATATTTATTTATTTCATCATTTATAAATCACATGGAAAACAAAGACAAGCAAAGGGCCCAAAAAGAAACTAATATGTTATTCAAAGTTCAGAGTTACTGCTTTGGTCCATATCATAATCATCAAGCCCGTAGGTAACATATATATATCTCTATCCATGGATAGTGTAACAGACCCAGTCTCTTGGACCTCAACTCGCTAAACTCGAGGAGATCCTCAACCCGGCAAGACTGTTACCTGTAACAGACCCAGTCTCTTGGACCTCAACCTGGATAAACCAAGGAGATCCTCAACCCAGCAAGACTGTTACTATAATTCACATTTTACATTTATCAACTGGAATCGGCTTACGACCCGGTCTTTTCACCTATCCAGTACTTTATAGGCATGCCGCCAAATCCAGAACTCTGAAGGTTGAATAACACATTAGACACACAATCTTTTCATTTATTTATATCTTTGTACATTTCTTTCTCAATTCATTTCATTCTCATAATCAAATAGGCAATCATGCCTCCATTATCTCATTTGCATTATCATAGCCAACAATCATGGCTTCTTTTCCCATCAAGATAGTATACATATATATCATCATTTGCATTGAACACCATCTAGGCAAACATGCCTCAATCATATCATTTACATCTTTTCAACCCATCACATTGGTTTCACATTTTAATATATCTCAATTCATCATTTACGTACTCACAATCAATTACATTGAACATCCATTAAGAATGATCATCATCGATATATATATATATATACATAGCAATTTACCTTATTCATAGATTTAGAATCTTCAACATACATTCCACATCATCCACATTGTGCACAACATATCATTATTCATATGCACCATCAATGTTCACATTATATCCAACATAACATTAGGTTTCTTAACACATTACAATCAAATGTATGTTAAGTCTCAACATCATATGAATGTATGCAATAATGTAGTTTGTACTTACCTTAAGCATGACTTATACAAATCTATACACTTCCTTTTTCCCAAGAATTCTTCACTTCTTAAATTAGGGCAAATCACCTTCTTCCACAACCTAGTCCAAAAATGATACAATGCATGAATTTCAATACAATTTATCACTTATTAACCTCATCTTAGACCTTTAGATCACAAATTATAACTCAACACCACACATTAGAGCCCACGGCCGTGGCCATCCCAACCCTCATGGGCATGGGTTAAAGATTGGTTCTGCCTCCCTTGCTCCAAACCTCCACGGCCATGGCTACAAATGGCCACGGCCATGGCAACCAAGGGCCGCGGGCGTGGCATCCAAAATGCTACTGTTTCGGACCAATTTCACATATTCTAGGCGTACAACTCCAACAAACACAAACAACATGAAGATCTATTAAAATAATTGATCAAACTCAAGGTAAACATCATTTACAACTTCAAAACCCTAAAACCAACATCACTCTTACTCTTTCCATACCAACATCAACTTAATTTATTATCTTCAAACCAAAACCAAAACCACAATCAATTAAATCAAACATACTCCAACATACTACAATCATTACAACCCTCTTTTCAAACATCAACAATCAAACTTTTACACAACTTCAAATAAACAATAAAAATTAAGAGAAAACTTACCAAAATTGATGAATCTTCAAAATTTTCCAACTCAATCACTTGAATCTTCCTTCAATTTGAAACTTAGAACTCAAAACAACCTCTTGCTCTCTTGTCTTGGTGATGCCCGGCCACCCAAAAGAAAAGAAGAAAATGAAAGAGACAAAAGAAGTAAAGTCAAATTTCTCTTCTCTATAAACCTCCACCAAGCATTCCAAAAAGAAAATTACTTAAATACCCTCTTCTTATTAGTTTTAACTTCTTTTCACTTACATGCCCTTTTTAGTAATTTCATAATTAACACAATAAATATCTTCTTCCCTTGACCAACCCTTGACTTGTGTATATGTTATATATATTTCCATATATACAACATATACACTCTCTTTTAAATTCTTTTCTCTTTCCAATTACACATATACATTTTAATTCAAATAAAACAACAATTATATCAAAACTTCTAGGGCATACATTGGGATATTACATCAAGGATTTGTTTTTGAAGCTTACGACCCAGTCTTTTCACCCCAAAAACATCACATTTCACATTTTTCAACTGGACTCGGCTTACGACCCGGTCTTTTCACCTATCCAGCGATTCATAGGCATGCCGCCAAACCCAGAACTCTGAAAATTGAATAACATATTAAGCACACAATTATTTCATTTATCTCTTTACCAATCTCTTTCTCAATTCATTTCTCATTTCATATTCCATAATCAAATAGGCAACCATGCCCCAATTATTTCATTTGCACTATCATAGCCAACAACAATGGCTTCACATTACATCATATCTCAATTCACATTAAAGCAATTCATCATCAAAGTATTCATAACCAAATGCATTGAACATACATTTTGAATAATCAGCATATCTTTCACATTATGCAAATCATAGCATTAATCAAATGTATCAACAATATAATAGATTACTTAACACATTTACAACCAAATGTGTTAAGTCCCAATGTCATGTAAATGTATGTAATAATGTAGGGTTTGTACTTACCTCAAGAACAACTCACACCAATCTATACACTTCCTCTTCTAAGAATTCTCAACACTTAGGTTAGGGCAACTCAACCTCTTCACAACCTAATGCAAAAAGAATAATACACACTTATTTACAAATTCACATGAATTCCAATACAATTATTCACCTATTAGTCTCATACTAGACCCATAGATCACAAATTATAAGCCAACACAACTATCTAGAACCCACGGTCTTGGCCTCACACCCCCACGGTCGTGGCCTCACAACCCCACGTCCGTGGTCTCACAAACCCCCACGGGCGTGGGTTAGAAAACAAATCTATCCAATTGCTTAACACCCCCACGGTCGTGGCATCCAAGGGCCACGAGCGTGGCATCCAAAATGCTTCTGTTTCGGACCAAATTCATGTATTCTATGCTTTCCACTCCATTAAACACAAACACATTGAAAATCTACCAAAAATAATTGATCAAACTCAATATTGACATCAATTACCAAGTCACAACTCTTACTCTTTCAATACCAACCTAATTCCTTTCTTCAATTCAACCCCAAAATCAAAATCAATTATACCCAACACTCTCAAACACACCACAAACAATCATACTATCAATAACCAACATCAAACTCAATTATAACTTAAAATAAAACAAGGGAGTCAAGTGGAAACTTACCAAAGATGATGAAATTTCTTAGATTTTCCACTTGATCACTTGAAATCTCCTTCAATTTGAGCTTGGAAAATAATCAAAAACTCTCTTCTCTCTTGCTTTGGATGGCCGACCAAGAAGGAAAAGAAGAAGAAAATAAAGAAGAAAATAGCCAAGTCAAACATTCTTATTCTCTTTAAATCTCCACCAAGCAAAAATAATATTAAAATAATCATAAAATCCTCTTCCACTCACTTAATTCAATTATTTATTCTTTTGACCATTTACTTTGACTTGTATATGTTATATATATCACCATATATATAACATATACACTCTCTCTTTACTTCTTTTCTCTTTCCATTAAACATATACTTTAAATCCAAATACAACAATAATACCAAAACTTTTAGGGTATACTTTGGGATATTACAATTCTCCCACTCTAAAAGAAATTTCGTCCTTGAAATTACCTGATATCAAGTCTGAAATAGTTGAGGATATTGATCTCGCATCGCTTGCTCATTCTCCCAAGTTGCCTCTTCCTTTGCATGATTCTTCCAAAGAACTTTCACAAGTGGCACTTTCTTATGTCTCAACTCTTTCACTTCATGTGCCAAAATAGCAACTGGTTCTTCTTCAAAAGTCAGATCCGGACTCACCTCAATAGATTCAACGGACAAAACATGATATGGGTCTGATCTATACCTCCGCAGCATAGAAACATGGAAGACATTATGGATTCTATCCAATTCAGGCGGCAAAGCAAGTCGATAAGCAACTGGTCCAACTCTTTCCAATACTTCATAAGGTCTAATAAAACGAGGACTTAGCTTCCCTCTTCTGCCAAATCTCAAAATCTTTTTCCAAGGAGACACTTTCAGAAATACTTTATCTCCAACATCAAATTCTATGTCCCTCCTCTTCAAATCTGAATAAGATTTCTGTCGATCTGAAGCTGCTTTCAACCAATCCCGAATTATCTTCACTTTCTCTTCTGTTTCTTTAATCAAATAAGGACCAACCAATTTGTTTTCTCCCACTTCATTCCAACATAGAGGCGTTCTGCATCTTCTACCATACAATGCTTCAAACGGTGCCATTCCAATACTGGATTGATGACTGTTGTTGTAAGCAAATTCCACAAGTGGCAAAAATCTGTCCCAACTTCCTGAAAAATCAACGACACAGCTTCTCAACATATCCTCCAAAATTTGTATCACTCTCTCTGACTGCCCATCTGTCTGCGGATGAAAAGCAGTGCTAAAGTACAATCGAGAACCCAAAGCACCATGTAAACTCTTTCAAAACCTTAAAGTAAACCGGAGATCTCGATCAGACACTAAAGAAATTGGGACTCCATGCAACTTCACTATTTCACTGACATACAACTCAGCCAACTTTTCTAGAGAATAGTCCATTCTAACTGGAAGAAAATGAGCTATCTTCGTCAACCGATCAACAATTACCCAGATAGCATCATGCTTCTTCTGAGTCAATGGCAACCCAGACACAAAATCCGTTGTCACACTTTCCCATTTCCATTCAGGCACTGATAAAGGTTAAAGCAACCCTGTTGGAACTTGATGCTCAGCCTTCACCCTCTGACAAGTAAGACATTTAGATACAAACTCTGCTATGTCTCTCTTCATGCCTGTCCACCAATAATGTTGCTTCAAATCCTGATACATCTTTGTACTCCCAGGGTGCATAGCAAAAACCGACTGGTGTGCTTCCTCTAAAATAATCTTTCTCAATCTTGCATCATCAGGAACACACAATCTATCCTTGAACCAAAGGCTACCATCACTTCTCACAAGAAAATCTCGGCTCTCCCCATTTTGGTAATTTGACAAAATCTTCTGAATTTTCTCATCAGCCAATTGAGCCTCTTTAATCTTATCTAACAACACCGGTCTCAACTACAATTGAGCTAACAATGCACCATCATCACATGATTCAAAAATAGCATGCAACGCTCTCAACTCAACAAGCAACGAAAGCGAATAAACAGTCAAGCCTGGCAAAGACTTCCGACTCAAAGCATCTGAAACAACATTTGCCTTACCAGGATGATAATCAATCAAACAGTCATAGTCTTTAATCAGCTCCAACCATCGTCTTTGTCGAAGATTAAGCTCTTTCTGAACACCTAAATATTTCAAACTCTTATGATCTGTATAGATAAAATACTTCTCTCCATACAAATAATGTCACCAAATCTTCAAAGAAAACACTATAGCTGGCAACTCCAAATCATGTGTCGGATAATTAAGCTCATGCGGCTTCAACTAGCGAGAAGCATAAGCTATAACTTTACCTTCCTGCATCAAAACACAACCTAAACCATTATGTGAAGCATCACTGTAGATCACATATGGTTTATCTTCCACAGGCAAAGTAAGAACAGGAGCTTGAGTAACATCTCTTTCAACTGCTCAAAGCTTGCTTGATACTGGTCTGTCCATACAAATCTAACTCCCTTTCGAAGTAATCTGGTGAGTGGAGTAGCTATCAAAGAAAAACCTTTCACAAATCGTCAATAATAGCCTGCCAAACCCAAAAAACTTCTAACTTCAGTCACAGACTTCGGTGGACTCCAATTCAAAATAGCCTCAACTTTACTCGGATCAACTCTTATACCATCTGCTGAAACTATATGACCCAGAAAAGTCACTTGATCAAGCCAAAACTCACACTTCGACAGCTTAGCATACAATTGTTTCTCTCTCAAAGTCTGCAACACAATCCGCAGATGCTTGTCATGTTCTTCTTCATTATGCAAATACACCAGAATATCATCTATGAAAACCACCACAAACTGATCTAGGCAGGGCCTAAACACCCTATTCATCAAATCCATGAAAGCTGCAGGTGCATTCGTCAACCCAAAGGCATCACTAAAAACTCGCAGTGCCCATACCTTGTGCGGAAAGCTGTCTTAGGAACATCTTCCTCTCTGACCCTCAACTGATGGTACCCTGATCTCAAATCAATCTTAGAAAACACTGCTGCTCCTTTCAACTGATCAAAGAGATCATCAATCCTAGGCAAAGGATACTTATTCTTGATAGTCACCTTGTTCAATTGCCTATAATCGATGCACAACCTCAAAGTATCATCCTTCTTCTTCACAAATAAAACAGGAGCTCCCCACAGAGAAACACTAGGGAGAATAAACCCTTTATCCAACAATTCCTGCAACTGCACCTTCAACTCTCTCAACTCAGCAGGTGCCATTCAATAAGGAGTAATAGAGATGGGAGTGGTACCAGGCAACAAATTGATACCAAACTCAACCTCTCTCTCAAGGGGTAACCCTGGCAACTCCTTCAGAAAAACATCTGGAAATTCCGCAACTGTGGGTATACTATCGAGTTGAGAACCCACTACTCTGGTATCCACAACATGAGCAAGATAAGCATCACATCCTTTTCTAATCAACTTTCTAGCTACTGCAGCTGAAACAAACAAGGATACAAGTTGTCTCTACTCACTAGACACCATCACACTTCTACCATCACCAGTTCTCAAAGTAACACACTTCTTTTGACAATCTACCACAGCTCCATGCTTAGACAACCAATCCATGCCTAAGATCAAATCATACTCCTTAAAAGGCATTTCAATCAAATCACCCAAACATTCCTCACCTTGCACCACAACTGAACTATCTCGGTGCACCTTGCTAACAACTACACCATGCCCTAAAGGATTTGTCACCAAGACATCAAATCCTAGGGGACTCAGTATGCAATTCAGACATAGGCAAGATAGATGTACTTATGTATGAATGAGTGGATCCTGGATCAATCAAAGCAAGAACTGAAATGCCAAATAAAGAAAATGTACCCGCAATGACAGCTGAAGCATCCGGCTGCCTCTGCATCACATACACTCTCTGAGAAGACCCAGCCTCATCTGGCCTACTGCCTCCGGATGTAGAGCCTCCTCTCTGACTAATCCCAGGTCGACCAACTCTACTGAAACATCTGCCCCCTCGACCACCTCTGCTAACACTAGGTCGAGAAGCTGCAGTATCAGTCTGTCTATCCTTCTGTAGCTCAGGACAATCTCTAATGAAATGCTCAGGTGATCTACATTTGAAACACACAGCTGATCCACTAATCTTCCAACAAACACCCCCATGTACCCTACCACAATGAACACATGTAGGTGTAGTAGACCTCTGAACCATAGGAGTCGGAGCACTAGCTACAGAAACTGTAGGTCTCGGTCTCTCCGTCTGATACTGAATTGACCTGCTCGACTGCCTCTGGCTCCTACTAATCCTCGAAACAAAACTTCCTCAGCCTCTCTTCATAGACGAAGGGTCTCCTAACTCTGGTCTCCTCTTCAATAGCAGCTGCTACAATAACCTGTGCTCTCTCAACACTTCTAGTTACTGCAACCAACTGAGAAAAATCCTAGTACCGAGAACTAGCAACAATACACATAATAGAGGGTCTCAACCCCTCCTCAAACCTTTTACACCGGTCAATCTCATCAGAGATAATCCCTCCAGTATAGTAACTCAACCGGATGAACTCTACCTCATACTCTGTCACAGTCCGGTTATCTTGTCTTAGATTCAGAAATTCCATCTTCTTGACATCCTTATACTCCCTCGGAGTATATTTCTGCTCAAACTCCCTCAAAAAATCACTATAAAACAAAGTTGGTGGATCATCCATGGCATGAGAAACTGTCTTCCACCAATCATAAGCATCCTTCTGCAATAAGGATCTAGCATAATCAAATTTCTCTTCAGGAGTAGCTTGCAACTGGATAAATACCCTCTGCACTCTATCCAACCACTGCTCAGCTACTGCAGGATCTGTAGTGCCCAAGAAATCCTCAGCCCCATACTTTCTCAATTTATCATAATGCCTCACCGGTACATGTGGCTGTGGTGGCGGTGGCGGCTGCACTGGAGCTTGCCTCAACAATTCTACCACATGTCTTAGCCAAACTGGCGGAACCTCATCAGCAGCTGATCTCTCTGGCATAGGAGCAGGTGCCTCACTAGCTCTATCAACCCTAGCTCCATCTCTATCCTCTTCAGGAGCTACACTCTCAGTACTACCTTCTATGGACTGACGTGAATGAGACGCCATCACTACCTATGTCAGCAACCACAGCAGAATATACCTCATTAAAGATCAAAGACTACCAATACCAAAACATGTATCTTATTCAAAAATCACATTTTAAAAATTAAAATGTTCTTTTTCTTACAATTTACCTAGGTTGAGAATCTCGAACCCAGGCTCTGATACCAAAACAATTGTAACACCCCTATACCCCGTATACGTACACTACATACTACACCTGTAATATACGTATACCGAATACAGGAGTGCTACTGTTTATAATAAGCAAACTGATCTTTCAATTTAGCAATATTATAAGAAAACTTAAAATATTTAAATCATATTATAAAGTACAATAGATAAAACATTCATTCAATACGCAGCGAAAAATATAACGGTATTTACAAATACATATACATAAAAATCCATGTTTTACAAAACATAAAATTTATACATGTTTGGCAGTTTGTCTTTGATCTTTAAGCCCTCTATCAACACTTCAGAATCTAGACTCAACTCAGTCTAGCTGAACTCTCTAGTTCTATCTTGTCACCTGCGCGATGAACCACAATCACGCTAAGCCAACAGCTTAGTGGTACAAACCACAATAATAATATGTTATAATGAAATGCAAATGTCATACTTTCAAACATTATAAACAATTCTCAAGAACATCATATTCCATAACATTACCTTTCATTTTATCATTCAATTGTTTCATCATTCATGAATCACATTTAAACAAAGACAAACATGGGCCCAAAAGACACTAATATGTTATTCAAAATTCAGAGTTACTGCTTTGGTCCATAATCACAATCATCAATATATATTTATCCATGGATAATCCAACTAGATTGGAGCTTACGACCCAGTCTTTTCACTCAATCTAGCTTCAAGGATTTGTTTTTGAGGCTTACGACCCAGTCTTTTCACCCCAAAAACATCACATTTCACATTTTTCAGCTGGACTCGGCTTACGACCCGGTCTTTTCGCCTATCCAGCGATTCATAGGCATGCCGCCAAACCCAGAACTCTGAAAATTGAATAACATATTAAGCACACAATTATTTCATTTATCTATTTACCAATCTCTTTCTCAATTCATTTCTCATTTCATATTCCATAATCAAATAGGCAACCATGCCCCAATTATTTCATTTGCACTATCATAGCCAACAACAATGGCTTCACTTTACATCATATCTCAATTCACATTAAAGCAATTCATCATTAAAGTATTCATAACCAAATGCATTGAACATACATTTTGAATAATCATCATATCTTTCACATTATGCAAATCATAGCATTAATCAAATGTATCAACAATATAATAGATTACTTAACACATTTACAACCGAATGTGTTAAGTCCCAATGTCATGTAAATGTATGCAATAATGTAGGGTTTGTACTTACCTCAAGAACAACTCACACCAATCTATACACTTCCTCTTCCAAGAATTCTCAACACTTAGGTTAGGGCAACTCAACCTCTTCACAACCTAATGCAAAAAGAATAATACACACTTATTTACAAATTCACATGAATTCCAATACAATTATTCACCTATTAGTCTCATACTAGACCCATAGATCACAAATTATAAGCCAACACAACTATCTAGGACCCACGGTCGTGGCCTCACACCCCCCACGGTCGTGGCCTCACAACCCCACGTCCGTGGTCTCACAAACCCCCACGGGCGTGGGTTAGAAAACAAATCTATCCAATTGCTTAACACCCCCACGGTCGTGGCATCCAAGGGCCACGAGCGTGGCATCCAAAATGCTTCTGTTTCGGACCAAATTCATGTATTCTATGCTTTCCACTCCATTAAACACAAACACATTGAAAATCTACCAAAAATAATTGATCAAACTCAATATTGACATCAATTACCAAGTCACAACTCTTACTCTTTCAATACCAACCTAATTCCTTTCTTCAATTCAACCCCAAAATCAAAATCAATTATACCCAACACTCTCAAACACACCACAAACAATCATACTATCAATAACCAACATCAAACTCAATTATAACTTAAAATAAAACAAGGGAGTCAAGTGGAAACTTACCAAAGATGATGAAATTTCTTAGATTTTCCACTTGATCACTTAAAATCTCCTTCAATTTGAGCTTGGAAAATAATCAAAAACTCTCTTCTCTCTTGCTTTGGATGGCCTACCAAGAAGGAAATGAAGAAGAAAATAAAGAAGAAAATAGCCAAGTCGAACACTCTTATTCTCTTTAAATCTCCACCAAGCAAAAATAATATTAAAATAATCATAAAATCCTCTTCCACTCACTTAATTCAATTATTTCTTCTTTTGACCATTTACTTTGACTTGTATATGTTATATATATCACCATATATATAACATATACACTCTCTCTTTACTTCTTTTCTCTTTCCATTAAACATATACTTTAAATCCAAATACAACAATAATACCAAAACTTTTAGGGTATACTTTGGGATATTGCAGAGATTTCTATATGAGAGACGATGGTAGCCTTTGGTTCAAGGATAGATCGTGTGTTCCTGATGATGCAAGATTGAGAAAGATTATTTTGGAAGAAGCACATCAATCAATCTTTGCTATGCACCCTGGGAGTACTAAGATGTATCATGATTTGAAACAAAACTATTGGTGGTCAGGTATGAAGAGAGATATAACGGAGTTTGTATCCAAGTGTCTCACTTGTCAGAGGGTAAAAGCTGAGCATCAAGTTCCAACAGGGTTGCTCCAACCTTTATCGGTGCCTGAATGGAAATGGGAACGTGTGACAATGGATTTTGTGTCTGGTTTGCCATTGACTCAGAGGAAGCATGATGCCATCTGGGTGATTATTGATCGGTTGACGAAGATAGCTCATTTTCTTCCAGTTAGAATGGACTATTCTCTGGAGAAGTTGGCTGAGCTGTATATTAATGAAATTGTAAAATTGCATGGAGTTCCAATTTCTTTAATGTCTGATCGAGATCCCCGATTTACTTCGAGATTTTGGAAGAGTTTGCATGCTGCTTTGGGTTCTCAATTACATTTTAGCACTACTTTTTATCCGCAAACAAATGGGCAGCCAGAAAGAGTGATACAGATTTTAGAGGACATGTTGAGAAGCTATCATTAATTTCTCTGGAAGTTGGGACAGATTTTTGCCACTAATAGAATTTGCTTATAACAACAGTCATCAATCTAGTATTAGAATGGCACCATTTGAGGCATTGTATGGTAGGAAATGCATAACGCCTCTATGTTGGAATGAAGTTGGAGAAGGTAAACTGGTTGGTCCCGATTTGATTAAGGAAACAGAAGAGAAAGTGAAGATAATTTGGGATCGATTGAAAGCAGCTTCATATCCGCAAAAATCTTATTCAGATTTGAAGAGAAGAGATAGAAAGTTTGATGTTGGAGATAAAGTTTTTCTGAAAGTGTCTACTTAGAAGAAGATTTTGAGATTTGGCCGCAAAGGGAAGCTAAGTCCTCGTTTTATTGGACCTTATGAGGTATTGGAGAGAGTTGGACCAGTTGCTTATCGACTTGCTTTGCCGCCTGAGTTGGATAGAATTCACAATGTCTTCCATGTTTCTATGTTGTGGAGGTACAGATCAGACCCATCTCATGTTTTGTCGGTTGAATCTATTGAGGTGAGTCTGGATCTGACTTTTGAAGAAGAACCAGTGGCTATTTTGGCACATGAAGTGAAAGAGTTGAGAATTAAGAAAGTGCCACTTGTGAAGGTTCTTTGGAAGAATCATGCAAAGGAAGAGGCAACTTGGGAGAGTGAACAAGCGATGCGAGATCAATATCCTCAACTGTTTCAGACTTGAGATCAGGTAATTTCGAGGACGAAATTTCTTTTTAAAGGGGAAGAATTGTAATATCCCAAAGTATACCCTAAAAGTTTTGGAATATTTATTGTTGTATTTGGATTAAGTGTTATAAGTGTATATATTTAAGTGGAAAGAGAAAAGAGGTAAGGAGAAGAGTGTATATGTTGTATATATAGAGATATATACAACATATATAAGTCAAAGAAATGGAAGGTCAAAAGAAGATTTATTTATTTTTATTTAATTAATTGAAATGGAAATTAAGTGGAAGTAGATGAGGATATTTATGAATATTTTATTATTATATTGCTTGGTTGAGATTTAAAGAGAAGATTGAGTGGTTAAGAGAGAGTTGACTGGCCGACTATCACCATAGTAAGAGAGGAAAGTGAGATTTTGCTCATCTAAACTAAAGATTGAAGGATGTTTCAAGTGATCAAGTTGGAATTCTAAGGGTTTTCGTCACTTTTGGTAAGTTTTCCACTTGATTCCCTTGTTTTCTTTTAAGTTTGTGTTTTGAGTTTGGTGTTTGATTGTTGATGGTATGTGTATATTTGGTTGTGGTGTATTTGAGAGTATTTGGATTAATTGATTTCTGGATTTTGGGGTTGGATTGAAGAGAAAGAGTTAGGTTTGGTAGAAGAGCAAGTGTTGTGTTTGAGTTGTGTGTATGTGATGGTTGTGAATTGGTGTTTGATGTATGTATTGAGTTATTTTGGTGTTTTTGCAAGTTATTATGGTTTATGGGTGTGTTTAGTTAAGTTTGTTTGAAGTGGAAAATGGTGGAAGTAAGAGGTTTGTTGGATGTGGTGTTGTTGTTGCCGGAATTAGGATTTTTGGCCTGACACGCCCATGAGCACGGTCAGGTCTTTAGGCATTGTCAATGGTTCTGTTTTTTTGATGGGTGACATGCCCATGTCACTAAGCATTTCATAGCTACTGTGTTGAGGGAGGATTGGCACGGCCAGTGACGCCCATGTCACTGAGCGTGTCAAAGCTTCTGTGTTGTGGATTTAGGGCACGGTCATGGACACACCCGTGTTGTTGAGCGTGTCATGTGTAGAGTTTGCCCTAGTTGGTTCTTAGCCTTATTATCTCATGTGTATCTTTAAGTGAGTGTGTATTATCCCTTTTGGATTAGGTTTTGAAGAGATTGAGTTGCCCTAATCCAAGTGTTGAAGGATTCTTGGAAGAGGAGTTTGGTGTTGTGTGAGTTGCTCTTGAGGTAAGTACAAACCCTACATTATTGTATACATTTACATGACTTTGGAATTTAACACATTTAGTTGAAAATGTGTTAAGTAATCTATTACATTCTTGATATATTTAATTAATGCTATGATTTGCATAATGTGAAAGATATGATGATCATTCAAATTATATGTACAATGCAATTGGTTATGTATACCCTAATGTTGAGATGTGAAGCCATTGTTGTTGGCTATAATGATGCAAATGAAATAATTTGGGCATGTTTACCTAGATGATTATGAGGAAATGAGAATGGAATTGATAATGAAAGAATGAAAGAATTGTGTGCCTAATGTGTTTTTCAATTTTCAGAGTTTTGTTCTTGGTGGCATGCCTAATAGTAACAATCCTTTGAAACTGGGTTGAGCTTGATCCTTGAAGCCAAGTTGGGTTGAAGTTTAGCATGCTTAACTCCCCTTGAAGCTTGGTTGGGTCTAGTCCTTGAAGCCTAGTTGGGATGTTACAAACCCTTGAAGCTGGGTTGGGTTTGGTCCTTGAAGCCAAGTTGGATTGATGCTTAGCATGCTTCGCTCCCCTTGAAGCTTGGTTGGGCCTAATCCTCGAAGCCTAGTTGGGATGATGATAAATGTGATAATTGGACCAAAACATTAACTCTGAAAGTTGAATAGCATATTAGTTTCTTTTGGGCCCATTTTTGTCTTTGTTTAAATGTGAATCATGAATGGTGAAACAAAAGAATAATAAAATTTAATGTAAGGTTTTGAAATATGATATCCTCTTGTATTGTTTATAATATTTGAATGTATGACATTGGCATTACATTAAAGCATATCGTTATTGTGGTTTGTACCACTAAACCTATGGCTTAGCGCGATTATGGTTCATCGCGCAGGCGACAGGGTAGAACCGGAGATTTCAACTAGATCGAGTTGAGTCTAGACTTTGAAGTGTTGATTGTGGGCTTAAAGATCAGAGACAAACTGCCAAACATGTATAAACTTTATGTTTTGTAAACATTGATTTTGATGTATTTATATATGTAAATACCGCTACATTTTCCGCTACCTAATAAATAAATATTTTATCTAGTATATTTTATAATATAATTTGAATGTTTTAAGTTTTCTTATATTGTGGTTAAATTGAAAGATTGGGTTGTTTAATATAAACCGTGACACTCTCGTATCTGATATACGTATATTACAGATGTGGTTGTATGTAGTGTGCGTATATGGGGTACGGGGGTGTTACACATTCAATCCAAAGCTAGATCTCAAATCAATATGATTTGGCAATTCATTAGTATTGATTAACAGTGAATTGTTTATATCATTTCAATGGTGCAATACTTTTATCAACATTTAGTGTGATATATATTTGTCACGTATCTAAAGTTTATCACACTTTTCCATACTTTTAACACATACACATGAATTCTCAACGCAAAAGTAAGAAACATAAACATATTAGCCTCATATTATGCCCATATATCACAAAATACAAGCTAAAAACATTATCCAGGTATCCCACGGCCATGGCATCTCAACCCCACACCTGTGGGATACAAAATGAAGCTGTCAAATGCCTTTGTAGACCCCCACAGTCATGGCATTCAAGGGCCACAACTGTGGCATTCATAACAGCTATGTTTTATCAAAATTTTTAAAGAAACAACCTCACTCTCAAACCTACGGTCGTGGCACTCAATTGCCACTCACATGGCATTGGTTTTAGGTCTATTTTTGGAGTAATTCTTCCTCCAACAGTCTCAACTTCGATACCATGCCCATGGCACCTTTAAACCACGCCCGTGGCATCCTAAAATCATGTATTTTCCACTTTTAACTTTATTAAACACAAATATATTGAAGATATAAGTTAAAAATGTATCAAAATCAAATTTTTGACATAAAAACAGTTCATATCAAATAATTTACTAAAACTTCACTTAATCAAACTTTCAACCATCTCATATGGATAAAAACAACATCAAACTACCCAATTCCCATAAGAGTTGAATTAAGAATCAAACTCATCATATAAAAGTTATTTTTCACTCATCAATCTAGTTAATCAATACTTTCAAGAAATATTTCATTATAAATAACTCAATCAATCAATTCAAATATTAAAACTCATAAAAATTCATATATTTGCAAATTATAATACATAAGCATATACCTCCTTCACAATCCCTCTTCTTCTCTCTTTTCCCTCTTTTTCTTGATCACTTGTTGATAATCTCACCTACTCTAACTAATTCTCTTAAAAAGATTATTGGAAAAGATATATTTCCCTTGATTCTTTTATGAAAGGAAGAAGAAAATAGAGAAGATGACGATGGTGGTGGTAGATGGCATGGAAGATGGGAGAAAGGAGAAGAATACTCTACACACACACACATATACACAGATATATATATAGTTTAATCAAGTGAGGGAATGCTCATAATAACTATAATGCACCCTCATTCTTAACCGTTGATTCTAAATCGAGTTTTAGTCCTGTAAAACCGTAAAAATAATTTCTTCAGTAAATTTTGAAATATACTATTCACTATTCTCTGCTTATAGTTTTTATCCACATTACTTTTATCACTATACATTATCAATTATCAATATTAGTTAAAAAGTTCCATGTTTAAAATTTTGACCATTACATAGAACTTATCCCGGGTTCAGAATGCAAATTACTTTTAGGTCCAGAACTTATCCCGGGTCCAGAACTCAAATTATTTTTAAGTCTAGAACTTACCTCGAGTCTAGAATCTAAATTATTTTTAAGTCCAGAACTTATCTCGGGTTCAGAACCTAAATTACTTTTAAGTCCAGAACTTATCCCTAGTCCAGAACCTAAATTATTTTTAAGTCCAGAACTTATCTCAAGTCCAGAACCCAAATTATTTTTAAGTCTAGAACTTATCCGGGGTCCAAAATGAAAATTACTTTTAAGTCCAGAACTTACCTCAGGTCCAGAACCCAAATCCAAAACTCACCTTGAGTCTAGTATTCAAATTATTTTTTAGTCCAGAACTCACCTCGGGTCCAGAATTCAAATTATTTTTTAGTTCAGAACTCACCTCGGGTCCAGAATCCAATTTATTTTTGAGTTCAGAACTCAAACCAACCTTGGGTATGGAGTCCAGTATGGCTCTAAACCCAGTTAAAAATCACATTTCTCTTCGCTCTCTTTTGATGTAGTCTTAGATCGCTCAAGTAGGGGGGCAAATTGTAGACCCTTAATTTTTTACCCGGTTCAGTTCGATATTTTTAAACAATCCAAAATAATTTATGATATTTTAATTAAATAATATTTATTACTTATAATATTTATTTTTAATAAAATAATAAATAAATAAATAAAAATCGACGACGAAAATCGCTGGCGACGAATTGGCCTGTGGCCCGTGCCCAGCCCGCAGGAAATTTTTTGCCAGCATAATTTTTCACACCAGTAGCCAGGCCCGCGCACAATTTTTCCAAAACCCTATTTTATTTTGTTTTTGATTTTATTTCCAAAAGAGTTTTTATTTCCTTAATCAATTAGTATTAGGTTTTTTATTTTTTTTTACCTATAAATACCATATTAAAACACACAGAAAGAGGACCTTTTTTTGAACTTCTTTTTTGGGATCAGACTTTTGGGATCTGGATTTTTTAGGGACTTTTTCTTAGTAACCTTAGACGGCACAATTATTGAAGGAATTGATTCAGAACCTTGGACTTGAAAAGAGCAAGAGGCAGTCAGCAAGCAACAAGGAATCCATCAAAGGCAGCATACTCTGTCTTTGTTATTGTTCAACCAGAATTTAAATTGTAGTGGAACCAACAACGAAGGTTTGAGTTTCTATTGACTTATTTATGTTTACAGTAGCTTCATCATTCAAATTGATCAATTGTTTAAACATACAATAGATGATATTTTTGTTATTTGATCAATTATTCTGTTTACCATATAGACATTATTTAAAACCCTAAAAATTATTTTTCAAAACCCTAATACCTTAATACCCGTAAAACTAATTTTTGAAATCTAAAACCCTAATTACACTTTTCTAAAACCACAAAACAATAATCTGTTTTCTCAAAACCATAATCAATTCTATTTTTCTAAGATTTACAGTAGTTTATTTCTTCCAATTCCAAAATCCTATTTTCTAAATCTTAAACTCTAAAATCTTAATTTTCAACACCAAAACCTATAACTCTAAAAGCCAATTTTTTAAAATTTTCTGGGGCACTGCCCTTTGACCCCGCCCGCTAACCTGCTAGCAGGACAGCCGTATGGGCTCGTCGAAGGGGTCAATATTCATTTGTATATTATGAGTCTGTATATTTAACTTTCTTTTTTCCAAAGCCCTAATTTAGTAATTAAAATTCTAAAACCCTATTTTAAGATGCAAACCCTAAACTTATACATTTATTACTTTATTTAGTTTTAGATTTGATTATGTGGTTTATTATATGTTTTGATTATTGATTTATTTAATTTTGATGTTTGGTTTATTTAATTTATCATGGATAAATATTTTTTCTTTATTATTATTTGCTCACTAAAATTATAAGAGGTATGTTTCCATAGTTGGGTACCTCATCAATTAATTTTCATGTAATTTATGTTATTTTTATATTTTAAAATTATTGTAAAGGACATGTTTCACCTTTCGGTGGGTGTCCTATTTAGTTTTAGACATAGGCGATGTAAGGACATATTTTCATCCTCGGATGGGTGTCCATTTATTTATTTTGTTTAGACATTACTTTGATTTTAATATAATGATGATTTATTTTAATTGTTGTATGTAGTATGGATAATATCATTATATTTAAGAATTTTATAATATTAAGGCCTAAAAAGGAGGCCGGTTCCAATTAACTGGGCATTGTGGAGGTGCTGGATCATTTCTCACATTCCTCATACATACCCAACTTTCTGAACCCATTAGGGGGTTAGAGATTCCTTAGAAATCGAGTCATTCACCGCTCTCTTTTTCCAGCCCTCCGGGTGGCGACTCCATTTTCTCCGGGCTTAGGCCCGTGTTCTCTAAGGCCCCGAGCCTAATAGTATCGAAGTCGCAATAATTATTCCACCGGGAGTGGAGGCGAAAATCTCCACTCACAGTGGCGACTCCTGATGAGCTAGAATAATTAAATGTTCAACTTGAACCTATGTTTGTAGAATTTTTATTAGCCACAATTCTTGCAAAATATTTATCTATTTTGAAATAATAAATTTAACACTTATTATTAATTTTTATTTTCAACCATAATGACACAAATTAATGAGAAAAATTATATCAAAAAAGAACAAATTGATATTTTGAAAATAATTTTTAATATCTTAATAAATTTGTATTTATATGTTTATTTGTATATGAGATTTATTTTAATTAATTTTTTAATATATTTAATTCTAATTAAAATTTAAATTTAATGCAGGTGTTATTATCAATAATAATTGATATAATAAATAAAATTAAATTCATCTAGTCTAATAGGAAAATACAAAAGATAAATAAAAATAATCACGTTTTTATTTATTAAGGTGCCAACAACCAACCCATTAATTATTTATTTTTTCCAATTTTTTTCTTTTATGTATCAAACTTATAAAAATTTAAATTATTATTCAAAGTAAAAAAGAACTATGAAATACTTCTTTTCATAGAAATAATATCTATTTAAATTTAAAGAAGACAACATAAATTTAAATCGTAAAAATCTAATAATATAAATACTAGCAAATATTAAAATAAAAAATAATTAACAATGAAATTAAGAAACTTACAATTACAAATGCAAAAGAGGAAGAGGAGAGCTTCTATTTTCTTTCATATCATGAATTGAGAGAAAATGAAAATTATTTAAGACTTTTTTTTCTGTACTGTAAAAGTAATTACCTCATAACCACATTCATAATTCTCACTTATACTATTAATTTTATCTATACTTTCAAGTAAAGAAATATAATGATTTGACAAATGAATTGCTCAATACATATATTATTATGGTTCAAAAGAAAAAAAAAATATAAAGCTAATCTATTAAAGAGCGCCAAAAAGTAGTCTTTTTACATACTGTAAGTGTCAATTGTCAAATATTTTATATTAAGAGCTTTGCTACCAAATTCATATATATATATATATGTATATGTATATATTAAAAAAAATTAGTGGGGCTTGAGTCCCCACTGGCTCTTTCTAATATATGTTACTGTTATGAGATAACTAGATAAATAAATAAATAATTTTTGATACATTTCAACTATTTCTCTTTTAAATTTTATATCTTTTTTATTATTAAATATTGTAATTAGTGATCTAAATATTTTTATTAAATATTGATAATAATATTACACATATATGGTCCTGCATGGTATTGGTATAGTGGTAAGGCATTACTACTTTGTGTAAGACGTCTCAAATTCAATCCTTAGAGGTTCTTTGTCATTGGATATAAAAGTGGGATATTAAATTGTTGTGTGGAGACTAAATTGACCGATGTGGGGCTCCTACAAGAAGGTCTTACGCCCGAGGGTTTAGTCTATATAAGGAAATTCAAAGTTCTACTTGTAAGGATGTTACCCCAGTACAAAAAAAAAATCATACATGTATGTTTTCAAAATATTTTTTTAATTACAATGGTGAGGATACCTCAAAAACTCTTGAATATATGTTTCTTAGGTATGCAACATCCAATAGATCATGTTATATCTAGTGTCTTGCTTTGTTAGGAGGCTTTGTGAGGTCATGATCTTCAATGGAATAGCTAACTACACAAGATGCAAGGTAATCTGTAGGCTGGTTGACTTCTCTGTAAATGTGATAAACTTCAATCTCCCATTCCCTTTTCATTAGGACTCTTATCTTATGAATAAAAGCACCATTTGTTTATGGAGTAACTATTTGTTTAAGAAGGAGATGAACCACAAATTTGTTATCCAATTCCACTTTCAATTTTCTAATTCCTTTATGCCATGCAAAACAAACGTCATAAAAAAATTCTCTATAGCTCGGCTTGCATGAAAAAACATGAAATAATGTTCATATCCTTTATAACTCGTCCAACATAAGCTCTCCTCATTAAAGCTTTAAATGCTCCATCACTATTCAGTTTAAGCAATCCCATAGGTAGAAATTGCCAACAAATATATATGGTGCCTTTATTTTGCCTACTACATCAAAATAAAGTTTTTCTTATTTTGCAAAGGCCACCTTCCTCACCTTTTGCTGTATAAATGACACAGTATCCTATGGACTCTTGTGCGAGTCAAGAAACAAAGCTTCATTCCTTACATGCCACAGTTTCCAACAAGTTATACTAAATAAAAGATTTTCATTAATTTTGATTTTCCAAATCTCACATTTAATTAGATTATCAAGCAACCAAACACTAAATCTTGTGAGAAAAAAATTGTCATTTCAAGTAAAACCAGTCAGTTGAAGCCATACTGGTTTTGCAAAAGGTAATCTCTTTAGATATGAATCACCGATTCCATTTGCTCGTCACATCTGAAATAGCTTTCCTCATAAGTAAGATGCCTTATGACCCTTTCTTGGTTTGTCATGAGCTTTTCTTTATAAGTAAGCAAAAAAAATATGCTTATTATGTATTGACCATACCATTTCCAAATGGTATCCCATACATTACTTCGTTCATTTCATGAAATATTCTCTTTTTTTGCAATATATATTGACTTTACTGAAATTGTTCCACTAGTATCAAATGTCTAAAATGGTTCGTTAGCTCTGTCCTTTGATCTTGGGGGGAGGGGGGGGATATGCTACTAGAGATAAAAGTATATGACTTGGTAAATACCCTACAAAAAAAAATCCCATGGCTAATTTCCATTATTCAACCATATTGAAAATTTTCCAAGACTTTGTCTATGTCAGAATGGGCTTTATGGCTAATTCCACAAGGTGATAAACTCCATCAATCAAGTTGTCTAACTAGAATCTAGCAGTTGTGCCATCATTCATGTTCCATTGAACACTAGAGGCTACTATGTTCTTTAGTCTTCCTAAAACCTTCCAAAGGGGAGTTTCTCTAGTTGATTTTAGTGTTGTAGGTACAACCTCCGAACTTACTCCATTTTGACAACAAAACCTGTACCTATAGGAGATTATGATTATTAATTAAAAGCCAACCAATTTTCATATTTTAGGCCTAGTCCCCCACACTTCTTTAGTTGACATTCTCCCTTTTCACCAAATTTGAGTTTTTCCTATCATGGTTGCCACTCTAGATAAAGTTGCTACTAAGTTGTTCAAGCTTGTCGCAAAGATTTTTGGGAATTGCCATTGTTTGCATAATATAATATGGATTGGATGAGAGGACGTGGTTTGTAAGTGTTACTTGATCAGCTAGGGATAAGCACTAAGTGTAATATCCTTATACCATATATATATATAATACATATATAGAATACAAAAATGCTATCGTAGTTAACTGTAGAATCTCTCATTTAATACCAAAATAAAAGTTTAAATATTATAAATATATATTTAGCAAACATAAAATATCTTTGAATAATTTTAGTAAAAATATCTAAGAAAATTTTGTTAGAGTTTTGTCTGTAGTTTCATAATATCCCAAATTCAAAAGTACATAGCCTGCAATAAAATATACTTCCAAAATACCATTTTCTTAAACTCCTCATCTCTTCCATTTCACATCTAAATAGTTATCAAATATAAATAATGTATAATTTATATGTTTACAAAATATTACAAAACCTTGATTATCAAAACATATTCATAAAATGTGTAATATGCACAAAACCAAAAGGCTTAAGAAGAAAAACTATACATGCAATGCAGTATAGCACCGACAAAATGTGTGTCACTAAAGTCACTCACACTTCAACACTGGCCTCAATCCTAAATTTTTCCAGATCTATTAGGGCTTCCATTCTTTACCATGTCAAATGCGCGACAGAATTCATTCTCGCTAAGCTAAAAGCTTAATGGTATATACTTTGATAACATAATATATATTTAAACAAATTATTTCCTTTATGGTATAAAATACATTTATCTTAACTTAGAATGCAATGATCAATCAAACAATGTATTAATTCATAAATCTTATGCACATCTCAACAACACACATTGGGGCCAACAAATCCCTACACAATATTCAAGTTCTAGAAATATTGATTTGGCTTATCGCGATCCAAAAGTTTGACACCGGAGACTTAGTGTCCTGTAATTCCAGTATATCTCACCCGAAGGCCATCTCCTCGACACCGAAGTGTCTGATACCAGTGTATCTTGCCCAGAGATAATAATAGAAGTGATACTAGTGTATCTCACTCAAATGCGTATAAAACGTCATGCCATATTATTGGCATGCCAACTCGACAATACCAAATTCAATATTCTGAAACAAGCAATTGTACAAGACAAACAAACATGACAACATTACAATACATTTTCTCATTCTTATCTCTTTTATTACTTTGCCATATTTTCATATGATTAACACATTCCATGACCAATTTCACATTGCACGTTATTTCCTATAACAACAATATGCCTTTTTAGAACATTTCAAATCATCATAACATTGTGGTTCATAAAACCCAAAGCAATCTTTAGCTCACATTTTAGATAAAATGTTACAATTTATAAATAATTTCATTTAAAAGTAGGGCATCAACCATTTAGAAATATCAATGTGATTATGTAAAACATGAACATTTAAAATAAATGTTATCAAAGTATGTGCAAACCTTCCTTTGCTCCAAAATCAAACCAATTCCACCTTCCAAGCTTCAAATTTAGAAATCTCTAAGCTTTACCTCTTGCTTCAATTAGGCCTATCCACTCCTAAACCAAACAATAGTTCAATTCTTCAATTAAAGTCATATTCTTACTCAAATTAACCATTAATTATACTAATCTAACCAACTCTCACCAAAACTCTAGTTTTCGAAACTTCCATAAATACCAACTTCACACATTATAAGAATGTACCGGATTGCAGACCAAAAATTCATAAGTAATCCTTATTTTTTATCTATAATTTGATTTACTGACAAATTACCGACAAAAAATTTTTGTAGTCATCCGGTAATAGAAAAATCGAAGAAAATAAACGTCTGTTAGTAAATTACTGAGAGAATTTTTTGTTGGCATTTTCGACAGAAATGTCGTTGGCAAAATCCACATACATAATGAGATATTCTGTTGGTAGTACAGATGACAATTGATTTTCTGTTGGTAATACCAATAGAAAATTTTGTCCATAATTCTAACAAAATTAAGTCTCACTCATTTTATCGGTGTTACCGATAAAATTTTATGTTAGCAGTACATATGCCAACAGACTATTTAATTTAGTATGTAAAATTTAATTATTTTTGAATTTTAAAATATATTTTTTTATTCTTTTTAATTTTTTATAGTGTATATATAAAATATATGAATGAATTAAATATTAAAAAGAATAAAATATATAAAAAATAAAATATATATTTAAATAACAATTAAATCTAATAAATGAATAAATATAAAATAAATGTATATAAAAAATATAAAATTTAAATATAAAGCATATATAAAAAAAATACTAAAATCAAGTAGAAGCATGAGGCGGTAGAGATAGAGGTGGAGGAAAACCACCCAGAGAAAACTGCAGTGAGGAATCGAAGGTTCCTCGCACAAAGTTGGTCATAAACTCATTAAGTTGTTAGTGGACCAACCTCTACACCTTGGTCTATATCTGCTCCTACATTCAGGTCTGAGCCTACTCAAACACCTGCACCTGCTCCTGAATTTCCTACTGAATTGTCCATAAAATAACATTAATTTTCTATAAAATAATAAAATAATAAAAAATTTTAATTTTTAAAACTAATTAGCTAAAAATCTATAACATCACAAATTGTACAGTAAATTGTATTTTTTAAAACTAAATCTAAAATTCTAAAAAATTATAAATTATAATTTTTTAATTAAAAACTAAAAAATCACTAAAAATATCTTTAAAAAATCTAACATACTAAAAATTTTCTACATGCCAAAAAATTTCTAAAAATGTTATGAAAATTTTAAATTTTCCTAAGAATTATTCTAGTTAATTAAATAAAATTTTTCTTTAGCTTATTTTTATAATTAAAATTCTAAAATTTATAAAAATAAATCAAATTTAACTAAAATTTTTTAAAAATTCAAAAATACCATAAAAAAATCTAGCACCCTAAAATATTTCTATTTACCAAAAACTTTCTTAAAATATAACAAAAAATTTTAAAATTCCCAAAAACATATTCCATTTAATTAAAAAAATTTAAAAATTAATTTTTTTATAATTTTTATTCTGAAATTTATAAAAATAAATCAATTTTAATTTTTTTTAAAAATAATAAAAATACCCTAAAAAAATCTAACACCCTAAAATATTTCTATTTACAAAAAATTTCTAAAAATATAATAAAAAAATTTTAAATTTCCTAAAACATATTCTGTTTAATTAAAAAAATAAAGATTAATTTTTTTATAATTTTTATTCTAAAATTTATAAAAATAAATCACTTTTACCTAAAAATTTTTAAAAATTATAAAAATATCCTAAAAAAATCTAACACCCTAAATAAATTTCTATATACAAAACAATTTCTAAATATATTATGAAAAATTTAAAAATCCCTAAAATAATATTTTGATTATTTTTTTTTCAAAAATTTAAAAAATAAAATAATATTTAAATAATATTTATTAAAAAAAATAAAAAATACCCTTAAAATCAAACAACACACAACCAAAATATAAATAATTAGTCTAAACAACAACACTCACAAACCCAAAATAAAATATTAAATTTATAAAAAATAACAACAAATTAAAAAATAAATATCAAAAATTTAATATAATTTATAATGTTTAACAAAAATTAAAAATTAAAAATAAATACCTTTTTCTTCTTCTTATTCTTCAAGCAAAAAAAAAAACACAGAAAATGGGATAAAGATAGACAGAGGCAGAGGAGAAATGGAGAAAATAGGGGAGAGCTTCCAGAAATGGGAAAGGAGAGAAAAGAATTTATTTTATAGATAAAATTTAGCGAGAGAAATAAGTGTCTGTCGATAAATTTACTGATATAGCCAATCATCTGTCATGAAATTTACACAATCTGCAGGCAAATATACAATTTATATGGCAAAATTGTTGCCACTAGTTTTATATTTACCGAGAGAAAAGATTATCTCTCGGTACTACAAATAGAAAATGTATTTTTTCGGTAATTTTATCGATAAAAAATATATTCACTCGATATTACCAATAAAAAATATATTCTCTCGATAATTTTACCGACAAAAAAATATTTTCTCTTAATAAACGATTCACCTAATGGCGGTAAAATTTTCACCCAACCAATTAGGTTGTGACTATTTATTAATGAGAGAACTATTTTTCTATCAGTATTATCGACAAAAAATATATTCTCTTGGTAATTTTACTAACAGAAAATATATTATCTCGGTATTATTAATAAAAAATATTCTTTTGGTAATTTTATCAATAAAAAAATATTTTCTCTTGGTAAACGGCTCACCTATTGGCAGTAAAATTTTCGTCCAACTAATTAAGTTATGACTATTTATTTACCGAACGAATATATTTTCTGTCGGTAAAATTACCGAACGAATATATTCTCTTGGTAGAATTACCGACAAAAAATATATTATCTCAATAATTTTATCGACAGAAAATATATTCTTTTGGTACTATCAACAGAAATATTTGTCTCTTGGTATCACTGACAGAAAATATACTCTGTCGATATTACTGATAGAAATATATGTATGTAAATTTTATCACAAAAAAG
This sequence comes from Garcia nutans, assembly GCA_947685225.1. Classification (NCBI taxonomy): domain Eukaryota; kingdom Viridiplantae; phylum Streptophyta; class Magnoliopsida; order Malpighiales; family Euphorbiaceae; genus Garcia; species Garcia nutans. Next base: position 42,326,220 of record CANTUV010000017.1, read on the forward strand.
TTAACAATAATTCGCGCTATGTATACCGACTTTTTGACATTTCTATCAGTAAAGTTTGTTGATAATTGTTGGAGTCAACTGCTGGCACCAATATTATAAATAAAATATTTATCGATAAATTTTTTTTGTCAATATGTTATCGATAATCTATCGGTATATTTTTTAATTTATTTTTTTAATATTTTCTCTTGATATTATGTCGGTATTACCAAAATTTGATACATTAGAAAATTTTCAGCTTAATACATACATAGTCCCCTTTATTTAGTATGACTGGTCAATTTGCTCCATTTATTTTCAATTTAACCATTTTGACACTCTAACTTGTCCTTTTCTTATCTATTTAACCTTTGTTTGCTAAAGTGGTAGAATGGGTATAATAAAAAAATTTTCACTCGTGAAAGTAGAAATTTACATTAAAGGAGTTGATATGGATAGAAAAAAATGAAGTTTTAGTACAATGTAGCCCCCTATACTTGACACAATTGTTAGTTTGTATTCATCTACTTTCACATCAATCATTTTGACACTTGAACTTGACTTTTTAGTAGTACAACTCATATTAATTATATATCACTTTGTAATTTAGCACTAATTTGAAACATTACTTACTCAAAATAAATTAAACACATATTTTCTTATTGTGAATATCTATCATTTCCATATGAAATATTTTACCTAATAATAAGTCTTTTATTATTTTTAGAAGTTTAACAATTTGTTGATCGTATAATTTTAGATAAGTTATTTGTTTTTGTTTTTATTTTAATAATTATTAGTAAATTATTTTTTTTTCAAAAAAAATATGTTTAAAAAATTTTGTTTCACAAATAAAAAAAAATATATCAAGTAGCATCTAAATAAGAAAATTCCTTCTTCCAACGCTAAGAATTTTTTTTTAAATTGACTTTTTTATAGCCTTTAATAAAAAAAAATTAATTCAAATACCCTTCAATAATCTCTAATAATATATTAATAAAGTATTAACATTATAATTTATAAATATACTTATTTGATAATTACTTTGGGTGTTTTTGGAGAAAATATTATTGTCAAGGTACAAATAAAACTTGTTAAATTCAGTATTGGTTAAATTTGAGGATTGAGTCAAACAGTTATCCAAAAAAAAAAAAAAGTTGAAGTGTGAAAATAGTTAAAGTGAAACTAGAGGGATAAATTGGCTAATTATGCCAAGTATATGGGGTTTATGTATATGTCATGTCAATAAGGGTGCTAATAAGTATGCCATGACAAAACATATTACCTCATGTGTTATATTACCCTCTCATACTCTTAACGTAAACGGTCAAATAGGTACAAAAAAGTGGAATTAAATTGTCAAAATAGTTAAAATGAAAATAGAGGAGGGTAAACCGATCAATTATGTCAAATACAAGTGTTATATATGGATCAAGCTAAATTTTTCTATGCATATTTTCATTTTTATATTTTCCATTGCTTGCATATATATATATGCTTATACCGTTCACAGGGGATGAAATAATCTTAAAAGGATTTAATAAAAACAATAAATAATTAGATATAAACAACATAAATATAAACAGATTAGCAATAAATAAGAAACAGAAATAAGGAACAGAATGTAAAAGACTATATTAAAATAATTTACAAAAATAAGCATATATTAAAAATATATAAAGAATAATTATAATCTCTTTTAAATGGTACGGCGGCGTTGTTTCATACCTGGTGCAAAGGAGGACTTCAGACAAGTGCAAATCTGACGTTGCTCCAATTTATATTTAGGTTTCCAGCCTTATATACCACTTTAAAGATTACAATTAAATCTTTAATTAAATTTGTATCTTAAGTCTAAATTATTTTTTATCAAAACACACTCTTAAGTCTATTTATTTTAGTATACCTAATTATACTATATGTGGTATAAATATACAGATCCCGTATAAGTATACAGCGTAGAATATAGAGAGGAGAAAGACAGAAAAGGATAGAATTTAGAGGTCCTTTTCAGTCTGTAAGTAGTGCAAATAAAATTTCTGATACTTTAATTCCAGATCAAGCTCAACTTGCTCGTTTTTTGCTTGCAAGAATCAAAGCAGAGCATACTTATAGATGGATGAGAGAAATGAGATATAAAATTTAAATTTATTTAAATAAATGAAAACAAAATACAATACAGAATAAAATAAGAATACAAAATATAAATTATAAGTTATAAACTAAGACTACCTTATACAAGGAAATCAATAGGTGTGGAGTACAGGTATGGAAGAAATATAAGTGAGGAAGGGAAAGGGAAGAGAGAAGCTAAGACTAGGCTAAGAGGTTCTTCAATGTCTTCTGAGTTGAGAGAGAAGTGTTTCGGATCCTCCTTTACCTTCAGAATGAGCTTCATTATATAGACAGAGGCTTTAAAATTTCACTGTTCTTGTCACATGCTTTGGCACTGTATATGAATAGTAACCTGTCGTTACTATTTGCTTTTACTGTACCTTCACGCGTCTGGAACTGTGGATGAATAGTACCTTGTCTGAGGTACTGTTGGCTTTACTGTTGGGAACTGTGGATGAACAGTTCTTCTGACTTTACTGTTGGAATCCCTCTGGTGAATACTGTAGATGAACACTCAAACTCTTTATAAGAGTTTTTTTAAAATAACTCTCAAACCCAACAAGTGTTTTACAAGGCTAACACTCAAAACTTATGATAGTGTTTATGGCTAACACTCAACCCAACTCTCATGAAATACAAAAATCAAAGAATAAAGCTCCAAGAAATAAAAATGCAAGAATTTGGCCTTCTTAGATATTTTCCAATGCTTTTTAGGTCTTCTGAAGGGTGTATTTGTAGCCTCAAAACTCTATATGTGCATTACAAAGAGTGTTGGTGAAGTTCATTTTCCAATACCTACAAATCTTGCATTAAATATACTATCAACATAAAATTTTGATTAAGACATAAATCACAGTCATGATGCCTATGTCGCAGTCAAGACAACATAATAACACTCACAATATTCAATTTACCATTACGCTTCTTTAATAACTAGTTCCATGTGTCAATCATTCATTGATCTTTTGAGTAGCCATTGAAATCCCACTTCATGAGTTCTTACTTCAAGTAGTGGTTTGACATGCCATTTGCGTGCTTCATTTACGGTTGCAAGCTTAACCACAAACCTAAGTGTGTTCCTTGGATTTTGGCATCATGTTGTGGTTGCAACACCTATGTCTGATCACGATTTATGTGTCTTTTAGGCAACTCAGTGACTCTTTAATTCTTTTCATCTTTAGCTCTTTCTACATTGTTTGCCTCTCAATGCAACTATTAGAATACTTCAATTTATTTGCCAATATCAAAATCAAGATTGACTTAAACTTAGGTCAATAATGTATGATAAGATAGACAATTATGTCTTTTAAGGACTTAATAATGCATGAACCTAAAAATGAGACTGATTCCAATAAATTAGGCATATGAGAGTGCTACATAACTAATATCTTCCCTATGAGTAGGTAACTTTTTAAACCCCTTAGGATGTTGGAGATTTCTTAAAAAATAAGAAGCTACCTCCTTTCTTTCCCAGTTTTTTTGAGTAACAACTCCATTTTCTCCATACTTAAATCTATGATCATTTAGATTACGAATCTAATATTGCCGAAGTTGCAAGCAAAATTTTTCATTGAGAGTGAGGGCTCACAGTGAGACAAAAATTATTTTGAAGGAGAGAAAAGGTAAAAGAAGTGTAAAATCTAATATCCTTTGATTGGGAAAAAGTGAGGAAAACAAGAGGTAATTTTAATATGTTTTGATTGAGAAGAAAGAAAATGTAAATGAAGTTAAATATGAAAATATCCTTATATTTTATAAGATAATTTACATGTATGTTAACAATAATGAAAATTACAAAATTAAAGTGAAATAATTTAACACTAACTTAGAAAAAGTTCCATGAAAATAAAATAAATTAAAAAAAGGGTGCTAAAGAAAAAGAAAATATAGTAAAAAAGATGTTAAATTATTAGATTTTTATCTATTATAAGGATAATTTTGGATTTTTAATTAAGTAAAGATGAAAATGGAAAATAAAATAAATCCGTTCTCTTCTTCCCTTTTCAAAAAAAAAAACTTTCTTTTTTCTTTTTTTTTAATATCCTAATTTGAAATGTAAAAAAAGAATGGAGATAATATTCTTGTGGGGAAGACTTCTCTTTTATTTCTCTTTATTTAATTTATACACCCTCAACTCTCTTACTTGACTTAAACCATCAGAGGGTTAAGGACTTAAGGTTTTATTAGAGAAGATAATAAATTGATTTGAGTATTGAGAGAAAAGGATAGGGAGAGGTTGCAGATGAGTATAACATATTATTTTATTTTATTTTTAATACAAATGTTAAGAAATGATGAAATGATTATCACATTAGACAAAATTAAACAAGGAACTCGTGCATTAGTTTTTTTTAAATAATAAATCTCAGAAATTAAATAGCATTTTATCTTAAAAGAAAAGTTTTAAATCTATTATATAAACCGATGAAAATGAAAGATTTGTAGGATCCCATATCATTCATAATGTAAAAGAGAAAAATAAAAAATAGTTTTGATTAAAAGAAAAAATAACATATTTTGCGCTTTTATTCATTAAATTAGGAATTCAAAATATAAAGAATTTAAAAATATAATAAATAACTACTTATACATATAAAATACTATTTAAAATTTATTAAAAGAAAAAAATGAGTATAACATATTTTTGTAGGTTTATACAAATTGAAAATCTAAAACTAAAAATTTAAAAACATAAAAAATGACTATATTTATTTCTATTTAATTCATTAATTAAATATTATATCCATTCAAATTCTTATTATATCTATTACATAAATATATATAAAAAGTTGAGTAAAATGTAAGAAATGTAAACTAACATATAATTTATACATGTAATACTAAAATATCATGTATTATAATTATTTTAACCAAAATTTACTAACAGACCTATTCATATATGAAAATAAAATGTATATTTGATAAGTTTAATAAATTTTTAATAAAAATTGGTTAATTAAAAATAATATTATATGAAGATTAAAAGTCATATATTTAATAAATTATTAATAAATCTTTTTAGTTGCAACTATTAACACATGAAGTTAAAAAGTCATATATTTAATTGACAAGTTAGTAATAAATTAATTATTAATAATTTTTAACTAAAGTTATTAATATATAAAAATTAAAAATTATATATTTAATAAATTATTAAAATATAAAATTATTAATAAATGAAAAATAAATGGTTATATATTTATTAAATTTAATAAATTAGTAATAAAAATTTGTTAACTGAAAATATTAATAAATGAGGATCAAAGATCATATATTTAATAGAATTAATAAATTTTTTAACTAAAACTATTCATATATGAAGATAAAATGTTATATACATAATAAATTGTTAATTATTAATAATAAAATTTTTAACTAAAATTATTAATATATAACTATAAATAAGGGCATACCCATGTGATGGTTGAAGGTTTTTTTAATTTATATATGTATATCTATTATATATATTTTTGAAATAAATAGATTTTGAGTCCCTTATTTCTAAAGATTTTAAGTGTAATTGATAACACCATATTTTGTTCATAATTTATAATTATTCTAAATTGTTCATAATTTATGATTATTCTAACTCTATTTTTATTATTTCAATATAAATTTGATAAATTTTCTTTGATGAGATTGAATAAAGCTTTATTATAAGTTAAAAGTTACAAAATATGAGTTTTTGTTGCATTTTAGCCAAAATTGAAAATAAAAAGGGAAAATGGCAAAATAAAATCCATTTCCACGCCTATTGGATAAGAATCCATGTCCCTAAACTTCATTTTGAAGCTATCCAAAGAAGGCAGAAAGAGAAAAACAACATTCCAAAAGCTAGTTGAACTCCACGCCTGTGGTATCTGGAAGCCACTGTCATAGAGTCCATTTGCTTACTACCCTAGAAGAGAAAAAGAAATACTAAAGAATCCAGTAGCTCTTCCAAGTCCATGGTCATGGAACCTCAATGCCACTACTGTGGAGTTTATATGACCACTGACTGTAAGAGGGTTTTCACGAGACAACTACGTATAGTTAAGCATAGCCATGGAGTCTTAAGGCCACAATCGTGGGGATTGTAAGGCGTTTGGAAATTCGATTTTTTTAGCAAATCCTTGTGCAATTTGTCTTTTTATTCAAGCGAAAGTTCCTAAATCTTCTCCAAATATTTTTCTAATAAGAAGAGAAGATCTAATAGCCCCTATAAATACAAAAGCCTCTTTCTCAATTATTTTTTTTTATCAAATTTTCTTTGCAAATTTTCTATTTATTGCTCAAGATTCTTTAAAGAGAGAAGGAGATTTGGTTCAAGAAGAGATTCAAGATCAAGAGTTCTATTCAATTCAAAGACTTTCCAAGTTTGATCTTTCTTATTTTCTTAGTCTAAACATGTCTTCAATTATTTTCTTTAAATCTTTTAATTTTAGTTCAATCATGTGCAACTAAAATCTTAATTAGGGTTAGACTCTTAATTTGATTTAACTATGAAATAATTTATTATTATTTGATTCAATTATATAATTCTTTGGTTATTTTATTATCTTTAAGATTCATGCTAATATTTATATGGCCAATAAATATTTAATTTGAGATGTTATGTGATAAAGCGAAAGTGGAAACATAACATTAGTATAATGAGATAACAATCTTAAGTAATTTTTAATTTAAAGATAAGAAAATTACTTAAGAAGTTTTTAAAAGACCCTCATAAAATTTAATAAATTGATTTAATTACTTATGACCATAGGTATAAATGTAAGGATTAGATTCAATATTAGTTTTATATCCTGAGAGAGACTATAATTTAATTTATGAGAATCCAACCAATAACAGGGAAGAATAAAATTGAATCAAAAGCTTAAGAAATCTATAGCTAATCAATTAAGATAGTCTAACTCTAAGTTCAAAAATATAAGAGTTTAAACCAAGTAAATCTAGTTTTAGTGTTAGTTTACTTAAAATTAAATTCAATCTTTTATTTCAAAATAATTAATAATTTAATTGTTTGGTACTTAATATTACCTTTTCTCATAGGAACGATATTCACTCACTACTATATTATTTGTTTATAACTTGTGTACTTGCAGTTAGCTAAGCTAGGCCCTAATAGTAATCCAATAAAAAATAAAATGAAATAAAAAAAATAATGTAATAAATATTTTATAGTGAAAGGATCCATCTAACCATTACAATCATAGTATTCACATATTCTTTTACTTTTCCTTTCATTCCTCTTTTGTTTTGTTTTATTTTTTTTTTATTTTTCCTATTAAATTTGAAGATATGAATTCTTCAATAAAATTAGATTTTTAAACATTAAGGAGAATTGATAATAATTAAGATGTCTATATCATAAGTGAATTGCTTTCATTTATTTTTATTTTTTTAAAAAAAAAATATTAGTTTTTTAATGTATTCAAATCTAAATTTTTCATAGTTTTATTTGTAGAATTATCTAATAAAGATAAATTAGTATTCTAAAATAACAATTTTGCTTAAAATTCATTATATTGTCAAAATCCTTACATGAAACCCTAAATTTTCAATATTAAGTTCTTGAATAATTTGTTTATTTTTTATTTTTTTATTATAAATATCTAACAATTGTAATTAATTATTTGAACATGAGTTTTTATTCAATTGTAGTGATTTTCAAAACTAGTTGATATTCTTGAATAGAAATAGAAATGGACTAATTGATGTATAAACTTCAATTTTATGTTATTTTTTACACTAAATGAGTAATAAAAAAATAATAATTTATAATATATTTTGTTAAAAAAATAAAATTTATCTGATTAGTAAAATTTTTAATAAAATTTAAAAGAATTTTTATTAACAAAATTTTATATTATTAGTGTATATTTTGGCCCTCTCATTTTTCAATTATGCGTCCACTTCTAAATATAAAATATCTTATATATAATAAATTTATTGATTGAAATTAAAAAATAAATATAAACTATGATGTAATACAAATATATATATACACACACATTACAAGAATAAAAGCATACATAATAAAGTTATTAAGTATAACTATTAGAAAATACACTTAATAATAGATAATGATAATATATTAAAACTCAATTAAATCCAAGAGTATAATAATTCATATTTATTAGTTAAATTTTCACATGATATGTATTGTTAATCACAATAAATTCAAATGTTAATAAGTAAAATTATTAGTAAATGAATATAAAATATCATATATTTAATAAATTATTAATATATAAATATAAAAGTACTATGCATAATAAATTTATTATTTAAAATTATGAATTGGTATACATAACTGAAAATAAATAGTTTAATTCTGATTTATAATGGATTATATATTTAATTTTAAATCATTGTATGTATTTTTTAATACGATAAGCATGACTAGTTTATAATAACTATTTTCTAAAAAAAAGGTTTATAATAGCTATATTGATGGAATATCCACGAAAATGGAAATTCTATGGTTGAGTTGGGAAATAGAGAAAGTTGACATTGTTTTTATCTCATTTGAAACAAACTTTGTTTCTTATACTTTCCATTCCAACTTGGACCCACCTCATATATGTAAATATATATATATATATATTAAATTAATAGAAGCGCCCTTATATTACTTGCTTGTACATCATGCTTCCGTTGCTTGTACCTCTTTGTGTGTGAATACATTATATATTCCAAATAATTTAATTATATTTTATAATAATTATATTTTATAAATAACAAAAAATCTATCTTCTTCGTCTTCGACCTCTTATATCTGACGATTCTGTTTCACTTCCATTAACAGAAACTCAAAAACTCAAAAAAAAAAAAAAAAAAACTCTCTCTCTCTCTCTGTAGCTGTTACTGGAATCGTAGAATTGTGGTTTGTGAGGATAATGGAGTCGGAGCATGGGATGGTGACATGCGGGTCGTGGATCCGGAGACCCGAAAACGTTAATTTAATGGTGCTGGGCAAGTCAACCTGCAATTCTTCTTCTTCAGAGCTCGAGATATTCTCTTTTGATCCCAATACTACGTCTCTCTCTTCCTCTCCTTGGGTATCTCTTTCAACCCCCAAAACTCATTTTTTAGTTCGCCATGTTTTTTGTTTACACTGTTGGAAAATTACTAATTTTTCGTTTTATTTTTTTCAATTTTTTTGAAATGGGCTACTGCTTTGATTTTTTTGAACTTTTTAGCTGATTTTGATAGCTTAAATTTTGTTTTTTTTTTGTTTGTTCTAAATTTTTTTCTTCCTTTTTTCTCTGTTTTCTCGGCAACCAAACAGGGTAGAAGGATTTGAAATTGATTTTTTCTTTTATTTTTTTTTGGTCTTGTGCAGGCAACCCATGTGCTAGAAGAAACTGAAGGTGATCCAGTGACGATTGCGGTGCATCCTAGTGGAGATGAATTTGTGTGTTCTACAACCAAAGGTGGTTGCAAGTGAGTTTCTTTTATCTCAGTTTTCAACATTTATGGCCTTTAATAAATACCCATAGATAGGAGATTAAAAAGTAACGATATTATAAGGGAGCTTATAGAGATTCTGCTAATGGGTTTTGATTTCCAAAAGATTATGACTTGGTTATATGATTTGAGAGTACTCTTGTTATTTTCTATATCTATATTTGAAGCTATCTTTGGCTAGCTGTTAATGTAATAAGATCAGTGACGGCACTATCATGAGAACTTTCTTGGGCACATTTTAAGTTTGAGTGAGGACTTGGACTTGCAGTTTGAGGAAGTATTCAACGCATCTGTTATACTGGTTGCTGATTCATGTGGGTAAATGCTCATATGAATGAATTTCAAATCCAATTAGCATGAAGTAGTAATGTTTTCTTTAGGAACATAATTTTTTTTCCCTTTTCATTGATTTTTTTAAAAAAAAAAGAAAAGAAAATTTCAATATCAAATGATTATGATTCTTTTTTTCCATTGCTTTCTTGAGGAATGCCTTCATAATATGCAGTTTGATTTCATTTTAACATGCAGATTATTTGAGTTATGCGGTCAAGAGGAAAGTTTGAAGATATTGGCCAAAAAGTTACCTCCTTTACAAGATGTTGGTCCACAGAAATGCCTAGCTTTTAGTGTCGATGGATCTAGATTTGCCACTGGCGGGGTGGTAAGCAATGACATGTGTATCATCAATTATTCTTAATGGCTTTTAGTTACCTTTTTTTGTGCTTGAAATGTTCCTATTTGAAGCTCATATGTGATGCGATGCTGTTATATAATTAACTATAGGATGGGCATCTCAGAATTTTGGAGTGGCCAAGCCAACGCATAATTTTAGATGAACCAAAAGCTCACAAATCCTTCTGGGATATGGATATCAGGTAGTCTTTTGTTTACTATTGTAAATGTATGGATATGTTACAAAAGCAAAACTGATGTAAATGCTTAGGTGTGTAGGAGTACAGTTAGAATGGAATACTGTAGCATGGGGTTTTCCGTTAAATGTGTTGACAAATATATGAAGTTCCATTAATGATGTCACTAGAAATAAAATTGTAGTCTATTTTTGAAATTGCAGCTGTGGGCCTGTGATTTTTGCAAAAGAATGAGCGAAACCATGTGTTCTTTGTAGCATTCTTTTTACTTAATAAAAAATTGCAATAAATCATTGTCAAACTATTGAAACCTCCATTGCTAACTTCGTTTTGTTAAAACACAGTTCAGAATAGTTTCCTTTCTTTCCTTCTCTTCTATGTTGAACTGAAATTGTGAACAGGATATTTTTTCCTCCCAATCCTTTATCTGAATTGTTTTGCAATTGATTGCTGTCATTTTCTAGCCTAGATTCTGCATTTTTAGCTTCAACATCTACTGATGGTTCTGCGAGAATATGGAATATAGAAGATGGTGTGCCTCTGACTACTTTGACTCGCAATTCGGTATGCTTTATTTAATATAGCAATTTTTGAGGTGTACCTCAGATTTCTTTGCTACCTTGATGCTTATATGGTGTTGTTTTCCTTGCAGGATGAAAAAATTGAATTATGTCGATTCTCTAAAGATGGGACAAAACCATTTTTATTTTGTGCTGTTCAGAAAGGTAAATTAGTCTTTTTCTTGGGCTAATCAATGTACACTGTTTTATCTATAATCACAGTGTAAAATTTATTCTAAACTATTATGTCATTGAATCAGGTGTTAAAGCTATCACTGCTGTTTATGACATAAGTACATGGAAGAAAATTGGATTTAAGAGGCTGCTTAAAAAATCTGCTTCAATAATGTCTATCAGCCTGGATGGGAAATATCTTGCTTTGTAAGCGCTTATATTTAGCCACTGGGCATCAGATTTTGTTTACTTGGGTTGTTTTTCGTGGCTGTGCTCAAATACGGTTAACCAAGCATATCAAAGATTTGTTTGGTCTGCCTCTATTGAAACTTAGGGTTCAATGTTGATTTTATTAATTATTTGCAAATGAAACTGTTAGCTAATGTTCAATATGAATTATTGACTCGGCAAACAACCTTTTCTTATAAGTAAAGAACAATTTTTTTTTTTGTCATTCTCAAGTTCTAAACATCTGAATTCATAGCATTTGGAATTGGTTTTAACATACCAAAACCTAATCTGCAAAGCTTTCTGGTTATTGTCGCCTGAGTTTGATAACAAAATTAGGAAAGAGATTTGAAATCAAGATATAGTTGGAATAGAAGTGCAAGAGAGTGCATGTGAGAGCATTCAACATGATGCAATGCGAAGCAGTTGGTCGGTATTGAACGTGACATGTCTTTGTCTTTGAGAAATCTAGTTAGCAAGTTTGCAGCAAGAGAACAACAAATTGCGCTCATATGATCTGTACCAACCAACTATACTGACATGCCAATTTTGTTAATTGTAGAGGAAGCAAGGATGGAGACATTTGTGTAGTTGAAGTAAAGAAAATGGAGGTTAGCCACTGGAGCAGGAGGTTGCACCCAGGTTCATGCATTACATCTCTAGAGTTCTGTCCTAATCAAAGGTAAGACTCATCTAAATTGTGATGCTTTATAATTTTTAATCATTCTTGAATGAATTGATTTCTCTATGCTGCTACCCCATAATACAATATTTGCAATGAATCTTGAAAATATAAATACCTTGATCTTTAAGCAGAAGTAATGATAAAGTACCACTTGCAGGGTATTATAGCTACATTTAATGAAAAAGAGGGATCATTCATGTTTATCATTGATGCTTGTTATGTGAAGACATCTATGTCATTTTACTGACATTTATCCTGTGGTCTTCTGCTTGACCCAATTTCTTTTGTTGCACATTACATTGACAGCTAGAGAACAATTAATTGATGCTAGCTATTGCATTTTGTATGATGATCCAAACCATACACAGTAGCTAATCTTTGTGTTTGATTGGATCACATTCTTCAATTTAGCTTTCCATCTATGAGTTTATTCATTGATCCTCTTTATCATCTCTACTTTTGAAAAAGTAGTATAGTAGGCCTAGTAAGGGCTTTCTGATGTTCTATTCAGCTATTAATGCCTTTGTTTACTTTGTCTTGATCTTTGAGTTCTGCAAATACTTGCTTATTCCTTGGCATCTTTCAGTTATTTGTTTCCAAGGCACCCTTCAATTTTCAGTGATTGGCAAGTTATTTTTCCTATCTATGTGGTTACCATTTTCAGGGTTGTATTTACTACTTCCAATGAATGGGGAGCTATGGTGACTAAGCTACATGTCCCTGCAGATTGGAAAGGTGTCTCTCTCTCTCCCCCTCCCCCTCCCCCATACACACAAAGACAGTTATTGTGCAAAAGACTTATTTTTTGCTTATCATTTGCAGAATGGCAGATTTATTTGCTGCTTGTAGGGTTATTTTTGGCATCTGCTATTACATTTTACATTTTCTTTGAGAATTCTGACTCATTTTGGAACTTCCCTCTTGGGAGAGATCAACCTGCGCAACTGAAGTTTGACCCTATTTTACAAGATCCACAGTCATCTGACGATGTATTTGGGCCTTTAGATATGTGAGCCCAACCCCACCCCCCCCCCCCCCCCCCCCCCCCCCCCCCCCTCTATTATTGCCAATTTGCCACCATAGTACTGCACAAGCTTTACCAGTGTTTCAGGTTTTAAAAAGATTCTGTCATTTTGATTCAATGTAACATTACACTTTGTTATATTTCGGGAAAATGTATTTTAGTATATGCTGTTTGCTGTTTATAATTTTTATGTTTTCCTTGTATCACTACTTGACAAGAAAGCAAGAAAATCTGCAGGAAATGTCCAATCAACCAAGACTTGTTTCGAGTTCATCATTTTGCTCATGTCTTCGTTTGCCCATTTTTATTTATTTGATGGTTGTCTCTTCGTTTGTTTTTTTTGGTTTTTTTTTTCAGAATTTTTTGATCTTTATAAATTTAATTGTTTTTCATGAGGATTAATCAACTAGCGACGTATAATTATATTAGTAATTAAAAGAGTTACTTGTTTCATGATTTTCAATAGTTTGATATGGTATGATATTGTTTTACATTTTTATGGTTTAAAAATTATGAGTTTTCAAACCATTAATTTGGTGTTTTTTTATGGTTTTATAATTTTATTTTTTAAAAATATTCAAAATTAAATTTTGAAATATCAAATACAGAAATAATTTTTTTCCAATATTAAAAATTTAAAAATATAATTAAAATAAATAAAAATATTTTTATATAAATAATATTATTTTTTAAATATGATAAATAATATGATAAGCATTATTTGTATTACAGGAATTTGGAATTGAGAAACTTAGATATAGTTTTTTTTTATATTATTATTTATATATTTATTTATTTTACGTTCTATGCATGGGTTTATCCGAAAAAGACTCGAGTTTGTTTCGATTCCATTGCTTAGAAAGTAAAGGTTGTTTTTCTTCCGGTCCAACGAATAAATATTTTATCAACTTTATGTGTTTTTATAATTTATCTTTTTATCAATTCCATTTTTAATTAAAATTTTAGTTTTAGTAATCATGATTGTCAAAAACTTAAATTAAAAAGTCAAAATATGACAATACTTTATTTAAACATATCATATTACGTTAATTTAACATATTATTGAAACATATTATATTAAAAAACATATCATATTAAACATATTAAAGTCAAATTAAAGCCATATTATGTTAATTTAAAGTCAACTTCTGTTTTAAAAAATTAAACATAATTTCTTAAAAGTTAAGTACTGATCTATTTTTTTTAAAAAAAATGAGATTAAAGAAATGTGAAATCCTAATCTCATTTTTCTTGTGGTTAAGTTGAAATTTATTAATCAAAATGTTAAAAATTATTAAGTAAAGCAACAAAATTAGGAAAAAAAAAACTTTAACCTTCTCGACATAATAGAATGCAAATAATTTAATTATGTTCAAAATGCACGAATTTATAAAAAAAAAAAATCCAAACTAGCAACTAACTTTAATTCAATTGAAACCTAAATATAATTAACTAATAAAAAATAATAAAAGAAAAACTAAATGAAAAATGAAGTAATTAATTGATGAAGAAAGTTAATTAATAATATTGACTTTCAAAGAGATCTTGATAGTAATCCAAGATCCATCCACTAATAATCTGTACTTCTCTGTTCCTAATCTCAACCAACCAGTCTGGATCACTTTTATCAGCGGCTACTATATCCAAGCAATGAGACCCTACACAATAGTAAAAACATTACAAATTTAATTAATAAATGCTTATTTTTATTTTATACAACATGAAATTAATAACATATCAACTATCTTAATTTGAAATTATTGATATCTTAATTAAATAATACTTTAGCACCATCTTTACAACATAAAACAAGGAAAAAAAACGTATTATTTTTATTAAAAATATAAATTTACATTGAATTTTTTAATATGAATTTTCTTTACAATGGAATATATTTATTAAAATTTTTTAATGAGTAATATTAAATATGAGTGTAATAGAGATTTAAATTATTAATAAATTTATTAAAAATGATAAGTGAACTATAATTTAGAAAAAATGAAAAAGAAAAAAAGTGTTGATTAATTTGAAAGAAACGAATTATAAAATTAAGTAAAAAATTGAATTACCTTCAGTTGTTTTTAGTGTGACTATGCTATCTGATATGTCTTCTAACACCCTGAACATAATCAATATGAAAAATCATTAATTATTATCTGTTCATTAATTAAATAAATATATAATTAATGAAAAATCAAATGTAAATTAATTAATATATTTACCCTCCACTGCTATAAGGATCGCGGAGGCCATTGGAAAAGATGATGTTGCTACCAAACCTCTTCAGAACCTCTTTTATGTCCTGCAATTATTTTCACATTCATAGAATCATAATAACAATAAAAAAAAACAAACAAAAATCAGATATTTAATCCTTAAATTTGTTTTAGGTACCACAATTAGATGCATTATAACAACCTACTATATTTATATATCTTTTAATATATTTTTTTTCAATCATATAAGATTCCATATATTTTACAATATTTAAAAAGTTTCATGGATTGTATTTAAAAATATATAAAGCAAAAAAATAAAAAAAAATTTCCAAAAAATATTCTTCATATATCTTCTTCATTTCATATTTACTCAAGATCCAAACTTTTAATTTTAAAAAATATAACTTTCAAATTATTTTCAATATTGTAAAATATATTTTCAAATTATTTTAAAAGTATTTGGGTAAATATATTTTCAGTTAAACTTAATAATAAAATGGAAAATATAGAACATATAAAAAAGTTTAAAAAATGACATATCATGTAAATTTTCCTATATTGAATTTGCATAAGTGCATACAAATTTATATTTATATGGAATATTTCTGAAATAAAGAACGATAAATCTCAGAAGTGAATAATTTTTATTTTTTTTACAGGAAACAATTAATTTTGGTAATTTTTCACATGCATGCATAAACAATAATCAATAAAAATTAAGCAATAGAAAGAAGGAGAGAGAAGCATACATGACCACCAAAATAACTAGTGATCCAATGAGGTCTAGGGACAACTCCATATTCACTCTTGCAATACTCACTAAATTCATTTAAATTAAATGGTTCAATTGGGAACATTGTATCATTGCTTTCAACCCCCATTGGGATCACTAGATCACTGCATACCTACAAAATTAATTAAACCCAATAATTAATAATTAATAAATAAATAAGCATACAAAATTGTGAAATCAATATATATATATATATATAATTAAATGAAAATTAATTAAATTACCTGCCAATTCCAGCCTTCAGTAGTTTCTGGTGACCAAAATAATGTACTATAATCATAACAAGTTTGAATTCCAGCAAAAGAGACAAGTCCCATGAATACTCTGTCAAGTATATCAGTTCCCTGTGGTGCACTTGTGATTGCTTGGCATGTCCTATTCACATAATTCCTTGGTTTATCATATTGTGCTGATGCTGTATATACTGTCCCTAAGATTCCTTTCAAATCTTCTACATTCTCCAATGGCCTGTTTCCCATTTACAATTTAACTTATATTAGTTATTTACATTAACTATTCTTTATATAATAAAGAAGGAACACTTTGGTGCCGCGATACGAGTTTGAGTTATATTGTAAATGCATAAAAAGGTTTTGTAAAATAAATTTCATGAGTTTGACTCTTCCATAGACCCCGCGCATTGCGGTTCGTACATTGAACTGTCTTTTTTTATATTATATATAATTAATGAGAATGAAACATTTAGTGTGGAGTGTAATTACTTGCAAACTTTGAATTTCTTTGAAAGCAAGGAAAGACCATTTTTCAGAGCAGCAACTCTGTCAATTTCATCCCATGATTGTTTAATAATATTGTAGCAACTCTCACTTGTTTCCTGCATGCACCGATCCATATTCAAATTAATTAAAATGAAATCTATATATAGTTATTATTATAAGAAAAATAAATAATTTTTTTAAAAAAATAAAAATAAAATTTATATATAAGTCTTACTCTAAAGTCTTTTGTAGCAAGACGATAATATCCTTCAGAAGGTGTAATATCATCAAAGTAAAGAATCGGGGCTGAAGAGGCCATTGCTCCCAACGCTATGTGTGGGTACTTCAGCCGAAACCAAGTGGCAAGCACTGTAATTAAATTAATAAAGGAAAAACAAAATTAATTAAATTAAATTAAATTAATACTAATGAGTTTTTGATTAAAAAGTATATATAAATAAAGAACATACTTCCACCATAAGATCCTCCGAAGACAATAACCGGAGATTTCTCTGATGATAATCTTTTCTTAATATACAAAATTACTTCTGCATAATCAGCCAAAGCTTGAGCAGAGTTGAAGTAGCCACGTAGTGTTGCATTCTTTAATGCTTCCTCTCTTGTTACAAAAGGAATTGAATTTCCATAGAACCGATGCTGCATGCGTAATACATACATGTTTATAATAATCAATAAAAATATAGAACAGTCCGGCCTATGATATTGTCATGGGTAAGACGACTCAAACCCGTAAGCTCAGGTCACAAGCTAATAAAAATATGGTTTTTTCCAATTAAATTTTGAACAATTATTAGTAATATACTGACCTCAATATACACAATTAAAGCACCAAATTGAGGAGCATTATCAACGATGAAACCGCAAGAGCCAACATCATCTTCCAGGGGAGCCTCTTCGCCAAGATTCACGAAGATGGGAGCATGAGCATCAGCTCCTCTCCAATGCTTGTAGCTTATTACATATCTTTGTTGAAAAATTGCATAACTCTGTGGCCGATAATTGAAGTGATCCAATGTTTGGTTATAAGTACTGAATTCCAATTCCAATGAAGCAATCGATTCAGATGAAGGAATTCTGTCTATTCCATTGCGAACACCAAGTCTTGGAATTCTTTTAAATAACAATGGTGAAGATTTTGAATTTCTCAAAATGAAGAAAAGAACTACCACAACATATTTCAATATTGCACTGCTCATTTTCAGAGTTCAATTCAATAATATTACTAATTAACAAGCCCTTCAAAATGATTGCTGTAATTTATAATGAGAAAATCTTATAGTTTAATTCAAAAACTTTTAATTTTTTTTAAAATATATTTCACCAAATCTTATCTTACCTGTAGAAAATATATCTTTTGATACCATCGTCTAGTAAATCTCAGTGTTTATTTATAACAATTAATATATATTATTTTTAAAGAGCAAGGGTAGTAATTTTTTTGTAGATGAATTTTTTTTATCAGTATTGTTTAATATTTTTTTTATTTTGATTCTACATTTGCATTAATAAATTATATAAAAATTGTTTTTTTTTTATAAGTTTATGTTGTTTTAGAGTTTGATTCAAACTCAAATTATAGAAAAAAAAATTCAAATTATTTGGTGATTTGATATAACAAAATCTTATCCAACCTTTAGATACATTAATTTTGAATTATTAATACTTTGTATTGTATAAGGGTTGTAGGAAATGAAATGATTATAACGTATATCTTTTTTTGATGAAATGAAATGTACATTTTAATTCACAAATATAATGAAAATTGCAATACATTATACATTAAAAGCATCAATTAAATATGCTTGAAAATGATATCTATATCCCTACTATTCTCCAATCAAAATGATGGAGCAATTGTTTGCCCAAGTTTGGTTATGACAAAAAAAAAAGGAAATGTTATTTCTAATTCATAATTAGAAAATTATTACAAATAAACAATACTCTCTTTTTAAGCTTTCTTAGAATAATTTCCTATAAAAAAAATCAGTTCTATTAGCATAATAATTTTTTAAAATCAAATAACTAAAATAAATCCCAAGTTTTCTTTTCGGATTTTTAATTTAATCATATATAAATTATTTAAAATTTGAAATTTTATGATTTTAAATATATTTAAAATTTTTTTTTTGACACTCAACTAGAAGTTTTATTGCAACTCAGATGAAATAACATCAATCAAGAACAAAGGACAAGAGTCCCACGTTGCACGTCCAGACACAGAAACAGAAGCCCGAGCAAGACAATGGGCAGCTTGATTCGCTGAACGTTCGGTATAAGAAACCTTCCAATTATGAAGCTCATTAAAAAGAGCTTTACAATCATCAAGAATAGAACCAAAATAAGAAACATCAGAAGAGTTCGAAGATAAAGCTGAAACAACTATTAAAGCATCTAATTCAAAATGTATAAAAGAAAGTCCTAACTCCTTGATCCAGCTAAGAGCTTCTCTGAAGCTCAAGACTTCGGCCAAAGCAAGGGACATAACACCAGAATTTGAAATCATCATGGTATTTCCAAAACGACCCTGGCCATCTCACAAAATACTACCGCTGCCAAATTTTGAACATGAAGAAAAAATAGTTGCGTTGACATTACATTTTGACCATCCAGGAGTTGGGGAAGACCAAGAGGAAGCTACATAAACTGGATTAGGTAAAAGATCCGAAGATGCTGAGGTAATGTGTATTGTTGAAAGTAAGATTCTGCAAAGTAAATAACAACATTATTTGAGATAACTTTATGTACCAAACAATATTTCTATGGTGCCATAAGCTCCACAGCAACATAAAGATTTTACATGCAGTTTCATCATCACACATAGAAAGAAATATAATACGGAGTGCAAAGAGAAGCCAACTCCCAATTTTGACCAACAAGATCGAGCCAAAGCATAATGAACCAACATATGGAAAATAGACTCAGCAACTAATTGACAGATCGGGCAAATATCATTAACATAAACTCCCTTAGATCCCAAATGATCCATCATAGGCAGAGAATTATGGCAGGCTCTCCAAATGAAAGAATGAGCTTTCGGCGGACTTTTAGCACTTTAAATCTTCTATCAGGGCACATCTTGCACAACTAAGTGGGATGATGAAACTTGATGTATAAATTTATAGCAGCTTTTAACAATATAAATTCCATTGGTTGACCGCTTCCAAGCCCAAACATCTTGATTCTTTTTAAAGCTCAAGGGATACTAAGAATAAGTTCAGCATCCCTTTCATTAAATAAGGCACACACTTTCTCACGATCCCATGATTTGGAAGTAGTAGAAAAAGGGAGAAGAAACCTAGCTATTTTGAATGACAAAATCCACATCTGATGTAATGAAGGAGTTGTTTTGGTCAGGGAGCCAGGGGTCATGACCAATAAGGATATTATCACCATTTCCCACTCTCTTATAGCACCCACTCTTAATCAAAGTTTGAGCCTCCATAGTGCTTGTCCACAAATAACTTGGATTGCTTCCCATTTTAGCCTCAAGAAAACACTTTCCAGGGTAATAGCATGCATTAAAAATATGCCCAACTAAAGAGTCAGGGTTGCCTAAACTGCTAACCCTGTTCACCTAAGAGAGCCAAATTAAATTCCCTTAATCGACGAAAGCCCAATCCTCCTTGACTCTTATGAGTACAAAGTTGCTCCCATCTCATCCAAGAAATGGTTCTAGAATTATTTGTATTATTTTCCCATAAAAAATTATTCATAAGCTTCTCTATATCCTCACAAAGCTCCTTGGGTAAGAGAAAAATGCTCATAACATAATTTGGGATAGAATGAGCAATAGTTTTAAGAAGTACCTCTTTCCCAGCTTGAGAGAGACCTCTTGCTCCAGACTTGCATTCTCAACCAAATTCTATCTTTAATAAATTTAAAAACTTCAGATTTCTTCCTACCAATCAACGAAGGCAACCCAGATATGAAGAATGAGCTCTTTCTTGCTAAATTCGAAGAGAAGTATAAATGGCTTGTCTAATGTCATCCAAAGTATATGAACTAAAATAAACTGAGGATTTCTAAAAATTTATCTTCTGCCCTGAAGCCTGTTCATAATCAGACAAACACCTCTGGGCTTCCAGACATTTATCCATGTTAGCATGAAAAAACAAGATGCTATCATCAGCAAAGAAGAGGTGCAAAATAAAGGGAGCACCTCTGGGTAATTTACAGTCATGGATTCTTCCTTGTTTTTCCTTTTGAGAGAGAAGAGATGACAAACCGTCATCACATAAAATAAAAAGATAGGGTGACAACGAACATCCTTGACGAAGGCCCCTCGAAGGCACAATAGAACCAACTTCATCGCCCATATGAACCACCTTATATTTCACAGAGGAAACACACATCCATGTGAGGTCAATAAAATGGGCCTCAAATCTTATTTTCTGCATAACATTCCGAAGGAAAGACCATTCAATACTATTGTATGCCTTACCCTAATTTTACCTTGTATTTTCCTTTTGAGATAATGCATGAACTCAGATGCAATCATAACATCATTAGAAATCAAACAGCATGATACAAAAGTACTTGGCAAATCAGAAACAACATCAGCCAATATTCTTTTCAGCCTATTTGCTAAGACCTTTGCCACAATTCTGTAAAGAACATTGCACAACACAATAGGGCGAAGATCAGAGATTACCTCAGGGTTTTTCTTCTTCGGGATGAGAGTGATATTAATATCATTAAGGCCATCTTGAAAATAATTATTTGTCAGAAAATCTAAACAAGCATTAGTGACATCGCTTCCAACTTCTGGCCAAAAATGCTGAAAGAAAGCTGGATTCAATCCATCAAATCTAAGGGACTTGTCTGGATGCATAGAAAACAAGGTATTCTTGATCTCCACAGGTCTAAAGCTAGAAAGGAGAGACTGATTCTGCTCATGAGAAACTCTTTAATCAATGCAATCAAGAATAGCTCCATCATGCCCCAAACTAGAAGAGAAAAGACCAGAGCAATAGTCAAATATTAGGTTTGATAAACCTGAATTCCGTGTTTGCCACACACCATGATCATCTTAAAGGGTAGTAACTGAATTCTTCTTCCTGCGAGCAGAGGCGTTAGCATGAAAGTATCTTGAATTAGTGTCCCCTTTTTAAAGACAGAACTGTTTAACTCTTTGGCGCCAGAAATTCTCTTGTTGTTGTAGAGCTTTAAGGTAATCTCCGTTTACAGCATTAAAAGTGGCAATAGTAATACTATCATACCCAGCCCTAAATTGATTCATTTTCCACTTTGGTCTGAGATCCTCTCTTTAAACTGACTTGAGAGACACCTTCTCCATTGAGATAAATCCCTACCACGTATTTGTAATCTGTCTAAAATAGGCTTTCCCACACTACTAACCCAACTATCAAAGACCACTTCTCTACACTGAACTTCACGCAGCCACCCATTTTCAAATCGACAACATCGGCTGCAAGGCAATAAATATTGAGTATCAGATGGAGAAATATGGGCAAATGATCATAGCAGGGGCTTCTAAATTGAAAACTTTAGCTGCTTTAAAAACTAGACACCAACTATTAGATGTGAGAGTGCGATCCAGTCTTTCCTCCACCCAATGGGAAGTACCTCTGCTCTACTCCCAAGTGAATTGATACCCATTACAACCCAGATCTTTCAAACCACAAAGATTCACTGCATTACGAAACCCAACACAAAGATGAAAGGGCGAGGGGTTGTACTTTCTTCTCAATTGGAGAGAGGAGATCGTTAAAATCCCCAATACAACTTCAAGGAAGTGAGGAATGATCTTTGAGGCTACAAAGGAGATCCCAAGATTCTCTTATGCGATTTCTATTTGGAAATCTGTAAAAGCCTGTTAGACGCCACCTCTCCATACCCTCCACCAGCACTTCAACATCAATATGGTTGCGTGAGAAACTAATAAGTTTGGCCATGTCTTTACTGCGCCAAAAGAGAGCCAAGCCACCTCCATTTCTGATACTACCTATAACAAAGTAACCTTCAAAGCGCAAGTCCAAACGAACCCCATCTGCCTTTTCACGAGTAACCATTGTTTCCATCAAGAAAACAAAACCAGGCTTCTTAAAAAGGACTAAGACCTTTAATACCTAAATTGTCCGTGGGTTCCTAAGCCCACGACAATTTCTGCTTAAAGTACTCATGAGTTCTGGCGGGCTTGTATGCCGAGTCCCAATAATCTTTGGTTTTTTTGGCCCATTAGCATTATATGGGATCAAGTCTGGGCCCTTACTATCACCCAAAGTTCCAGCGCCACTTAAATTAGCCGTTCTTAAGCTTGTTTAGGGTCAATGATGACAATTTCTTTTTCAGCCCCATTTCCCACCCTTATCACAATATCCTTTCCTTTTGAAAGAAGATTTGGGTTTCCATTTGAATTCCCATAATCCCGTTATCATTGCCAGTAGCATAGATAATGGCCAAATCTCCCTGATTTCTCGTGTCATACCTATCCACACTCATCTGATCATAATCTCCACCGGCGGCAGAATAGTCATCATCTGGTAGAGAGTTCCTCAACCATCGCTCTCCAATATGAGGTTGTTGACGTTTGCCTTGTGCTCACAACCAGGATCCGTAAGCAAATTCAACATTTTCACAATTAGAATCATAAAGTTTCTCACAAAGTTTTTCCGAATGACCAATAATACCACTGAAAAAACAAAACTGTGGTAATCTCTCGTATTTGAATTGGATCCAAAAACAATCACCCCTTTTGCAGAGCTTCATACGCCTCTTAAGAGGCTGCCTAATATCTATTGCCGCCACTCTAATCCTAAAATCAATCGCCATATTGCAGAAAAATTTTGGACATTAGACTCCCTATTAGAGCCAATGAAATCCCCAACACCTCTATACGTGTCGATGAAAAACCCGTAGGTATATCATATACTTGAACCCATATGTTCAAATGGGTTAGGGGAACTATAGTGGGTTGTACACCATGAGCAACTTCATTTAAAATAAGCACATGTAGATCAAAAGACCAAGGGCTACCAGCTAAAACACGTTGCAAGTCCAAAACATGAAATAATTGGAAAAGGTATTTAGAGGCACCAATCTCCTTAGTACTAATGGCTTCTACTGGTTGCCAGACAACAAAGATTGTGTTTCTATAGGCTCCAAAATTGAAATGTTTATTGGTCAATAAACGCCCAACAATATAAAGGTGCAAAGGTAGAGCATCATTAGACATTTCATCATCAGGCACCTCAAATTCACCTTCTTCTATATCCGTTATTGAAACCCTACCACACTCCTCTGCTATGGATAAGTCACTATCAGAGGCCATGATGGAAAAAGAAAAACTTATGAGATGATAAGAGAAAAAGCACATGTAAGACAAAAATGAAAGAAAAACTCTACTCTAATTTTTTTACAATTGAGTTTAATAACCCAAAGTATATTTTCAAAACTTTTGAAATATGCATTACCAATTTTGATTTTAATTTTAACTTTATTAAACATCATCTTAATTAAAAATGAATGAATTTAGAATCAACTAAAATATGAGCCGCTGAATTCACTCATCTCCTCCTCACCAAGTTAGAGAAATAACAGTCTTAAATTCATTAAAAACAATACCAAAATCAGAACAATCATCTCAACTTGATTTCAACCTATAAAAAACTTCTTGTAAATTCACCTCAAGGATTTTTGGATCATGAAGAGAGTTACTAATTCAAATAATTATTTTTGAAGATTTTAAATCAAAGTAGATATGTAAAATTCATTTCAAAAACAATATATAAAACATTTTATTATATATAAATAATAATGACATTTAATTTACAATTATGATTTAGTATATATATTTTTCAATAATATGGTTTATATTAGGTCATATTTATATTGGCTTATTTAGATCAACAGTCACAAAATAAAAAACTAATATTAAAGCTCTAATATATTTTTATATATTTTATTTTTTATTATTTTTTATGAGTACTATTTTTTTATCATCAAAATTTAAAATTTTTCCCTTATAAAAATTAAATAAATTTTATATGCTAAAAATATAATTTAAAATATTAATTTTTATAATTTTATTAGAATATTTTTATTTAATAGTAAAATTTTTTTAAAAAATAAATATTGAAATAAATATTAATTATAGTGAAAAAAGAGATATTTAAAAAAAATTTATTTTAGTGAATGGAATATTTTTTAAAATTTACTCCATTTTTTTAAAGTAAAAATATTTTTAGTTTTTATAGTATTTTTAAAATAAATTTTTTATTTTTTGGACAGGTTTATAAATGTCCTAACATTTTGCAGATCCAAAGTCCAACCCCCAACTCACAGAAGCAAAAAAAAAAAGGTAATAAAAATACCAAGGTAACAACTTTATTGATATTTATTATCTTGCAAACAATAATTTCAAGATAAATAATACATGGAATTGCTCAGATAACATTTCATTACATGTTTACATGTAGGCTTTATGTATTTTTTTCTTTCTAATTTTACTCTTCATCAGGATAATTTTCAAGAAACTCTCTTATTTTCAAGTGTTCATCCTTTGTTAGAACTGGATCAGCGCCAGTCAATCTCTTACGTATTTCTGCACTAACACTGTCTGCAGTATCACCAAGAACCTGACCAGAAAAGTAGAAAAGAACACTAAGTCAAAATTTTGATCGTAGAACGTTTCGTGGCTAAAAATGCGTCAGATAAGCATATTAACATGAGATCCCATATTAATTATTAAGGACCTTTTGGCAACTGAAGTAACAAAATCAATTTATTTAATTTCATTACCAAAGCAAATAAGTAATAATTGAAAAGAAAATATAGGGAGTAGAGCTGGATTTTTTACATGAACATAATTATTGACATGCCCATCTTTGTTGGGGGAGGTAACCAGCTCATTTTCATTACATGTCCATTCACCATCGATAATGTACTTGTACTCATAGTTCCCTTCCTGTTGAAACAAGAGTTAGCATATCATTTCATCTAAATTTAAAATACGAACAACCATATCATCTAAACCTAACCGGTCAGTGCACTGCAGAGATCCTCGTTGAAATTGTGACAACTATGGAGTTAATATTAATACATCTTGGTACTAGATTTGCCTCTCTTTTTTTTTAGTTTACTCCCCATATTACAAATATATTCAGCCAGGACAAAGAAGTCCTCTACTGAACATATACATTACATTCTACTAAGATGAATATAAGATTCATGCAGTTGAAAGATACAAAATATAATATTTCTATGAGCTAGTAATGCCAAAAAAAAAAAAACTTAATATTAGAAACACAAGCATATCTCATACAAGAAACTGGGTACAAAAGTTTGGCAGAACTGGCATTGTAGCAAATGGATAACTATAGACGAAGTCCACTTTTTAAAATTTGTTAATGTCAAAACACAATTTTAAGTCAAATGTGAATTTAGAATTTTTTTTTTTTTGATAGAAAGAATGCAGAAGAATTGTTTAGAGTAGGATAACCTGAAACATAAAGGCAAATTGCAGTTGGAATAAAAGGGAAAAAGTGAAAATTGCATTTCCTTCTTGTGAATTTGCAGCTTGCAAATGCATTATACTTGTATAAAAGAAAAAGGAAAAACAGGGGAAAAGGACTTACCAACAATTCCCTTTCAAGAACCCACTGACCATGTTCCTCATCAAGTTTTAAAGGTATTCTCTGGAATAAATAAATAAATAAATCAAATAAATGGACAGGTAAATTGCATTGGCTTAATCTTTATATATTCTCCTTTCTTTATTCTGTTAAATTTCTTTTTATTATAAAAATCATTTTTCTATAAATGTGGAAATGCAGGTCCACACCGACAAATCAATCCTTGCCCAATAAAATTAACTTTATTTTGAACCCAGCTTCAAGTGTCTTGTTTCAATGTGAAATGTTCATCAGCAGAAAGGATAGGAGAAAAGGTTTATGGATTTTATGAAAATCATATATTTCATACATTCATATCAATTAACAGCTCTATGTGAAAATAGAGTTTCTATTTTCTTGAAGTATTTTCTCTATCTTCCATTAATCAAGTATTGATGGGTTTACATACAACAAAAAAGGTAGACTATGAAACACAAACCTAACATCCCACTTTAACCTAACATCCCACTCACCTAACATCCAGCTCTCATCTAACATCTCATTCTCACCTAACATTTCACTCTCACCTAACATCTCATTCTCACCAATAATTATACTTCTACTTCTATATAAAAATAAAATATATTTTTACAATGTCAAATCTATAAATTTGTGCAATAAAATTTGTTTGTTATGTAGCTAATTCCTTTGACATCCCCCCTCAACTTGATGCTGGCAAATCTACAAGCATTAATTTGCTAACAAAGAAATTATGACGTTGGCGTGTCATTGATTTGGTGAAGATATCAACAATCTGTAGAGTGGTGGAGATATGTGGGAGTGTAATAACGCGACGGTCATAGGCCTCTCAGATGGAGTGACAATCAATATCTATATGCTTTGTCCTCTCATGGTAAACATTATTGTCAGTAATTTGGATCGCACTTGTATTGTCAGATCTAGTGGAGTTGGTTGGACTTGTGAAAAACTAAACTCTGTAAGGAGACCACGTAACCAAATGATCTCGGAGCATGCAGCAGACATGGCCCTATATTCTGCCTCAGTGGATGCCTTAGAGAAAAAATTTTGTTTCTTGCATTTCCAAGAGATCAAAGCATTGCCAAAAAATATGCACCATCCGGTAGTAGATTTTTTAGTGTTCGGGCAGCCTGCCCAATCAACATCAATGTAGGCTTGCAGTTGAGGTGCAAAACCAATAGGGAAGATTAACCCCTGACTAGATGTGCCAAGAAGGTATCTAATGATGCATCGAACTTCGGATAGGTGGAGATGTCGAGGGGCTTGCATGAACTTGCTAATGGTGTGAACAACATAAGAGATGTCCAATTAAATGATGGTTAGATAGATAAGGCTACCAACCAGCTTTCGATATAAGGTAGAATCCTCAATAAGTTCTCCTTCGTCACGTCGATATTTCACATTAACTTCCATAGGAGTGTCAACTGGTGTAGTATCCGTGAGTTCAGCTAATTGAATCAAATCTTGAGTATACTTGTGTTGATTCAAGAAGATATCTCGAGGCCGATGATGCACCTCCCAAGAAGTAAGTAAGTTGACCAAGGTCTTTCATGTGAAAAGTAGAATGCAACAAAGTCCGAATTCTAGAGATAGTCTCCATATCAGAACCAGTGATAATGATGTCGTCCACATAAACAAGAAGCACAACTATGCCCTTAAAAGTCCTTTAGAGCGAAGAAAAATCCAAGGAGAGTAGATTGAAACTTTTCAAACCATACTCGTGGTGCCTGCTTCAAAACATATAAAGAGCGTTTTAGTTTGCAAACAACATTAGGAAAGGAAGTAGGTATACCATAGGAAAGCTTCATGTAAACATCCTCCTTGAGATCACCATGTAAGAATGCATTCTTGACATCCATTTGATGTAAAGACCATGATTAAGATGCAGCAAGGGCTAGTATGGTCCGCACAGTGGCCATCTTGGCTACTGGTGCAAATGTCTCATTATAGTTTAGGCCATACTCTTGCTTGTTGCCAAGAACCACCAATTGAGCCTTGTAACAGTCTATGGATCCATCGAAACGATGCTTAATAGAAAATACCAACTTGCTTCCAAGGGGTTTCACTTATGGGAGACATGAAACATCCCAAGTCTGATTTTCTTCTAGTGCAAGAAATTATGTTTCAATAGTTTTTTGCCAACACTCATGCTCCATTGCCTGTTTATAAGATGAGGGAATAGGAATAGAGGACAAGGTGGCTGTGAAGGATACTGGAGGGCTAAAACCATACCTATATGGTGGTTTACTAATACGAGTACTGCGTCGAAGAGGAACAGATGCAGTTACTATAACAGAATCAACAGTCAAGGAATGATCTTGCGAGGGTCCAGAAGATATGGAAGTAGGGCGTCGATGGTATACCAAGAGAGGCTTAGAAGATACATTATCTGCAGAAGAGTTGGTAAATAATGGAAAAACAGAAAATGAAGGAGAAAGAGGATCATGGTGATTGGAAAAAAAATATTGGTTTTCGAAAAAAATCACATTTCTAGAAACTCGAATACGACGCAGATTAGGATCATAGCAAAGAAAACCTTTATGATGTACTGAATATCCTAGAAAAGCACATTGAACAGATTGAGCTGTGAGTTTTCTGCGTTCGTGTGCAGGAAGATGTACAAAACATACACAACCAAAGATACGAAGATTAGAATAATTTGGAAAGCGACCAAATAACCGAGTAAAATGAGAGACATGATTTAATGACGGAGAAGGCAATCTATTGATAAGATGGACAGCAGTGGAGAGTGCTTCACACCAAAAACAAGAGAGCACAAAAGATTTTAAGGGTGCAGGCAGCATCAAGAAGATGGTAGCTCTTTCTTTCAGCCATCCCATTTTGTTGTGGAGTTGACGGACAAGATCGTTGATAAATTATGCCATTACTTTGTAGAAATTCTTAAAATAAATGAGATATGTACTCACCCCCATTGTCAGAGCGAAGGATTTTGATATCGGCAGAAAATTGGGTTTGAATATATGCATGAAAAAGCTTAAAAACAGAAAACACTTCTCTTTAGAATGTAAGAAGAAAACCATGTGAAACGACTATAATCATCAATAAAAGTGACAAAGTAGTTATAATTAGCATGTGAAATAACCGGTGCCATACCCCACACATCACTATGTATCATACCAAAAGGTTAGACTACGTTCGGTGTGTGAGTGGGAAATGGTAGGGTTTTACTTTTGCCAAGTTTACAAGAATTACAATCGAATTGAACATCACTAAGAGATGGTGACCTTTTATTCCCAAGCAGACCGGAATTTTGCAAATCATGGAGTACATTAAAGTTTGGATGTTCAAGACGTTTATGCCATGCGCGGAAATCAACATGAACAACATTACAAGTAATAAATAGCAAAGACAAACATAGAAACAGAAAATTGAAGAGGGAAAAGACGTTCTACTTTAGGCCTCCTTGCAATCATCTTACCTGATTGTTGATCTTGTACAACACAACCATATTTAGATAATTCCACTTCACAATTATTACCAACCAGTTGACCAATAGAAACAAGATTAGTGGTAAGACCAAGAGAGACAAAAACATTAGTTAGAGAGGGAGAAATATCACCAATGGTTGTGATAGGTAACAGGTTCCCATCAGCTATATAAATTTTGAGATTTTCAGAATATTTGTTAAATTGGTAAGAAGATTAACATCATTTGTCATATGATGGGAAGCCCCAGAATCAAAATACCAAGGAGATGATTTAGAGAAGGGTTTACCTGAAAGTCCAAAAGTAGCGAATGCAGAAATTATCATTTGTTGAATCATGTAAGGGGTTACAGGTTGAACAAGGGTAGGAGTACTTTGTGTTTTATCCACAGAATTTTCAGTACTAGAAGCACCAACTGAGGTTGTATATGTTGTTTCATATTTCTTAAGGGGTCGGGTAGGACATTCCTTAATCATATGGCCATCCTTTTTGCAGTAGTTACAAAATTTCTTTGAACAATTTGAAGCATAATGACCAAAGCCTTTGCAACAAAAACACTGAATAGTGCTTATGTCCCTACCTTTTGGCTTGCTTTGGGCTGTATAAGACATGGGAATAGAGCTAGATCTTTGTTGTTCCATTGTGATTTGAGTGAGATGGCGCTGCTCCTCACGAAATAAATAATTGAGGCATGTATCCAAGGGAACAAGCTCTTGATTTATAAGATTAGACCTGGTTCCTTCAAATTCAGATCAGAGTTTCATAAGGAATTGATCTCTTTTAGTGATTTTATGGACAGATTGGACAGAACTAAGACCTTCAGGAGGCAAGGAGGCATACACTATCAGTATATTCAGCCCAAAGATTCATGAAACTAGAATAAAAATCAAAAATAGAGAGACTGCCCTGCTGAAGATTGGCTAATTCATATTCAAGTTGAAATCTACGAGCAGTGTTGTTTTGGCTGTAAAGTTTCTTCAAATAAGTCCACATTTCAGCTGCAGTCTTGAAGGGTCGAAGGTTTAAGATGACGTTGGATTCAACAGATCCTAGAATCCATGCCATGATTTAAGCATCCTTGACCTCCCGCTTGGCATGCTCATCCTTTTATTTGTCTTTGTTATGAGCAGGTTTGTTGCCATCAACATGACCCCATAAATCCTTGCCTTTAATGAATATCTTAAAGTGGAATGCCCAGGCCGAGTAATTTTTACCATTAAATCGAATCAAGAAGAAATCATACTTATCGGAAGACATGAGGCTGAGATAACTTGGTCAAGAGTAAAAAAGAGTAAAAGAAAGGCTATACTAGGGCTAAGACTTGAGAGCAAAAGATTCAGAACTGTATGGCTTTGATACCATGTGAAAATAGAGTTTCTATTTTCTTAAAAGTATTTTCTCTATCTTCCATTAATCAAGTATTAATGGGTTTATATACAACAAAAAAGGTAGACTACCAAACACAAACCTAACATACCGCTCTCATCTAACATCCCATTCTCACCTAACATCCCACTCTCACCTAACATCTCATTCTCACCAATAATTATACTCCTACTTCTACATAAAAATAAAATATATCTTTACAATGTCAAATCTATAAATTTGTGCAATACAATTTGTTTGTTATGTAGTTAATTCCTTTGTAACACCGGCATACATGTAAAGGCCCCTAATGTTCCTTGACTGCTTGTGATTGGAGGAAAGCAAGTGTCCTAAGGAAGTGCAGCTTCATATGCATTTCATGCCTAACATGTCACACTGCAGTGGCATAGCTAAAAGACCTGCCAAAGATATCCCCAGCACTTTCATTTATAACTGATCTTTCTAACTAGCCATAAAGAAATATGCACTTGCGTTTATGCATGTTTATAGAAGCACACATGCATGACTACAGGACATCCAAGCATTTATATTGAAGACCATATGACATTTGTCTTCACGATGCGGTGAACTTTGGTGCCTCTGAAACCAAAACTGGGTCCATATTGTTCCATTTTTTATCAGTGCCAACCACAAAAAACTATTCTAAATGCTACAATAAAGCACGCAGAAAGTGAGTTCAAACATCAAACTTACCTGGCCCCATCCAATATCAAGTCCAGAAATTTCTACTGTAGAGAAGTTCTCATCTTTCCATGTCAGAGTAATAATCTTCTTCCTCTGACCTGTAAGCTTTCAAGTAAGAGAAATGCAGTAAATTAGTTCGCAATGCCAAAACATTGCAAGGCAGAAATATTTACATCATCTTAAAGCTTGTAATTCTTAGAGAATATGGCAATTGAATGAAATCATGAAGTCATTTATTTATTTAATTTTCCACTTTATATAGGGCATTCCCATACTTGATCAATCACTGATATTAGAGTAGGCAAATAACAACATGGGCTCCACAACTCAGCCAATGTTTATTTCTTATACTTAAACCCTGACAATCTCAGTTATGCACTCCGCACAAATCACTGAAATAGACAAATAGTATACAAAATGTATGTAGTACTTAGCCATGAAAACAAAGTTACCATAAAGAAATAACTGGGAGTTAGGTTTATTCACTGAAATAGTTTCAAATTGAAAGCCCTAATATTTTTACCAAAGGAAACTGTCATGGAAATATGAATTAGACGAATAGTTTCCATTCTCCATATGAAGAAATATCCATTTGTACCAAGTCGTATATAGATTATTCACCAAGTGTCTCCTATGAGTCCTATCTATACTACTGCTGAAATTCTTTAACAAAGAAACTTGTTTAAAAAATATGGAAGATGGTTATTTCAGCCACACAATTTCCTTATTTTCAGCTAAACATTTTTCAGCCTTTCAACCTCTCTATAGATAGCCAAATAAAGAATTTGAGCAGGAGGAAATTTGAAATACAGCTTCTCGACTATTTTGTGATGTAAAAAGATGTGCCCACTTCAAAGTCACTGAAACTTAGGTCGTCAAACAAAATGGAATGGCAAAATGATAATCTCTTACATGTGTAACTGAACCATAACAGAAATATAAAAGGAAAAAATGCATTGTTGGTTTTTTTACTTTTTAAAATCTGTTACTTTGGTGTCTGGACAATTCTTTTTATCTAATCATTGTCTAAATTATAAAAAATAGTCTCATTTAAGCATTTTGACTTTTTTCAGTCACTGGAGTTCAAAAAGGACAAATCGCCGTTTGAATTTCTGAATTGCTAGATAAACCAAAATAAGGATACATGTACTAGATTTAGGGTATATTTACTTATACAAAATAGTTTTCTATTTTCTATTTTCACTTTTTTTAGATAATTAAAGTATTTATTTTCAATAGAAAATTAAAAAAAAATGTGTTCACTTAGTAAAAATAAATTTTCTTTTTATGTCAGTATGGAAACTCCGTATTTCTATATAAGAAAATTTGAATCTATTTATAAAAGATGATTTTGTAAAATTTTGAAAAACATCTTTAAGAAGTTTTCCAAAATTGTTTTAAAGATAGAAAATTAAAAATCTCTTTTCTATTTTCTAATTTAATAAAATTATATCATGTAAATATAAATTTCTATTTTCTATAGAAAATTATTCTAAAAAACTACTTTAATTTTCCACAAGTAAACACACCCTTAGTGATTTTGTATTTTTATATTTTTGTATTTGGTGTGTATGAGTTTTAGTTGAACCAACTCTCTCACTCCCTTTATTTTCCATGTCACTTTGAAGCCCACGGGGTGAAGAAGATTATTTTAAGGACAAAGTTCTAATCTTTTGCTTTCTCCTTATCAAAGTTCTAAGCTCTTGCTTTCTCCTTATCAAAATGGAATTGATGACTTTGCAAAGATCTAAAAAATCCTCTATCAACTCAAATCACAAGTTAAATTCATTGCCTTTTCATTATTAATTTTCCCTATGAATTTAAATTTGTTAACTCTGCCTGTACATGAGTTTTCTCATCTATAGCCGGTCCCAAGCCCGGGTGGGTGAAAGAGAAGAGTTGTAGTAAGTGACAGCGTAAAACTTTATCACATCTCATGATATAGATTCAAATGATATAAACATTAGAGCATTCTCCACTTGCTATGCGCTACATTGAAACCCGGATGTACTGAGAAATATGTAAGGGTATAGGGCATTCCCCAAATGCGATGTACCATGCCAATGCCCAGATGTGGTGCTAAATAACTAAAGGTTTCCAAATCAAGGATGAATGTAGATAAAGAAGCTAGTTCAAAGTATGGGTGGTACATGTTTATATGAGCGTAGGGACTTCTATAACAAGATACATAAGAAAGAACAAGTGGAAAGTAGGATAAAAATAGGTATTTTGAATGTTGGATTGCTTACAGGTAAGTTAAGGGAACTTGTAGATACTATGCAGAGAAGGAAAATCAATATCGCTTGCATTCAAAAGACTAACTAGGTAGGAGAGAAGAGTAAAGAGATTGAGAATACATGATATAAGTTGTGGTATACAGGAATCAACAAAAATATAAATGGAGTACGCATTATTTTGGATCGTCATATGAAGGAGAATGTTATGGCTGTGAAAAGAGTAGGAGATGGAATCATCTCAGTAAAACTGGTTCTACAAAAGGAAACAATCAATATAGTCAGTGCATATGTGTCAGGTTCTCGACTTAAAAATAGAGAAGAGAAGGAGATGGAGATGGAGAAGGTGAAGGAGAAAAAGAGTAGAAAAAAAAGGAAGAAAAGATGCAGGGGAAGAGAAGTTACAACGGGAAGAAGAAGAAATAGAAATAGAATGATTGCAAAATGATTTTTCTTCAGATTGATATCTTGTAACCTGTTACATCAGTCTTTATAAAAGATAAGAAGATTTTTTTTGTCAACATTCTCACTATTCTCAAAATAAGAAACAAAAGGACAAATGACTAATATCCAGCTCACTCTCTCCTTACCAAATTACTAACTATAACTTCTCCAATTCTCCTTATCCAGTATTCTCCAATTACTCTGATCACATTACTGCAGCAGATATCACAATAGCATTGACAGTAGCTTGCGTGGATAATAGCATTGAAGCTCTTCCTTGTCTTTAAGGAAGAAGTTGGGAAAGTGAAACTTTAAGAAATCACTATCCTCCCAATTAACTTTCTTGTTAGACATATTCAACCATTGAACCAATACTTGTTGCACCTTCTTTCCTATCGCAAGTTTTAAATTCTCTTTGAACAGAGTATTGAAATTTTGTAGCAGACCAGACATATTCTTCATTATTTGCATCATCTAGTCTAATTGTTTTTGGATTACAATTTGAGTTCTTTGGTGATCCCTAAGTTGTTGGTGCTGCTCCTTAAACCTCCCATAAACTTTTTCATAAATTCCTTTGATCCAACATTTGTATTTGCTCCTCTATATGTTGGATTCGGTAAGCCTCATTCATCACCCCTTTGTTCTTTTTGGCCATCACTGCTATGGCGGCAATAGTTAGATCTTCCCCTTGATCGGATGACAGCTCTGATACCAACTATTAAGTTCTTGACTTAAAAATAGAGGAGAAGGAGAAGAAGAGTGGAAAAAAAGAAGAAGAAGAAAAGATGCAGGGGAAGAGAAGTTACAGTGGAAAGAAGAAGAAAGAAGAGACAAAGAAATAGAAATAGAATGATTGCAAAATGATTTTTCTTCAGATTGATTTCTTGTAATCAGTTACATCAGTATTTATAAAAGATAAGAAGATTCTTTTGGCAACATTCTCACTACCCTCAAATGACAAATTAACAAAAGGACAAATGACTAATATCTAGCTCACTCTCTCCTCACCAAATTCCTAATTATAATTTCTCCAATTCTCTTTATCCAGTATTCTCCAATTACTTTGATCACATTACTGCAGCAGGTATCACAATAGCATTTACAGCAGCTTGGGTGGACAAGTTAGGCCTTCCTTGAGCTGTTGGAGCAACAACATTAGCTGGAGTAGATAGATTTAGGCCTTCATCATCTCTAACTTTCTCATCTTCTCCTCCTGAATATCTAGCTTGGGTCATGACAATATGCTTCTCAAGTTGATTTGTGTTAGAATACCTTTGTTATTATGTAAATATGATTCCCTATTTGTATATACTTCTAGTAAGAATAGGATTTCTCTCTATAAATTCATACTAACGCCATTGTAAATTCATGAATTGAGAAATATAATTCTTCAATTTCTCTCAAACTTCACATGGTATCAGAGCTTTAGGGTTGTTTCTCTTTCTCTTCTCTTCTCTTCTTTTTTCTTCCTTTTATTTTCTTTTCTTTTTCCTTCACCGACACTATGAATGCTTACATACCTTTTTCAGCGTTACCTGATCCCTCACCACCTCCCACACCAAGAGCTCCGAACCCCGACCATCAATTCTTTGAAATATCATCGCCGGAGTGCAGGGCATGTGACTACACACGCCAATCGAAGATTCCAACCGGAGCACCATGTGTTGGTGAGTGAGCAATTTTTCGGGGTCCTTTTCCGACAAACTTTCACCAGCAGTCTCGCCTCTTCACCCCAAGTGTGTGTGACCTTTTAATTTTCTGATCTCCTATGAAATTGGTGCTCTTTTGGCAGTAGCTTCTATCAAGCTCCAATCAACAATTGAGTAACGTCTGGTTCTTTATTAAAATGTCTTCTAGTTCTGATACCTCAGGTTTGATCAAACCTCTTTTCTCATCTATTTCCAGTTCTCCTACTGTTACTACTTTAAATTACAAGGTTGGGATAATTATGCTTCATGGGCTACATCCGTTTTAACTTTGATTTCTGGGTCAAGGTTATAATGATCATTGAGAGAAATACTACTAATATTGAAAAAAATGATAAAACAGCATGGACTAAAATTGATGCACAAGTATATAGTTTATTATGGCACTCTCTTGAACCAAAGTTACTTATTATTTTTCGGTCAAGTAAAACTTGTTATAAAATCTAGACTAAGGCTAAGAAGCTGTATACTAATGATATTCAACATATTTATAAGGTTGTCTCTGACTTTGTTCATTACAACAAAATTCTAAAGATATGCCCAGCTATTTAGGTCAAATTGATACTCTAAATGATGAATTTAACTCTCTCATGCCCTTTTCTTCGGATACCACTAAGCAAGAGAATCAACAAGATAAATTTTTTAAGGTATTAGATCTCATAGGGCTTCAAGCAGATTTGGCTATAGCAAGAGATCAAATTCTTGCCATTCCAATCATCCCTAAATTAGACTAAGTCTTTGCTCAGTTACTTCGCATCTTCTCCAACAATATTGAAATTGAATGTTCTATGTTAATTTTGCAAAAAAATAACCAGCAATGAGAGAGTCGAAAAGCAAAAAGGAAAAAGTTCCAAATTTCATTATTCCCATTGTGATAGGGGGTCATACACGTGACCGTTGTTGCGCTTTTAATGGACAACCTCTCAAGGAGATGGAATTCTTCCTCTACCTATGGCTAAAGCCCAAAAATCCAACATAGTTACATTAACATACTTGTAATATCAAGCATTGAAACAAAAGTCATCCTCTTCATCCACAAGTTTTGTTAGTCAACTGAGTAGTTCTTTTGCTTGCCTCACACAATCTTCATCCACTGTGTCTTGGATCTTGGATTTTTGGTGCTTCTGATCATATCTTTGGTAATCCAAACCTTTTCTCCTCTTACTAAAATTGCTTCTCCATTTTCTATAGTCACCCTAGCTAATGGATCTCAAATAGTGATTAAAAGAGTAGAAGAAAGCAAACTTCTCGCTTCTATGTCTTTAGTATCACCCTGGCTTAATCAACTACATGTATTGCTATTTCGCAGAGGAAATATGCCTTGGATATTTTTTAAGAAATTGAGATATTGAGTTGTAAACCTGTGAAAACCCCTATGGATCAAAATGTTAAACTTATTCCTAGATAGAAGAAGCCACTAAAAGACTCTAGTCAATATCGGAGGTTGATTGGAAAACTTAATCTCACTATTACACGACCAAATATTTCCTTTGTAGTAAGTGTGATAAGTCGGTTGCTTCAAGCTCCATGTGATAATCATTGGAATGTAGTCATATGCATCCTTAGATATATCAAAGGAGCTCCTGGACAAGGTTTGTTGTATGAAGATAGAGTGCATACACAAGTTATCAGGTATTCACACGCTAATTGGGCAGGTTTTCCCTCAAATCAACTTCGAGATATTGTGCATTTATTGGAGGGAATCTCATCTCATGGAAAAGTAAAATGCAAGATGATGTAGCAAGGTCAAGTGCAGAAGCTGAATATTAAGTCGTGACCTTAGTTGCTTGGGAGCTTATTTGGTTAAAGCAATCACTTCATGAATTAAGGCTTAAAGGTATAGGTCCAATGAAATTGATTTGTGATAATCAAGCAGCACTCCATACTGTCTCAAATCCGGTCTTCCACGAAAGGACAAAACATATAGAGAGTCATTTTCTCATACAAAAGATCACATCATTATTACTACTAGTTTTGTCAATTCAAATGACCAGTTGACTGATATTTTTTCTAAAGCTCTAAGAATATTTCAGATTGAATATATTTGTAACAAGGTTGGAGCTTATGATATATACACTCCAGCTTGAGGGGGAGTGTTAAAATATCCTTGTTATTATGTAAATAGGATTCCTTATTCGTATATACTTCTAGTGAGAATAGGATTTCTCTCTATAATTTATATTAACGCCATTATAAATTCATGAATTAAGAAATATAGTTCTTCAATTTCTCTCAAACTTCACAGTTTGGATGAGGAAAAAAATTGGAAAGATATGGATGAGCTTATGCAAGGCATATTGAATGATGAGAACATCTTTATAAGGGGGACCTAAATGGACACATAGAAAGACACGAAATAGGTTTTGAGAGTATGCATGGAGGATATAGTTCTGGAAATAGAAACGATGAGGAAACAACTATCCTTGAGTTTGCAATGGCCTATGGTTTAATGTTGGCGAATATATACTTTATAAAAAGGGAATTTCATCTTATAACCTTCAAAAGTGGGCAAAATAGAAGCCACTGATGTCATACTCACTAGAAAGGCTAATTGAGCTTTATGCAAGGATTGCAAAGTTATCCTAGGTGATGCTTTAACCACTCAGCAAAGGTTAGTGGTTTTGAATATTAAGGTTAAACGAGTAACAAGCAGGCCTAGGAGGAACCGAATTCCCAAAACTAGGTGGTGAACTTTAAAGAGGGTAAAACAAAGGATGTTTATACTTTGGAGAAACACATTGAAATCCAAAAATTTTAAATTAAGTAGAACTAAGACAGAATATATACATTGTAGATTTAATAATACGAATGGAGAAAGGGGTAAAAGTGGTTTTGGATGGAGTGATAGTGCCTTATAATACGCATTTCAACTACCTTGACTCGATTCTTCAAGAGAATAAGGGTTGCAAAGAAGATATTAATCATAATATTAAAACGGGTTGAATAAAGTGAAGGAGTGCCGAATGAACTTTATGCCAGAAGATACCAATTAAATTGAAAGATATATTCCACCACATTGCAATATGGCTTGCTATAACGTACAACAACAAATGTTAAGCATTGAAAAACAACACATAGGTAAGATGCATTTATCGAAATGAGAATTCAAAGATGAATATGTAGACATACTAGAATGGACAGATTTTGCAATGAATGCATTTGAGAAAAAGTGAAGGTTGCTCCTATTGAAGATAAAATAAGGGAACATAGACTGGTTTCGTCGTATGAAAAAGATCTAATAATGTGCCTATTAGAAAGGCTGAACAAGTTAAGAAAAATATAGCTAGAAGAGGTAGGGGTAAACCTAAGCTAACTTGGAAAAAAGTTGTTCAAAATAATCTTATAACCCTACATCTCTCCAAGAATATAATCCATAATTGCTCCAAGTGAAAAAAGAGAATCCATATACTTGACTCTAATTAACTTAGGATTAAGACTTTGTTGAATTGAGTTCAGTTGAAATTTAAAATTGTTGTTATTTTTAGTCTTCTACACTTGTTAGCTTGAAAGCAC
The DNA here is from genome assembly GCA_947685225.1 of Garcia nutans. NCBI lineage: Eukaryota > Viridiplantae > Streptophyta > Magnoliopsida > Malpighiales > Euphorbiaceae > Garcia > Garcia nutans. The sequence goes on from CANTUV010000017.1 coordinate 42,366,082, forward strand.
TTCTTTTAAATTTGATAAGATTGAAGCTTAAAATATGAGATTCAATTGAATTTCTAGCTGTGTTATGTTTTTCTCCCATTATTGGGATAAACATTGAAACTTATATGGAGGATCATATTAGTCAAATACCTTAAGACATTCTCGTTTCCATTCTCTCTCACTTCACAATAAGAGAAGCACCATAAACTAGTAGGATGCTCATAAAGCCTGTTGGCCTAGTTAACTGTGTCCAACCTAAGCAACTTGGGCCAGGTTTTTGAAAACTAATTGAATTTTGAGTTATATTTTTAGATTTAAAAAAAATAAATCAAATTTCGAGTTTGTTCAAGAATAATTGGGTTGGTCTGATCCGACCCAACCTGACCAGTTTAGACATAGTTAAATACTAGTAAATCTCCCCACCTTTGATCTTCTTTCTTCCTCACTTTGCATTCTCTCTCTCCCTCACTCTCCCTCTTCATCTGACTCAATTGTCCCTCTCTCTCTCCCCTCACTCCTCTCTATCACTGTCTGATAGAATCTTAGGCAACGGCTACTCTCCCTCACCCTAAGAACCCTCAAGCCTCACTCCCTCTTCTATCTCTCACTCTGCATGCAACATTCATAACTCTACCTCTCCTTACTCCTCTCTTTGTAACCACCTGATGGAACAGAGATTTATTGTCGATTTTTTGGTTTTTTATTTTTTTTGTTATTTTCAGTCTATTGTTCATTGTTTGTTCTTAAGTTTTTTGGTTTGTTGGTGGTCTTTTTATCTTTATGATCTCTTTGTGCTTGCTCATGTTCATTGTCATTGACATGAGTGGCCCAACCCGAGAATCCGGACTTGAAATTCAAACTCAAGTCTTTCTTGGGCTAGGCTACAGGTAAGGCCAAAACCCAGACTGAAGATATCCTTAGGAATTAGATTCTCTCCCATAGATGGAAAAGATTATAGATGTTTAATACTCATTTGAACTTTGATTCCTCAAAAACAAAGTGGTAAATCAAATTAAAACCCAAATTACTAAAAAAAGACAAAGGAAGAAGTTTGTAAGATAGGTGATTCAAATAGTGGATCATCATTGTAGTTCATATTTAGATGAGTTTAGAGTTTGTTTTGATTTGATTTGGATAGAAATTATGATCATCATGTCAATAAAAGTATTAGCTTTGCAATGATCACCATCTCAATCAAATATGCTTTTTTGGTTGACTCTTGTACTTTCATCACAAGTCCTGTTGTTCTATCTAGCATTAAGTTACTAAGCAGCCTCTGTTTCCATTTTTGGAAAAAAAAAAAAAAAAAGAAGTTGATCAACAATCTATTTGGTTGCATTTCAAAAGTTCATAGGATAATTTTTCTCTTTTGCACTCCGATGACTGGAAAATGGGAAAAAACACTTAAATGAGACTGTTTTTTATAGTTTATGAACTGATTGGGCCAAAAAAAATAGTGCAAACACTAAATAGCAAATTTAAAAAAGTACAAACACCAATAGAGCAAATTTTCCAAATTTAGAATATACAGGCTATGTCAGATGCATCATAAGTCAAATAATGCATTTGCAATATGATGAACAGAAAGTTTATGGTGGGAAAAATCACAGAGAAATATCACAACTGTGTAAAGGCTTTTCACTTCTTTAGAAAAATCAAATAAAGTAAACCATTCAAATGAAAGAAGCCAAAAAAGAAAAAAGATCAAACATAAAAATAAAACCATATTCAAGGCTGAAAAAACTCACTATATCAGCAGTTGCACTTTTTATAGCATCCATCTTAGGGAAGCATGAGCGCTTGCTCTGCAAGAAAAAGAAATGATGAGCTACTTGAAGATGCTAATTGCTACTCTGTACTATAGTTCTCTCTCATTTACTAAACTCATCTCTACCCTCTTTGACCCTGAATATGCAGCAGAAGTAATAATTTCCATCATGTGACCTATCCTTTGCAGAGATGAAATGGACATTGGTAAACCAACAGCAGAATTTGCCATTGAATATTGTGTAACCTCTATTTTTGCATGGAAATCAAATTGTCATTTAATGATATGATATCACAGCAAATATATAACTGGGAAATATGCAAACTGATTTCTCAATTAGAAGCTAGAAAAGTAGCAGGGATGACCACAAAATAAGATCATTGCTTTATAATACACGCTATTTTGCAATTTGAAATCAAAGAGATTTGAGCATCTTCTGCAATAATGTACCTCAAACTGAAAATTCAAGTATCGAACCAAAATTAATTATAGACCAAATTTACAAGTTCCTTTACTGGATACACAAATGCTTCTTGAAGTTGTCACAACAAATTTAATCAAAGAATCCATCCACTTAAGAAAAACTTGAATTTTAAAATCAAACATTCATTTGCATATTGTAAATTCTCTGAAACCCATACCAATACATGTAACCTTCATTGAAGTTAAAACACTAGGTTAAAGGAAAGAAAAAAAGTTACCAGAAGCAAATCGTGAGCATCATTAAGTTTGTATCCCCAAACCCAGAACATGTATGCCATCTGTAATTCATAACAAACACTCAGTTCACTACTAAGGAGAAATTATTCAAATAACATTGTGAAAAAGGCAGAGCATGTTAAAATCCATCCTTATACCTCACATGCAACCTAATGCATGGCAATAAATAGCAACAAATCATAAACATTGGCTAAAAACATCAGGCAAAACAAGAACATATTTCGAAAATAAAACTGAAACACATACCGCAACAGCAGGCGCTCTTCCTAGTCCAGCCGTGCAATGTATATATGTCACACCTCCACTTTGTTTTATTGCTCTGTACAATTTACTAACCACTGCTGGAAGCCGTATCCGCAAATCAAATGCATCAAAGTCCCTGCTACATCAAATCAAGTCCTATATCAAGTTCCCTGAAAGGTGGGAAGGATTGAAAACAACAATAATTCAAAATTGATGAAAAGTGTACAGATTATGCGCAATTTTTTCAGTGGAAGCAAGTTTAATATTGCTTTTCTTTTTAAGACTTTTTCTTTACTTATTGATTTTGTTTTTTTAGGTCTTTGCCAGCAAAGTAGTAGTAGAATATCACAACAGGAACAAAAAACATGGTTTTGTCATAGCTTGCCTTATCTCTGCACGCAAATGTTGAATGTCACCACATTTGTTGGCATACTCCTGGATGGCACTGATATCTACCCCAAAATATCTGGATATAGTGATAAAGGTATACATTTTTTTTACATGCTAAAACTTCTTGAGGTCCCAAATACTCAAAGAGTTGCATATCAAAAGGACCATATAAAAGAATGAAAAGGCTAGGAGTTTCTTCTGTCTTTTTTTGTTTTGTTTTGGCAAACCTTAACTCTCAAATGTAACTTAAAGACAGATGTTTAGGATACTCCAAGTCTGGGTCCTGCTGTAAGCAATATATGGTCTTCACTCCTATTTCCCGAACTTTGTCAACATCTTCAGGAGTCTACCAATTTGGAAACAAGAAAAAAAATCAAAATACAAAAAACTAGAGATAATTTATGAGAATAAAAATTGATTCATAATGTAGTTCAAAAAATGAGAATCACCTGTAGACATGATCCTACAATTAAATCTGGACAAATGAAGTTGTAGTTCATTCCTAGCTCATGCCTATAGGTCAAAACTGAACTAAAACACAAAATAACAAATGATTAGCAGTTTTATAGATTTTAAAAAAAATCATATCACAAATGAGGAAGTTTTAAAAAGCATAAATATCTTATTAAACCATAGATGTATCAGTTTAATCCATCTATCGACCACCAAAAAACCACAAAGGACCAATAACTTTTTGGTTCAATTGTACTACAGTCATCTCATGGTTAAAAAGTCTCAAGTTCGAGTCCTGATTGGAGAAAATAAAAATACAAAAAAAAAGAGCACAAAGGCCTGAATATTATCCCCTCAATAAAAAAAAATTATGTCTCTTTGATCATAGTAAATATTTACATCTGATTCTTTTTAATTAAGATGGAACCACAGCAATTTCAGACTTACCAGCACCCATAGCTTCTGTCATATTATGACTATATATCTCAGATTTTTTCTCGTCTTCCTTCACATCAGTACCTGTGTCAGCATTAGCTGCAGAACCAGAAATTGCCTAAAATCAAGCAACAAAATCAAATAATATTGCATCAGAAAAAGGTTCAAATTCAAACCTTTTTTAGAATAAAAAAATCAAAATTTAACATAGCAGGAAATCCACAAATAGCTTTCTTTAATTACTGTAACTAATAGCACACCAACCAATAAACTGATCTTGTGTGATCATGTAAAATATAATGTTCATAATCATTTCTTTTTACTGAAACAACCATCCAGAAAGATTTTTTAATTTGTTTTTTTGAAACATTTGTCAAAATCAGCATGGTATATTACTAGTAAAATATTTCATCTTAAATGCCTCAAATGTCAAAAATTACTAATAAAAAATAACAAAGAAGAGTATACAATAACACAAAGAAAGCAAGGAATATACCATAAAAAAATCTAATACCCAAGAAGATATCTCCTAAAAGAGAATATTAAAAAAAATCTGACTATCCATCTTAATATAAATAAATTTTTTTTAAAAAAAAGCCCCCCAAAAAAAAAAGAAAATCAAACAAATATAGGAAGAAAGTCGAAGAAAAACAATTCCAAATCTGAAGAATCTTCTTCTTCTTAACCCACCTTTACAGCAATACTTTGACGCATATAATTAAGGTTCTTCATTCCCTACAAAAAAAAATCAAAATAATTAATCAACTGTAGCTAAAGCTAAAAAAAATTTAATCCGACAAACGAGCCTTTGTTCCATGGTACTAAGATTATTTGCATGCTAAAAGGATTCGAGTTCCATTTCCAATCACAGCTAAACTTACTAGAAAAAATTAAATCCATAAACACAAAAAAAATAAAAAAAAATAAAAAGATGAAATTACCACTATATTAACAGGAAAAAACAATGAAGAAGAAGAAGGCTTTGTGTGGTAGCATTTGAATCCTTGCAAAGGCAAAACAGAGGATCTGCAATGCCAAAAACAATTAATTATACAAAATTATTGAATAATAAAAAAAGAAAATTAAATTGAGTTAATAAGATATATAAATTTACCTTGGAAAATAGTGAAGGCAATTCATCTGTAGAAGAAGAAGAGGAAAATAAAAATCTGAAAGAAGTGAGAGACTGTACTTGATTTTTTTTTTGGAAACAAATGGTTTATATAGTTTGCCTGGATTGGAATATAAAGAGGATTGCCTTTTGAAAGATTCTCGAAAATGCCATTACTTTGCTATTATTCATGAGAGTACTTTGCTGTAATGGTTGGGGGGCCCACAGCACGGGATACTGATGTTGCGCACGTGAATTTCGGATCAGGACTTTTCATTTATACAATAAAGCGGACACGGAAAGTAATAAATTTAATTAAATAAATTAAGCAACTTCCCTGCATATATAGCGGGTGAAATGCCGCGTACTTCGTAATATCTATAAATTTTTTTATATTTTTATTATTGATATTTAGTTTAAAAAACTTATTTCATTATGGGGTTTAAATTTTTTTTTTTTAGTTTTATGTATATTTTTTTTGGAAATTGGCATATATTCCTTTGTTATATCATATATATATATATTTTATTATTGTCTCATTTAATTATATAAATGATATTAAGAAAACTATTAAAATATATAAATAATTAAAATACATAAAAAAATATTTAAATGTAAAAATTAAGCTAAACTTTATTATATTTTTAGATATAATATCAGAAAAAATAGCTATATATTTATATATAATAGAAAAATCATTTGAAATTTATTAATAATTATACATAGCAAAAACAATTCAGAAGTTATTAATAATTATATATAACAAAAACTGAGCTCTCTCAGCCTATGTTGAAAAGATAAAATACAATTATTTTATAGGAAGACCTATGAACCTTTAAGAATAAAATAATCAATAATTTCAATCTAAATAGAATAGCTAAAAATGACATTCTAAAGTTGAAATAATTAACAATTCAGCTTCAATAATATCACAAACTCTATAAGGATAAAATATCATTTTAAAATTAAAATAATCAATAACTTGATATGAATAGAATAATCGGAATAAGTATTGAGAAAATGAAATAATAAAAAACTCAACATAAATAATATAGATTTTTAAATATGAAATAGTCAACTTATTTTCCAAGCATATTTGCATGGAGTCTCATGCATTTAAAGATAATTTAAATTATATTTATGCAAAAATTAATCTTTTTAATAGTTTTCTTTGTTTAATTACTACGCAACAAAGATATAGATTTATGTATTTTTGATATCTACATTCTCCTTCTAAGCAAATAATTTTCAAACAGTCGCTTGCTTTGATTATCCTTTTTTTATTCACTTATTCTGCATAATTATATAATATTTACAAATTAATTCAAGTATAATAACAAATATAATAGAAGTTAAAAATTCAAAACCAATTAACTTGATTCATTTTGATTTTGCAATTCTTTTAAATTGTTTGTATTTCTTTTTTCCTTTTCTTTTTTTTAAGAAGTGCATGTTTCAGAATCATAATAAATATTTTTATGAATTACATATATAATTTAAGTGACTCATCATATTAATAATATAAGGTTATAGTTTTAATTAATTAAATCACAACAAAATCAATAATGTTATAAGAAATAATTATATTTATTTAAGTATTTTATTATTAAAACATTATATATATAAATATTTATTTAATCAACTATTGGTCATCGATTATTAATTACTCAACTTCTTATGCTAACTTTATTTTTAAAAAATTAAATTTTAACACTTTTTTAATATTTATTAAAAAAATACAACCAAAATTCAGTTTAAAAATATATAAACAAAGGGTATATTTAGCATCTCATTGCAGTATATTATGTGATTTTTACTTCACTTTTAAATTACAAAATAGATAGATAGATAGATAGATAAAATATTAATATTAACATTAATATTAATAAATGTGTTCTGCATTGATATTACTTTAACATAATTTTTTTATTATATCAAAAAATATATTTTTCTTTATTAATATTCTCAAATAACTGTATATGTTTTAATTTTCAATCAAACACAAATTTATAAATAAAATAATACAGTATAATAAAATATATATATATATATAGAAAATTAATTAATTTATATAAATTTTATATTCTTTTATTTATAAATAAATTTTTGTTCAGTTTTGTATGTTACAAAAAGAAAAGAAAAGAAAAGAAAAGCATGTTTAGCAAGGGCTTTTATTTCCTATGCTAATATTTTCTCCAATTTGTTGTTTTATTTTTTAAAAAAAACAGTGATTTAATATTCATATATTTACTATTTACTTGCATCAATTATTGAACTTCTTATGCTAACTTTGTTTTAAAAATTAAAATTTTAATACTTCTTTTAATATTTATTCAATTATGATCTTACTTTTTATAAAAAAAATACAAACAAAATTTAGTTTAGAAAAATAACAAATAAAGGGTATATTAATTTGCTATGTCAGTGCATCTTAAACAATATTTTTTACTTCACTTTTAACCTGTAGAATAAAAGATAGATAGATATACTGATAGCTAGATAGATAGATAGATGGTTATACAGATAAATAAGACTTAAATTTACAATTGCATTATAAAAAATAGCGTATTTAAAATAAACCCTATATATATATATATATATATTCCATCTTTTGATATATTTAAGTGGTAAGAAAAGCTTTAGCCATTCTTCATTTTCGCAAATTTTTATTACTAATTTTTAATTGAAAAAATCTATAGATTTGCATAGCAAAAAGTATATTTATTTATATATTTAGTAAAGTTATTAGACATATTTACTTTTTTATTTGCTGCAAACATTCTTTTTATCAAAATTTATCTCATCTACTGCAATTTTTTCCAGCATAATTGTACAATATTTATAAATTAATTAAAGTCTTCTTACATCATTTAACGCCGAGTCAAATAAAAAATTATACACTTAATAAATAAATAAATTACTAAAATTCTAAAAACAATATAGTTGATTTTTAAAAAATTTAAAACTTGTTAAAGTATGTAACAAACATTCACTAAAATCAATATCAATGCAAAAATTTCAGAGGCAAAATTCATAATTTGTAAAACAAAATTTTTATTTTCTATAAATGAGTATAAAAAAATAAAAAAATAATAGTATTATAATAACATCAAATTTCCATTTGCTGAGAAGTGAAAAAATTTTCACAAAAAGCAAGTAAAATCAAAGTTTACCTCTAAAAATACTTATGGCCGGTTATAGTCTAAGGTTCTTCGTTCTTTGTTTTGAGCTTTAGATGTATAATGGTAAATGTCATCTTGAGCTTTTTTAAAGTAAAAAAATAAAATCCTATAATGATGTACCTAAGCAAGAAAAAATTCAGATGTTTAATTCTTCATTTATTTACTCTCTACTTGCATTGGGTGCTAAACTTTTTAAAAGTTCTTTTTTTAAAAAAATCCTAACGAGTGATTTTGTGCACTAATGATGAGCTTAAGAACTTTCTCCAACATCTATTTTTTAATTATCCATTTATTTACTATTTTACATCAATTACTAAACTTTTTATTAATAGATTCATATCGAATAGATACTGTAGCATGAACAGTAAAACTTACTCTAGCATAAACAATAAAACTTGTTTCAGTTTTAAATTATAGAGTAGATTCATTTTAATTAGGTCATTTTAAATATTTTTATTTTTACACTTGAAAAAAAACTCTACAATCTATTTCTTTTTCTTTTTCTCATTTCCATTCTCATTCTTTTTCCATTCTCTTACCATCTTTCTCTTTATATAAATTTTAGATATGTTATTATTCTCTACACTTATTTTTTTTTCGCTTCTTAACTATCCTTATTAAACTTGCAAATAATAAAATCTTAGTTTCAACTATCATTTTAAAGAAATATAAGAATTTTTATAACATTAATAATTTCTAATTTTCATTTTTTTTTTGTAAATGCAGAAATAATATATTTGGTATCTTAAATAATATGTATTCTATGAAAATCAAAGTTTGTTTTTGTTATTAACATATTTTTTTATAAATTTTTTTCCTTTTTTATATAATATTTAGAAGTTTGTTGTTTATTTTTTGAATGAGATCAGTGGATTTTGAATTGATTGAAACACGATTTTATTTAAACAATACTTTCCTTTTAAGTGATATACATGGTTATGCCTATAATATATATAGTCATGTTTAATTAAAATATGTTTAATATGAGATCCATATATACATGTGTTATATATGTATATTTTTAGGTGATATAACATCATATTCACATCACAAATGATCATGCTTAATTAATATGTTTAATATGAAATCCATATAAATAAAACACTATAATGTTTTACATAGACATTGTCACATGAACATACTAGTGTTATATGTGAATGTGTTTAAGTAATATACTCAGCCATGTTTGTAATGTACATAATCATGTTTAATTAATACTCCCTCCATCTCGCGAAAATTGTCACTTTTGAAAAAAAAAATTATCCCTTTCAAATTGTTATTTCATATAATAAAAAAAATCAATTAGTTTTTTTCTAACTATACTTTTATCATTAATGACTTCATTAATGAAAATGAGAGTATAATATTAATGAATTAATATATGACATTTTAGTCAATTCAAAATAATTTTATATAATATCTAGAGAACTTAATAACTTTCTTAATAGGTATACATGAGTTGAAAGTGACGATTTCAGCGGGACATGAAAAATGTGTTTAATATGGGTATATCATCTAAAGACACAAGTATATAACATCTATACATATGAATCGCATATTAATCATATATTAATTAAACATAACCGTGTGTATTATGAGCATTATTATATATATTACTTTAAAAGAAAAATGTTGTTTAAACAAAATTATACTTCAAATAATTCAAAACTCACTAAGCACATTCAAAATTATAAACAACAAACTTCTAAATAATATGTAGAAAAGGAAAAATTCATTAAAAAAATATGTTGAAAAAAAGAAAAAAAAATACTTTTCATAAAATACATATTATTTAAGATACCAAACACATTATTTCTCTGCTTACAACCAAAAAAAATGAAAAATTATAACTTACCAATTTTATAAAAATTCTTATATTTCTTCAAAAAGTATAGCTAAAATTATAAATTTGTTGTTTGTAAATGTAATAATAATAGTTAAGAAGCAAGAAGAGTAAGAAAGTAGATAATAGTAACAGATCTAGAATTTACATGAAGAGAAAGAGAGCAAAAAAAGAAAATAAATAATGAAAATGAGAAAGAGAAAGAGAAAAAGAAAGAAAAAAAATGCAAGGTTTCTTCCTTTTTTTAGAGTCAAGGGTGAAAATATCTCAAATCACCCAATTAAGATGTGTATAATCTAAAACTCATTATTACTTTTTTAGGATTGCTTATCTAGTGAATTCCTATTGATTTTGATGGAAAAAAATATTTAAATAAATATAAATGATAAATAAAATTGAATCTTTTGTATATTTCAATAAATGAAAAAAATAATCACCTTGAACCAACTTAAGTTTTAAAAAAAAAACCCTAATGCTACATTCTAAAAGGAAAAAAATAAAGAAAAATTATTAGATGATGCATAATATAATTCTTTCTTCTATGTACAAATAATTTCTTCCCATATGATGAGATTCACAATTTACAAACAAAAATTATAACTATTGTTTTTTTTAGCAATGAATTTATATTATCTATATAAAAGTCAATGATAAAAGAAGTGTTCTTAAAATGTCACATTATCAATTTTTATAAAAGTTAAAAATAGAAAAAGTATTATGAGGTTGTCACATCATTAATTTTTATAAAAGTCAATGATAGAAAAAGTGCTCTAAAGTTATCACATTATTAATTTTTAAAAATAATGTTATTATACTTTTTTAATTTATATAAAATTTAAAATTTAATAATAAATAAATTATATTTGTGACTTTTAATATTTTATTAAATAATTACACATTAATATAATTTTATAATATCGATTAAATAAATTATATTTTTGACTTTTAATATTCTATAAATTAATTATATATTAATATAATTCAATAATATTGATTTATTTATATAATTTTTTAGAAATTTAAAAAGTTAAAATATATCTCTTAACTTTCATAACAAATTAATTATAAATTAAATAATTTATTTATAATAATTTATTTATATATTTTTAAAAATTAAAATTTTAAACAATAAAAAATGTGGCTTCTAATATTGTTAATAAATTAACTATATGTTAATAATTTATGTAATAATAATATTAATACCAATAATAATTCTAATATAAATCTATTATTATAAATTCTTCTACTCACATTTTTTTTCGTATTTAAAAAATGTTTATTTGAATCTCTATTTTTTCTTATTTTTATAAAATTCATAAGTTTTCTATAGCAAAAATGTATGTAAATTTTATTATTGATTAGTGAAAGTGTCAATTTATGAAATAAAAAGATTATATTTACACATTTATAATATTTCGATGAAGCTATCATAAAAATTGAATAAACATTTTATTTTATATATTTACAATAAAATTTATTATTACTTTACGTATAAATTATTTTATATTTATTTATTATTAATTATATTTATTGTGTTTTATTATTCTTATTACCGCGTAATGTATGTGCAAGGGACTAGTTATAACTATTGTTAAATCAATTATTACTTCAAGGAAACTTTAAATTAAATATGACAAAGAAAAAATATATTTCATATTTTAAAAATTAATTTATGATAAAAAATAATTTATACTTCATACAATCACAACACAAAAATTCATGAATTTATTCCTTAAATTTAATTTTTTTTATCCTCAATTAAAAGGCAAAAAATATTAATTCAAAAGTGTCCAATATAATTTCTAAGTCCATTATTAATTGGATTGGCAATATTAAATATGATAGGGATTTTTACATAGTTATGTAAAACAAAAATCAAATAATAAAAATATATCTTTTTTCTATGTCATTTCATCGACATCTTTTTTTTTTCCTATTTCAATAATACCTCAAAATTTATAACTTCCTTTCCTATATTTTCTTTTCGTTGATTTATTCCTTTCGGCTCTCCCTTAAACATGGACGGACCTAGGAATGATTATTAGGAGAGGCCATAAATAATGCATCTCCACCATGTGAGTTTAGCTTATTGTTGTGGGGTCAAAAGTAACATCTCCACCATGAATAATGTCTGCAATCATATCCTTATATACTAAATACACTTTTTTAGGAAAAAGCCCACTATCAACATAGGTTTGGCCTGCCCTCTCTTTATTTCTTCCTTTTTCAAGAAAGACACATCTATTTTAGTTTTTACTTCTACAATTCACTATGTTTCGTTCTCTTTTTAATAGGGATGATTCTTCTTGTAATCATTGTCTTATCCTAGTGAAGACAATTAATGTTGATTAGTGAGTCTAAAATTTTTAATTTTTTTCTGTTATTTTCATTGATGATTTTTTCTTAATACATTAGCTTAATACTTGAACTTATTGAGATTTTCATTGATGATTTTCACTGTGTTTATGCATATTATATATATAAAAACTAAGGAAAGAGTAAGTATTTAGAGACTGTCACATCATCAGTCTTTTTAAAAAATATTATTTTACTTTTTTAATTAATTTTAATAATTTATATAAAATTTATAATGTAATCATTGATAAATTATATTATTAAATAATTACACATTAATATAATTTTATAATATTAATTAAATAAATTATATTTGTGACTTTTAATCTTTTATAAATTAATTACATTTTAATATAATTTAATACTATTGATTGGTTTATATATATATATTTTTAAAATTTTAAAAAGTTAAACAAATATATGACTCTTAACATTTATAATAAATTAATTATAAATTAAATAATTTATTTATAATAATAATTAATTTATATATTTTTAAAAATTTAAAAATTAAACAATAAAATATATAACTTTTTTGACATTCTTAAAAAATTAATTATACATCAATTATTTATTTAAATAATTCAAGGAGAACCTCACAAAATACCCTCCTGTTTTCTTTTAACTCCCAATAAATAATACTTTTCTTAAATAGCCTTTTTGGATGTTTTTGCCCTTGAAAATTTAATTCTCTTAGCAAATACAAGAAGACATCATTCAATGTGAAAATATATTTGTTTCCCTCCCGTCCGAAAACCCTAGCCACAATCGGCCCCATTTTCTCATAATGTGGTGCAACATTTAATATTAAATATTCACATCTGGTCAGAAAAGATATGTAAACTTCAATGCGTTTATGTATGCTTGGAAAAGATATGTAAACTTCAATGTGTGAAGCTCAAATGGCATAAATATACATCAGCTTGGTTGTGGATTTTACCTTACATGAGTGCCTGAGCTATAATAATTTTTTTTTTTTGCTCTTATCACATGTTTTAATTACAGTTATGAATAATGTAACTCGCTCTATGGTATATTGCGGTTGTATTCTATAACTAATAATTATTACAGTAGTATTACAATAAAGAATAAAATGTGCCTATAACATAATAATGTTAGTAGATGTTGAATGTTGTAATGGTAATATTAACAATGGTATGCAATGCATACCAAATTTATGCATAAATTATTAATTTTATTTGTTTCATAATATTGTTTTACGAAACTGAGTATATTATTATTTGGCATTAGAACATAATTGTTTGTTTCCATAATAATGTCATGTGTAATGGTAATAATATTGGACAAATAAATAATAAGGTCATGTTTGTTTCATAATATTTTATTTAGGATTTTTATTTTTTATAGGAATGGATGATGTAGTAATTTTCATACATCACGGTAGAAGTTTTGATTATGATCTTTGTGAAGATGTTGGTGAGGAGAGTGAGTTTATTGTTCGGATAAAAGAACTGATTATAAAGGTCTAAAGGATTATACAAGTGAATTGTTGAATGTTGATGGTAAAAAATTAATGTAAAAATGAGCGTTATTACTAGTAGTCGAAGGCAACCTCTGTATGATATCATAAATGATAGGACATTTGGTGTATTTATTGTAATGGCTCGGGATAGATATATAGAACATCCTGTGATAGTTTCCCTGGAACGTCTAGAACATAAATCTGTTTTGACAAGTAATAAATTTGGCCATGGGAGTAATAATCATGATGTGATAAAATCAACATATGAGGAAAATGATTTAATAGACTATGGATGTGCAGCAAAAAACCATGACCCTTATGATGAGAACGCTGACACAGATGTTTATGCAAATGTTGATCCAATTAATGAATGCATTTATGAAGTTCATGAACATGATTGTGTTTTAGGCATGATGCCTGATGAAAATGAGGATGAGGATGTACATAATCATGCAAAGGTTGGTACTTCAACACCATCTCATGTAGTAAATTTTAGTCAATGTATTCAGCCACTCATGTTAATACAAATTTTAATGAAGAGGAGACCACCGATTTATTCAAGTTCAGGATTGATAAAGCAACCATGTATGGGAAGTGTTCGATAATATATTCAGTTAAAGAGTTTCAATTATTTAAATCAAAGAGGGATTTAACGATATTAAAAATAATATCTCCCCTATATGAGGGGTTCCTCTCTCCCTAAACTTCTTTAGGGTTCTTTCTCCCTAGTGATTTTGGCACTAGGGTTAAGCACTCAGTGGTCTAAACCACTTTGAATATCAGCTAATTTCATCCATCAATTAACAATCATGGGGACATCTGAAAAAACATCTGAAGATGTCAATGATCTTATAGCTTCTTTAAAATTGACTGAAGATGAAACTCAAATTGGGAGCATGAATTTTGACCAGACCACTGAAGAGCTATAAAAGTATCAAATCTCCCTCTTTCTGATAAGCAAGTTACTTACCAAAAAGGATTTTAATGTGCCGACGTTCATATCCATTTTGCTAAAAGCTAGAAACTAAAAAAAGGGATTCTGAGTAAGGGACTTAGGCCAAAACATTTTTGTCTTCCAATTCTTCCTAGAATCTGGTAAGCAAAAAGTGATTGAGATGGGTCCTTAGTGTTTCGATGATAAGCTTTTGATACTGAAGGAAATGAATGCAAACGACACGCTTGAATCTGTCAAATTTATAAAGGCATGTTTCTAGGTACGAGTATAAAACATTCCTTTTGTATGGGTATCGAATTTAACAGCTAAAACAATAGCCAAATTAATTGGTAAATTGATAGAGATTGATGAAGGTGACAGTCTAGGTCAGAAACATTACTTGAGAGTCAGGGTATCCATTCTTATTGATAAACCTCTTCGATGGGTGGTTTTGCTTCAATTAGGATCTGAAGTGAAATAGATCAAATTAAAATATGAACAATTACCATTATTTTGCTATGGGTATGGGAGAATCGATCATGTGATGGGAGAATGCAAACATGGTGCTGAGCAGAAACCTTACTAATATAAGGAAGAATTGGGTGCCTCTCCTTGAAAAATATTCCAACTGCAAAACCCTATAGAGAAATTGAAAGAAGAAAAACTTATTGGTGGACTTTTTCCACCAAGCCATAATGAACAACCAAAATGAGAGAAATCTATAAATGCTAGGGGGATAAAGAAGGTGGCCCGATCTTTAGCTGAGGTGTTAAATCAAGTAAATAGGAAAGAGACAAGGAATAAGGCTGCAAATAAGATGGGTTCTTCAACTATTGTCTCTGAAATGACTGATATTACCCAATAAAGCATAGGGGAACAAGTAGAAAAATCAAATATGGAGACTCACTCAACAGAAAAGGGCCCAACATTAGAGGTGGATGGGGTTCCTGATGTGATGCTAACCCAGAACTATCATACTAAGAAAAACATAGATGATGGGGGCAGTCTATCTGGGGGTTGCACTCAATATCTTGAGGGAGAGGATAATAACCTGCAGAAAGTATCTCAACAACAAAGTAATAAGGCAGATGATAAAGGAACTTGGAAGAGAATAAAAGGGGATAGAAATACAAATCTCCTGGGTAGCAAAAGGTTCTTCAAAAGAACAAAAACGGTGTTTGAGGATGTTACTGTTGAAACAAGGATAGAGATAGACAATGTCACCAAGAAACAAAAAGGCCACTCTAAAGATAACTCCACAATTCTAAAGGCAACTAGTGGGACAACCACTGGCTACCTACAACCATGAAAATTACAAACTATAATTACCGAGGTTTGGGGAGTACCTTGACAATTATGAACCTAAAAAATCTTATATAGCTTGAAACTCCCTTATTGGTGTTCTTGATGGAGACTAAGGCATCAAAAGATAGATTTATGTTCGTCAAAGTCAGAATGGGTTTTCAAAATAATTTTGTGTTTAGAGGGAATAATTTAAGAGGTGGTTTGGCTTGCTTTTGGAATGACAATTTTGAAATAAAAATTTTATTATACTCCATGAACCACATCGATTTGCAGGTGCTCAATTATGGGGAATCAATGCATTGGCACCTTATATGCTTCTATGGGTGGCCTAAGTGGAGTAATAAACATATATCATGGGAACTTCTCCATAGTTTAAAAAAGAAGTCAGAATTACCTTGGCTAGTAGTTGGAGATTTTAATTAAATTCTCTCTCAGTATGAAAAAATGGGTGGCAGGGATTAGCCAGACTCATATATTGATGCTTTATGGAATGCTTTATCAGATTGTGGATTACAGGACCTAAATTATAAAGGGTATAAGTTCACATGGGATAACAGAAGAACCCCGCCACACTTTATTGAAGAAAGAATTGACAGAGGGGTAGCGAATTTGGATTGGATATTACGGTTCCACAACTACAATCCAAAAACATTAATATTCTCTGGTTCCGATCACTATCCAATACTACTGGATTTAACAGGAAAGATGACATCTTTAACAAACAAAAACCCAAATTCCATTTCAAAAATATATGGCTCAAGAGTCCAGACCTGAGGGAGGTTTTCTGTGATTCATGGCTAATGTCTGATGAGGTTTCATAGGTATCAAAAGTGGAAAAATGCAACTCTGCTCTAAATGAATGGGGATTGAATAAATTTGGAAACTTCAACCTTAAATACAAAGGAAAAATTACATGTCTTAAGGTGTTAGAATCATCCTCAGACAATAATATTATAAAGGAGAGAAATTTATTAAAAAGGGAGCTCAATAACTTGCATTCTATGGAAGAGACCATGTGGAAACAAAGATCAAAGACCCAATGGCTAACTGAAGGGGATCGTAATACCAGATATTTTCATGCTGTGGCTACAAAAAGAAAAAGAAATAATGCTATACATAGCCTTATGGATGCAGATGGGCAAGAACTATCAGGGCAAACATTGAAAAATCACATTATAAGCTTTTATGGAAAACTATTTTAGACAAATGGAAATGAAGTGCTAGACTCAAATCTTGAATTTAACTCCCCCAAAGTAACTGCCAAAATGAATGCAAACCTAGAAAAAGAATTCACTAGTGACGAAATTTATCATGTGCTTTAAGGGATGCACCACTTTAAGGCACCTGGTCCAGATGGTTTCTCATCTGCCTTTTTTCAGCAGCTTTGGACTATAGTGGGCAGTGATGTGGTCCTAATGATCAAAGGAATTCTGGCAGGTAATGACTTCTCTTCTGTCTTTAATCACATCAATATTTGTCTTATTTCCAAAGTCAAAATCCCCAGAATTATAGTAGATTTTAGACCCATAAGCCTTTCAAATGTGATCTATCGTATTGCAATAAAGGTTTTAGCAAATAGATTGAAAGGTATCCTTGGGGAGGTCATTGATATAACACAAAGTGCATTTGTACTAGGGATATTGATTACAGATAATATCCTAACAGCATATGAAGTATTTTATAGCATGAGAGCTCCAGGAAATAATCAGAGGAAGTACATGAGCTTAAAACTTGATATGGCCAAGGCATACGATAGAGTTGAATGGAATTTTCTAAGAGCAATCATGACCAAACTTGGGTTCTCTGGCAAGTGATCAGCATCATTATGAGGTTCATTACCTCACCTTCTCATTCAATTCTAATAAATGGGGAACAATGCAATAATATTATCCCTTCTAGAGGTTTAAGGCAAGGAGACCCACTTTCTCCATACTTGTTCCTTTTGTGCACTGAAGGGATAACGAGCTTACTAAATGAAGCGGTGAGGGGAAACCAGATTCATAGCATAAAAGTATGTAATAGAGCTTTAATAATCTCACACTTAATGTTTACCGATGATTGTAAAATTTTCTTGCTGGCGATTATTTCAAAAGTGGAAATTATTAAGAACAATTTGGAGAAATATGAATGGATATCGGGACAAAAAGTCAACTTGCAAGGATAACCATGCTCTCTATCTTGGTTAGTAGATCAAAGAAGAAAATCTTCTAGATGTGCAAGGATAGACTATGGTCCAAATTAAATGGATGGAAAGAGAAGTTACTTTCATGGGCTAGGAGAGATGTTCTTATAAAAACTGTAACTTAAGCCATACCAACATATGTCATGCAGTGTTTCAAGATTCCTGTGGGGGTTTGCCATGGTCTAAGAAGTATTTTGAGTCGCTTTTGGTGGAGCCAGAAAGTCCATGGGAGGTGTCTACACTTGTGCTTTTGGGATGAATTATGCAAGCCAAAGGAAGAAGGAGGTTTGGGGTTTAGAGACTTTAAAACCTTCAATAAGGCACTTTTAGCCAAACAAGGGTGGCGACTAATAACAATTCCTAAATCTCTTGTAGCAAGGGTGCTAAAAGCTAAATATTACCTAAATTCTGATTTCATGCAAGTCTCTTTGGATCAAGTACCTAGTTTTACATGGAGAAGCATATTACATGGTAGAGAGGTGTTACGACAAGGAACAAGAATTCAAATTGGAATTGGTTGATCAACCTCTATATGGGAGGATAGATGGATTCCTAGACCTAGTAACTTTAGGATTGTAACTCATCCTAATGGGTTACCTATGGAAGCTACTGTTTCTGAGTTGATTGATGAAGGAACACGTTCCTGGAATTAAGCAGTCATTAACTCAATGTTCCTTCATGTGGATGTTGAACAAATCTTAAAAATTCCATTGGAAAGCCTAAATAGTGACAATCAACTCCTATGGCACTACCATTCATCAGGGAACTATCTTGTTAAAAGTGGATATAGACTGTGCTTTACTGCAAACCAAAATCAGAACCAAGCTTCCTCATCTCAAAATGTATGGATTGGTTTTTGGGAAGTGATATGGAAATTAAGAGCTCCACCAAGAATTATAAACTTTATCTGGTGAGCAGCTTTGGATATCCTCCCAACTAGAAAGAATTTGCAAAGAAAAATGAGTGAAGTATCTGCAAGGTGCCCCTTTTACCTTAACTGTGAGTTTATTATTCATTTATGCAGGGACTGCTATGTGTTTCAGAGTATATGGCAACATTTGGCTTTTCCTTGTGTTCAAGTGCTGGAAGGCTCCTCGTTTAGAACTTGGTTCGCTAATATCTTGCATTCATGCTCTAGAGAACAAGAAACACAAGTGGCTATAACCTGCTACTTCATCTGACAACAACACAATACTTTTTTATTCTAAAATGTGGCTGCTTAATTGTAAAAGTATAGTGTCAAAATAAAACTCAATGGTTATAGAGATGAATAACTTACTGGATTTCAATGGAAGGAAGAAGGTTTCTCTTATACCTGTAGCAAAATCTATATACTGGCAGCCACCGATTGAAGGCTTAATTAAGATGAATGTGGATGCTGGAAATTTGGGAAGGCACTTCATCGGATATGGCGTCATATATCATGGCAGCCAGGGATAAGTTCTAGCAGGTTCTCATCGCTCCATTCAAGCAAACATTGATCCGACAATTGCTGAAACTCAAGCTATGTGATATGGTCTCAAACTTGCACTGGATCTTTCTTTCTCAAATATTATTACAAAATCTGATTGCAAACTTATTATTGATCTTTTGCAAAGAAAGGTGGTGTTGTGAAATGAATTAGGAATGCTTGTTCAAGAATGCCTTAATTTAGTTAAACAAATTACCACCTCTATGTGGTCTTTTATTCCTAAAACTGGTAATATTATAGCTTATGAACTAGCAAAGTTTGTAACTGAATCAAGTAAGGACCAGGTCTGGATTGAGCAGTTTCCTTACGAGATTCAAAAATATCTTAATGTTTTATCTACTTAAATTTATAAAATGATCTCTTTATTATATAAAAAAAGAGGGATTTAACAACCACCTCACCTTTCATTGCAATGAGGCAAGGGTTCCAATACAAAGTCTTCAAGTCCAATAAAGGATTCACTATTGTACGGTGCATTGATAAGAGATGTTCATGGAGATTAAGGGCTAAAAGACTTTCAGATTGTCCTTGCTGGATGGTCACTAAATATGTGTTTGAACACACATGTCCAACTAATTTTGTTCGAAAAAGACATTGGCAAGCAACCAGTTGGGTAGTCACGAAATGTGTTAAGAAGAGATTGATGAGTCTTGAGAGGGTTTTAAACCCAACGATATTATAGATGATATGGAGAGAGAATTTGGAGCTGATATTAGTTACACGGTTGCTTGGAGGGGAAGGGAGTATACTTATAAGAACCTGAGATTGGGAACTCCAGAATAATCTTATGGAATTCTTCCTAGATGTGTCTATGTGATGACAGAATCTAACCCAGGCACTTTTGTTAATCTCCTTCATATAATAGAAGACCGTTTTGTATAATAGAAGAATATAACCCAGGTGAATGTGTTAACCAAATGTTTTCCTTACTGTCAATCAATAATTACTATTGATGCTACCCACTTGAAGTCTAAGTACCGTTGTATGCTATTTATGGCTGTGTGTTATGATCCCAACCCATAGATTTTTCCATTGGCATTCGGGGTTGGTGATTCAAAAAATGATGCATCATGGACATATTTTCTAGAGAGACTGAAGTAAGCTTTTAGTGAAAGGGTCGGCCTTGTTATTATTTCTGACATCCACCGTGGTATCATCTAGCTGTGTCAGCAGTTTTTTGAAATACATTTCATGAGTTTTTCATGTACTTCCTTTTGAACAATCTAAAGAAAAAAAAATACAAAAGCAGGACAAAAGCCTTAGATAACCAGTACTATGCGACAAAAAAATAATATAGAATAAAAGAGTTTCATTAGCTATTTTTGTCACTAGGAAGATCTATGCATGTTGCGAAAAAATTATAGTAGGAAGTTGGATTGGATAGGTAGATGTGTGCGATGGGTGTCAAATCAACAAAAATAAAAACCTATTCTTAGAAAAAATAAAATTGTAAAAGTGGTGAATAAGATCGTATTCTCAGGGAATTGATTACTTAAATTAATTTATCTTAAAAACCTAAAGTGTATGCTTAATAAAATTAAATTGGGGGGGGGGGGGGGGGGGTTATGATTAAAAATTAAAATAAATTTAGAATTGAAAAAATTAATACTAAAAATTAAATAATAGTAAAATAACATTAGAAAATAATAATGATGATGATTTCAGTCAAAGGGAATAATCTTGGTTTCAATTCTTAGATTTGATTATTTATACAGAAATAATTTTCTTTAATTTTTCAGTAAATTAGTTCTAGCTAACCGAGATGCTCGCATTAGCTAATGCTTCTTTAGATAATAAATTAGTTAAAAGACGCTCTATAACTAACTCTTGTTATTGAATAATCTTATAGGGATGCCTTTTAGGATTTAACCTACTAACAACTTTAAGATTTAGAAGGATCTAATTCTAATCAACAAATTCTATCGTGGAATTTATTTAAATTAGATTGTGTATCTTCTTAGTACTATGCCTAATTGCCACAAGTATTAAAAGCTAAAGAATAATTACAGATTCTAAGTTTTAAATGGAGATATATTATTTAACTAATCAAGCAATGGACTCTATTGTTTAATCAGCAAAATAATAATATAATTGATCTATATAACATACACAAATATTAAAATTAAAGAAAATAAATAAAAAGTTTGATTAAATCTCAAAAATCTTAGCGAATTGAAAACTTTGATTACCTTTTCAATTGAATTTAAGTTTAGTTACACATGCTTTAATGAAAAACCAAAAACAAAAATATTCCAATGGCTACTGTCAACGTGAACAAGAATAAAAATCAGAAGAAGAGAACCCTCAAGGCTGCCAAATATTTGGTTTTTATACCTCTTAATTTTCCTACCCTAATTAGGAAGATAAAAATAAAAATTACAAATAAATAAATAAAAATTAACAACTATTAAAATTCATAAATATTGTCTACTTAATAAGAAATAAATAAATCCTAATATCTCTAGAAAACTGCTCAAAAATCGTATCTCAAGTGTCCCAAGCAAATTAAAATTTTCAGCTGGCACATAATCTTCAAGTATCATACCCTCTCGAGTATAAGCCTTGCCCAAGGGTTACACCCAAAGCTATTTCCAGCTACTTTCAGCATTTTTTTTCCATTTAGCTTCATTTCCTTCTCAAGCTATAACTTATGCAAAAAAAAAAAAGCCTCAAATTCAGTAAAATTACATAATACTAGGCTAAATTATCCATACAAATATTAGCAAATTCTGCTCACTATTAGTGTGCTTATGCCATTGGCTGAAAATATAGCATCATGACCACCAACATTTTAGAATCCATGAATGTTGCATTTGTGAAGGCAAGGGAGTTTCTCATAACTCCATTGGTAAATGTGATCAGAATTATCTGTTAAAGATGGTTTTACCAAAGATGATGCATTGCAGAGCAATGCATAATGAATATGTCAACTGATGTTGAAAAAATCTATACAAACGAATGCTAAAGCACAACAAATGCATGTAATTTGTCTATTGTTTTTAACTAACTTTTATACCCGATAGCGACATTTGTGAACATATTTTCTAAAATACAGGTGATGCCTACAAGTAAAACATAAATATGATATGGTCAGTGTAGATCAGAATTATATTGTCGATATGTTATTATGGACATGCAACTGTAGGAAGTTCCAGTTTACCTTGTGAGCATGTGATGGTAGTTCTACGAAGTGAAAGTGACATTTAATACAATGTTTAAGATTTGTGTTCACCTGGTATAAATCATACAAAAGCATCATTAATCTCGTACTAGACATCACAGAATGGTCGTTACTAGGTTATGTTTCAAGAATTAATTTAAAACCACTGGATGTTCATATGTCGACAAGCAGGAGGCGGAAACACATGCTACCATTTGTTGGTAAGCAACCAACTCATGCTAAACGCAGTCGTTGTCATCAGCGAGGGCATAACAGAAAGACATGTCAAAATCTTGTCCCTTTATCTAGTCAATGAATTTTCTATTGCTTTTTATTAACCTTATGCCTATGATTATCTTATATTTTCTTCCTTATTATTTGGAAATTGCTAAATATGTAAAGTATATTGGTAAAATCAGGACTACATGAAAAATTTAATAATTAATTATATATGTCATTAAAATAATGTTATAATATGATAAGCTCACATATTTATTTACAGATATAATGATGTGTTGAGATAAAAGTATATGTTATATGTAAGAATTGCATCATTATGCAGATGCTAATATTGTATACCTCGCATCTTCCATTTTTATTTTTATGGCATTCTTAGAACACATTATACACAAATCGATGAAATATGGGCATATTGTTGCAATCCGTTGAACATTGCTAATATTATAATAAGTCATCCTAAGTGACGATATACTTGTAATGATATGTAGATGGTATCCATAACATATAATTTGATGCTTTCCATTATACATACACACACATATATGTATATATATAGATGTATATATAATCAATTAAATATTAGCTATGAGTAAAATCAGGACTAAGTGAAAAATTTGATAAATAATTATGTATGTAATAAAAATAATGTTATAACGTGATAAGCTCACATATTTATTTACAGATATAACGATGTGTTGGGATAAAAGTATATGTTCTATGTAAGAATTACATTATTATGCAGATGCTAATATTGTGTACCTAACATCTTACATTTTTATTTTTATGGTGTTCTTAGGACAAATTGTACACAATCGATGCAATATGCACATATTATTGCAATCCATTGAACATTGCTAATATCATAATAATTCATCCTAAGTGGCGATACTTGTAATAGCATGTAAATATTATCCATTACATATAATTTGATGCTTTCCATTATACATACACATATATATGTATATATATAGACGTATATACAATTAGTTAAATATTAGCTATGAGTAAAATCAGGACTACATGAAAAATTTAATAAATAATTATGTATGTCGTGAAAATAATATTAGAATATGATAAGCTCACATATTTATTTACAGATATAACGATGTGCTGGGATAAAAGTATATGCTCTATGTAAGAATTACATTGTTTTGCAAATGTCAATATTGTGTACCTCATATTTTTTATTTTTATTTTTATTTTTATGGCATTCTTAGGACACATTATACACAAATCAATGTACACAATAATTATGTATATCGTGAAAATAATGTTATAATGTGATAAACTCATATTTCTTTACAAATATAATGATGTGTTGGGATAAAAGTATATACAATCAATTAAATATAACATAATATTCTTAATATTAATACAAAATAATACATCCAAAAAATAATAATATTAATTATTTCAACATAATACAACCTGCAATAATTACAACAAAAATAATTGCGGCCTTAAAGTTCCTCAAACTACTTTGCATCTCCTTCACTTCGGTCTGCAATTGCTTCACCTATGTCTTTAATGAAGTATATTCCTGACTAACTGCACAAGTTTTTTGGATGAATATGAACCTATTATTTATGTTGCAAATTTCAGTGAACAAAACAGGGATTGCTCACACACCCATTCATCATGCCATTTGATATATTCGCAATAGCTTCTCTACACACAAAATAAAAGGAAAAAGTCTCACATAAACCAACCCAACCTTTTAATATTCATTCCATTAAATCTGCTTCCCAACTCCATAAATACTTAGCACCAAGTACTAATTACCTTTGCAACACATGCCCAGAATTTATGCCCTAGGTTGTTCTTGGTCCTTGACATCAATAACTTTGCATCTTTTTCGCATAAGCACTTGTGGAAGCTCCCATATACGTGCTCCTCATTCACCTCAACCCCAAGCACTGAACTACTGGCGAAAGACGATGAGTTATCCCTATCCATTGTTGTTGCATGCTTTCCTCCTTTTCTAATAAAATCCCTAGCAACTGTACCAGACACTTTTTTGATTATATTTTATTATATCTATATATCCATCTATTCTATTCTATTCTATGATCTATTCTATAATTTTAAAAATAAGCAAAAATCACTGTAGATAAATAGTGATATTGCTTCCCTTTACCAATTTTACCCTTATCTTTATATATATATTAAAAATAAAAAATCTTTACATTTAACATAAAATGTTAGTCTCTATCATCAATTTTAATTTATTAGTCCCTATCATCAATTCTAATTTATACTATAATGACATTTAGCATTGCTTCGGGGATATACATAAATTAAGAATAAAATATTATCAATTGAGTACAAATAAGTAAAATATTATTATAATTATTATAAGATATTATCAAATGAGTGCAGATAAATAAATGGTACAATTATTTAATGTTATTTACAAATACTATTTTTTTCTTCTTGTATATTTTATTTGTTACTCAATTTAAATATTTCAATGGGTCAATTCAATAGGGTCTATTATATATTAACTATGATCTACATCACATCATGTTTCCATTCGTATAAATTTGCACTGTAATTTTTTCAACTTACGTTGATTTACTACTATAATTATAGTTAATTATGTATGAATTAACATGTGCATATATAATATTGCAATGAACAAATTAAAAAAAGATATAAA
Organism: Garcia nutans; assembly: GCA_947685225.1. Lineage (NCBI taxonomy): Eukaryota > Viridiplantae > Streptophyta > Magnoliopsida > Malpighiales > Euphorbiaceae > Garcia > Garcia nutans. Next base: position 42,391,995 of record CANTUV010000017.1, read on the forward strand.
AGAATGCAGAATGATTAACTAAAAAAAAGTGTTTAACATTATATTAAAAATTTCTTAAATTTACATTATTTATAGCTGTGGATTGACCTGGCAATAAATAAGCATAGGTGCTTATCAATGGCTTCCAGAACAACTACATCTGCCTCTCTTAGATTTAGTTTTGTATAAATTTCGAACCACCCTCTTCCAATCCATGCGTATAATATTTTGCCTTTTCTCCAACATTGGCATTCAATTGAATGCCCAAGGAGTTGATGTCATCTTTAAAATTGACGATCCAAGTCCTTATTTCTTCAACGTCACCATCCTTTATTGTGTATATATGATGCTCCCAAAATTTTGGTAAAATAGCCTACATATAAAGGAAACAAATAAAATAAAATATTTGATGTCAAATAAGCATAAATTAATTAGAAGAAATTAAGGGTAAAAGACAACTTAGTTCGAATATTCACCCTTGAGTGTGATATGCAGCCTATTATCAGAATCAACTTCAGATTCATCAGAGGAAGAAAAGGGGTATTCCAACTATGATCAATTGGAGCACACAGATTATGCAGAAGAAGCCATCGAGTTATATATATATATATATTTTTTGCTAGTATCAGAGCCTTTAGATTTTTGGGGGTAGTAATGAGATACATAAATTAGAATTTCATTTTGAGATTTTGTTTTGTAGTATTAATTGTGTGATTATTGAATAGAAATTTAGATGCACAGTAAGTCCCTTTGGTTAGCCGATGATAGGCATTTAGGATAGTTAGTCGATGGCCGCTTCCAAAACCAGTAATTCCACTCTTAAACTATTTTTCAAAATTTAAAAATGGAACCTTTTTTAATGTAAATCAACTAGCACTGCTGTCACATCCTGATCTAAAAATATGATGGTCCTAAGGTCTAAGAAGGCTTAAGGCCACTAGACACCACGTAGAACCCAAATAAACCACTGTATTCATACATATTAATTATCTATAATATTTACTCTAGTAGATTATAATTATATATAAGATTTTGTGTTCCTTATTTATAATTTTATAACATTTTTACACAATTATTTTGTTATTATACTCCACAATCATATATCCTATAATTTCATTATAAATTTTCTCCTACACATAATAAATCATTCATAACAATATTATAGAGCAACTAGAATATTGCTCAAATTTAGTACTTAATTTATTGATAATAGTTAAAAGCTAATTACATTATTCTCAAACTTCTTGCTGAAAGGAAGAAATCAAGAAACTAATAGACCTGGATAACATCTACCTAAAACCACATAGATGATTGGCTGAGTCATCAACTTAGTGAGATTATAGTGCCACAAGGATGAAATACACAATGAGGATATCTCACATTGCCGGAGCGTCACCGAAATTTTCACTAGTTATTACTCACATCATTGTTTAGGAGATTTTTGATATTCAAATGAACCATGGTTAGTGTCGTTGGAAAGATAATGAATTCAGGACCGCAATTATGCTAGAGGTGTCAACTTATTTGCCGAAAAATTACTGAAATCTCACATGAAATTTTCTATTTTCACTAGAATTTTTCTCTCGCTCTGGTGATCCCCTCATGGCTTATTAGTATTCAAATCAAATATTATGAAAAGAGAATTCCAACACATCTTGAATCACCTGAATCAGAGCTCAGATGAGGGAGATATGACCGTTTAAAGTTTTGGTCGCCGAAGTTTGCTGGAATTCATTAAAGCAACTTTAGGAAGCACATCCGGTGCCATCCAGACTCCAGTCAGAGTGATTTTGATTTCTTTAGCTTTATTTGGATGTTATCTTTCCAATTCCACTAACATTACATCAATCGAAGGTCCGATGATGAAGTTATCACTGAAAAACCATAAAGTGTTCATTCTCTCTCTCTCTCTCTCTCGCTTCCTTCCTTTCTTTCTTTATTTTTTCTAGCCTATTTTTTTATCTTCTTCTTTTCTTTTATATTATATATTATATATATATTATTTTATTTTATTTAAAATTTAAAATTTTCATATTAATTTTCAATTCTTTCCCTCTTTTTCAATTCTTTTCAACCAAACTCTATCTCAAATTTCTTTATTATTATTATTATTATTATTATTATTATTATTATTATTATTATTATTATTATTATTATTATTATTATTATTATTATTATCTTTAAATGATATTTTAAAACATTTTAAACTTTTAGGCTAATACAACTACTAAATCTAATAGCTCAGATAACTCAGAAATAAAAAGGATAGTAAATAGAAATGAAGTAATTTTAGAAGATTTTCATAAAACAATAGATGATTGGGAAATACCTAGAATTGATAAAGAATAAATTTATAAAATTTCTAAATTAAATATTTTTGAAACAAATTATACTATTAAAGCAGGAGAAAGAGTTATACAGTTAAGTAAATCTTTTGAAAAAATTACTCTGTTATCCTATGAAACCTTACAACAACATAAAAATAAAAAATATAGGTATATACATATAGGATTAATACAGATTGATAGAAAATCTTTAACTAGAGAAGGTCTAAATATAAGTATATTAGCTATTCTTAAAGATGCAAGATTTGTAAACTTTCAGGATTCACTCTTAGGATTTGTGGAAACCAGCTTAAGTGAGGGTCCCATTTCCTTTGAAGTTCATTTTGATATTACAATATCTCTAAATGATGCTAATATATAAAAAAGTGTGGTATTAGAAGTAAAAACCCACAATTATAAAATGTTAGAAGAATCAATTCCTGAAGCATTAATGTATAAAATACATTATAAAGTAATGATTTTTGCCTTTGCTTCTAAATATAAAATATAACCTAAAACAGGAGAAACCATATTTTTTCAAACATATCTTAGTAAAGCTAATACTGTAATTTCTAAAACAATATAGTGGAAGAATATATCTCTTCCTGATGAATAGATATTAGAAGGAGTTGTCCCTCCTCCAAAACCTAAAAAAATCGTAAAACCAAATATCAATATTAGTAAAATTGAACAATAAAAAGATGGTAAAGTAAAATTAAAATTTAGCAGACATAGTGTAAGTAATAGATATTCTAATACTTCCTCTTCTACATCAACTGTAGATTTAGGAAGAGCATCTCAATTACAATCAGTTATACATGCTTTGTATAATGAAACAAATCCTAAACGAGTACTACAAACTTTTGTAAAACCTAGATATTTTATATTAGATATACCTGAATCTAGTCTGAAACACCCCTTCCCGACCTACGTGTGTAAGCCGAGTAGAGGCGCCACACTAACCTAATGTTGCTACCAAATTTACTTAGTCAAATTTTTGTTCCAGTTTTTACAGAAATTTTGCCAGAGGTTCGCCTAGAAATTGGGTCCCAAGTGTCGACAAAACTGGTTTTTCTGATTTTTGAAAACATTTTTACACAAACCAATGCGAATACAATCAGTTTCAATACACTCCCAACGAATCCACCTTATACCCTCAACTACAACCTGCAAGAAGAATTCACACTTCTAGACAAAATAAAGTAGAGGTTTATTATTATTACATACTACTAACGTACAGTATAACATAGTAACTCTCAATCTTATATATACATATACATGCCACAACTAATTAACTCATAATGGAAACTAGGAGATCTACCCTGAGATGCTGTGGGTCTGGTCGTCGCTCCCCAAGAGTTAGCTACTGCTCCGAACCTACGAGTCAAGGAAAACTTAACTCGCTGAGCAATGTCGCTCAGTGGGTACTTTACCGATGAAAATATAGTTAAAACATGAAAGCATTTGAAATAAACGGAAATAATTAAATCATAAATCAACCAACATTAAACCAATGGAAATTATTGTACATTCAGTGTAAATATGCTTCCAACAAATGTAAAAACCATAATTCAAACTCATTTTGCATTACGTAGTTTAAAAAAATAATAACTGGACTTTGGCTCTACTGGAATATAGGGAACCATAGCGATAAGGCAGTGGCCCTCACCACTGTAACATAGGTGGCTCTCACCACTGATATCAAATCGCAGGAATGGCCCTCACCATCCTGGTTATAACCAATGGCCCTCACCATTGAGTTCAGATCATAACAATTCAATCACAATATCAAGCAATACCGCATAAGTTAGTATAGTGCACCATACCCTTATCTACCACCCCCACTACCCAGTAGAGCATAAAGGTTAAAACGATTCAATTTAAGTCTTAAACTTCATTTTAGAATGACTCGAGAAATTATTTTAATTTCCGTTGCACTTTGCCATTTATGCTGCGCACCACATTCTTTAGCCAAATCATTACCCTTTTTCACATTACCCTTTTTCACATATTTAACATCAACAATAAACATATCAAACATTTCAAAGCATTCCTCAAAGAGTCACAAATTGACCAAATGAATAGTATCGCGGCACGTAAAATCGGCAACGCAAAATGGCATGACCAAATGAATAGTAAAATCTGGATTTTCGTCAAAATTTCAGTCCGTTTCAGTCATGCATTTGACCAGGTAAATGATCTTATTTTTGACTGAAATTTTACAGAAAACTTATTTCATATGTTGACTAATCGCATGTAAAATTTTGTTGAAAAATTTCATCGTTTGCTGCCTCAACTGGCTGCCCAAAATTAGGTCCAGAATTGGGTCCCAAAGGCACCAATTCGGCCCACACTTGCACTTGGTGCAAAATTGTTTATTTTTCTGTTTTAAACCCATTTCAAAGCTTCCCTAATAATGTAATGAAGACTTAAACACTTCCCTTTTAAAATAACTTGATTTTTTAAATCAATTTGGACTAAATAGAGTCCATAAACTCTTTTACCAAAATCTTTGGAAACAATAGATTTCAATTGAATTTAACAACTCAATCACCACATGGGTTTAAAAATATCACTCAACAAATGAATTCAAACTCAAACAATACATTTATGCATCCATAGCAAAAGTTCCATAGATAAAGTTTTGGTAAGAAAATGAAAGGAAAAGTAATTCTTCAAAGGTAAAGTACCAAACCTTGTTCTTTTAAATTCCCCTTTGCTTTTCCTTCTTATCCTTCCTTAATCTTTGTTTCTCCTTCAAGAAATTCAAGAATACAACCTTAAACATAAACCTTAGAAATTTAAAACATACACTACCATTCCATTTCTTTTCAAACTAAATCCTAATCTAACCTTATTAAACCTTAGAAACCTTGATTCTTCCATTTAATTAATCAATATCATCACTACTTAAAATTTTTCCAAATCTACCATAAGAACCCTAATTTCCAATCTTCCAATAGATTTATAAATACTCAAAATTGATACTAGAATTGAAATCTACATGCTTTAAAATCTTAAAACTCACCTTGAACTTGAATCAAACTTGATAAAATTTGAAATTTCTTTGGTGTTTTTCCTATGGTGGCCGACGGTTTGGAGGTGAGAGAGAGAAGTTTTGTTCTTCTTACTATGATATATATATATATATATAGGAGAAATGATGCTCACTTTCGGGTTGGATGAATGTTTTATGACCATTTGTCCACACCTTTTTCTTTTCTTCTTTTTATGACTTCTAAATGGCTAATTTCCATTAGTCCATTTGTCTCTTTCTTTTATTTATTTAAAACCCAAGCCCTTGGACTTTCTTTTAATTATATTTTGGCCCCCAACCTCCTTGTGCTGTAATTTTATAGTCTAGGGTGTGAAAAGACCAAAATACCCTCCAGCGATTAATCAATCGTAACTTTTAAACCGTACAGTTCCACGAGGAAAACCACATATGGTTTTGATCCTCTCGACCTCTACTTTCTATTTTTAAGGTCTATTTTAGGTTTCCAAGTCATTTTAAAAAATTACCAATAAGCCCTCGACTTTTTACAAAATTCCCTTTAAGTCCTTTCTTTGCTCGGGTTTTGCCCGGACTCCGTTTCTACTGTCGATCATTTCATATTCAACCCCTTGACGTCCTCTATGCACTCGTGTGGTTATTTTCTACTTTGGATTCATGTATAAATTTCAATTGAAATGACCAAAATGCCCCTAGTCTACATGTCTTTGTTTCTCTCTAATGGGGCGTTTCTTGGAAAAACTGTTACACATCGTTGCGACCCGATTTTTCTCTACTCTCCATTTTTGGAATCTGGTATGTGCACTATTAGGTATGTACACTATTAAGAACCTCCAGTACAACTTTTAGAAATTACAGTTACCTCCCCAAAACTTTTTGAAATTACAGTCACTCCCTAAAACTTTGCATTTTTCTTCAATTAGGTCTCATTGATCCTATAGCCTTATCTGGGGCCGTTGTTAGGAATTATCTCCTCCTTTCCCCTTCTCTCACTATGCACGTGACTATTATGCATAAATGCGGTAGGCGGATGTGACATAGTCATAAACTTAAAGGTATAAATTATAGTACAACAGCACCACATTCTTTATATAATGATTTAAATAACCTAAATTATATGGATACAAACCCTAAATTAAATCAGTATAAAGAGCAATCACCTTCTCCACCTATGTCTCCTACAGCCTCAGTTATAACTGAAAATATAGCAAACACAGATAAAGAAGTAAATGTTATTACTAAAGAATTTATTTTTAATGAAGATACATTTTATGAAGAAATAAAAGCAACAAAAAATTTAGAAAAATTAAAGAAAATTAGTAAAGAAAATGACTTTGGAAAATTAAAAATTGAATACATTAACTTTGTAAAACAAAATAGAGTTAAAATAAAATTTTTTGATTGGTTCAAAAAAATTTATACAGTAAATAATAATAATAAAACTATTAAACCCTATAACTACTAAAAAAACAGAATGGAAAGTAAATGGTAAAGTAATATAGAGTGAACATCCTCCTAAAACTATCAGTATATTTATGCATGAAGAACATGAAATAAAAGCTGTAACTTTTAAAATTATACCTAATGATGATCCACATAGAAAAATTTTAGAATAAAATAATTTTTGAAATGCACATTTACATAGTACAGAAAAATAATTAAACAGAATAGAAAATTCTATTACAGGCAAATAAATAGTAAAGCCTATTGAAAATATTTCAGATAAAAAATTTAAAACTCATATTTTTAAACCTTTTCAAATATCTAAAACAAAACAACGAGAAGTTAAAATATTTAAATATTCTGACTTTGTAAAAGAAATTAAAGATAAATTAAGATTGAGTCAACTTCTGAGTCAAAAGAAGTAGTTCAAGATATACATCAGTCTAAAATACTTAGTATAGTTACATAAGATTAAGAATCAAAATCAGAATCAGAAGAGAGATCCTCTTCAGAAACTGAACATCTTAAATTTTTTAATAAAGATATTACCCCTCAAATACATCGTATCACACGTAGTCCATATGTAATGCCTAAAATAACTACACCTGATTTAAGTATTATTGATAGACCTAGTGTTCTATCACAATATAAATATAATGCCTCTTTAGTATATGAATGAAATATTGATAGCCTATCAGGATACAATATTTTGAGTCTCTTGCAATAGATGACAATGGTTGCCAATGTTTATAGAATTCAAACAGATACGTCTAATAAAACTATAGCTGAATTAATTATAGCTGGCTTTAGAGGCCAATTAAAATATTGGGGGAATAATCATCTCACTGATAAATAGTATTTAGAAATCCTAAATGAACATATGAAGATGAAACCACTATATTAAATGAATATGGTAAAACTATTCAAGATGCAGTGGCAACACTTATCTTGACTATTTTACTTCATTTTATAGGAGACCCAACTCATCTAAAAGATAAAAATGTTGAGTTACTAAGTAACCTTAGGTATAAAAAACTTAGTGAATTTCAGTTTTATAAAATAACTTTCTTAACTAGAATTATGCTAAGAGAGAATTCTAACTAGGCTTCCTGGAAAGAAAAATTCTTAGCAGGATTGTCTTTCTTCTTAGGAGAGAAAGTTAAAAATCATATAAAATAGGAATATAGAAATCAAATTTCTTATAATAATTTGACTTATGGTCAATTAATTAGTATAGTTTAGAAAGAATGATTAAAACTTACAATATAAAACTACAAAAATCTTTAAAATTTGAAAAAAGAAAAACTAAATAGGAACGATGACCATTTTTTAAATAATTTGATTATAATATAACTGAAGATTAGAAAGGTTGTCAAGGACAATGTTAAGAGTTATAAAAAATCTTATAAAAAACCTTATAAAAAGAATTATAAAAGAAAATTTAATAAAGATCATTATTATAAAAAACCTAAATATAATAAGTCTAGAAAAACTAGTAATAAAAAATTCTTTAAAAGAAAAATATAGCATATAAAGATTTAGAATGTTGTAATTGTGGTAAAAAAAAGGACATACTTCTAGGTTCTATAATTTAACAAAAAACTACAGGAATTAAACCTAGAAGAATCTGTATTAAATGAATTATATTTAGATTTAGAATCTGAAATAAACCAGATAGATGAAATAAACTCTGACTCTACTAGTTCTGGAATAAGTAGTAAGTCAATAAATGTTTTAACTAAAGAATAAGAATCTTTATTAGAACTATTAAAACATATAAGTGATCCTAAAATAAAAGAAAAATTCTTGAATAAATTATTAGATAGTTTTAATGAAATAAATGATGAACCAAAAACCTTCAGTATTTCCTAGTACTAGTAAACAAAAATATGATCTAACATCAATAGTATATAAAAATAAATAAATAAAGAATAAACCAACAATAAATAATTTACAGAAAGAAATTATAGAAATAAAGATATAATTAAAAGAATTAAAACTTAAACAACAAAATGATTCAGAATTAATCAAAATTTTATTAAAAATTAATCAAAATTTTATTAAAAAATAAAAAAAGATTCTACTTCTTCTGAAAGTTCCTTTGAGGAAGAAGAAAAAATTAATGATAATGAAATTATTATAATAGATAAAGACAAAATACCTAATAATTCATATTTATGTTATATGAAATATCCTCTAGAAAATATTTATTATCAATAAAACAAAAGTTTTCTAAAAATTATATCATAGATACTATAACTTTGTTTGACACGAGAGCAGATTTAAACTATATAAAATTTAGTTTAATCCCTAAAAGATTTTAGAAAGACACTAGTGAAAAATTATCAACAACTAATAAATCTAAACTGCAAATTCTTGGTAAAATAAAAGCTTCAATTATAAATAAGAATTTAGAATTAAAAAACATATTTATTTTAACTAAAGAAATTCATCAAATGATAATCTTACGAATACTATTTATAAATTTAATTACTCCTTATTGAGTAAAAGATGATAACATAACTTTTAAAATAAAAAATCAAAAAATTATATTTCCTTTTATAGAAAAACCTTGTAATACCCTTAATTTTTGAATATTGAATAAAATAAAATAAATTTGGATAAATTAAATAAATGATTTGAATGAAAAATGAAAGGATTTTAAGTGAAAAAATAAAATGTATATTTGAAATATATTTGATGGAAATATAACATATACATATACCTAAGATATACATTACATATATATAGTATAAAGAATTGAATAGTGGATTATTATATATATATATATATAAGGATGAAAAAGGAAGATATTTTCTTCTTCTTCTTCTTTGCTCCTTACCGTGAGCTAGAGAGAGAGAGAGAGAGAGAGAGAGAGTAAGAGAGAGTTTGTTCTCCTTCCATACACCAATTTTACAAGGGATTTTCAAGGATTCAAGTTATGATTTTGAGGATTCTTCATCAATTGGTAAGTTCATTTATCATTTTACAAGTTTCTTTTGAATTCTATGGAAGAACATGATATTTGGATTTTTGGTGATTTTGTAGTAGCATGTTTTGATGGCTTATTTGAATATGTATAAAGATGTTGTGAGTAGCTAATGACTATTTTTAAGGTTGGATTGAAAGAGAAGAGATTTCTTTTCTTTCTTCTTCTTTGAATGTGTTATGAGAGAAAGTGATGATTGATTGAATAATATGATAGTTATGATATGTTGGAGTTAATAAGTGTTGAATTTATGAGTGAATTATGGATATAAACTAAGATGATGATTAAGGGTGGTGTAGTGTTTAGTTTGGAATGTTAGTGTTCATATGGTTGAGAGTTCGAAATGTAGGACTTTTTCCTGACATGGCCAGTGACACGGCTATGTCATTGGGCGTGTCAACGGTGCTGAGTTCAATATTAATGACACGACCATTAACACGGCTATGTCCCTGAGTGTATCATAGCTTCTGTAAGGCAAAATAATTGACACGACCATGAACACGCCCGTATTGTTAGGCATGTCAAAGTTTCTGTGAGGAAGAATGAATGACACGGGCAATGACATGCCCATGTCATTAGATGTGTCAATGCTTCTGTATGAGTGAGTTAATGACATGGTCAATAACACGCCCGTATTATTGGAAGTGCCATTTGAGAATAACTCTTTTCTTTATTTTCCATTTGCAATTCCTATTTAAATAATTTGATATTGAAATGCCTCAGAATGTGATATTAAATGGTTGTTTATGATCACATTTGGTATAAGCATTGAGAGAGAGTAGTTTGCCCAACCCTAGTATTGAAGGGCAACTTGGAAGAGCAGGTTAGAGGAAGGTTTAAAGCTTATTTTGGAGTGTTTCCTAAGGTATGTACAAACTCTTGATAAATGGAATGTGATTGCATTACATTTGGCCTAACACATTTTGAAAGAAAAATGTATTAAGCTACTTGATACATTAAGTATTCATGAACATGGTGTTAAAACATGTGAATTGCTATGTATGCATTATTATGCAATGTGAAAAGCCATTGTTAATGGCTAAAGTGAATGAAATGTGAACTATGTGCAAAATATGAAAATGACCCAAAATATTTGGGTAATGTGATTTGTACATTAAAGATATTATGTAAAGCCATTGGTGATGACTAGATTGTATAAAATGAGATACATTATGATTATATGATGATATTGATATAATGAAATAAATGAGGCAATGTGCCTAGCTTGATCATGAGAAAATGAGAAAGAGATTGATAATGGAAATATGAAATAATTGTGTGCCTAATATGTTATTCAATTTTTAGAGTTCTGTGTTTGGCAGCATACCTATATTTGCCTATGGGGCTAGATGCTTAGCGTCACTGTGAAAATATTTTTGAGGTAAAAAGACTGAGTCATGAGCCTCAGAAACAAGTCCTTGAAGCTGGACTGGGTGAAAAGACCGAGTCATAAACCCATATCTAGTTGGACTGTTATATTGATATTTTACCTTCGGGGCTAGACACATTATGTCATTATGGATCAAAATGGTAACTCAGAGATTTGAATGATGTATTATTTATTTGGGCCCAAGCTTGTGTATGTGTTTGTGCAAATTATCAAGTGATGCAAGCATATATCCAAAAGTGTTCTTGAATATCATGTGATGACATAGTATATGAACATTCTGCATTGACATTATTTTTGAATTTTATTATTATCAAAGTTTGTACCACTAGACTTCGATTTAGCACGATTATAATTCATCGCGTAGGTGACAGAGGTGATTTGGTAGAGCCGGAGAATTCTACTAGACTAGATTGGGGCTAAGCTTTTATTGGTTATGCTTAAAACGTATTGCTACATCAAGAACAGAGCCACTTTGCCAGCATATATAAATCTTATTTTAAAATATATTTTAATATTATGTTTTGATAGTATGTAAGTATATACTGTAAATTATAAAGAGTGTTTTAAATAATTGAGTAATATGACGTATCATGCATCCTGATACATATATATATATATATATCTATATAAATACAAATGTTTTGATATGGAAGTTTTTATTAAACCTGATTGTGATATTTTATACCATATATGCGTATCTTACATACTGGGAGTGTGTCTATTATATATTTATAGGGTATAAGGATGTTACATTTATTCTGGTATCAGAGCCTAGGTTTGAGGTTCTCAACCTAGGTGGGTTATGAGATAAAGGAATTAGGGATTTTTAAATATGATTTTCAATTATGATACATACATTGGCACTGACAGTTTCTGATCTCTGATGTGGCAATTTCTGATGTGTTTGTAGATATAGGTAGTTATGGCATCTCGGATGCATCAGTCTACAGAGGCTAGTGCAGAGAGTGTGGCTCCTGGTGAGGGTAGAGATGGAGCTAGAACTGAGATTGCTAGAGAGGAACTTGCTCCTGTGCTAGAGAGACCAGCAGTTGATAAGATTCAGCCAGGCTGGGTACGACATATGGTGGAGCTATTGAGGCAGGTTCCAGTTCAGTAGCTGTCGCCACCACCGCCACAGCTGCAGCCGCAGTTGTCGATGAGAAAATATGATAAGCTAAGAAAGTTTAGAGCTAAGAATTTTGTTAGTACTACAGAACCTGCTGTAGTAGAGCAGTGGCTAGACAGGGTCCGGAGAGTATTCATCCAACTGCAGGCTACTCCAGAGGAGATGTTTGATTATGCTAGATCTCTTCTTTAGAGGGATGCATATGATTAGTGGAAGACAGTTCCACATACTCTGGAAGATCCACAAGTCATGACCTATGACAATTTTCTATGGGAATTCGAGCAGAAGTATACTCTGAGGGAGTATAAAGATGTGAAGAAGATAGATTTTCTAAGTTTGAGGTAGGATACCAGGACAGTGTCGGAGTATGAGATAGAGTTTATTCGGCTGAGTCAGTATGCTGGTGGGATCATTTTTTATGAGATTGACCAATGTCGGAGGTTTAAGGAGGGGCTGAGACCCTCTATTATGTGCATTATAGCAGGCTCCCAGTACTAGGATTTTTTTCAATTGGTTGCAGCTGCCAGGAGTATTGAGAGAACATAGGGTCTTGTAGCAGCTGCTAGGGTTGAGGAGATCAGAAGTAGGAGACCCTAGAGTAAGGCAGGATCTTTCTCATCAAAGAGAGGCCGAGAGGGGATATCCTTAGAGATTCAATAGGAGTCAGGGATAGTCTGGTAGGTTAGTATAGCAACAGAGATAGAGACAGAGACCTGTAGTTTTAGTAGCTAGTGTTTCGACCCCAGTGACTTTGAGATCTTCTCCACCTACCTGTGTTCATTATTGTAAAGTACATGGAGGTGTTTGCTGGAGGATAGGTGGACCAGCAGTATGTTATAGATGTGGATCACTAGATCATTTTATTAGAAATTGTTTAGAGCCACCAGATGATAGACAAATAAATACTGTAGCTTCTCGAACCAATGTTAGAGGGTGTCATGGTAGCAGAGGTTTTGGTAGGGGTGGTAGATCTGGTTTTGGTCAGAGAGGAGGTTCTATAGCCAGAAGTAGACCAGATGAGGCAGGACCATCACAGTGGGTCTATGTGATGCAGAGGTAGCCAGATGCTTCAGCCGTTATTGTTGGTACTTTTTCTTTATTTGATACTTCAGTTCTTGCATTAATAGACCCTGGGTCAACTCATTCATACATTAGTGCATCCATCTTACCTATGAGTGATTTGTATTCAGAGTTCCTAGGATTTGATAATTTGGTGATAAATTCTTTAGGGCATAGTATTATGGTTAGTAGGGTGCACCGAGATAAGCCAGTTGTGGTTTAGAATGAGGAGTTTCTCGGTGACATGATTGAGATGCCTTTCAGGGGGGTATGATATGATTTTAAGCATGGATTGGTTATCAAGGCATGGGGCTATGATAGACTGTCAGTAGAAATGTGTTACTCTGAGAACACATGATGGTAGAGATGTGATGATATCTAGTGAGCATAGACATCCTTCATCCATGTTTATTTTAGCTGTTTCAGCAAGGAGAATGATCCAGAAGGGATGTGAAGCATATCTTGCTCATGTGGTAGATACCAAAGTAGTGGAATTCCAGCTTGACAGTATACCCATAGTTGTCAAGTTTCCAGATATTTTTCCTGAGGAGTTATCTAGAATACCCTCTGAGAGAGAGGTTGAGTTTGTTATCGATTTATTTCCTGGTACCACTCCCATCTCTATAACTCCTTGACACCTGCTGAGTAAGAGAGTTAAAGGTGCAGTTGCAGGAGTTGTTGGATAAAGGGTTCATTCTCCCAGTATGTCCTCGTGGGGAGCGCCTGTGTTGTTTGTAAAGAAGAAGGATGGTACCTTGAGATTGTGTATTGACTACTGCAGTTGAATAAGGTGACCATCAAGAACAAGTATCCATTACCTCGGATAGATGATCTATTTGATCAGTTGAAGGGAGCAACAATATTCTCTAAGATTGATATGAGATCAGGGTACCATTAGTTGAGAGTCAAAGATGTGGATGTACCTAAGACAAATTTCCACATGAGGTATGAACATTATGAGTTTTTAGTGATGCCCTTTGGATTGACGAATGCACTAGCAGCATTTATGGATTTGATGAAAAGGGTATTTAGACTCTATCTAGATTAGTTCGTGGTGGTCTTTATTGATGATATTCTAGTGTATTTGTCACAACCCAATTTGTACATATGTACAGTACATCCGCGTACAGTAAGAGGAGCCATCCCGAGTAACCACCAAAGAACACGAAGTGAAAGGAAGCTCTATAGGACAAAAAGGACCTAACTGAAAAGATTATAAAGTTTTGTGGAGGTGATTGTAATTACCAAAAGTTGTTCCGGAGGTCCTTAATAGTGCATATAACAGACTCCAGAAATGGAAAGTAGAGAAAAATCGGGTAGCAACGGCACGACACGGTTTTTTCCGAAAACGCACGGTTTGGAAGATATAGGGAATTTTGACCAGGGGCATCATAGTCATTTTTAAAAGTGTCTCGAAAATAATAATGGATCTCAAAAATGAAAAGTAGAGGAAAAACTGAGTCAAAAGTGTACCACAGCATCCGGTGGATGTGCGCGGTTTAAAAGTTACGAACGAGTAATCGCCGGAGGGTATTTTGGTCTTTTCACATCTTAGACCATAAAATTATAGCACACGGAGGTTGAGGGGCCAAAATATAATTAAAAGAAAGTCCAAGGGCTTGGGTTTTAAATAAATAAAAGAAAGAAACATTTGGACCAATGAGAATTAGCCATTTTTCCACTTAAGTGTACCAATGGGAAATTAACACTTACACCATCACATCTTAACCTCTCTTGGCTGCCATTTGGAGGAGAGAACACCAAAAAAAAAAATAAATAAAAGCCAAGAGCTCTATTTGTTCTTGCTTGGCCGAATAGAAGAGAAAGGGAAAAGAGAGAGAGATTGTTTTCAAGTAGCTATTTTTGGTTACAAACTTGGGTGGAGAATAAGACTTTAAGGTAAGGAATTCAATTCTAGTATCAATTTATTCATTTAGTTGATGTTTCTTAAGTTATCATCAAAAGAAAGATTGGGAAGAATATGGAAAAGTTAAGAAAGTGAAGAGAAATTAGATTAAATGATCCATACATGTAGAATTGATGAATAAATGGTAATTAGTAGCTTTAGATAGTAAGAATCAAGGATTGAACATATGGTTTTTATAATGTTCTTATTATGGAAGTTATGAAAATTATAGGAAATCAAAGGGATAAAGAAGAATAAGGGAAGAAAGAATAGGACAAACAAGGGATAAAGCAAATAAACAAGGTTTGGTACTTAAATCATTGCCTTTTCAATTAATTCACATATTTTTCATTATGGGACTTTTGAAATGGTTTTGAAATGATGTTATTATGTGTAGTAAATATGTGGGAAAGTGCTCTTGAACCATTTGTAATCAATTGATTGTGAAAAGAATGAAAACAAAACAAACTAGCTAAATTTGCTCAATTATCCATAAACTTTGATGAACTTTTAATCACCCCTTTGGTTTGATTTTCAAAAGAGGGACTCTTAGTCCTTCAATGGTATCACAAAAAGGAGTCTAAAAATCAATTTTGCAAGAAAAAAATGAATTTCCCTCAAGTTTTGAAAATTGGGCCGAATGGTCCCTTTTGGGCACCATTCTGCAGCTTTCATTTTGGGCAGTCCGTTGAAGGGGCAAACGAAGGAATTTTCCTATGAAATTTTACATGCATTTAGTTAACTTATGAAAGTGTTTTCCTACAAAAATTCAGCAAAAAATAAGTTTGTTTACTTGGTCAAAACTGTTGCCAAAGTTGACTGATTTTCAGCAGTAAAAACAGATTTTACCATTTAGTTGACGCGCCATTGTGTTGCCGATTTTACGCGCGGCGCCACTATTCATTTGGTCATTTTTTTTCTAAATATGTTAAAACTTGAATATTATGATATGGATTGATGTTAAATCATATAAAATGACATGAAGGAGAATTGGAAATGATAAGAAAGGCATCATGACAAGCTATTCCGACAATACATGCATTATGGAAAAATCATGGCTTATTGAATATCATGATCAAATTAATTAATAAATTGTTTATGCTCTACTTGGTTATGATAGAACCCTTGAGATAATGGTATGATGCATCATACTATTATTGCAGTGCTGCTCATGACATGAAATGATATTCCGGCTGAAGGCCGATGATTACAATGACATGATCAATGATTCAATGAACAATGGCTATTAGCACATGTGCAAGAATTATGATGAAGGATGATGAAATATGCACCATGACGCATATCATCCTGTAATATCTCACCATGACGAGATATGTTTATCATGACCCGTGCCTTATCCGTTGATGTTCTGTTAAACCAGTAGAGCAACCAAAATGATAAAAGTAAGAAAAATTATTTAAATTCAAATTATTCAGTCAAGTCTTTTTACCTTCTGTGTTTTGTATTTATTCCCTTCAATTATTTAAAATATATAAATGTATGTTCAAATCATTCTTTCATTTTATTTATTTATTGCAATGATTTAAGTACCCACTAAGCAATTGCTTAGCGAGTTTAGTTTCCCTCTAAACTCGTAGGTTAAAAGAGGAGACGAGATTGCAGCATGTCCTGCGCGACTGGCCTTGACTACTACCTTGGGTAGGAGTTTGGATATGATTGATTGTAGCAATATGGCATGTACATAAGCTTGTATGATCTAGCAAATAAATGTATTATAATGAAAAGCTAGAACACGTACACTGCTAGTAATCTAATAAGTCTTATTTGGATTTAGCACTTATGTATGCAAGTATAGAAGTGTAAAGTTTTAGTGCAGGATTTGGTGGAGGATATAAGGGTGATGAATATAGAAGTGTTTGAGGAGTGTTGCGATTGTTGATTGAGATCAAAATTGTTTTCAAAAAAAAAATCAGTTTTGGCGACACTTGGGACCTCCATTTTTAGGGGAGGTTATGGCAAATTTTTTTTTTAAATCTGCACTTAAAATTGGTAAGTAAAATATTAAGACACAACCACCATGAGTTAACAGTCCATCTTGGTCTATAAACATAGGCTAAGACTGGGTGTTACATTTAGTGGTATTAGAGCACCGGTTTAGCCGGTCTTGGAAAATTCCACATAGGAGGATACACATTTTATGTTGGGAGTGGCCATTACCAATGTAAAATGGGATATCCTATAGCAGATAAGAAATGAGAGCATATATCATCTAGGTACGAAATGTCGGTATAGTAGAAAGAATATTATAAATACATAAGTATATGAGGTACATGTGATCAAGGAAAATCTAATAGTGATTACGTACATGCCATATAGGAAAGTTAATGTGTTGAGTCAAGCCAGCTGCAAATCCTTATCACAATATATGTATATGGTATAAGGTTGCAAGAGGCAGAGTCACAAAGAGTTATAGATCAAGAGAAGGAATCACATGCTTTTGTATCCATAAATGTAGAAATGGGTCTCGGACTTATGCCACGACCTGCAACGGTGGCTGTGGAAGGCCCCGAAGTTTATTTTAGATAGATGACAGTACCATTGCAATAAATGACAAGAATGGTACCTGTTGCTACCAAAAGAGAAAGGAAGTCCCCAATTGAGAAGTTAAGGAAATATGGGGCTAAAGAATTTAAGGCTAGTAGGGAAGAAGGATTTGAAGAAGTTGAGTATTGTTTAGACAGTACCAGTAGGGCATTGGAACAACTGAGATGCATGCCAGATAAAAGATTTATTTATGCCATGTCCCTTTGGGTAGAAGAAACATACACTTGGTAAAACATACTTAAACGCAAGGAGAAATGAGTTTATATATCTACAGCAAGGAAGAATGACAGTATCTGAGTATGATAAAGAGTTCACCCGCCTCAGTAAGTATGCAAAGAAAATGATAGAAACAAAGCAAGAAAGACGTCAAAGGTTTTGGAAGGATTAAATAATGGAATTAAAATACAATTAGTAGTCATGGACGTGTTTGAATTTTCAAGATTAGTTGTGAAAGTTTTAGGTATTGAGAGGGTATACATAGATTAGAGAAGTAGACACCAACGTATGCAACAAAAGAGAGTACAAACTTAAAGCTTGGGAAGATTTCAACAAGTTGAGAAGAAGTTTAGAAGTGAAGATAGTTTTGCACAGTAAGGCCGGTGATCGCAAAGCCAAGGATCCGGCCGAGGTTCAAGGTGCCAGACATCCATAGCTAGTATACCGGGGTCCTTATAAGGGGGTTCCAGGAGAAGGTTAGATAGGCGTATATGAATGTAAAAATGAAAATGTATATAAGAAAATGAAATTTGAAGAATGGAATAAAAAGAGGAACAAAATAAGAGGATAAAAGAAAAGTACGTAAAATGTTAAGACCAGACGGTAAGAGATAAAATAGATAGAACTTAGATAACAAAGATGAGTGAACAGAAATAAGTATATGAGAAATTCTCATGTCCGGCCACTAGAGAATATGTACAGTAACCCCATGTACAATATTCACATAAGCAGATGAAGTAAGCGCACTAAGAAGATACTGCTGACCCGACACCGTCGTATTGAAATTTAGCAGGAAACCGGAGTTAACCGTGCTCGACCAATGATGATGGGTGACCATCCCGTGAAGTCTTAAGAAGGTAGGTGACGGACCATATGAGTAGAAACTAGACAAAATCTAATCAAAACACTGTATTGTGATTCCTCCTGAAAATGCCCCAATGTAATCATCAAAATTAAGAAATTATAAGAAGAAGATATATGAGATTTATGAATTCAGGAAATGATGGAAAAAAAAAGAGAGAGAAGAGAAAGAGAGAAATTAAGAACCAAAGAGGTAGAAAGTGCAGAATTAAAATTAGATCAAAAAGGAAAGAATGAACATAATAACAACCCAAGGACTAGGTAAAGGAAAAAGGAAAAAGTAACAATTCAAAAATTACTGGAGGATTGGAAAGAAATATAGATTTGAAGGATATATTACTCATCTATGCAAACGCTGTGGATGAAGACATAAGAGTGAATGCTGGTATTTAACAGATGGATGCTGGGAATGCGGGGCACCAGATCGTGTTAGGGTAAACTGCCAGAAAGACAAGTGAATGCACCCGCACTGACAGAAAAATCATGGCCCACTTTTGGCCGAAGCCGAAGCAGGGGAAAGGAAAGTGATTTGAATTTTCAAAGAGCACAATCAGAGACCGTTGACTAGCTCAATTCAAGTACACCAGCCAGAGCCTACGCAATGAAAACTTAGAAGAATTACCAGTAGGATATGTTAAGTTTGAAACATTAGTTATAAATCCGATAAGAGACGAGGTAGTTACACACAAGTGATTAAAGAATGTTCTATAGAGTTACATGAAAATTCATTTCCAGAAAAATTTAATAGAGTTACCATTCCGAGAATTTGACGTAATGTTGGTATTGGATTGGCTAACAAGGCATAAAATAGTGGTCGATTATAAGAAGAAAGAGAGTAACACTTCATACTCCCCACAAGGAGGAAGTGACGGCAGTAGGAAAGAGAGCCGATTGCCTAAACAACGTAACAGTAGCAGTTACAACAAGGCATTCCATACAAACGGATGTGAGGCACACTTGGTAAGCACTATGGAAGCAAAGAAGAATGTGATAAAGATTCAAGAGGTATCAACAATGCGTAATTTTCTCGATGTTTCTTTAGAAGAGCTACCCGGATTATCACCTAAGAGAAAAGTAGGATTCACTATAAATGTATATCCGGGAACTGTACCGGTGTCGGTTGCCTCATACCGAATGGTACCAGCAGAACCCAAAGAAATGAAAATGCAATTATGGGAGCTACTCGACAAGGGTCTTATACGGCCAAGTATTTCTTCATGGGGCACGCTAGTACTCTTCGTCAAGAAGAAAGATAAATCCTTAAGGTCATATGTGAACTATAAGTAGTTGAATGAGCTTACGATTAAGGATAAATATCCATTACCGTCCATCGACGATGTATTCGACCAACTTAAAGGAACCAAGGTTTTTTTTTTATAAAAATAAAAATAATAGATCACCGACTGGGATATCAGTAGCTGCGGATCAAAGGAAAAGACATTCCAAAGACTACATCTAGAACTCGATACGGACGTTATAAGTTCCTTGTAATGCCTTTTGAGCCCACAAATGTGTCAGTAGTATTCATGGATTTAATGAATCATATCTTTCATCCATACTTTGACCAATTTGTAAATGGTGTTCATAGATGACACCTTCGTTTATTTAAGTAACAAAGAAGAATATGATCGATACTTTTGCATAATATTGCAAATGTTGCGAGAGAAGCAGTTGTGCATCAAACATGACAAATGCGAGTTTTGATTGGAAAAAGTGACATTCTTAGAACACACCATATTAGCATAAGGCATTAAATTATGTCTTAAAAAAACAAAAGCCATTTTGGAATGGAAAACACCAAAGACAGTAATAGAAGTAAGAATCTTCTTAGGACTGGCTGGGTACTATTAATGTTTTATAAAAGGGTTTTCCATTATTATCATCCCAATGACAAGGTTGTTTCAAAGGAATGCCAAACTCCAATGGACTGATAAATGTTAGAGGAACTTTGAGAAACTAAAGGAAAAGTTAACGAATGCTTCAATGCCTATACGGCCCGTGTCCAGCAAAGAATTTGTGATATATAGTGATGCTTCACACATCGGTTACGGTTATATGCTTATGCAAAAGGATAAAATAGTCGCATAAGTTTTTTTTGATGATTTAAACCATACGAAAAAAAAATAATAACCCGACACACTATTTGGAATTAACAGTTATCGTATTGGCTTTCAAGATTTGGAGATATGATTTATATGGAGAAAAGTGTTATATTTATACAGACGCAAAAGTTTAAAATATCCGCCAACCCAAGAGGATCTCAATTTATGGTAAAGAAAGTAAACCCAAGTTTTGGAAAATACAGCTAATTTATAAATTATCATCTAGGAAAAGCTAACGTGGTGGCCGACGCACTTGGTGGAAAATTGATACCAGCCTTAGGCGCTATAAAGATCAATTTAAGACCAATGGAAGAGGAAGTACTAGTAGTAGAAATGCAAGCATAAACTATGTTTCTTTTCAAGAAATTCATCAAGTACAAAAGGAAAACGAACAAATACAAAAATGGATCAAGCAAGTGCAAGGAGGAAAGGATATAAAATTCTAAATTTCTAAGAACAGTAGTTTGTATTATGACAATAGAGTAATGATACTAATGATGGGAGACATAAGAAAGAAAATTTTTCGAAAAGCATATAGTAGTCTCTATGCAATGCATCTAGGAGTTACAAATGTATCAATATCTAAAGAAAGTTTTAATGGTAGCCTGGAATGAAGAGAGATATTGTTGAGTTTATGACCAAATGTTTAATATGTCAACAAGCAAAAGTGAAATATCAAATACTATCGGGACTGTTACAACTAATTCCCACTCTGGTATGGAAATGGGAACATATCACTATGGATTTTGTCATAGAACTACCAATGACACGAGGCCGGCATGATGTTGTTCGGATAATCGTTGACTGCCTAACTAAGTTAGCTCATTTTCTACTTTTACAAATGGATTATTCAATAGATAAATTGGTGGAAATGTACGCCAAGGAAATTGTACGATTACACAGGATTCCAACGTCTATCATTTTAGGCAGAGGTCCACAGTTCACCATGAATTCATGGAAGAAGTCGCAAACAGCTTCTTAAACCCAAACAAATTATAGCACTGCCTTTCACCCGTAAACAGATGGACGATTTGAAAGAGTAATCCAAATTTTGGGAGAACATATTAAGAGTATGTGTTATAGAATTTAAGGGTGGTTGGAATAGGTATTTGAGTTTAATTGAATATGCATATAACAATGACTATTAATTCAGCATATGACGCCCTATAAAGAATTACACGAAAGAAAACATGGAACACCAGAGTGTTGAACGAAATTAAGTAAAGACAAGATAAAATCATATGCGGGTAGGTAGGAGCAAAATCATATGCGGACTCGAAACGAAGGGACATAGAACTCTAAGTGGAAGACAAGGTTTTTCTTAAGACTTTCCCATGAAAGAAGGTATTAAGATTTAAGCAGAAAAGTAAGTTAAGCCTTAGGCTTATTGGACTATACGAGATCATCGAACGCATAGATCAATAGCCTATCAGTTAATTCTATTACCAGAACTGAACAAAATACATAATGTTTTTCACGTTTCAATGATAAGGCAATATCGTTTGAACTTCACACACGATATAAAGACACAAAACATCAGAGTCCAATCTGACCTAAATTATGAAGAAGAACCAATAGAAATTTTAGCACGAAAAATCAAAGGATTAAGAAATAAGAGAATTCCTCCAGTTAAAGTGCAGCGAAGGAACCATAGAATGGAAGAGATAATTTGGGAAAGAGAAGGAATAATGAGGATGGAAGCCTAAATTTTACACCTGATCGGCTTCGGGACGAAGCCTAAATTTTAGAGGGGAAGAAATGTCACGACCCAATTTGTACATATGTACAGTACATCCGCGTACAGTAAGAGGAGTCATCCTGAGTAACCACCAAAGAACACTAAGTGAAAGGAAGCTCTATAGGACAAAAAGGACCTAACTGAAAAGATTGTAAAGTTTTGTGGAGGTGACTGTAATTACCAAAAGTTGTTCCGGAGGTCCTTAATAGTGCATATAACAGACTCTAGAAATGGAAAGTAGAGAAAAATCGGGTAGCAACGGCGCGACACGGTTTTTCCCGAAAACGCACGGTTTCGAAGATATAGGGGATTTTGACCAGGGGCATCATAGTCATTTTCAAAAGTGTCCCGAAAGTAATAATGGATCTCAAAAATAAAAAGTAGAGAAAAAACTGAGTCAAAAGTGTACCACAACATTCGGCGAAAGTGCGCAGTTTAAAAGTTACGAACGAGTAATCGCCGGAGGGTATTTTGGTCTTTTCACACCTTAGACCATAAAATTACAGCACAAGGAGGTTTAGGGGCCAAAATATAATTAAAAGAAAGTCCAAGGGCTTGGGTTTTAAATAAATAAAAGAAAGAGACATTTGGACCAATGAGAATTAGCCATTTTCCCACTTAAGTGTACCAATGTTAAATTAACACTTACATCATCACATCTTAACCTCTCTTGGCTGCCATTTGGAGGAGAGAACACCAAAAAAAAAAAAAAGCCAAGAGCTCTCTTTGTTCTTGCTTGGCCGAATAGAAGAGAAAGAGAAAAGAGAGAGAGATTGTTTTCAAGTAGCTATTTTTGGTTACAAACTTGGGTGGAGAATAAGACTTTAAGGTAAGGAATTCAATTCTAGTATCAATTTATTCATTTAGTTGATGTTTCTTAAGTTATCATCAAAAGAAAGATTGGGAAGAATATGGAAAAGTTAAGAAAGTGAAGAGAAATTAGATTAAATGATCCATACATGTAGAATTGTTGAATAAATGGTAATTAGTAGCTTTAGATAGCAAGAATCAAGGCTTGAACATATGGTTTTTATAATGTTCTTATTATGGAAGTTATGAAAATTATAGGAAATCAAAGGGATAAAGAAGAAGAATGGAAGAAAGAATAAGACAAGCAAGGGATAAAGCAAATAAACAAGGTTTGGTACTTAAATCATTGCCTTTTCAATTAATTCACATATTTTGCATTATGGGACTTTTGAAATGGTTTTGAAATGATGTTATTATGTGTAGTAAATATGTGGGAAAGTGCTCTTGAACCATTTGTAATCAATTGATTGTGAAAAGAATGAAAACAAAACAAACTAGCTAAATTTGCTCAATTATCCATAAACTTTGATGAACTTTTAATCACCCCTTTGGTTTGATTTTCAAAAGAGGGACTCTTAGTCCTTCAATGGTATCACAAAAAGGAGTCTAAAAATCAATTTTGCAAGAAAAAAATGAATTTCCCTCAAGTTTTGAAAATTGGGCCGAATGGTCCCTTTTGGGCACCATTCTGCAGCTTTCATTTTGGGCAGTCCGTTGAAGGGGCAAACGAAGGAATTTTCCTATGAAATTTTACATGCATTTAGTTAACTTATGAAAGTGTTTTCCTGCAAAAATGCATCTAAAAATAAGTTTGTTTACTTGGTCAAAACTGTTGCCAAAGTTGACTAATTTTCAGCAGTAAAAATAGATTTTACCATTTAGTTGACGAGCGCCATTCTGTTGCCGATTTTACGCGCCGCGCCACTATTCATTTGGTCTTTTTTTTCTAAATGTGTTAAAACTTGAATATTATGATATGGATTGATGTTAAATCATATAAAATGACATGAAGGAGAATTGGAAATGATCAGAAAGGCATCATGACAAGCTATTCCGACAATATATGCATTATGGAAAAATCATGGCTTATTGAATATCATGATCAAATTAATTAATAAATTGTTTACTCTCTACTTGGTTATGACAGAACCCTTGAGATAAGGGTATGATGCATCATACTATTATTGCAGTACTGCTCATGACATGACATGATATTCCGGCTGAAGGCCGATGATTACAATGACATGATCAATGATTCAATGAACAATGGCTATTAGCACATGTGCAAGAATTATGATGAAGGATGATGAAATATGCACCATGACACATATCATCCTGTAATATCTCACCATGACAAGATATATTTATCATGACCCGTGCCTTATCCATTGATGTTCTGTTAAACCAGTAGAGCAACCAAAATGATAAAAGCAAGAAAAATGATTTAAATTCAAATTATTCAGTCAAGTCTTTTTACCTTCTGTGTTTTGTATTTATTCCCTTCAATTATTTAAAATATATAAATGTACGTTCAAATCATTCTTTCATTTTATTTTTTTATTGCAATGATTTAAGTACCCACTAAGCAATTGCTTAGCGAGTTTAGTTTCCCTCTAAACTCGTAGGTTAAACGAGGAGACGAGATTGCAGCATGTCCTGCGCAGCTGGCCTTGACTACTACCTTGGGTAGGAGTTTGGATATGATTGATTGTAGCAATATGGCATGTACATAATCTTGTATGATCTAGCAAATAAATGTATTATAATGAAAAGCTAGAACACATACACTGCTAGTAATCTAATAAGTCTTATTTGGATTTAGCACTTATGTATGCAAGTATAGAAGTGTAAAGTTTTAGTGCAGGATTTGGTGGAGGATATAAGGGTGATGAATATAGAAGTGTTTGAGGAGTGTTGTGATTGTTGATTGAGATCAAAATTGTTTTCAAAAAAAAAATCAGTTTTGGCGACACTTGGTACCTCCATTTTTAGGAGAGGTTATGGCAATTTTTTTTTAAATCTGCACTTAAAATTGGCTAAGTAAAATATTAAGATACAACCACCATGAGTTAACAGTCCATCTTGGTCTATAAACATAGGCTAAGATGGGGTGTTACAGGATTTACGTAATAGGGAGAATCATGATAGGCATTTATGGATTATATTGCAGATTCTGAGAGAGAAGCAGTTGTATGCTAAGCTATCTGAATGTTATTTCTATCTTGATCATGTAACTTGTCTCAGTCATGTGGTATTAGCAAGGGTATTAGGGTTGATCCAAGTAAAGTTGAGGCTATTTTAAATTGGAGTCCACCTAAGACTGTGATAGAGGTTAAAAGTTTTCTAAATTTGGCAGGCTATTATCATGGGTTTGTGAAGGGTTTTTCTATGATAGCTACACCACTTACCAGGTTATTTTGGAAGGGAGTTAGATTTATGTGGACAGATCAGTGTCAGGCGAGTTTTGAGTAGTTGAGGGAGATGTTGACTCAGGCTCCTATTCTTACCATGCCTGTGGAAGGTAAACCTTATGTGATTTATAGTGATGCTTCACATAATGGTTTAGGTTGTGTTCTGATGCAGGAAGGTAGAGTCATTGCATATACCTCTTGATAGTTGAAGTCACATGAGTTGAATTACCTGACTCATGATTTAAAGTTAGCAACCATAGTTTTTGCATTGAAGATTTGGTGAAATTACTTGTATGGAGAGAAGTGTTTCATTTATACTGGCCATAAAAGTTTGAAGTATTTGGGTGTTTAAAAAGAGCTGAATCTTCAGCAGAGATGGTGGTTAGAGTTGATTAAAGATTATGATTGTTTGATTGGTTATCATCCTGGCAAGGCAAATGTTGTTGCTGAGGCCTTGAGTCAAAAGTCTTTAGCAGGTTTGACTGCTTATTCACTCTTGTTGCTTGTTTAGTTGAGGGCGATAAATGCCAGATTTGAGTCTTGTGATGATGGTGCTTTGATGGCTCAGTTGCAATTGAGGCCAGTATTATTGGATCAGGTTAGGGAAGCCCAGTTGGCAGATGAGAAGATCCAGAAGATTGTATTAGATTTCCAAAAGGGGAAGAGTCGAGACTTTCATGTGAGAAATGATGATAGTCTGTGGTTCAAAGATAAGTTATGTATTCCTAATGATGCTAGATTAAAGAGGGTGATTTTGGAGGAATCACATCAGTCAGTTTATGCTATGCATCCTGGGAGTA
The DNA here is from genome assembly GCA_947685225.1 of Garcia nutans. Lineage (NCBI taxonomy): Eukaryota > Viridiplantae > Streptophyta > Magnoliopsida > Malpighiales > Euphorbiaceae > Garcia > Garcia nutans. The sequence goes on from CANTUV010000017.1 coordinate 42,418,727, forward strand.
CCAAGATGTATCAGGATTTGAAGCAACATTATTGATGGTCAGGTATGAAGAAGGACATAACAGAGTTTGTATCTAAATGTCTCACTTGTCAAAGAGTGAAAGCTGAGCACCAAGCTTCTTCAGGTTTGCTTCAGCCTTTATCAGTACCAGAGTGGAAATGGGAGCGAGTGACGATGGATTTTGTGACTGGACTTCCTTTGACCCAAAAGAAGCATGATGCGATCTAGGTGATAGTTGATCAAATGACAAAGATAGCTCATTTTCTTTCAGTTCGGATGGATTATTCTCTTGAGAGATTAGCTGAGTTGTATATCAGTGAGATAGTGAGGTTGGATGGAGTCCCAGTTTCTTTAGTGTAAGACCGAGATCGAGATTTTGGAGGAGTTTGCATAATGCATTGGGTTCTCGATTGCATTTTAGTACAACTTTCCATCCTCAGACAAATGGACAGTCAGAAAGAGTGATACAAATTTTAGAGGATATGTTAAGGAGTTGTAACATTGATTTCAGTGGAAGTTTAGATTCTTGCCACCGATTGAGTTTTTGTATAATAACAGTCATCAATATAGTATTGGAATAGCACCTTATGAGGCCTTGTATGGCAGTAGATGCAGGGCACCATTATGTTGGGATGAGGTTGGAGAATGTAAATTGGTCGGTCCCGATTTGATTAAGAAAACAAAAGAGAAAGTAAAGGTGATTTGGGGTCATCTGAAAGCAGCTTCAAGTAGATAGAAATCCTATTCAGATTTAAAAAAGAAGAGACATAGAGTTCAGTGTGGGAGATAAAGTGTTTTTAAAGGTGTCTCATTGGAAGAAGATTTTGAGATTTGGCCGCAAAAGAAAGTTGAGTCCTCGTTTCATAGGACCATATGAGGTACTGGAGAGAGTTGGTCCAGTGGACTATAGACTAGCTTTGCCGCCTAAGTTGGATCGAATTCATAATGTCTTCCATGTCTCTATGCTTCGAAGGTACAGGTCAGACCCATCTCATATCTTGTCAATGAAATCTATTGAGGCGAGTTCAGATCTAACTTATGAGAAAGAACTAGTAGCGATCTTGACATGAGAAGTAAAAGAGTTGAGAAATAAGAAAGTGCCACTTGTGAAAGTTCTTTGGAAGAATCATAACACTGAGGAGGCGACATGGGAAAGTAAACAAACGATGCAGAGTCAGTATCCTCAGTTGTTCCAGAGTTGATAACAGATAATTTTGTGGACGAAATTCTCTTAAGGGGGGAGAGAATTGTAATACCCCTAATTTTTGAATGTTAAATAAAATAAAATAAATTTGGATAAATTAAATAAATGATTTGAATGAAAAATGAAAGGATTTTAAGTGAAAAAGTAAAATGTATATTTGAAATATATTTGATGGAAATATAGCATATACATATACCTAAGATATACATTACATATCTATAGTATAAAGATTTGAATAGTGGATTATTATTATATATATAGATAAGGATGGAAAGGGAAGATATTTTCTTCTTCTTCTTCTTCTTTGCTCCTTCTTGCCGTGAGCTAGAGAGAGAGAATAAGGGAGAGTTTGTTCTCCCTCTATACACCAATTTTACAAGGGATTTTCAAGGATTTAAGTGATGATTTTAAGGATTCTTCATCAATTGGTAAGTTCCTTTATCATTTTACAAGTTTCTTTGGAATTCTATGGAAGAACATGATATTTGGATTTTTAGGGACTTTGTATTAGCATGTTTTGATGGCTTATTTGAATATGTATAAAGATGTTGTGAGCAGCTAATGACTATTTTTAAGGTTGGATTGAAAGAGGAGATTTCTTTTCTTTCTTCTTCTTTGAATGTGTTATGAGAGAAAATGATGATTGATTGAATAAGATGATAGTTATGATATGTTGGAGTTATATAAGTGTTGAATTTATGGGTGAATTATGGATATAAACTAAGATGATGATTAAGAGTGTTGTAGTGTTTAGTTTGGAATGTTTGTGTTCATATGGTTGAGAGTTATGAATGCAGGACCTTTTCTTGACACGGCCAGTGACATGGCCATGTTGTTGGGTGTGTCAACGGTGCTGAGTTTAACGTTGATGACACGACCATTAACACAACCATGTCCCTGAGCGTATCGTAGCTTCTGTAAGGCAAAATAATTGACACGACCATGAACACGCTCATGTTGCTGGGAGTGTCAAAGTTTCTATGAGGCATAATGAATGATACGGGCAGCGACACACCCATGTCATTATACGTATCAATACTTTTGTATGAGTGTGTTAATGACACGGTCAGTAACACACCCGTGTTGTTGGTCGTGTTACTTGAGAATAACTCTTTTCTTTGTTTTTCATTTGCAATTCCTATTTAAATGATTTGATGTTGAGAATGCCTTAGAATGTGATATTAAATGGTTTTTTATGATAACATTTGGTATAGGCATTGAGAGAGAGTAGTTTGCCCAACCCTAGTATTGAAGAGCAACTTGGAAGAGAAGGTTAGAGGAAGGTTTAAAGCTTATTTTAGAGTGTTTCCTAAGGTATGTACAAACTCTTGATAAATGGAATGTGATTGCATTACATTTGGCCTAACACATTTTGGATGGAAAATGTGCTAAGCTACTTGATACATTAAGTATTCATGAACATGGTGCTAAAACATGTGAATTGCTATGTATGCATTATTATGCATTGTGAAAAGCCATTGTTAATGGCTAAAGTGAATGAAATGTGAACTATGTACAAAATATGAAAATGACCCAAAATATTTGGGTAATGTGGTTTGTACATTAAAGATATTATGTAAAGCCATTGGTGATGGCTAGATTGTATAAAATGAGATACATTATGATTATATGATGATTTTGATATAAATGAAATAAATGAGGCAATGTGCCTAGCTTGATCATGAGAAAATGAGAAAGAGATTGATAATGAAAATATGAAATAATTGTGTGCCTAATATGTTATTCAATTTTCAGAGTTCTGTGTTTGGCGGCTTGCCTATATTTACCTATGGGGCTAGATGCTTGGTGTCACTGTGAAAATATTTTTGATGCGAAAAGATCGGGTCGTAAGCCTCAGAAACAAGTCCTTGAAGCTGGGCTGGGTGAAAAGACTGGGTTGTAAACCTAGACCTAGTTGGACTATTATATTGATATTTTGCCTTTAAGGCTAGACACATGGTATCATTATGGACCAAATGGTAACTCTGAGATTTGAATGATGTATTAGTTATTTGGGCCCATGCTTATGTATGTGTTTGTGTGAATTATCAAGTGATGCAAGCATATACCCAAAAGTGGTCTTGAATATCATGTGATGACATAGCATATAAACATTATGCATTGACATTATTTTTGAATTTTATTATTATCAAAGTTTGTACCGCTAGGCTTTGGCTTAGCGTGATTATAATTCATCGCGCAGGTGACATAGGTGATCTGGTAGAGCTGGAGAGTTCTACTAAACCAGATCGGGTCTAGGCTTTTGTTGGTTAAGCTTAAAGCGTATTGCTACATCAAGAACAGAGCCACTTTGCCAGCATGTATAAATCTTATATTAAAATATATTTTAATATTATATTTTGAGAGTATGTAAGTATATACTGTAAATTATAAAGAGTGTTTTAAATAATGGAGTAATGTGAGGTATCATGTATCCTGATACATATATATATATCTGTATAAATATAAATGTTTTGAGTAATAAGGGAATAATAAAGTATTTATTAAATCGGATTGTGATATTTTTATACCGTTTATGCATATCTTACATACTGGAAGTGTGTGTATTATATGTTTATAGGGTATAAGGGTGTTACAAACCTAAAAAGAAAAATTTTAATTTACTTAAAGCACATTCAATTTATGAACTAAAAATAAATGCATAAATAAAAGTAAAGTATGAGCAACTTTGTAATTTAAAGAATACTTTTCAATTACAGAAATAAATGAATAATTAAAACTAGACTTAGTAAAAAATAAAATGGACCAAATAAAGGCCCAAATAGAAAATGAACTATGTGCTGTCTACCCAATACATTTTGAAATAGAAAATAACATATGGTTGATTTACTCGATGAAATGGATTTTGATGAAAAATCCATTACAACAAAATTCAAGCCCATTCAAATGGCCAAAGATATGATAGAATTATGTAAAAAAGAAATAACATATTTAGAAAATAAAAAATTAATTTATAAATCTCACAACCCATGATCTTATGCTACATTCTATGTTAATAATACTTTTGAAATAGAAAGAGGAGCCCCAAGACTAGTCATAAATTATAAACCACTAAATAAAGCTTTAAAGTCGATTAGATATCATATTCCAAATAAAAAATATTGATTAAATAGGTTGTATAATGCTAATATATTTTTTAAATTTGATATGAAGTCTGAATTTTGAAAAATCCAGATACACCCTAAAGATTGATATAAAACTACATTTATAGTTTCATTTGGACAATATGGATGGAATGCAATGGTTTTTGGATTAAAAAATACACCCTCTAAATTTCAGAGAGTGATGAATGATATATTTAACCTATATATAAAATTTTGTATTATATATATAGATGATTCATTAATTTTAGTAAAATAATAGAAGAACATTTTAAACACTTAGAAATATTCTTTATGATTGTAAGGAAAAATAGTCTAGTTCTCAGTAAAATAAAAATGTTCTTATTTTAGACTAAGATCAGATTTTTAGGATATCATATAGGGCAGGGTACAATAGAGCCTATAAAATCCTATAAGTTTCCTGATAAAATCCTAAATAAAGCCCAATTACAGAGATTTTTGGGATGTCTAAATTATGTTATAGATTTCTATTCAAACCTAATTAGGTTAATAAAGCTCTTACATGATATTCTTAGAAAAATCCTAGCCCATGGAGTAAAGTCCACACATATATAGTTCAACAAATAAAAACCTTAGTGAAAACCATTCCTTGTCTTTATATTCGTGATCCATCAGCCCCTAAGATAGTTAAAACTGATGCATCAAATATATGATATGGAGAAATTTTAAAACAAATAAAAAGAGGGCTGGAAAACCATAATTCAATTTACTTTAGGACATTGGAATCCAACCCAAATAAATTATTTTACTATTAAAAAAGAAATTTTAAGTATTATACTTTATATTTCTAAATTTCAATATGATTTATTAAATAAAAAATTTTCACTTCGTATTGATTGTAAATCTGCAAAAGAAGTTTTGCAAAAAAATGTTAAAAACCTTGCCTCAAAATAGTTTTTTCTAGATGGCAAGCTATTTTGACTATATTTAATTTTGATATTGAATATATAAAAGGAGAAAGAAGTGTTCATGATTTCTTAACCTGTGAATTCCTTTACAGAAACCATGGGGAATAAACAGAAGAAATCCAACAAAATAAAGAAATCATAAAATCAGACTCAAGCCATTCACCTATAGCCCTATTTGACCACTCAGATAATTTAAAACCTGGTTCTAAAACCATAAAGTCATGGGTCACAATGGTAAAACATGAAGACTCTAAAACCCAACAGGAAGCTGTAAAGAATTGGGTAGCCTAATTAACCCAATCACCAAAAGTGTTTCAAGCACTTCAAAAAATGGGCTTCCAGCCTCCAACATATCAGGTTCTTGTAGCCTAAGGTAAAGCTTTTATACCTTTTGTAAAATTAGAGATAAGAGAATCTCCCTCTTCAAATGCCCTATCTTAAACTGTTTTAAAAATGATTTGGACATTTCAAAAACTCAAACTCAAATAATTTCTTCAAATTTTCTAATAAAATCTAAATAGTTTACAAAATCATTTGTGGATATAGAAAAATTAACAGAAGATGGATTTTCTTATAGAAATTCATGCGAAATTATTAAATTTGTATATCCAAAAAATTGATTGTTTGGACCCTTTGATTTTTCAAAACCTCAAGAATACTATTTAGGTATCCTTGAGAATACAAATTTTGGAAAAATTAAACATAACTATGATACTAAAGATAAAACAACTATATCCTATTCCTCTATTCAAATAAAAAAGGTTCTCCATCATTCTAAGTGAGGAAAACCTCTCTATACACCTGTATCCTTTAAAACCAATTTTCTTTCATATAAAATCACATATTCTTCGTATAGCTATTGGGACTATGTCCATGCGTGGACAAATGCCCTTTATTTTTAAAACCCTACAAACACCTATTTCTAGTTAGTTTATTTTGATACTAACATTAAAACTGATAAAATCCCTATATGGTTTGTCAATTGGTAGTACTACTGTGGTAATCATGAAAATGTATAATTACTTGAAGCAATTATGGCATACTAGTATTTTAAAACCAATTTCCAACCCTCCTTGTATGAAAAACAATTTCCTCCTCTTCTTCTGTTTTGTATAAGTTTCTTTATACCATGGGTATACCAATGATATTTTGACTTATCCTACTAGTTAGGAACCAATGTACATATTGTATTAAGAAAATATAAAATAAAATGGTGGAATGCCTTCGAAAATTCCACTCATGAATTTACTGTAAGAGATTGGCTCCTCAAAAGAAACAATGGTTTTATTGATCCAAGACTGATCACTACTTTTGGGGCTCAAAAAGCTCATTGTCAAGCCCTTCTAGTAGCTGAAAAGATTGCAAAAGATTATAAAGCTATTTCTCAATAGGTAGTTGAATCTATTCCTTCAACCTCTGAGACCATAAAGCCCATTTCTTTTTGTTCTTCTAGTAAGACCCAGTCTAAAAGGATTAAAGCCCAATCCAAAATCCAATCCAAAAGAAAAAATCTCTTTCATTTTCTTCTAACTCCACTTTCACAACATCCATGATATCATCTTCCACTACTGTAACTTTTGACTCAGACTCATATTATTGCCCTAATAATGAGGTTGAATGCTATGGAATACTTTCACCAATAAAGAAAAAAGATAAAAAGAAAAAGAAAATAAAAGGAAAAAAGAAAAAAAGAAAAGAGAGATAAAAATAATAAAAGGCAAAAGGAACCTTATTCCTTCAGTATTCATTGATGATATACACAATTATTTCATAGAAAATCCTACTTTGTTCAATTATATCCATGTTACAATGATGATTTTGTTACATTATCCTACTTTATATAGCAAGATTCAAACAAAGATCACTTTTTTTTACACTGACTAGTAATTAATACTTGATTTCTGTTGAAATTTATTAATGTCATGCCAAATTATTTCTTTTAAGAGGAGAGTCACTTTCTTTAGCAGGATTATATCTAAATAGAGTTAGATTTTCTTATAGTTTTAATTCATGATGTATTTTTTAAAAAGGATATTAAAATTTAAGTTTGAGCTTCTACATTACTGGACAACTACTTGCCTAATAGACTACCGGTTCAAAAGCATTAATTAATGCTATTAAATGAAAATATGAACACAAGAAATAGTTGATTTGATGATAACAACATGTATTAAGCAAATAAAATTACTTTTATATCATGTCATGGCTAGTCAATTAGTATCTATCGAAATCATGAAGTATAAATAGCCTAAATCTGATTTATAAATCACTTAACTATAAATGGTTTAGAAGTCTATTTGTTAAATTATAACTTAAAATACTTTCCAAACTTCAATTCAGTTGTTTTTCAAGCCATACCACTTGTGAGTAAAAATGCATGCCAATAAAAATTATGTATTATATCGCTAAATTTTATCTAAATCACTAGCTATAGATATTATTTAATTGTATTATTAATACTACTATTAGTCACACATTTTCCATTTAAACATATATTTCAAATGCATTAGGATCCCTAAAATTCAAAGATAAAAATATAGTGATACAACATATTTCAAGCTTCATTCTTATATACTACAAGCATCATTCTTAAATGCAGTATTGTAGCACTAGTATTCTAAACTACATAATATGATATATATATATAAATATAATGTATATACTAAATTTATTTAACGTTTACGATCTAAACTTCATTTTCAGAGAATGAATATATATAATGTATATAGTAAATTTATTTAAAGTTTAGGATCTAATCTTCATTTTTGAAGAATGAACATAGTTATCCTTCAATTCATATTCATACTTCTTGGTAAGTTTTGTGAAGGTTGACAATGTTATATTTCTGTTTGTGCAACTCCATTCTTGAGTCAAAGCATGCAAGATTCTAATAATGTGGTAACCGGTAGATCTCTTATTGTTTTATTTTCTGCATAGATTGATTCAATTGTATTCAAGGTAAATGTTGAGAATATGTTCTCCACAGAATGCAATCTTGCCTACTTTTCATATCCAATATTGGTAAGATATTATCCTGTATGAACATCATCCTTGTCAAGTTCATTAACATCAACCTTGTCAAGTTCATTAACATCAACCTTGTCAAGTTCATTCATATCATGTTGAAATTCTTCTCATGTATAAGATGCAACTATTGCAAAGAGTAGATTCTTACTTTTCCTTGGATTTGTCTTTAGGTTATTCAACAAATGGAATACACATATACAATATGCCCAATCTCTAGATAAACTTTTATAACTGCAGTTTCAATACTTTAATGTCTGTCTGACATTATGCACATTCCTGCTCTAACACCATGTCTCTCTAAATTTTCTTGAAAACCATTCCGAAGAGGCATCATTCTCTAAATCAACAACAACATAGGAAAATCTTATCAATCGCATCTTGAGTTGATGTTGTAATTAGAGTGCCACCATAAGTTGCTTTTAAAAAAGTCCCATCCATAATTGTTGTTGGCCTATAATATTTCCAACCTTTTATATGTGCATCTAAAGCTATGAAAACATATAGGAATGACTTGTCTCCTTTTGTTTGTAGGTCACAACTGAACCAGAATTCATACTTTTTAACATATACAAATAACTTAGAAGTATGGCATATGATTCTACTAGGTTGTCTCTGATGATCTCCATAGCTTTTTCCTTTGATCTCCATGCTTTAATATAATTTATTGAGACTCTATAATTATCTCTCATATCCCTAATTATATTTACTGGTGTATACATTATTTTTTCATTGACATACTTTGTCTTGATGATATATGTAACAATGATTAATGTTGCTTTGTCTCTTGTTGCTTAATCTCAACTCCAATTCACAGTTGTGAAAATTGATGAATTTCCTAATCTTGCACATATTTGTTTTTCCCTTGATACTTTTGGTTACCAACTGCATCTTCCATCCAAGGAACTTAGAAAATGCCTCCTCACACATGATTTTTGCACCTTATATTGAAAATGGTTCTTGATATATATTATATATATATATATATAATTCAATGTTGTTTTCAAAGTTTCTTTGTCTTTGAAAAGTTTTCTCACTTCAATATCTTAATATCTTGGGTTGGTTATGATTGTTGACATTTTGTTTTCTTTGTCTTCTTCATCTCCTTGATGTTGTTATTCATTTTCTCAATTGTGCTTTTGTTAATCAAGCTTACACACTCCACCATGTTTATGTTGGAATTTTAAGTGTGAGAGGAAGAGAGGAATCTCACATCAGAAAGAGAAGAACTTAATGAGAGATATATAAGTGTAAAGAATCCATAAATACAATACCTTAAGATTTTGGGTTGAAAAGTGGTGTTTGGTCCATGAAGTATATTCTCTCACTAAGCCTATAAAGTAGATCTCCCAAGTAAGCATGCTCTCTGAACTCAACAATTGGTATCAGAGCCGATAGTTCGGCAGGAAGGAGTATGTAGATGATGATTGGATTCCATGGTTAGCATTTCCATAAGGAAGAGTAAGGTTATTCCCGGTGGGCCCAAATCGGTGGAGTAGAAGGCTCTAAGATGACACTGTATACTCAAATCCAAAAAAAATTATGCTCAAGGGGAGCCCAAGCCCAATGTGAAAGTTCACACTTGAGAAGGAGATTGTTGAAAATTTATGCGTGAAAGGAAGAGTGGAATCCTATGTCGTAAAGAGATAAACTTAGTGAGAGACATTTAAGTAGAAAGGACCCATAAATTCAATACCTTAAAATTTTTAGTTGAAGTGTGATGTCAAGCTTATAAAGTGTATTTCTTCAACAGGCCGACGATCTCCCAAGTAAGTGGGCTCCTTGAATCCAATAGTCTAAAGATGCCTCCTCTAAGTTTAAAAGTCAAAGATGTTGTTGCTCACAATACACTTAATATTTCTAATTCAATTTCAATTATTGCTTGTGCATTTATTATAGTGCTTAAGCATTCCCCTTAATGATATACCTAAAATATGCCAAATATATACTAAGTTATATACCTAAAATATACTAATAGAAAAATTAGAAAATTGATATAACTAAAATGTACCAGATATATGCATAGTGATACACATAAAATATATCTAAAATATAACAAATATAGTAAAATAATAAAACAAAAAAACTGATATATCTAAAACGTATCAAATATTGCAAAAATAAAAAACTAATATATCTAGAATATACCAAAAATAAACTAAGTGATATATCTAAAACATAGCAAAATAGAAAACCGATATACCTCAAATATACCAAATATAGCAAATCAAAAAACTGATATACCTAATATATACTAATATACTAAGTAATATATCTAAAATAAAACAAATATGGTAAAATAGAAAACTGATATACCTTAACAAATCAAATATAGAAAAATAGAAAATTGATATACCTAAAATATACCTAATATATACTAAGTTGAATTTTGGTTTTTCATGCAAGTAAAAAAGATACTTAATTTTTTTTTATCTTACTTGTCTTGCTCTTCTCCATAATTTTAATGCAGAGGGGGATATGATGTGAAATCTAAATTTTGATTTTCAATTCCAAATAAAATAAGAAAGTCATGTCATCTTGATCTCTCAATGTCTGATATTTCTCTTCGACTTGATATTTTATATCAAATGTGCTCTCTTTTATATTAACCTTCAATTGAGTTGATAAAATATCCACTAGATCTTGACAGTTGCAAGTGGATGGAATTAGTATTTCATCAACTTCAAAATCTTCAAAATTCTCGCTGTCATTCGATTTTTCCTTGATGTTGGATCAACACTAGTATGGTATCCATAAATCTTTTCGATTTAAGAATAATAAAATTCCACATTAAAGAGTTATTAAATTGATAAACAATTAAAAAATCAATATTTAAAAGAAAACAAAACAATAATGACACATATTTTGACTATTGTATAAATTAGTATATATTGGTTTATAATTTGGTAAGCATTCATGAATAATAAATAACTATGAAAACAAGACTAAAAAATGGATTAATAGATGAATGGTAGCCATCTACCAAAGCTAGAAATTGAATTCAGGGAAAAGAGAGGAGATCATAAAGGCAATATGTATTGGTAAGTGCAAAATATTTATAAAAGGCAAAAAAAGCTTCTAGGATCTAAAAGATTATTTGTTTTTAAAGAAAATTACGTAACCTACTTGGAAGTAGCAATAATAAAGACCAGAACAATCAAGAGAGAGATAACTGACAGAGATCCCATGTCTATACATAGCACAAAGTGGATTATGAATAAAAGTTATAAAATATGAGAATAATTGAATTCTGATACTTTTCTTTTCCCTCTTTATTACATTTCTTGTAAATAAGAGTCCTATATTACAAAATAAAATTTTAAATAAGGCCACAATGGGTTTCTCTTACATTCTCAATTAAAAAGAGCTTTAGGTTCAAGCAAATAAAATAATATCGCACAAGCTTATAGTAACTCCTTTCTAATCAATCCCACTCAAGTTGCCTTTATGAAATTCTCCATTTTAAATGAACAAGTGGTACATTCATGCTGCAAATACATGTACAAAACAAACATTTTACTAATATTAAATTGTTGGTCAATATATATCATGTGTCTTAGGAGAAATGATTTGGCATGACATTATCAAATTTCAATAAAAAAAATCAAGGGATAATTACTAATTACTATGAAAAAGTGATCTTTTTGAATCCTAGGATAATGTGACAAAATCATCATTGAAACATGGATATAATTGAATAAAGTAGGATTTTCTATGACATAATCATGTATATCATCAATGGATACTTTTGAATTATTTGTTTAAATCCAAAATAATTAATGAAAATCATAGAAAAATGAAGACAATCAAAATCATCAATGAAAATCTCAACAAGCCAAAGTATTAAACCAATTTGTTAAGCAAAATCATCAATGAAAATAACAGGGACAACAATTCTCAAATTATGAATGAAAATCACAAATAGAGAAAATCCCAATAATGAAAATCATAGAAAAATAAAGATAATGAAAATCATCAATGAAAATCTCAACAAGCCCCAGTATTAAGCCAACGCATTAAGCAAAACCATTAATGAAAATAACAGAAAAAATTTTCAAATTATGAATGAAAAATCACAGATAGAGAAATATAAATTCCAAACTCATTAATCAATAATAATTGTCTTCACTAGGAGAAGAAGAGGATTCCAAGAAGAATCATCCTTATTGAAAGAGAAAGAGGCATAGTGAATTGAAGAAAAGAAAGCTACAATAAACGAGTCTTCATTGAAAAAGGAAGAAACAAAGAGAGATCCAAAGGGAGAGCCAAAATGAATAAACAAAAGGAAAAAAAAAATAAAAGAAATAGAGTTATCAAATTTGTATTATTTTTGAAATATGAAAAGTTAAAAAGAGTGTTTATCACCCGTGTTTACATTCCTTTCCACAATATACCATAAAAGTCATCATATTTTCTATTTAGTAGTAAGCTTACCATATTTTAGTTTCCTTCTAATTGTATCAACCCAAACACAATATTATGTGAATTTAAACAACTCATTTGGCAAACCCCAAAGCGTAGCCTAGTGGTTCGGAGCGTGTGTTATTTTCACTTAAATATTTTCGAGTTCAAGTCTAGGTGTTTTCCTTTCCCACATGTAATTAATCAAAAAATAAATCATTTGGCCATTATTAGACATATCCATTTTTAATTCCATTCACTTGTTCAAATATTTTCTTTGTTCTTTATTAGGCTTATTGCTAATTAGTTTTAACTTGGAAATCATAGAGATGCATTTACACATTTATTCATAACAACAAACTTATTTAGCTTCACACTTAATACTATTTATGTTTAATCAAATTCAACCCATATACACATCAATATTTCATACTAAGGTTCTGCTTAACATGTTATAAACTAGAAATACATTGGTTCATCTCAATTCACACTTCATCGTAATTCATACATGGTTCAGCCCAAGGATTAATCTCATTTTCCATCCAAGTCACTTTATGAACATTATATAAACTAACATATAAGCTATTAGAATTAAACAACTAACTCTATTGTTATCTAAACAACATCTCTAATATATATTTAGTTTTGAGCAATTGCCCAATCAAATGAGCTCAAAATTTCATGAAATTTGTGTAAACACATTAAAGACATACATATGAAACTTCATTGAAAGTTTTAACCCAATTGGGCACTCCTAACCCATTCACTTATTATGATTAGTCCCAAACTTTTTTACCAGCTTAGTACAATAAGAACAGATAAATCTAGGTTACAATAAGAATAGATAAATCTAGGTCTTTTACTATATTAGTGAACTCCAATGCATTTGAAATTTTAAAGGCATTCAAAGGACATATATAGGTGCTACAGATCCAAATTTCAACTCAATTTGATAACTCTAGATTATTCAAATAGTAGGGTTAAACTTGTGCTCTCTATTAACAGAACTCACGCAGGACTGTATACCCTTTTGGGTTAACTAATCTATCAAATAAACTCGTGTTTTTGAGTTTTGATGTTTTAACAAATCCAATTTCTGATATAGATATTTGAAAGAATCTAGATTATATCTTGGGATGCCTTAATAAATCCTGATGAATTTTCTCAAATTCAGACTGAGATTGGTGTGTCTTGTATGCTTCAATAAATTCAACTTAATTCCAGGAAAAATTTTGAATGCTTAACAAAAACCCAAATAGACTTCGAAAAACCTCGGGTGCTTCAATAAACCTGAAATGTCTTCAAAAAATTTTAATTACGAGAATTACAACTGCAAACAAAAATCAAACCGATTCAAAAAATTTTGAGTTTAAATTCTGATTGCTAAGATTGTGAATGCCTCAATAAATCCAGACTAACTGCAAAAATTCAGCAAAATATTTAGATATTTTTTAGTCACTTGAATTGACTGACTAGTATACTCCTATATATTCTTGCCTCCTTTCATGGAAAAAATATTTTCCAAAAAAGTCAGTGAAAAATATTTTTTAGACATGGGTAATTATTGACTTATAATGCCCTTTGTATAATAATTTCAACTCATTTCCTATTCGCCCATGAATTTATCAAAATAATTTTTATTTTGTCTTTTGATGGCATGTGAAAAAAATTATACAAATGATTGTACTTCCTTTCTAAAAAAGAAATTTGAAAGACTGACCACACAATAAAAACTCATTCATTGCTCTTTACTCTTTCTCTAATTTCACCTATTTTATTTTGTTTCTTTTCTTTGTCTATTCAATGCATATGGACTTGCGAAGAGAAATAATTGTATTGCAACAATGATTTTGAGAATTATCCCTTGGAAGGCCACTCAGTGACATCTTTGAATGCATAATTCACGTGTCTTTTGCATTTTATTTGTACTTTTCTCCTTTTTTCTCCTCTTTTTTTTACAACTTGTTGGGTTGGACAACAAAACATGGAATTCACCATATTGTATTGTGAGTTCGCCATGCATTATGGCGAATCATGCAATATATTTTTTTATTCAAAGATTCTCTATACAAACTTTGCTTTAAAAGGAATTCACCATTTTGCTTCCAAAACAGACCCTCTGTCAAACTACTAGTTCAAAAATTTCTCTATTTCAATAACCATTAAAATCCCTCTTCTTCATCTTCAAAGTTTTCAAAATAAGCTCTTTTCTTCATTATGGCTTAACCAAACCAATGAATTCACTATGCTACTAGATGTCAGCAACATCCACATGCAGGGTTACATGAAGTTGGTATTAAAGAATATTAAAGGTCCCAATTTTAATTGGTCTGTCCAAACACCACAATTAAAGCATAAGGTCACATACAAGTTCATTTTTCTCCCTTCATTTATCACTTTTGCTGCAATTTAGGAAATTTAGAAATCATAAAATATTAGTAACCTTTTAATTATAGATTATTTGTACATAAAGAAAAATAAAAGATGCTAGCATAAAAATTAGAAAAAAAGTCAAACGATCAAAAACTCTAACAAAAGTTAAAGTGACTTGAACGTTGAATGCGTAACTTAAAGACTAGCTGGAAAAATTTTAACACGAAGACTAAGTTGCTGAAATTTAAAATTTGTACAATTAGTTGTTGAAAAATAAAATGTTGAGAAATATATTAAAAATAATTTTGCATAATTAAATTAATTTGCAAAAGTTACTAAGAATTAAACTATGCACGCTTAAAAAGAATTACTGAAATTAATCTTGTTGAAATATAGGACTGAAGATAAAGCTATGAAAATAATATTGCTAAAAATAAATGGCTGAAGCTAAATTGCTAAAAATTGAATTGTCATTGTTGTAATCCATTTTTTTGTTTTAAAAAAATTAAAAAATAATAATAAAATAGAGGAAGTAATTAAAAAATAAATAAAATTAATTTTAAAATATTTATGATTTTATTATCTATAAAAATATACAATAAATATATAGACAAAAAAATCTTAAAACAAGGAAAAACAATAATTCCTGCTTTCCTACAAAGTTTTCTGCCATAATTCCTGAAGAAATGCAACAAAAAAAAGGAAACTAGTCAATATAAAATTCCTTAGTATAAAAGAAGAAAAACACAGAGAAGAATGGAGAAATTTACACAGAAAATTGATATAAAAAAAAAAACTGTGATCAGGGAGAGAAAAACTCGCAATATATATATACACACACACACACACAGAAATCATAGCAAAAATAGCAAAAAACAAATAGATAGAAAAACATAAATAGGGATAGCCATACTAAGATTATTGATAGAGGAAACTGAAAATCTTGAATTTTGTTAGGCATGGACAGTGTACCTAATGGAATTTGAGAATTTCATCAAAGCAAACAACATTTTAGAATTTAAAGCTCAGAAAACTAGATAAAATTGCTAAATATTTGTTTAATTTCTTACTGCAATTTTGAGCATTTATTTATTTTCTTGCAATTATGAATATGAGTAGGCAATTTTTAAAGGAATGCATGAAAAGGGGGAGAAAACTTTATTCCCCTAAAACCTAAATCATGCATAGATCACTAGATTATTTAAATTAAATTGTAAAGGGCAGAATTTGTGTACCTGACATCATTGTTTGTTGATTTTGGAGATAATTCTGGGGTTTGTCGCCTTCCAGGGGATACACACTTTAGGTTATGCGGAAGCACTACTGAAGGAACGTAATGTTCTCTAAAAGTTGTTATGTTCTCCCGGAGACCACGACCCCTTATTTATAATTGAATAAATTGACTATAGAGATAGTTGAAGGACACTTGAATAAGACCTAATATCACATACTTATTGAGATAAAGTCAAGGCAACAAAGGATTCATCATCACTGAAGCAGACTTATGCCACTTCATTCATCCATTATCAGAAACACAAGTTGGTACAAATAAGATAACTCTTTTAGAGATAGGACCAAAAAAAGAAAAAGAAAAAGGAAAAAGTAAAAAGTAAAAAAAAGAAGAAAAAGTAAAAAGAGAAGGAGAAAAATAAAAGAAGAAGAAGAATAAGGAAGAATAATAGGGTTTTAAACTTTTTGCAAAGGTCATCCTAATCAAATCCAGATTTCTACCAAGAAGATAAGTTCTATCTTTTCATGAAGTAAGATTTCAAGTTCTATTTTTCATGAAGAAAGATAACAAAATGCCTAGAAAATAAAAGTAATGCCTAGAGTTTAAGAATACCTCCAACATCATATGGTTCCAGTAGAAAGTTTGTAGTATGAAGGTTTGTCCATAATGTTACATCAGCTCCAATCTAAAAATGGCCTTCACTTAACCCATGTCCCTTATAGACCAAATTTCAAGCCTATTAAAGACTAGTTGATCTCTCTTGATAGTTAGAGTCTATTAGTGGAGATTATTTGAATAAACATACATATGAGTAGATAATATTTAAACTCAATGAGACCTTTGGCCAAGTAATATGTATGTGCCTATTTGAAATGCAATAGTTCTTGCTTAAATGATTCCCAAATTTATTACGGTAACTAGGGTTGTCATGTTATAGATATGTTAATTTGGAAAATCAAGCCCTAAGATATATTGACACTGATTTGACAAAGCCAAAATATGATTTTAAGATTTTTTTTTAAAAAAATTATTTTTGTCATACAAAGCCTTCAAGTTAAGGGATGTATGTTGCATTGTCAAATCTCAAAGGACATAATGGGCAAAAGAGGGCTAATAAAAGGATCACTTGCAAGGTCATGTCATCAAGAAGTTACCAACCAAATAGATGTCTCTCGTGTCTCTACCCTGCTGAGGCCCACGTTACTCATACTTTTTACATCTAGAAAATAAAAAATCATAGATGTGAAGTCTCCTAATGTTCTAATGCAAGACCTGAGCGAGCATCTGGAATGAATCAATTGAAGCACTTCAACTTATCACCTCAGTTTGTGAGTCAATGGAACCACTGTAAGTATTATTCATGCATAAAATGCACACATGAGCATATCATAATGCATTTTGTTGTCTTGCCCATTCTTTCTCAAAATGAACAGCAAAACACTGCAAAACAAGCATTGAGAAGTAGATATGAAATCAGGGGGGCATGGAAAGGCCATTACAAAAGAAAAAAGAGATACAGGCCTGTGAAAGTATCCAAACAAAATATAAACATCAATATGAGCCTGCATGGGAACAAAATCATTGGTTTGAGCCTACACAGGGGGCAACACTTCTCCTTTTCAATTATTGAGTTTATGCGTGTACAAAATATTTTTAGAATCACTCTCAATATTTTGCCATGCAGGGGCAAAGATAGGATTTGAGGACTAGCTAAAAAATAGCTGAATTTTTTGCAAAAGAAAGAATAAAAGAATAGAACAAGAAGTCAATGCTGAACAAATATCCAAGGATAAAGATCCTTTTCGAAGGGTGAAGGCCCAATGTTCAAGGATGAAGATCCATGTCGATGGGTGAAGACCCATTGTCCAAGGATGAAGATCCATTTTGAAGGGTGAAGACCCGATGTCCAAAAGATGAAGATCCAATTTGAAGGGTGAAGACCCGATGTCTAAGGATAAAGATCCATTTTGAAGGGTGAAGACCCACGATCTATTGAAGAATGGAACCAAGTGGCTAGTAGAAAGCCAAATTTCTCAAATGAAAACAAAGAAACGATCAAGCTAGAAGAGCATAAGTCACGGGTTAAGTACCCAAATGAAATCTAATCTCAGGTCAAGAACCCAAAATCTAGTCTCAAGTTGAGAACTCAAATTTAGTCTTGGGTCGAGAACCCAAATCCAATATCGGTTTGAGAACCCAAATTAAGTCTTGGGTCGAGAAACCAAAAATCAGTCTCAGGTCCAAAATCCAATTTAGCCTCAAATCCAAAACTCAAATCATTCGGGACCAAAATCCAAACCAATCTGGGTTTATAACCTAAATCATTTTGAGTCCAGAACTCAATTCGGGTCTAGAAACCAAACCAATCTGGGTTCAGAACCTAAATCATTTTGAGTCCAAAAATCAAATCAATTCCAGAACCCAAATCATTTCGAGTCTATAACTCAATTTGGGTCCAGAACCTAAATTATTTCGAGTCCAAAACTCAAATCGGGTCCAGAACCCAAATCATTTAGAGTCTAGAACTCAATTCAGGTCTAGAACCCAAACTAATTCAACTCCAGAACCCAACCAACATTGGGTCCAGAATCCAACCAATCCAATCTTGGGTCTAAAACCCAACCAACCTTGGATCCAGAACCCAATAAATCTAGTCTCTGGTCCAGAACCCAACAAATCAATCCCCCGAGTCTAGAACCCATTCTTATCTAAAATTAGCCCAAAGTCATGTTGCTTTCACTCTTTGAATGAATTTAAGATTGTTCAAGCAGTGGACAAATTGTAGACCCTTAATTTTGACCCTAAGCTAGTTCGATCCCAATTAAAAAAGGTCTAGTCAAAATCGGTCCATTCTTAATGGCTTAAACCTAGTTTAAATCTTTTAATTAGATTGGTCCAATTTTACAAGACCTGAAATAAGTTGGTTCAACTTTGGAAACCCAAAAATGGTCTATTTGAAGATTAAAGTAGGTTTGGTTCGGTTCGGATCATGCCATATCAAATTGAGGTTGTCCAATTTGATATGGATGGTCCATATCGAATTAGAACTAGTCTAATTTGATATGGAAACATCCATATCGAATTAGACTAATTCTAATTTGATATAGATGATGGTCCATACTGAATTAGATCAATTCTAATTCGATATGGAACACATCCATATCAAATTAGACTTTTAATTCGATATGGATGTTGGTCCATATCAAATTAAAGTGATTTTAATTTGATATGGTCACGGTTTCATGTCGGACTTAATGCATTTTAATCCGATATGGTTATTGTTTAGGACTTATTAATTTGGAAATCTGGATTAAGCTCAGATTTAGCTCGGGATTTACTTGTTTTAACCTAGTTTATTTCTTTTAAATAGGAAGCTTAACAATTAAACAAAGGACAGCCACAATTATTAATAAAACACATAGAAGAGTAGCTACAATTAACAACAACAACAATCAGCCAAAGAAGAAATAAAACATAAACAAAGCAACCAGGAGCCAAGAAGCAAAAATTGTCCCCGATTGCTCTTAACCTCCAGCTAGAAACCTAAGTAGATTCAAGCAGTCAACTACGTGATCTATTTCACTTTGGTGGAACCAACAAACGAAGGTACGTTCTCTATATTTAATTCATTTAAACTCAATAGAAGCTGCCTTAATTATGGTTTTAAACATTGATTAATATTTACTTCCATTAGCTATTTGCTTTTAAAAACTATCATTCAGAAAGTTAGTTTAGCTTACAATAATCATCTAAACCCTTTAAATCATCATCATCCTTGCACAATGATCCGTTAGACTTCCAGTAGCCAAACCGTTAACAATATTAATTTCAATATAAAGAGAACCTTGGTGACAATTCATGCAAACCCTAATAATATGATTTAACTTTATTCAAAACCCTAATCCATTAGGTTTAGTTTTGAATCACATATTCTAACCCTAAATTTCTATATTTTGATCAAAGAATTCTGGTTTGTTTTACAAGCCTTATTTGTATGTTTTCAAAACTCTAAAAATCCTTATTTGTATATTAAACCCTAATATTAGATATAAACCCTAATTTAGTCATAAAAATCCTAAAACCATGTTTAAAACCCTATAAGTCCTAATTTAGCATGTAAACCCTAATTTTGTGTATTTAATGCTTTATTTAATATTAAAATCTAGATTTGACTGTTTGATTCATTATTGTATGTTTATGATAAATGATCTATTGATGTTTTATTTATGATGAATGGTTGAATATTTTTATTGGTTTATTTCGATTTTAAGGATCTAAGAGATATGTTTTCACTTAGTGGGTACCTCATTTATTAAGTTCAATGTAATTTATTTTTTTTTTAATTTTGGAATCAATGTAAAGGACATGTTTCCACTAAATTGTGGGTGTCTTATTTTGTTTAGTTTTTGACATTGGAGTAAGGGCATGTTTCCATCTTGTATAGATGTCCATTTTTATTTATTTATTTGTTTGGACCTTCTTTGATTTTAATACAATGATTATTTATTTATTTTAAATTGCATGTAGTATGGATAATCTTTTAATAAGTTAAGAATTTAATAATATTTAGACCTGAAAAAGAGGTCAATTCTAATGAACCGGAAACTATAGGGGTACTGAATCATTCTCACCTTCCCCACGCATACCCAACTTTTCGAACCCAATAAGGGGGGTTGGAGATTCCTTAGGAATCGAGTCATCCACCCCTTTCTATTTTTTCGGCCCATCCGGGTAATAACTCCATTTTCTCTTAGATCAGGTCCGTGTTCTCTAAGGCCTTAAGCCTAATAGTGCCAAAGTAGCAAGAACTATTCCACATGGGAGTGAGAGCAAAAATCCCTCTCACTCTCCTAGGCTCAAGCCTTAGATTTTCTATTTGTTTTTAATATAAAAAAAAGGGTACCTAATGTCGAGCATTAGACACTCCTAAGGTCAAACCTTATGATTTTCTTTTATTTTCTAAAAAGTCCCTAATGTCAAGCATTAGACATTCCAAGGGTTAACCCTTAGGTTTCTTTTTTTTTTTTTTTGCAAAATGTCCCTAATATCAAGTATTAGCACTTCTGGTCGAGCCTTAGGTTCTTTTTTCATTTTTCAAAAAAGGGAGATTTCTAGAGTTAAGCTTTAGACATTAATAAGGTCAAACCTTAGTCTTCTCTTTAATTTCTAAAAAAATATATTTTAGAATCAAATTTTATGTGCTCCTAAGGTCGAACCTTAGGTCTTTTTTTCTTCATTAAAAAAAAGATAATAAAACTAGGTTGTAGGTACTCTTAAAGTCAACCTTAGGTTCTATTGCTTTTCTTTAATTTTTTTTTTCAAAATCAAGCTTTAAGTTGCTAACATTTCGCACAACTTTAATTAATTAAGGTATCCAAAAGGGGAAGCAACTGTTCTAATCCATTTTTTGTTTTAAAAAAATTAAAAATAATAATAATAAAATTGAGGCAGTAATTAAAATAAATAAAATTAATTATAAAATATTTATAATTTTATTATCTATACAAATATACAATAAATATATAGACAAAAAATCTTAAAACAAGGAAAAACAATAATTTCTGCTTTCGTGCAATGTTTTCTGCCATAATTCTTGAAGAAATGTAACAAAAGAAAAGGAAATTAATCAATAGAAAATTTCTCCATTATAAAAGAAGAAAAACATAGACAAGAATGGGGAAAAATTTACACAGAAAATTGATAAAAAAAAACTGAGATTAGGGAGAGAAAAACTTGCAATATATATACACATAAATCATATAAAAAAATAGATAGAAAAATAGAAATTGAGATAGCCAAACTGAGATTATTGATAGAAAACACTGAAAATCTTGAATTTTGTTAGGCACAGGCAGTATACATAATGAAAATTTGAGAATTTCATCAAAACAAACAATATTTATGAAGTTAAAGCTCAGAAAACTAGGTAAATTTGCATAAATATTTGTTTAATTTCTTGCTGTAATTTTGAGCATTTTTTTTTATTTTCTTGCAACTAAGAATATGAGTAAGTAATTTTTAAAAGAATGAAACATTGCATTGTGCAGAAAATTGATACAAAATCCATACAAAATATTTAAAAAATAGATAAAAAAAATTCGACAATAGTTTCTTGGTAGAGAAAACAATAGAAAACTTTAACTAAACTGCGAGTTTTGATTTATATAATATTAAGCATTCATTTATCTATTTTAATTAAATAATATACAATCAGGAAGTGATTGTTTTATTATTTTCAAACAATAAGTTAAATAATTATAAGGCAAATGAAATATATATAACGAGACAATTTTTAGCATGCTTATATATATAATAAGATCATATAAATTTTTAGAAAATAATAACGGTAAAAATACACTCGGAAGAAGTATGATAAAATAGAATAGCATAGAAAAATATTAATTATGAAACTTTAATTTTTTTAACAAAGAGAAACAAAAAAAATAATGATAAAATGTTGGAGATTTAATAAATAAAAATGAAAATAAAGAATATAAAATAATAAACCAAACTGAAATTTATCTTTACCTTAAAAATTGCTAATAGATAGATATTGCAATATGCTTGGAGTGTATGTTGTGGCTAGGAGTTAAAAAAACATAAGAGATGGATGATTTTTTTTTTTGTTTTAATTTTTTTGTTTTGGTTGTGTGAAAGACAAGATGAATTTGTGCTGAGAAAGGAAAAGATGATAGAAAACAGCTAAAACAATAAGAGAGAAGAAAAGGAGTAAATAGGCAAAGAGAAAAAGAATAATATATATGGTTGGTTTTAGGTTTAATAAATTTGGTAGTTTATTATTAAAATGAATAAGATAAAATAAAAAAAAAATAGGATAGTGGAATTCTGTAGGTGGATTTTGAAATCACAAATGAAGCAGTAGCATGCCATTATGATTTTAGCTATCTGAGTTATAACTTATTATTATTATTATTATGAAAAGTTGCACAGCTGTATTACAATTGTAGTATAACGTTAATAAATAATGTTGCATTACAATCCATGTGGTCATGTCCATATCTTTTATTATTATTATTATTATTATTATTATTATTATTATTATTATTATTATTATTATTATTATTATTATTATTATTATTATTATTTGTTTAATAAAATATAATAATGATTACTAGGAGTAGAATAGTTAGATTGTTGCTAATCTTTGGGATTAATGGCCACTAATAATAAAATTTAAGATATAAGATTTATATTAGTAAAATATTAATATTAGTATTTTAAATCTTTTTTTTTCTTAATCATTCGGATTAAAGATATTATATTTTTGCAAATTTTATTTGTAACTAATAAGATAAAACGAAAGTAAAGAAAAGTAAAAAAAAAGATAAATTTTGTATCTAATGAAAATAATAACAATAAAATAAATTTAATTATGTCCAGGTAGTGGATTTAATAATTATTAAATAAATTTAAAATTTATATCTAGAAAATAAATATTGTACATATACAATATAAATAAGTAAATTCAATAATTATATCCAGAAAATGAATATAATTATTAAAAATAATATATCAAAAAAAATAACAAATCAAGAGAATTTATAAAAGTAATAACATAAAAATAAATTGTTGAGATTGATGGACAATCAAACTCTATTTTGATCATTGACAATCAAATTGATAAAGATCTAATGATTTCAAACAAGTCTGTCAAGTTTGTTCTGCAGAAACTGAGCTCCTGTGCAACCGCTCGAATCGAAATGAACTGTCAAGCCTAGAAAAACTGAATTGTCACACAGATCTGTCAAGCCTAGAAAAACTGAACAAACATACACATGTGCCGAGCAGAGAACCGAAATGAAACATAGAGTGCCAAGCTGGATTTAGAACTGCTGAACTAAACCGAACTAAACGAGCTAAAAGCAGTTTGCCAAAAAATCGAGCTAATCATGCAGTGTAGCTCAATACAGAGCTAAGACTAGCCAACTACAGCAATTAAACTAATTTTACAAATTATAGAGAGATCACGTTCTCAGTAATCGGTGAAGTAAGGACGCTCGGTAGTCATGCGATCGTACAAGCGATCCGAGCAAACGCACCAGGTCAAGGTAAAAATTCATAAACTCACAAAAAAGATAACAGTCTCGGTGAGCGGTGAAGTCAGGACTCCAAAACTTTGGACGATCGCCCAAGAAGCCCAAGCGGTCGTATGTAACAAAGAGCTGAAATACTAAAAAGAACATAAGAGATAGCGGTCAGCTCTTGCGGTGCTTCCTCGACACTCAAAAACTTATGCCACCTCACTGAAGGACCGAGCGACCGCACAAATCTAGATGATTTAAATCTTAGCGCCAAATACCTCGGACAATTGATAATCAGACACATGGATAAACAAATTTGAACTCAACGATAACCTTGTGCCAAGCGACCGCGCACTTCGTGCCTAGATGACTGCACGACAAAAAGCTATGGGCAGCTAGATTCGGTCAGACACTAAGATTCGACCATTGAAACTAGCCGTTACACAGAGCTTTCAAATTGTGCGACAACCCACCAAACCGAGTGACAGCACACCAAGCTCCGAACACAAAATTAGTGGAAGACAATCATTAAATATGTGGGAACCACTTCAAATAGCTAGTTTAAGTCAAATTGTTATAAATACCACATTAAACTTCATTTTTGTGGTTATAGAATACTTTGATTGCTATTGTAATTTTATTGAACAATATTTTTCATTATCTTTTCTAAAGATTAAACGATCAAACATCAAAAATCTTAGAATGTTAGGTGTGAGCATTAAACACCATATAAATTTGAGTGTGAGCTTAGAAACACTTAGGTTGAGAGAGTGAGCCTTAGAGAACACATGTAAGGGTTGTGAGGATTGATCTCAAACCATTGTTATAGTTTGGTGTGAGCTGGGAAAAACACCAAGTTAGCGTTAAGCTTGTAAAAACTCAAGACTAGTGAAACCTTAACAAGTTATTAAGGAAGTGGATGTAGGATTAAGGTAAATCTGAACCACTATATTTCTTTGTGTTCTTTCTTCTTAAACTCTACTCCATCTCCATCTACATCTTCTTCATCTCTTGCTTTTTAAGCTTTAAGTTTACCATCATTCTTCAAACAACCAATTCACCTCTCTCCCCTCTTGGTTGCTAGTTTGGGACAACAGTTGGTATAAGAGCTAGTGAATTTCTTCAAACATCATTGTGAAATTTTGATCCAAAATGGCAATCATTTCATCAACAAGAAGCTTCATACATGGAAACCTAAATTCATCCCTTAGACCTTACTTCGATGGAATGGATTACTCCTATTGGAAACACTAGACGTTTTTGTTCCTAGATAGTGAAGGAATTGAGCTTTGGGATTTTTTTTGAAAATGAGTGAAAACCTCCTACTCATTAAGTTGATGGTGTCAAAGTTCCTCTTCTTAAATCACAATGGTCAAGTGCCAATGTGAGAGATCGGTTCAAGAACCATAGGGCAGCCTCCATCTTGATGAATTTAATATCAAGAGATGAAGGTGGGAGTGTTCAACATCTCACTTGTGCACATTGCATTTGAAAAATGCTTGAGAACTATCATGAGGGTACTACCTAAGTAAGGCTCACTAAGAAACAAATGTATGTGCATGAGTATGAGTTATTCAAGATGAAGCCCAATGAAAATGTCACCAACATGACAAATCAGTTGCTTGCCATTATCAATGAATTAAAGAAATATGGAAAGATATATGATCAAGATGATGTTAGTAGCAAGATCTTGAGAGCACTTAGAGCAAAGAAGAATTTTGAGTCTAAAGTTTCTTCAATTAAAGAAGCTCATTACCTTAGCTCTTTGAGAACCAATGAACTTGTCGGAAAGCTACTCACCTTCGAATTACACACCAAAAGAGAAGAAGAGCAAGGTGAAAAGGATAAGAGGAAAGCAATATCTCTCAAAGCCAAAAAAGAAATTGAGAGCTTAAATGATGAAGAGAGTGATGATGAAGAAGAATTGGCTATGCTATCTAAAAGGATAAGTAATTGGAAGAGAAAGAGAAGATTTCAAGCTAACAAAGGTACATTTCCTAAATCCTCTTTCAAAGATAAAGATAAAAAGAATGAAGTGAATGCTATGAATGTGGTAAATCCAGTCACATCAAGTTGGATTGCTTCAAATAGAAAAGGAAAAAGAAGTAGGATAAGGAAAAGAAGAGATCACTCAAAGCCACATAGGATGATGACTCCTCAAGTGAATTAGAAGAGGAAGAAGAAGAGGAAATTGCAAATCTATGTCTCATCGCTATTGAAGATGACAATAACACCAAAGAGGTAAGTACTTCATCTTTAAACTTAATTGCATATGATAATGATGTTGATGATGCTTTATATGAGAATGGCTTGATTGAGCATATGAAACTTAGAATAGAAAAGTAGTTCTCTAAGATGAAATTTTATAAAGATAAATGTTCCAAATTAGAAAAAGATTTTGTGTCTTTAAAAAACTCTACATTAGAATTGAAGACCTCAAATAAAAACTGTTGAAATCAATTGATGAAATGATTAAAAACTCACATGGCTTAGAAAATGTGATTAAGAAAAATAAAACATTGCAGGATGAAATAAATGAGTTAAAAGAGTCAATTTCAAAATTTCACAAGGGAAAATAGGCCTTAAATACATTGATCAATATTCAAAGACCACCCTCTTTGAAACATGGTTTAGGGTTCATTGGTTCATCTAACACTTCACCTAATGCACCAGCATTTGTTAGAGCTTCCACAATACAAACATCTAATGTTGATGTTGTGAAGAATACTAATGCACAAACCAAGCCTAAAAATCCTAAAAGTATTACTTTGGGTTCACAAGGCTCTAAAACTAAAATTCCATGAACAAATCATGCATTCATGTATCAAAGGCATGTACATAAACACAAAAATGCACAAAAATAATCTCATTCAACACACACTTGCAATTGTGTGCATGGTTCTTTGAATTCTAATAGGAAAGTGCATAAGTATAGAACCTTGTATCAATGCACTTATTGTATGAAATTTGAACATAAGAGCACATTTTGGTATATTAGGAAGGCTCATCCTAAGTTAGAGGATCTTTCTACTACTAACCCCCAATGACCCAACTTCATTTGAGTACCTAAAAGAAGATGAACATTATCATTTTGTAGGTATGCCTAAAATCCACTATCAATGAAATTGTTTGGGTTGTGGATAATGGATGCTCAAGGCATATGGCAGGTAATGCAAAGCTCTTTACAACACTCACGTACAAGCATGGAGGTAATGTAACTTTTGGTAATATTACTAAAGGTAAAATCATTGGTATTGGTTCAATTGGCATGCTTGGTAAGAATATGATTGATAATGTTTGGCTTGTTGATGGATTGAAGCATAATTTACTTATTGTAAGTCAATTATGTGATAAAGGTTATGATGTAAGTTTTAACTCTAAGGGATGCAAAGTTACCAATGCAAATGGTGAGATAGTATCCAAAGGAGTTAGAATTGGAAATACAAATAAAATTAATTATGTTCCAATAATGCATTTGAATGTTTGATTACCATTAATAATAATGCTTGGATATGGCATAAAAGACTAGGACATGCTAGTATGGATCACTTACTAAACATTAGTAAAGAAGAACTAGTTGATGGCCTCCCTAAAGTAAAATTTGATAAAGATAGGACTTGTGAACATTGTCAATTTGGTAAGCAACATAAAAGTTCATTCAAATCTAAGAACATTATAAGCACTTCTAGACCATCAGAACTCATTCACTTAGACTTGTTTGGACCAAATAGAGTTGCTTGCTTAGGTGGCAAGTTATATGCATTTGTACTTGTGGATGATTACTCAAGGTTTACATGGGTTAATTTCTTATCTCAAAAGAATGAAGCTTTCAATTATTTTAAAATATTTGTAAAAAGAGTTCAAAATGAAAAATGCTATGTAATCACATCGATTAGAAGTGATCATGGCAAAGATTTTAAAAATGAATATTTTGAAATTTTTGCAATGAGTTTGGTATCTCACATAACTTTTCGGCTCCTAGAACACCATAACAAAATGGTGTGGTTGAAAGGAAAAATAGAACATTAATTGAAATGGCTAAGACAATGGTCAATGAGCATGAATTACTACCTTACTTTTAGGGGGAAGCCGTTAATACCGCTTGTTATATTTCAAATCGTGTTTACAAAAGGCCCTTGATAAACAAAACTTCTTATGAGATATGGATTAGAAGAATACCTAAAATTTCACACCTTAGAGTATTTGTGTCCGGATGCTTTATATTGAATACTAAGGATAATCTTGGAAAATTCTCATCCAAATTGGATGAAGGAATATTTTTAGGATATTCATCATCTAGCAAAGCATATAGAGTCTTTAATAAAAGAATACAAGTAGTTGAAGAATCAATGCATGTTGTTTTTGATGAATCCTCTAAATTTGATCAAAGGAAAGGTAGTGTTCTTGATGATTTTGTAGGAACATTTGAACAAAAAGAAACAATCAATGTTCCAAAGAACAATCTTGATGGATAAGATGAAGAATCTCGAGAGCTACCCAAAGATTGGTATTACATGAAGGATCATCCAAAAGAATAAATCATTGGTGACACCTCAAAGGGAGTAACTACTAAATCTTAACTTAAATACTTGAATTCTAATATTGCTTTTGTTTCTCAAATTGAGCCAATGACCATTGAGGAGGCTCTTAGTGATGAGTGTTGGGTGATTGCTATGCAAGATGAAGTCAAACAATTTGAGAGGAACAAAGTATGAAAACTTGTTCCTAAACCTCAAAATCATCCAATTATAGAATATAAATGGGTATATAGGAATAAGCTTAATGAAAATGGTCTCAGTACTAGAAACAAAGCTAGATTAGTAGCCAAAGGCTAACCAAGAGGAAGACATTGACTATGATGAGACATTGGCCCCATTGCTATATTAGAAGCCATTAGAATATTGTTTGCATTTGCATATCACATGAATTTTAAACTTTTTTCAAATGGATGTTAAAAGTGCATTTCTAAATGGGTTTATAAATGAGGAAGTTTATGTTGAACAACCTCCCAGTCTTGAAGATTATAAATTTTCAAATCATGTTTTTAAACTTACCAAAGCACTATATGGATTGAAATAAGCTCCAAGAGCTTGGTATGATAGACTTAGTACATATTTGCTTGAACATGATTTTTTAAAAGACAAGGTTGACACAACTCTTTTTGTTAAGAAGACAATGCCTAACATTTTGATTGTTCAAATTTATGTTGATGACATTATATTTGGTGCTACTAATGAATCTTTGTGCAAGGAATTTACTTCTTGTATGACTAGGGAATATGAGATGAGCATGATGGGTGAACTCAAATTCTTCCTTGGACTACAAATCAAGCAATGCAAGGATGAGATCTTCATCAACCAATCCAAGTACACAAAGGAACTCCAAAAGAAGTTTGGAATGGATGGTTGCAAATAGAGTAAGACTCCGATGAGCATATTCTTGAAACTTGATAAAGATGAAAGTAGTAAGGTGGTAGATGAGAAGAAATATCGAGGTATTATCGGATCATTACTTTACTTAACCGCATCTAAACCAGATATAATGTATAGTGTATGTTTGTGTGCTAGATTTCAATCTTGTCCTAAGGAATCACATTTGAATGCAACTAAAAGAATTTTAAAATACTTAAGAGGTACTTTGTATTTAGGTCTATGGCATCCTAGAAACACATCATTTGACATATTAGGCTTTTCCAATGCGGATTTTAAAGATAGCCTACTAGATAGGAAAAGCACCATCGGAGCATGCCATTTGCTTGGTGAAGGCTTAGTTTCTTGGTTTAGCAAGAAACAAGTGTCAATTGCTTTATCTACCGTGGAAGCCAAATATGTTGCCGCATGTTTTTGTTGCACACAAGTTCTTTGGATGAAACAATAATTACTTAACTATGGAAAAATATTTGATCACATTCCTATTAAATGTGATAACACTAGTGTATTCAACTTATCCAAAAATGCCATTCAGCATTCTAGGTCTAAGCATAGAGACATCAAACATCATTTCCTAAGGGATAATATTCAAAATCACAACATAGTTTTAGAATATGTTCAAAACTCAAAATCAACTTGTGGATATTTTTACAAAATCCTTAAATAAAGAATGAATGAATTTTATAAAATAAAATATTAGCATGATTGATGGAAAATCTCTTGCATAATCATTCTTTATTTATCTCAAAATGTATTTTGATCATATGCACTTAAAATTTTTTTTCAACTCAAAATCGGCTCCTTTTGTCTGATCTCTCGGTATACTGGGGCGATCACACATCGTTTGCTCTTTCCAAGCCCAAGCCATACAAGTGATCTTCTCCCAAGCTTTAACATAAATCTCCAGATATTTGACTTGCATTTCAACCAAGCCCGAGCTTCAAAGTGTCTCTCTTCAGCGAGCGCACAATAGCTCTTGCGGTCAGTCAAACCCAAAAATTTCAAAATTTTTTGACAGTTACATTCCTCTCAAATTGTGCAAACATGTACTGCCAAGAGAGCTTGCCAGACTAAACTGGCGATCTCCCCAATAGCTCGGGCAACCGCACAGAGTGTGTAATTGAAATTTGGTTTTGGAAATTTCAAAAATTCAGATTTTTGTCCCTCAAACGGTAAAAAACGGCTAGTTTTCTAATTTTTGTCTATAAATACCTCTATTTTGCATAAAAATACATCTTTACAAACTCAAAAACACATATTCAAACAATCTTCCAAGAATTTACTCATCAAAAAGAAGATTTTAAAGATTTTTCATCAATTTGAAGTAGTTTGTTCAAAGCATCACCAACAATCTTTTTTTTTCTACATTTCTTTCAATCTTCTACATTTCTATTTTCTTTTACTTTCTTTTTTTATTGAGGATATGGCGCCTAAAACAAAAATTAACAAAAAGAAAATCACAACCAAGCGAAAAGGGATTTTCATAAGTTAACCTCCACCTCAACCTCAAACCAAACCTAAGCACTTTACTAGAAAGAGTGTTCAACCTCACAAACCCAAATACAAAAATGAGGATGAGAAAACCAAGTACTATATGCTCAAGAAAAATACCCTTGAACCAACCAAAATGCTTGCGGAAGGAATGCTCCTAACCTTAAAAGTTCAAGGTGAAATCTATAGCTACCTAGATAGGATTGGGTGGAGACAATTTGCATTATCTAATGAGCTAGGTTACTCTAGCCTCTCTAGGGAATTCTTAATGTCTCTAAGGGTAGAGAAAAACCATAATGCACCTATAGGATTTTATGGAGTTTATTTTAGGCTTTTTGACCAAGATTTTGCTCTTTCCTTAGAAGAATTTGGAGAGGTTTGGGGGTTTCAAACTCATGGAGTTTTCTCCTACAATGATGTGGATTATCCTTTAAAGGATTATTCATCATTTTGGAGTGAACTATCCATTGAAACCCAATAAAATAATTGGTCATCCAAAGCCATCCACTTTAGGACCCTTCTCTTTTGGCTCTTGCATAGAATCATCACTTACACTATTCACCAAAGAAGTGATGGAAATGAGAAAGTTCCTCAATGTGACTTATTTTTCTTATATGTTATCGTGCATAATGAGCCAATCCAAAGTGCTAGATTTCTCATTGAAACATTTATACATGATGGAAAATTTAAGGTGGGAACCTTCTTTCTATCTTCTCAAATTACTCAAATTGCTAGACACTTAAAACTCTTAACCCCTGAAAATCTTGCAATCCTAAGTAACCCCCTTGATCAACCTATAAACTCCATCAACCTAGACTACCTTGAATATGCTGGATGTATCTAAAAGGATGATAATCACTATGAGTACACATTTGGTAGCAAGAAAGTTATCCAAAGGGAAAAGAAGAGACTAAGGTGTCATATTATGGAAGAAGATGGTGAACCTATCAATGTTCAAGTTCAGCACCCCCTCCCCCTAAACCTTCCACCAAAGAAAAAGGTGAATCATCCAAAACTCTAAAATTTATCCTAAAAGCCATATCTTCTCTTAAAAAACAATTTAAACATTTTAAGAAGGATGTTACAAAGAGAATCTCAAAACTCAACAAAAAGGTTGATCTCCTTTCCCATATTCATCATGACATATATGACTTCTAAGGAAAATTTGATCTTCCTCAATGTGATCTAATTGAATGGGTTGTGAGTGAGCATATTGAAAGTCCTTATGAAGGATCCTCACCATCCTCACATAACTCATATCCAACTCCTTCTCTTGGTGATAATGATGAAAGAACTCCAACTCCTCCTCCACCATCAAGAAAAGGAAAAGAAAAAGTTTTAGATTAATCATTTTCATGTATTTTCTTTCAATTGGTATCAAATTTAGTTTCCTCTTATAGTTTCATTTATTGGTATCAATAAATTTTATTTTCTTTTTGCCTTTGTCAAAGGGGGAGAAATATATATATCATTGAATTTAAATGACTTAATTGTTAAAGGGGGAGAGATAAACAAGAAAAAAAAACAAATTGGTATTAAGAAAAGCATACATCATTTGATATCAAGAATTGCATGCATCAATTGTGAAATTATCTAACATAGGGGGAGCAAATTTATTGTCATTACATTAATTGCATCATGTATTTAATTATGTTTAACCTAAATTCAATTTGATTGCCAAATCAAAAAGGGAGAGATTGTTGAGATTAATGGACAATCAAACTCTATTTTGATCATTGACAATCAAATCGATAAAGAACTAATAATTTCAAACAAGTCTATCAAGTTTGTTCTGCAGAAACCAAACTCCTGTGCGACCACCCAAACCGAAGACCGAGCCACTACACAACTGCAGCATGAACACAAAACCAAACTGTCATATAGATCCGTCGAGCCAAGAAAAACCAAACCGACATAAGCATGTGTCGAGCAGAGAACCAAACTGAAACATAGTGTGCCAAGCTAGATTTAGAACTGCGGAGCTAAGAGAACCAAACTAAATAAGCTAAAAGCAGTTTGTCGAAATAACCGAGCTAAGCATGCAGTGTAACTCGATACAAAGCTAAGACTAGCCAACTATGGCAAATGAACTAAATCCACAAATTACAAAAAGGATCGCATTCTCGGTGAGCGATGAAGTAAGGATGCCCAGTAGTCGTGCAATATTACATGCAAGCCGAGGGACCTCACCAGGTCAAGGTAAAAATTCATAAACTCACAGAAAGGATAACAGTCTCGATGAGCGATGAAGTTAGGATGCCAAAACTTCGAACAACCACCCAAAAAGCTCGAGTGATCGCACGTAACAAAGAGCTAAAATACTAAAAAAAATAGAAGAGATAGTGGTAAGCTCTTGCGGTACTTCCTCAATGCTTAAAGCCTTGTGCTATCACACTAAAGGACCAAGTGACCACACAAGTCTGGATGATTTAAATCTTAGTGCCAAATACCTCGGACCAATAATAATCGAACACGTGAATAAACAAATTTGAACTCAACGGTAATCTTGTGCCGAGCAACCGCACTCCATGCTTGGACAACAACACAACACAAAGGCATAGGCAGCTAGATTCTATCAGACACTGAGATTCGACCGTTTGAATTAGTCATTACACAGAGCTTTCAAACCATACAACTGCCCACCAAGTCGAGCGATCGCACAACAAGCTCCAAACATAGAATTAGTGAAAGATAAACACTAAATATGTTGGAACCACTTCAAACTGCTAGTTTAAGCCAATTTGCTATAAATGCCACATTAAACTTCATTTTTGTGGTTAGAGAATACTTTGATTGCTATTGTCATTTTATTGAACAACATTTTTCATTATATTGTCTAAAGATCAAAAGATCAAACATCAAAAATCTTAAAGAGTTGGGTGTGAGCATTAAACACCATATAAGTTTGAGTGTGAGCTTAAAAACACTTAGGTTGTGAGAGTGAGCCTCAGAAAACTCTTGTAATGATTATGAGTATTGATCTCAAACTATTGTTATAGTTTGGTGTGAGCTAGAAAAAACACCAAGTTGGAGTTAAGCTTGTAAAAACTCAAGACTAGTGGAACCTTAACAAGTTGTTAAGGAAGTGGATGTAGAATTGAGGTAAATCCGAACCACTATAATTCTTTGTGTTCTTTCTTCTCAAACTCTACTCCATCTCCATCTACATTTTCTTCATCTCTTTCTTTTTAAGATTTAAATTTACCATCATTCTTCAAACAACCAATTCATTCCCCCCCCCCCCCCCTTTTGGCTGCTAGTTTAGGACAACATAAATAATAATAACAACGACGACGACGATGACAACAAAATAACAGATAATAGTCGAACTATAAGGACTTTAATTCTGTCAAGCAGATACGTAAACATTTGAAATCAAGTTTCGAATTCAAGTCCACTTTAATTAAAAAATATCTTTTTTCCCAAAAAAAATATATTTACAAATTACAAAAATAAAGATAATAAAAAAATATTTAATAAAAATATAGAATTAGAATAGTTATGTCCAAAGAGTGAGCATAATTTAAAAAATAATAATCATAATTTTAACAAATATTAAGTCATAAAATCCTTATATTCAGGTAGTGAATATAAGTATTAAATAATTAACTAATAAATGACATTATATGTCTACAAGGGTAATAAAAATCATAAAATAAAATCAAAATAAAAATAAAATTTAATAAAAAATATTTATTTCCAGACAGTGGATATAATAGTCAAAAGATAAAAATAAAGAAATATATATAATTAGGATTTATATTTAGGAATTGAATATAATTTCTCTTATAAAAAAATATAATAAAACATCACAATAATTATAGTACCAATTTTTGGATGTTGTAGGGTGTTTTTCCTTCCTTATATGTAATCAACCCCTCAAACCTAGAAATGAATACCAATACTAGGCGTTCAATCAAACCTCATAATTGATTTGTGGTGACTCATAACACATACAAAAAATAGTAACAATTAAATATAAGCCAACAAAAACCAACCAACTAAATGTCTATATCCCGCCAGCTACCCGTCGCCCCATGTGCGACAGTTATATCCAGCAGTTTGAGATACACTAACTTACCTTCTTACTTGCACTTTTACTCATACAATTTTGCAAGATTTCATGCAAGAAGAAAATATTATGTTAATTAAAATTTTATTGAGAAAATTTTAATTGAACATGTTTTCATTGCATACAGATGTTCACGATGTTAGAGGGGGTGGATCTGTGCATGAAGCAAGAGAATGGTATGAAAGGGTGCCTCCTCCAGTTCAAAGGATGATTTGAGAGTGTAGGTTTAATACTTCATTTTGCAACTATCGACATGAGGTTATCAAATTGATTGATGTGTTATCAAGGCATTGTTTGAACGGTGGATGAGTTCCATACACACATTTCATTTCCTGCTAGGAGAAATGACAAGTGGACCCATTGACTTCACTACGATTATCAGCATTCCCTTTCAAGGTAGGTTTGTACCCTTCAATGCTACCCCGTTAGACTATAAGGAAATGCAAAGATTACTGGGCTTCCACATGGAAGTAAAAGGTCTAAAAAAAATTGGGCACAAGTCCATTTTAGAATAATGGGTTGACTATCACCAACCTGTAGTAGGGGAACTGGATCTTCAGTATACCTTTAGCTTTCCTATTATATCTGCTTAACTCTACCATCCTTTGTAACACTAAGGTAGTGATTAATTGCTTTATGTTGACCTAGATTTAGGTCAATCTTGATTTTGATCTTGGCAAACAAATTGAAGTGATTTAATGGCTTCAATAAGTGTCTATATGGTAGGAAAGCAACTTAGAATGAGCTGAAATGCAAAGAAATTTGAAGATTTTCTAAGTGCTGAAAATCTATCTTTGAAGTGATACGCGACCGTCCCAAGGGGTTGTGCAACCATCCAAACTGTCTTGGTTTGACAGAGAGGTTCACGGTGGCGTGGAGTGGTGAATGACTCGACGCAAGATAATGCACGACCGCCCAAAGTGGTCGTGCGACCGCTAAATTCATATAGTCGTTGGAGGGCTTCAACGGCTAGTTAAAGAACTAATAAGAAGATGCCATGTGTCAAGTAGTCGTTAGAGATTTGAATTGCACGACAGCACCAGATAGCTGGGATGACCGCAAAAATAGATGCCGAACGCCCAAAGGTGGTGAGCGACTGCACCAACAGTCTGACACAAAAATCCAAGAAGATTTTTTGGTTGTTGGAGTTGCACTTTTCTACCCACTTCACCAACGGGCAGAACTTGTTTGAGGCCTATAAATACCACCTCAAACAAATCTTCTAGCAAGAGGATATATAGTAATATTATCCAAACTCTTGCAATTTATGTCCTTAAGCTTTCATCTATTTATCTCTTCATGTAAGTTTGAGTGTTAGCCACTA
This sequence comes from Garcia nutans, assembly GCA_947685225.1. Lineage (NCBI taxonomy): Eukaryota > Viridiplantae > Streptophyta > Magnoliopsida > Malpighiales > Euphorbiaceae > Garcia > Garcia nutans. The sequence goes on from CANTUV010000017.1 coordinate 42,455,368, forward strand.
AAACACCAATTGTAAAGTTTGGTGTGAGCCACAAACACTTGTTGGGTTTTAAAGTTAGCCTAGGAAAACTCTTGTAAGGGGTTTGAGTGTTAGCCTTAGGAAAACACTTGTCAAGTTAGGTGTGAACTTGTAAAAATACCAAAGTTGGAAGTGAACTTGTAAAACTTCAAGTATAGTGGAATACCCAATTGAGTTTGGGGAGTGGATGTAGGATTGTTGAATCCGAACCACTATAAATCTCTTGTGTTTATTTTTCTACTTTCTACTCAATCTTCTACATCTTCTACATTTCTTGTTGGTTGAATTTTTTTAATTTGCCATCAACTTCTCAAACACCCAATTCACCCCCTCCCCCTCTTGGTTGCCATCTTGGGACAACAATTGGTATCAGAGCCTTCAAAATTTCAAGAAACTTAATTGTGAAATTTGATCCTCAAAGGCAACCACACCCATTAATACCTCTACATCAATTTTTTTCTTCCAACTCCATGGCTCATTATCATGGAAACTTAAACTCTCTTCTTATACCTCACTTTGATTATTCATATTGGAAACACAAGATGTTTTTGCTCCTAGATAGTGAAGGAATAGAGCTTTGAGGTTTATATTGAAAATGAGTGGAAGATTCCTACAAGAGTCGTTGATGGTGTAGAAAAAGAGATTCCACGAAAAGAGTGTAATGAAGAACAAAGAAGAAGCAATGGGAGAGATAAAAAGGCTTCTTTCATTCTCCTAAGCTCATTGCCAAAGGAAGAATGTGGAAGAGTTCTTGGATGCTCAAATGCCTATAGTATTTGGAAGACCTTGGAGAATTATCATGAGGGCACTAATCAAGTAAAATTCATGAAGGTCCAAATGCTTGTCCAAGAGTATGAACTCTTTAAAATGAAGTCCTTTGAAGATGTAACGGAGATGACCAACCGACTTCTTGCCATTGTCAATGATTTGAAGAAATTTGGCAAAGTCTACTCTTTGGAAGACATAAATTGCAAAATCCTTAGAACTCTTACAAAGGACTTTGAAGTAAGAGTATCATCCATTGAGGAAGCACATGATTTGAGCAAGCTTCCAACGAATGTCCTCATTGGAAAATTACTCACACATGAGATGGCAATGGAGATGCAAGAAGAGCAAGAAGAAGAGGAAGAAGAGCAAGCAATTGCAAATCTGTGTCTCATGGCTATGGGAGATGATGAACACTCTAATGAGGTAAGTACCCAATCTTTAAACATGAATTTAAATTACGAAAATATTGATGATGCTTTAAATGATAGTGATATAATTGAACATATGAACCTCATAGTAGAAAAGTATTTTTCTAAGATAAAATTTCATAAGGATAAATGCTCAAAACTAGAAGAGGATTTTGTATGTTTAAAAAATTCTATTTTAGAATTAAAGACAAACAAACATAGCTTAGAAAAGGTTATCAAGGAAAACCCCCTAATGGACAAGGGAAAATGGCATGAAGATGGAGGAGGATGAGTACTCCATCAAACCAAGTCCAACAATGCTAAGAGTAAGGCAATTGGCATTAAAAAATTGGTAACAATTCTTGCCTTACAACATTTTAACTTTTATACTTTTAATTTTTTACTTTGCATGTTGTGTTTGACATTATGGTTGAAAAATAATTTTGTGGTTGACTAAATTATTACATTTTAAATTTGTTCATAATTAAGTTAATCACTTTCTTGAATTGTATTCAAATTTCTTTTTATATTCCTCTTGATTTGACTCCAACATGAGAGGAGAAAACTTGAATATTTTGATAAAAATGGATCTTAATTGTTTCTAAGTTTTTCACTTCTTAAGGGAGAGATCATCAATTGAGGGGGAGCATAATCTAATCAATTGGCATCTTTAACATATTTTCAATTGATTTTAATATTTTCCATTGATTGGTACTTTTGTTTTTCCTAAGTGTATGACTTAGATTTGTGTTAATTGTGAATTTTATTTATGGTGATTGGCTATTGGCTTTGAATTCTAGTATAAAGTTACACCAACATTGATTTTGATCTTGTCTTGTGTTTATATTTCCTTATTTCTTATATCATTTTTTTAATTGCTTGATTTCTCTTCATCTCTCCCCTCCTCTTTTTGAATTTTGGCAAAGGGGGAGAGAATTTGATGAATTTGAACATTATCTTTTGAATTTTCTTATGTTTTTGCATGATGAGGAAGTATTGCCTATTTTTGTTAATTATTTTTATTTCAAATTTAATTTGATTGCCAAAATCAAAAAGGGGGAGATTGTTAACCTAGATTTAGGTCAATCTTGATTTTGATCTTGGCAAACAAATTGAAGTGATCTAATAGCTTCAATGAGTGTCTATATAGCAGGAAAGTAACTTAGAATGAGCTAAAATGCAAAGAAATTTGAAGATTTTCTAAGTGCTGAAAATCTGTCTTTGAAGTGATACGCGACCGCCCCAAGGGGTTGCGCAACCATCCAAACTGTCTTGGTTTGACAAAGAGGTTCGCGGTAGTGTGGAGTGGTGAATGAATTGATGCAAGACAATGCGCGACCTCTCAAAGTGGCTGCTCGACCGCTAAATTCATATAGTTGTTGGAGGGTTCAACGGCTAGTTAAAGAACCAATAGGAAGATGACACGTGTCAAGTAGCCGTTAAAGATTTGAATTGCACGACTATACCAGACAACTGGGATGACCGTACAAATAGATGAGCAAACGCCCAAAGTTGGTGAGCGACCGCACCAACAGTCTGACACAAAAATCCAAGAAGATTTTGTGGCTGTTGGAGTTGCACTTTTCTACCTACTTCACCAACGGGCAGAACTTGTTTGAGGTATATAAATACCACCTCAAACAAGTCTTCTAACAAGAGAATATATACTAATATTATCCAAACTCTTGCAATTTATTTCCTTAAGCTTTCATCTATTTATCTCTTCATGTAAGGTTGAGTGTTAGCCACTAAAACACCAATTGTAAGGTTTAGTGTGAGCCACAAACACTTGTTGGGTTTGAGAGTTAGCCTAGGATAACTCTTGTGAGGCGTTTGAGTGTTAGCTTTAGGAAAACACTTATCAAGTTAGGTGTGAACTTGTAAAAATACCAAAGTTGGAAATGAGCTTGTAAAACTTCAAGTATAGAGGAATACCCAATTGAGGTTGGGGAGCGGATGTAGGATTGTTGAATCCAAACCATCATAAATCTCTTGTGTTCATTTTTGTACTCTCTACTCAATCTTCTATATCTTCTACATTTCTTGTTAGTTGAATTTTTTAATTTGCCATCAACTTCTCAAACAACCAATTCACCCCCCTCCCCTCTTGGTTGCCATCTTGGGACAATACTTTATATTATGAGCCCTTACTGATTGACCATTGTTCCCACATTTAATTATGGTGAGGCTTAGCTATCTCACATTTACCATTGTCTAGATAAGCTATGTCATGGGAAGAGCTCATACATTAGCTTTCTTGTCATTGCTGAGATATGTTGATTTTTATGCTTTAACTTGACTATTTCTACATATTTTTCCTCTCTATAATGACAATCGTTAATTTCAGATCTTGGCATATTAGCAGCAGTTGGTCAAGTCTCCTAACACATTCAATCTGTGATTTGGGTGTCCAAAATTAAAATTATGGTTGTCGGGTCGAGGTGAGAGCATGGCTTCCCATCACGCACATTAACACAAATATAAATTGAGCACCTTGACGTTGCATGATGGGGTCCTAGTCAACGTGCTATATGGACCAAAGCCATGGTAAGGGCCTTGTCAATACACAATACTCGTCGAATTTTGGTTGAATCAATCTCTAGTTACTAGTATCTTGGTGAATGGACCCATAAATGGTTTTTGGGTCTTGATTGACGATGAGTGCCTATATATGTTTTGAAATATGTGATCACTTTCGACATGATGTGGGATGAAATTTCATGGTTTCCTACTATCACCTGGTAATCCACCATATCTATGTTTTATTCAGTAATGCTTCTTGAATTTCTCTGTATCTCATACTGGCATTCGAGGAGGCTTTAATGAGGAGGAAGATGAATCCCCTATCAAAGATAATATTGAGTATGAGGAAAGGGTTAATGAAAGTGAGTATGATGAAGACGAGGGAGAGGAGGATGATATGTTCCTTCACCACTTCAAAGTGGTTGGCTCATTGCAGGTAGGGTTTACAATTTTGTTTTTCATTTATCTGACTATACCAATGACACATCTAAATGATTTTTTATTTTTTAGACTATTGGATATTTAGGAAGTTCGCCATTCATATTCACTGGCCCTTCACGGTTCACCCTTCTTGACCATCAGTCTATCGCATAGTCTTCCATTCAAAGCATCTCCAATAGTGGAGGACCAAGTTCCATTTTGTGGGACCCATTCTGGTGCCACATAAACACTATCATAAAATGGGACTAAAAAAAAGTGGGACTTTGTCCTCCAATGGTGAGCACCAAGTCCCACTTTAGTGGATCCTATATTTTTTTAAAAAAATATAGATATTTAAAAAAATGATTGAAGGTAACCCTTCAAAATTTGAGAGCAAAGTGGGATGGCCCCTCTTTGGAGAGCCTGTTCCACTTTTGGACTTGCTCCACAATGGAGCAAGCCCAGTCTCACTGCTCTAACAGAAGTAAGGCTGGAATAATTCATTTGCCTTTGTTGCGGGTGCCCTTAGAGAATCTCCAATGATGGAGGATAAAGTTTCATTTTGTGGGAACTATTTTTATCCTACATAAACACTATGTGTCATAAAATGGGACAAAAAAAAAGTGAGACTTGGTTTTCCAATAGTGAGGACCAAGTCTCACTTTAATTAACCCTACATTAACTCTTTTTTAAAAAAAATACATATTTAAAAAAATTATTGAAGGGTAGCCTTTCAAAATTTGAGTGCAAAGTGAGATGGTCCCACTTTGGAGGGATCATCCCACAATTAGGCTTGTTCCACTGTCCTAGTCTCACTTTTCTGATAAAAGTGAGATTGGGATAATTCATTTACCAACCCCCCCCCCCCCCCCCCCTCCCCCCGGTTGCTCTTATGGATTTAAATAGTCTATTGATTGTGTTGCAATGTCTTCTTCTTCTTCTCCTCTTTTTTTTTTAATAAACCTTCAATTGGATGTAGTAATATATCGAAAATGGTTATTGCCAAGTGTTTCATGGTTGCGATGCATTTTTTTACCGAATGACCTTCTTATTTTTTTTTTAATCATTACTAAACATAGACATATACACATATACATACACACAATTATATGTGTGTGTATGTATACACAAAAAAATCTAAGCATCTAAAGGTATATATGTGTTTCTAATCATCGAATAACCAACACGTGTAAAATAGATTTTCATAAGGCAACCTTTTTTTATTATTAAATGTAAAATTTAATACACAATAAATAACATTAATAATCCAATTAACCAAAATCTTTATAACTCTAATATTCAATCATAAAAATTCTGAAAAATTCTACAATGGAGTTGTTTTGATACTATTTATATGGATATGGTTAAATCAAAATAACATATAGTTAATCATATAAATCCTAAGCATGTATCTATTCATAATTTTAGTCAAGTCCAAAAACAAATTAAAATTTTCCATATTTAAAATGAACATAAAATAAAAATTAGTGGAATTGTACCCTAATTCATATGAGAATTAATTTTATTGATGGGATGGGTTTAGTTCTTTTAATTGATTCAATCCTTACGCTGTTAGATTTTTTTTAAACTAAAGGTATTTTAGAAAAAAAAAATTGCATCTATTGTTCAATTGGAGAATAAAAGCTATATCGTGAGCATGATGGACTAAACGGAAGCTGCCACTCGGTGCATACTGAGAATACATATCTCAAAAGATGGACTAACTTAACAAATGCTCATCGGTGAAGAGGGTCAGCTCAATTTTCTATATTGGGTTCAATGATGGCAAACTACTAGTCGCTAGGCCAAGTAGATCTATATGAACCTTTTTTTGTATTTGCCTAGAAACCTTTTTTATAATGCAATTCTAATGGCAGCTGTATATAAAAGCGTATAAAGTAATCAAACAAGTATGAATGACATAAAAAATAGATACATCATAATACAATATCATAATGCTAAAACTAACAAATAACAAGTTTTAAAGAAGTACACTTATAAGCTCAACTTAATAATGAAAACATGTGAATTACTTAGGCGAAATACTAAGAACAATCATAGTTAAACTATATATACAGTGGCTCAAGACATGTTTAAGAATCTAAAATCATCAAAAATGATATCAAATTACTCACAAGAAAGCATACTATTAGCATCACAACCTACCATGCCAATTCTAACTGATTTCATCTTTCCAGCTAAACAACATGTTTAAATATCTAAACTATGGCAGCAATAATATTGACAGAAGAGCTTTGAAAAGCAATTTTTAAATTACAGAAAGTGGTTTATTATGGTTGAACCGTCAGGTTTGCCAAAACAAATTTATATTCTTTCAATTCAAATTGATTATCTTTGTTAAACAAACAAAATCAATAAAATGAGTTTAGAGGGATGAGTGACTAACCTAACTTGATGAGCACAACAAGTTTATTTAGTTTTAAGGTTTGAACTAAATCAATTCCACAAGTCTTTGATGAATCAAAATTGTTTCTTGTTGAATCTTGAACCAAGAATCACCTTAAATAACCCCTTTGGATTTTCCTCCATTTGGAATCAACTTAGGATTGGTTTGAATAATCTTTTAGGTTTCTGGAGTTGATGGTTTAGCTATTGGAATTAAGGATAGAAATCCCCTAAAAGAAGATTACCTAAGTTCTTTAGGGTGAATTTTAAGTGTTCAAAGTGTGATACCCTTTGAAAAATGAGTTTAAGATGTATTTATAGGTCTAGGGTTTCACTAGAAAGCTTCCTAAATAGATAAGGGTCGTTTTTGGGGAAACAAATCATATAATATTGGATTTGGAGAGGTAGAATCCCTTAAGGATTTAAAAACTAATTTTCTACCTTATCTTATGCACGACATCTATGTACATATTCAAACTACTCATGCAAATGTTCAACTTAGGCTGGTGATGAATAAGCGTGGCAGTTAGTGCGGATCTCTGGCCTAGGCTAGGAGACATCTATGCGGATGTTCCAGAAGTCCATGCTAATGGTTCGATAGAACCATTTCTCAAATGGGCTCTTTTTGATATTTGATCCATTTTTGGGAGCATTTGAGCCCTATTTATCATAATTAGGCCCATTCCAATCCAAACAAACTTATTCTACCAATTTTATGAGTTTATCCGAGAAAATTAATCCCAATCAAAAGAGCAACTTGATCTCATCATTGGGTTATGGGTTGTGCAAATTGTTTGGCAAAACCAGGTGCTACCATATATATCTATATATCTATATATCTATATATATATATATATATATGTATGTATGTATGTATTTGTATTTAATTTCTTAATTCTGCCTCTTATATATTAGAAATTACAAACTGATCTCCACATATTAATTTCATAACATCTTAAATATCCTACAATTCATATATTAAACTTTATAGATTATAATTAAAATAGACTATATTTTGAAATATTGTTATACATTTAATTTATATATATGTGCCTACATATTAAATTTTTCCAACAGGTTGATCATTCACTCATTTTAAATATGTGAAAAAGTAAAAAAATTTCTCACGCATTTTAAATATGTGAAAAAGTAAAAAATTTCATGTTCGAGCAAATTAAATAATCATTTATTTTAATGAGAGTCATTTAACAAAGAAATTTTTTTTTTATTGTATAGCTTAAAATATTATTTTGAATTATTAAATCTTTATTTAAAACTTATTATTTTGACCTATTAATTCTATGTTAAAAGAATAATAAATAAGCATCTCATCAATTAATATTTTAAGTCGCCATTGACAAAGACTTCGATTTTCCGTGTCTCATTAATGCTTCGTGAATTGAATGTCGTATAACAACCTTAGAATGATACGTAAATGGTTGATTTGCCTTCATTCTTCCTATCATTTTCAACTATCATTAAATTAAAATTGTATTATTTGATGGACACATTTACGGTCGCCATTGTTTACTAGCCAAACTCATTTAAAGGTCAAGGTTGGACACTAATAGCCCTTCACTATTTCAGTATACAATGTTATCATCATCATGGAAAAAGAGAAATAAAAAATAGTCTTATGTTCATGTTAGAAAAAAATTTATCATCACTTTATACAACCATTAGTGAGAAATTTCAAAAAAAAATGTATGATAAATTGAAAGTGTCATTTAGTAAAATATTTTAAAAATTAAAATAAAATGAAATTTTAAATTTTAGTGATTAAATTACTATATAATTTAGAATGTAATAATAAAAATTTAAACTTTTATAATTAAAAAATAAAGCATTAAATGATCACTAAATCTCATAAATTAAATATGTTAATTTCTACATTAATTAAATCTGAAATAATTAATTGAATCTCAGTTTTTTTAAACTAACCCTTATAATTTATATGACATATTGGACCAAGAGACGTCAATAAAACTTTAAATAAAATGATAAGGAAAAAAAAAGGTTATTTTCAATGTAGAAAGAAGTTTAAGAGTTGTTTTTGACTTTTTTAAAATATCACTTTTCCCGGATTAATTTTCTATTTGCTTCTAACTCTATGATCATTTAAGATATTACTCCAAATAAAAACATTAAATATTTAACATTTTGTTTAGATCACTCACACTATAATTTAGTATTGTGTGATATGGTATATATAATTTTATAAATATCATTTATCGTGTTTGAAAAGATGACATATTATAATAATTGTTTTTATTTGATAGTATAATACAATTGAAAAAATAATAAAATAATTAAAATGTTTCAAACACATAAATATATGGAAAATCGTATCAAATTTAATTTAAATTCAAAAATGAAATTTAATTAAAGGCATACAAAATTTATTATAATATCACAAAACATAAATCAAATTATTACCCAATATTAACCTAAAATTGACAAAATTTTAATAAATTAATGAACGAGAGGAAAAAATAAATATGAAAAATCATATCTCTAATGAATGAATATTTATAATGTATTAATAATCATGAAAATTGACCTTGTAATTTCCATCAAACATCATCTTAAGCAAAAACTCTTTGCATCGGTCAGTTGGGATACTTATAAAATTTTTGTGTGGGATATTTTTACCTTCTACAAAACTTGGAAGCATCTTTTCTAAATATATACTTTTATACGTATATGTATGATATAAATTGCACCAACACAATGTTGACATTAAATTATGATAATCAATAATTAACTATGGTCACCTTAAAGAACATTAATACATAAATGAATAATTAACTTTAGTCATTATAAAATATGGATAAAATCTAGAAAAGACACTTAATATCTATATAGTTGTTTAATAAATTTGTCTTTTAACTCTAATATAGGTCATAAGACATTATGAAAATGACAACTAATTGACTCACTAGACCATCAAAAAAAGATAGGATTTGGTTTTTTACATTATGTCCTAATAATTAAAATATTTTAGCAATTTGTTCTTCACTATTATATGTTTGATTACCCTAGACCAAGGACGAAATCAGACTTTTTAGTGAAGATAAGCAAAATAAAAATATCATATATTTTTTTAAAAATTTAAAAGGGGACAATTAAGTATTTTAAAATTTTTTGTAATATATATATATATAATTTTTAAAATAGAAGGGGGCAGCTGCCCCTTTCTAATATGAGTGTCATCGCCATTGCCCTAGACCACCCTCTTTGACTAATAAATCATATAAACTCATTAAAAGATGAAGCACTCATCCTTATTATATGTCAACAAAAATTGTTTGAGATCAAATATTTCATTAGGTTATCTTTAACTTTTCTCCTTCTTGTCTTAATTTACATACAATTTCACTCTTATTATTCTTCTCTTCTAATATAAACATGTAATACCAATAAATTACCAAGCAAACAACTTACGCAATTAAAGAGCTTAGTTGTTACCTTAAAAATGTATTCTCATCATCCATATAAAAGGAAATAGAATTAGTTTCATTCATTGAACAAATACGTAAGTAATATATAATATATATACACAACATTATAAGATCAAATTAAAATGTAACAAGAAGTAGCAAATGGAAAATTAATAAGCTAGCATAAAGAAGACCATAGATCGATTAATCAGGCTCACCGATTTTGGTCCATGTTCGTAGGAAACTATAACCGAGCCCATTTTAGTCTGGTTCGTACAATCTCTCCTATTAATAGATTTTTTTATAATTTTTTCAATTTTTATTTAAAAATTAATATTATTTTTTTATGATGACTATTAAATGCTTTTGAATTTTTTTAGCATGATTAACCAATCTGATTGTATGATAAATTAGCGAAAATAAATAATACTAATTGGTAAAAATAATGACAGTAATAATAAAAGTGGATATATGATAGAAAGGCTATTTGAAATGCACCATAAATTTAAGATGAATTATAATTTTGCAATAGAGCATAATTTTTTCATTTTGAAAATATATCATGTATAACCAACTTAATTGTAAAAAATGTAATATTACAATTGAATTATAAGATAAAAATTGAAAAAAAGGCTTAAACTTAATTTTAAAGAATCATATCTATCCTCTTAGGATTTAGAGATATATATCAAAATCAATGTAGTTTTCTTACTTTAAATTTGTTAGTAACCCCTTACCTTTAAATGTTTATTCACTCCCCTCTCCCCCACAAGTTTCACTTCCATTGATTGTACTGCCACTTATTGTTTCGTAAATTAAGTATTTGTTGTCATTTTCATGGCACAAAATATTTTTGAGCACTAAATGATGGCCCAACCGTTGAAGCACATTTGAGATTGCAAGGAGTTGGGCGACAATTTTGATCAGCATTCATCCAACACATAATCTTTGATATTGAATACTTGCTTCATCAGCACTATTAAGGCTGCTTCATAAGCACTATTGAGACTGGAGAATTAAAATTTTCTTTAACATCAAAGACGTTGCAAGATTGAAAACTGCAAATCTACAATTTCACCACCAAGCATTATTCATGTTGGAAGGTTAACCATCATTATCATTAACACGACCATGTAATTTGAGGATCCTAGATGCATATTTTGTCTTATATTCTTTATATAAATCTAAAATATTATTTAACAACATCAAAAACTCCATTGGTTAAGATATGAAATAACAACAGAACAATCTATTTTAATAAATTTATATAATAATTCATTATGAAAAAGGAAGCCATGAAATAAATAATAAGTGAAATACCAATAGGTTAGGATATCTCGTTTGAATCTTTTAGAAGACTTGGCATTTTCTCTATAAAACTTAACTCAACTCTTATATAATCGGGGACAAGAAACAAAAAAAAAAATTAATACAATTTTAGTAGACATAAAATCACCTAACACATGCAAACTATCTTGAACACATAAATTTATAATATAACATATGTATTTAATATTCCCTTCAAAAAAAACCATATGTATTTAATATGAAAAAATTTATTTGAATTTGGATTACAAATTTATTCTGATTCCTAAACAAATGGAGTATTTGTAGCAACATTATCAAAAGAAAATGAAAAATTTTATCAATTAAATTAATTTTACTCTTCTAAAATACACTTTAATATCTATAAAATTTTATCCATAATATATCTAGCATCAAAAAAGTCTAAATATAAGTAATCTTTTTGGTGAATACCATTATCATTGATCCAATGATATGTAACACCGTATATGAATGTATTCACTAATTATCAATCCAAATGTCACTATAAATGAAAAAAAAAAAACAAAATGAAAATTTTGAAAATAATTTAAGCCAATCTTTTTTCTTTTTTATAAAGCTTTTGCAAAGTGTGTGTTATTATTGTTTATGGAACACGTTGAAAAGCAAAATTTAGAACCTTTTTAATCCAATTATAGTTAGTCATTAATTTATCAAAAAAACACGTTGCTAGCTTCTTCTTAATGACCTTTTAGTCAAAGTGGAAAACGCCTTTGTTGCAGAGGTTCGAATAATGAGGGTGTTTGTGTAAACCCCATTATTTGTATGTGAACGTTTATCTTTTGTTTGCAATAATTGCAATAGACTATCATTGTGTCTTTAGCAATTTAACGTGTTCTAAAAGAAAATATTAGATATTAATTTTATTGATTTATTACATTGGCTTGAACCCATTGCATGTTAGCCAAAAAACCATTTTTTTCTTCTTATCCATAACATCAATGTGCTCACTTTCTTGTGTTAATGTAATTTTGTTGTGAGCTTTGTTGCTTTGCTTTTGTTACTAAATGCACGGCTCCAAATTGGCATTTGAATATAAATGAAGATAAAATAATAAAATTTGAAGATAATAAATGGACAATAAAATAAATAGAATTTGAAGAAAAATAGATAATCATGAAAATTTCAAGTTTGAATTGAATGTTTTATATTGAAGATGAAATGGCAAAATATAAAATTTGATGAAATTGAGATTAAGATATTTTTTAGAGCTTTAGAATTGAGATAATTTGGAGATTGAGATAAATGATTAAATTTTTGTGTGTAAAAAGTGAAATAGGATGGAACATCTATAGATTTTGCAATTTTTCAACAAAATATCCTTGAATATCATTATTTTTTAAATTATTAGTAGAGGTATTTTTTGAAAAAATAAATAAGATTTAAATTAAAAAATAAATTGTTTAACTATAATAACAAGTCTAATTGACACTTTACCATGCAAATTTTTAATGATTTGTACAAAAATATTTAAAAAAGTGAAAATAATATTTAAAATTATCCATTTTTCTTTTTTCCTTTTAAAAATATTAATTTTTTAATTTTAAATTTAAAAAATATCTATTTTTCAGATGTATACTTCTAGTATAGCTAGAAGCACATATATATATATATAATTTTCAATTAAATTTAAAAATAATTATTTTTTGATTTTTTTAAAAATTGTAGAGTATTTTTGAAAAAATTAAGAAAATGATACATATCATGTAATTTTTTTCAATTTTTAATGATGGCTTAAATATGCCCACCAGTGCATGTCCATGGATGCTTTAGGGTTTATCCAACAGTAATTAGAGTGAAAAATGTCAAGTTGAAAATTGGCTAATTAAATTTTTAATGACGGCTCATATGAAACAAATTAATGTGCACCAACACAAAATAAAAAGTTCAATTGGTGCTTTGACAAATAAATTTTTAATAATACTTTAATAAACCATATATTGAGATTAGAGAGTTGAATTTTATATAAACCTATTCATAGGCTTATTTTAAAACAATTTAAATTATTAAAAATAAATTAAATTGCTTTGTTTTTTAAACCAAATCAAATTATAAAATTCCATTTGATATAATTTGGTTTCATAATTTGAACAATACAAAGAACACTGTAATACGTCAAAGTGAAAGTATTTTTGCTCTCGCGCTATTTGTGGAAGTTAGTTTTAGCCGTATGGCCCATATCTGGTTTATTAACTTTTCAACTTTTGACTTGTTTCACTAGGATTTGCACGCTCTTTTCATCTTTTCTGATGCGGATGTTTGTATTAAAGAATTTCAAATGAAATGAATTCTAAAATTTTTTTTTTTTAAAATTTTTTTAACTATTATAATGTAATTAGGGACGTGAATCAAATCTGCATATGCCCATATTATCTATCGATCGATCGATGTGCCATTTTTTTAATTTAATTATAATAAAATTCAACTTTAAACATTTATAATTTTCAAAACGATTCAAATATTAATGTAAACTCTTCCAACCTAATAGTTATAGATTTTCCTAACCACAACTAACTCATAGGTTTTCTAAAGTTGTTCAATTCTAAATTCCCAATCAAGTTGAAAATTAAAAAAATCCTCCAAAATATTTATATATTAATTTCTCCTAATGTCAGTTTTCATTATCAGTTTACTAGTTTCTACTATGCCATTAATCAAATGGTCTTTAACAAATTCCCTGGTGTGACCTTTTAAGGCTTTTATTCTCCTAATCTTCTTCTAAATCTAAGGGAGGTTGGGAGTTTCGTTTTATACAGTTTCTGGGCTTATGCCCTCTGTATATTTGTAGGTCTTTCTCTGTATTTCTTAGTTTTAGGCCGATATTTTATAGGGTATTCTGCTAGAATCTTGCTTGTATGCCTCAAGGAAATTGATGTTTTCTGATTTTCTGCCTTGATTATTCAAGATTGTTGTGTTTGTTTCTTCATTGTTGAATGAATTTCATTCATTTCTACATCAACAACAACAATAACAACAACAACAAAATCTTAATCTCAAGTTAATTGGAGTAGGCTATATGAATTTCTTTCATTTCTATTTTAAAAAAATCAAATGGTCTGACATGCACGAATATAAAGTGGATTAAAGTTTAAATTAGTACCATTTTTTTAATTATATAACTACGAGAGACATGGATAAATCTAAACTAACTTGAATAAAAATAATCCAGTATAATTTTACGATTTTACATTTTTTTTAAAGATTGGTCCATACTCGTTTTTTCAAGAAAAACCAAAGAATCCATATATATAGTTGATCCCTATTAACTTAGAATTAAGATTTTATTGAGTTGAGTTATATATTAATCCTAAGTTTTTAAAATTGATCTAATCAAATACAAAAATTAATGTCAAGGTTATTTTAGTTCTTTTTTTTTTTAAATATCAATTTGGTCCTTTTTAATTGGCTAGAAATAATATTGGGTAAATTACACTAGTAGTCCATTGGAAATACTCATTATCACAATATAGTCCTTCAACTTTAAAATGCTATGAAGTAATCCCTCTAATATCGATGTTTGTAATAAAATCATCCTTCATTCAAATTACCATCCAAAATTCTAACGGGAGGCTAATGTGGCGCCACATCAGCCACCTAAAATGAGGTATTATATGACGTTGCAAGCCATATGATTTGTCACATCATCTTAGAAGCCGATATGGTGCCACCACATTATGCGCCACATCAACTCACTTAATTAAGGGACAAGAGTGTGACAAGGGATATTTTTGAAGGACGATGAGTGTAATTTACTAGATGAATTTTAAAATTCAATTAAGTGAGCTGACATGGAGCATTACGTGGCACCACGCCAGCTTCTAATATGACATGGCAAATCATATAGTTTGTCACGTCATATAACACCTCATTTTAGGAGGCTAATATGGTGCCATATCATGCACCACGTCAGCCTCCCTTTAAGATTTTGGATGACAATTTGACGAAAGGACAATTTTGATACGAAGATCATTAGTTGAGAGACTATGTTGTGACAATGGGTATTTCTAAGGGACTTCCGGTATAATTTACCCAATAAAAAATTAACTTTTATATTTAATTTTTTCTTAACATGAAAGAGCAAACATCTAATAAAAGCTACCATCATATTTGAAAATTCCAATATAAGATCAAAATTACATTTGTTTAGTACATTAAATTCTATCTTTAGCACTTCTCGTTATCTTTCTTTTCTTTTAATCTTCATTTTCTTTTATCTTTGGGGTTTTCTTAATGTGTGAATAGGTTATTATTTTTATCATAATTTAAATTATTTTTATGTCACATAAATATTTTTTAGTTGCCTAATTGGGACTAAAATTGCATTTGTAATGCATATTATTATTATAATATGTGTATAATATTAGTTTATATATTTGTTATATATAATTTCTCTTAATATTTTTCTGTGATGAATTATAGAAAATGGTCAAGAGTGTATAAACTTCTACTGGTGGCATAAAAAGATGTGCATAAATTTTTTTTAAGGAGACAAAAATAAATGTTTTTTAAAAATTAGTTACCAAAAATCGAGATGGGACCAATGAACTATATATTATGATATATCTTGTATGTCTACATTGATTATTCGTGAATTATTAAATCAGGTGGTCTGAAAAATCGAATGGTCTTTGCTTTTAACTTTGAAAATTATTTTGTGCATCTTAAGTTTTATAAAGTTATTTAATTGCTAAATCATTTACTTGCTAAACGGGGTATTAGCTTCAAACATATAATAGTTATTAGATATTTCCTCAAAAACAACACGTGTGAGAAGATTATATAAACTTAGACTTAAAAGAAATCTAAGTATGACACTAAATGGTGGGAGAATATGAATACCAAATACGGTCATAACTTAAGATATTGTACTGTACCATAAGACTTGTTTGCAGAAGTCAATAAAGTCGTTTCCTACAAGATGTGAATATATGGAACATGTATAAAATTAATAATTATGGATTCATCCATAGTTTATTTTAGTATGTCTAAAATAATTAGTGGATATTTTCTTGCCATAATTATTATAAGTTTATAGTTTGTGAGCTATTTACTTTGTCTTAATTAATGGAATATGCATTTTTTTAATTATTTTGTATAAATATATTGCATGACATTAATTATATTATTAATTATTTTTTATAATTAATATAATGCATGACATTAATTATATCATTAATTATTTAGAATAATTAATATAATACATGACATTATCAAAATTTTAAATTATTCAAAATATAGTTATAACATTTGGTTTGAATAATTTTATTTGAATATTTTGCATATATATTTTACATTGATATTAATTATACATATGATCAAGACGATGATTAAAAACGTAGTAACCTTTTGACTGGAGACTGTATGTATGTTATTATCAATGTATGATTGGTTGTAAAAAATATTGGCATATAAACTAGTGTATTAAAAATATGTGTATATATTGTTTAATGTAAATTACATATTTACTTAATATTGCTTTTGCTATGTTTTTAATTTTGTTATTAAATTTAACAATGTACTATATTGCATGGTACAACTATGTATTGGACGTGCTAAAACTTCTTGAACCTGTAAATATTATCATGCTCAAGGGTACTTTGGTCTAGCATAGATGGGTATGAGCGAAGATTTTTGTCCCCACTTTCGGTGAAATAGTTTTTGCGACTGCGACATTATTAGGCTCGAAGCCTTAGGGAATGTATGCCTAAGCCCGGAGAAATGGAGTCACCGCCCGAACAGGCCAGAAAAGAAATAGAAATGAGCGATGACTCGATTTCTAATGAATCCCCAACCCCCCAATTGGGTTCAAAAAGTTGGATACACATGGGGAATATGAGAATGACTCAGCACCCCCATAGCCCCCAGTTTATTAGAATCGGTCTCCTTTTCAGGTCTAAATATTATAAGATTCTTGAATTATTATAGCATTATTCATATCACATGCAATTTAAAATAATAAACACTTACAATACTAATTTAAACAAATAAACAAAATGGGCACCCATCCAAGGATGAAAACATGACCTTAGAAATGTCCTAATATTTATACAAGTAAATAAGATAGGGCACCCACCATAGGTGAAAATGTGCCCCTTACAATAATCTCAAAATCCTTAAAATAAACATACGTAATAAAAAATAACTAAGGCACCCACGAGGTGGAAATATACCTTTTTATAATCTTTGAACTCAAAATAACCAAATATAATTAGACCATTCAATCATTCATCATAAAAAAAGTAAAAGGAAATCATCTATCATAAGGATATAATAAAAAATCAAATAATCAAATCCAATCTTAAGCTAGGCATCAATCATACAAAATAGGGTACTACGTATGAAATTAAGATTTTAAGGTGAAAGTTAGGGTTTTTAGAGTTTTAAACATGGAACTTAGGGTTTTGATATAAAAATTAAGGTCTTTTACATGCAACTTAAGGCTAAATCTAATGGATTAAGGTTTCAAATCAAAATAGATTGGTTTTGGGTTTTTAGATCATGTTATTAAGGTTTGTATGAAATCATGACAAAGATTATTTAATTATTGGATTAAACAATGATATTACTACCATTATTTAACTACTGGATGTTTATTTAAATGAGCTACTGTAAGTTTTAAACAAATCAGAACATAAATGCGGCTACTGTAAGTTTTAAACAAATTAAAACATATAAGACTACTATAAGTGTTAAACAAATTAAAACATAAAAACCAAACATTCATTGTTGGTTCCACTGAGTTAGATGTGTTGAATCAAGCTTGTTTATACCACTGCCTAGGCCAACGAGGCAATTCTGGGGATAATTGTCGTGTGTTTTATTTTTGTGTATTTTTTTTATTTCTCTAGGTTAATTGTTCATCCTCCCTCTAGTAACTAATTAAACTTGCATTTATAGAAGTAATTAGGTTAAATCTGGTTACTAAAACCTCAACTTATCTAAGCTTAATTAGAATTTAAAAACAAACTTCCACTATATTTTGCTCGGATTAAGTCTTTTAACATAAACATATGGGTGATACCATGTCGAATTAGGGGAAGCCCTAATTCGATATGGGTGATACCCATATCGAAAATGGATCCAACCAAACTTGGATCAGACCTGTTTAGAGCTTCAAAATAATGAACCACCTTATTTTAGGCCTTATAAAATTGGTTCGATCTAATGAAAAGCTTTAAACTAGGTTTAAGTCATTAAGAATAGACTAAATTTGCCTTAGTCACTATTAATTGAGATCAAACTAGCTTAAGATCAAAATTAAGAGTTTACAGTTTTGCTCCATGCTTGAATGATCTTGAATTTATTCAAAGAGTGAAAAGCAATATGAGTTTAAGTCAATCTTAGATAAGGATAGGTTTTGGACTCGAAATTAAACTTGGATTTTGGATCCTAGACTGGATTTTGGGTTATAGGCCTGAGACTAAATTTTGGATTCTAAACTCGAGACTGAATTTGGGTTCTATACCCATGGTTGATTTGGATTATGGACCCGTGAGTGATTTGAATTCTGGTCCCGAGACTGAATTTGGATTCTGGACCCAGATTTGGTTGGGATTCTAGACCCGGATTGGATTTGGGTTCTTGACCCGAGATTAGATTTGGGTTCTGGACAAGAGATTGGATTTGGGCTATGGACCCGAGACTAGACTCAACTGACCTTCTATCAGTTGAGAGTTCTAGCTTTTTCTAGCTATTAATTTCAGCTCTTCTAGCTAACTGACCTTTCATCAGTTGAGGGTTTTGGCTTTCTTTTAGCCAATTAATTTTAGCTCTTCTAGCTGATTGACCTTCTGTCAGTTGAGAGTTCTGGCTTCCTTCTAGCCAATTGCTCTATTCTTTAATGGATTCTGCTTAAGGATGGACCTTCCCCTTGTATTGACTTTAGCTCTTCTAGCTAACTGACCTTCTGTCATTTGAGGGTATAGCCTTTCTTCTAGCCACTTGTTCCATTGTTCAATGGATCGACTTCAGCTCCTCTAGCTGGACTGACCTTCTGTCATTTGTATCTTCATTCATTTGTTTCATTCTTTATTAGATTCTATTTTTTATTCTTTAATGGCTTCCGCTTTGCAAAAATTTTGGCTATTTTTAGCCCTTCAGCCCTGATATCCTCTCTTGTCTCCTGGTGAAAAAACTTTGAAAGAGAGTTTAAAAATGTTTTATACATGCATAAAATCAAAAATTGAAAGGTGAAGCTTTGCCCCTATGCAAGCTCAAACCGATGATTTTGTGCTCATTATGCTTCAACTGATACTTTTGTTTTATTCTTTGCATAAGCATGCATCTTTATTTTTGCAAAGTAATTGGATCTGTCTCAAGCAATGGGCCATTCATGCTCCCCTGATGCTATGTTTGCTTCTCATTATTTACTTCAAGACTATTGGTTGCTTAAAGAATAGATAATAAAAATGCAATATGATATGCTCATGTATACGTGTATCCATGATATGCATGAATGATACTTACAGTGACTATATTGGCTCATAGACTGAGATGGTAGGCTGAAGCACTCCCATTGGTACTTTTAGAATATTCATGTAGCTCTTGCATTGGATCATCAGGAGATGTCGCATCCATAGCTTTATCTTCAAGACATAGCGAACATGAGTAGTGGGGGCCCGAGCAGGATGGTCAGAGATACAGGAGACATTAATTTTCAAACCATGATTTAGCACATAACCTTATGAATAATTCTTTCTTCAGCCTACTCTTTCCAATGTGTCCTTTAAAGCTCGACCATGTAATGTACTTCCTTATGCTTGAAAGCCCATGTGACAAAAAATATTTTTTCTCTTTTTATTAATTTTGAATTTTTTTTTTTTAGTTTTGAAATCAAATGTTGGCTTGGCTAAATCAATGTCTATATACCTCAAGACTTGACTTTTCCAAACTAATACATTTATAACATCATAACCTAGTTACTATACTAAACATGGGAATCATTTCCATTTAAGGAAGAACTGTTGCACTTCAGATAGACACATACATATTACTTGGTCAAAGGTCTCATTGAGTTTAAATATTGTCTATCTCATATGCATGCTTATTCAAACAATCTCCACTAATAGATTTCACCTAGCAAGAGAGATTAACAGGTCTTTAATAGGCTTGAAATGGGGTCTATAAGAGACATGGATTAGATGAAGGTCATTTGTAAATTGGAGTTGATGTGACACTGCTAACAAATCTTCATACTACAAACTTTCTATTGAAACCATAGGCAGTTGGAAGCAATATTAAACTCTAGACATCTTATTATCTTGCTTCATGAAAAGATAGACTTCAATTTTCTACCATCTTCTTGGAAGAAATCTAGATCTAATTAGGATGATCTTCATCTTTTCCTTTTGCTTTTGTACAAACTCAGGACCCGTTTTCTTTCTTTCTTTCTTTCTTTCTTTTCTTTTCTTTTCTTTTCTTTTCTTTTCTTTTCTTTTCTTTTCTTTTCTTTTTGTTGTTTTTTTGTTTTTTATATGTCCTAGCCCTAAGAGGGTTTTCTTGTTTGTACCATCTCATTCTTCTAACTATGGAGTAGTACGAGTCTGCTTTAATAAGGATGGATCTTTTTGTTATCCCGATCCCATCTCAATGATGAAATAAATTTGAGATATTAGGTCTAGTTCATGTAAACTTTAACTATCCTTATAGTTTTGACTGAACATCCCTTTCTTCGATCTTCTTGCTCTTTAGTAACTCAATGATCATCATACTTGTCATAAGTGTCGCAACAGCTCAAGGTAGGTTATCGGAGCTTATAAGCCAATAAAAAGCAAGCTAAAATATCATGAAGGCTATAATGGACAAACTAAGAATTGATATCAATAGGCTTGATACTAGTTGTTGGCTCACCAAACAATGCCTAGATCATCTCTCTCTTAAATAAGCAGAGTTCAATTTTGCCTCGAAAGTTCATCAAAGCATATTCTAAGACCGACTAGAATCTAGACACAGGTAATTATGCAGGAGCCCTCTCTAAGTAAGTATACACAGCTTAATTCTATAGAATAATTCTCTCATCTAGTAAAGTCATTCAGATCATAATGTATAGATACGCTAATTTATGAATATCAAGCTAGATTCATCATCAGTTGAACATAAAATGGAAAAAACCAACAAAATTATAAATTCAACAAAAATAATTTAATTAAACAATCTTAATTTGAGAAAACATAATTGTTCCAATGAAATGCTAAAGAAAGAAAATAAGACAAGCGACTCCTAAGCCAAAGGAAGTTTATTTAATGGATATACTCTCAATCTTCCCCCATCATGAAGGTCGCTAGTGGAGGCACTCTTCAAAACTTAGGCAAAGGATTGTTCTCCATGCTGGGTTTGTTAGGTTCAGGCAGCTTACCACTGTCAATCAGATCTTAAATCTCATATCTTAACCTAAAACACTTGTCTGTTTTGTGCCTCTATGTTTGATGGAATTGACAAAATGCAATGGTATCAAAGTTTGGTGGTAGAGAATTAGGTAATGGTAGGGGAGCCAATGGCTGCAATAGCCCTTGCTTCTACTATTTATTGAAAACCCAAGATAAAGGTCTCCCTAACTCTAAAAATTGCCTCTTATTCCCTTGGCCAGTAATTGCATTAGCATCCATTTCTTTTTATGCACTCTGACTGCCAGATTTGTAATTTTCTCTTTCATTCCTCCTTCCAAAAAGCAATTCTTCTCATGTCCCCACTCTTCTATTTGCAAGCCAGTTTGGAGAAGATTTTTGAAATCTCTTATAAGGGTGTGAGGCAACCTCTCACAAAAGATTGGGCAGGACACCTCTCACTATCATTCTAATCTGGTCAGATTTATCAGGCCTCTTTTTGAGAAGCGTAGTCTTATTTCTTCATCTTTTCACATAATCAACAAAATTTTCATTTTGTTTCTACCTAATAGTCTCCACCTCCATCACGGTCACTTCGAGTTCAACATTGTACCTATATTGCTTAATGAAAGCTTTATACAACAGATCTCAATCTTTCTGGGTGTTCTCATCTAAAATATTGAACCAGTTTTGTATAGCAGAATCTAATGAAAGCATGAAATACCTTAGAGTTTAAGCCTTAGTAGCTCTAGCAGTCTGAATAGCAGTGATGTACTACTTAACATCAAAGTGGAGATTTTCTGTGCCATTGTACTTAGCAAAAGCAGGCATCTTAAATTTGTAAGGAACTGCTTCATCATCTTCAAAAAGTTTATCCACCTCCGATACCTCTTTAGTTTTCAGCTTCTTTTCAAAATTCGTTTCCAAGTCAGCAATCATTTTTTCAACATCAGCGGATTCAATCTTCTCCATAGCCTTCTTTTATTTCTTCTTATCCTATTAGTCTTGAAAGTACTACTCCAAGTTATCATCATCATCAATTATCATGTTCTCATCATCAAAGGCTACCTCTCCTACCTTAGCCTTCCTTTTGTCTTTCTACTTCTTAGTATTAGTAGGCGCTTCTACATTGTTATCCTCCAACAGTGAAAGTAATTGACTCCTCACGGTTTCAGCGAGGCCTCATTTAGTTCTTCCATTTTTTTTTCTAAATTTGCTCAGGATCCATTGGCTTTGGTATGAAACTGACTGAATTCTCACTGGATTCTGAGTCGTAGATGGGATTGTCATAAGCCCTTGAACTGTCATAATTTAGGTCTATGAGCCAGAAAGCGTTAATGTTAATGTAATGCAATGAATGTATGCATATGAAGTAAACAAACAAACAAAGTTAGGTCATTCCTTCCAACCTTATAACTTCCACACATGAGTGGTAAGTCTCTTCTCCTAGGCATATAGTTAATATAACATCAATATGGGATGTTTTATTTTTGAAATATCCACTCAGACGGACTAACCAATAGTTATTTATTTAAATAAGAACTCTGTCCATGATAACTCCTACTAATTGAGCCTTAATCCAATGGGTCAACTGGAAAATAGCTTATATGTTATATTGTGGATTAAAACTAAATTAAAGGATTTATCATAAGTAGATTTCTTAATTGGAAAAATAATTAATGATTCATGTCACAAACAAGCCCATAATTAACAAACCTTGGCATGAATTAGGCACACAGTTGATTTTAGTATTCCATAATTGATCCAACTAGTTGCAAACCCATTTCAAGAAAAATATTTTTGAAAATATTTTCAAAGCCCATAAAAATTTTATTTTAAAAATTAAGCTTTGTGCATAGGCCATGAGGTAGAGAATAATCTTTGACCCATAAAAAAGGTTTTATGCCTAAAGTCCATCTTGAAAAGTTTGAATATAATTTTGGACTTTTGGGCTTCAAATAGTTTTGGGCTTACACCACAATTAGGTCATAATAGGAAAGAACAAACCAAATAGGCCATAACTCAAGCTAAAACTTGTTAACCATAGTCAAACAACAAGCAATTCAGGTAAACCTAAGGAAACTGGCCAACTAGATGGGCCTCAGTCTTTGGGTCAAAAAAGCTTAGGTACTCATAGCAAATATATACCAAAAGGTACAAGGCTATGAGTGGTTATGCAATTCTGGATCTTCATACCTTGAGTTAAAGTATGATATCACTTGCACTTTCACAACACGGGTTCCACAAGATATCCTAATTCATACACACAATACAATCTAAGTGATGCAATAAATAATACCATAATCATAAAGAATAAAATAATATGAAGACCAATGGAATCAACTTCTTTTATCCCTAATGGAGTCACTATTATGAGCGGGGATTTTTGCCTCCATTCTCGGTAGAATGGTTCATGTGATTGTGGTACTATTAGGCTCGGAGCCTTAAAGAACACGGGCCTAAGCCCGAAAAAATGGAGTCACCACCTAGACGAGCCAGGAAAGAAATAGAAAGAGGTGATGACTCGAATCCTAAGAAATCCCCAACCTCCGTATTGGGTTCAGAAAGTTAGGTATGCATGGAAAAGTTGAGAATGACCCAACACCCCCATAGCATCCGGTTCATTGGAACCAGCCTCCTTTTTAGGTCTAAATATTATAAGATTCTTCAATTATTATAGCATTATTCATATCACATGCAATTTAAAGGAATATACATTTATCATATTAATTTAAACAAATAAATAAAATATGCACTCATCCAAGGATGAAAACATGCCCTTACAAATGTCCCAATGTTCATACAAGTAAATAAAATAAGGCACCCACCATTGGTGGAAACGTGCCCCTTACAATAATCCTAAAATCCTTAAAATAAACATACATAATAAAAAAAAAACAACTAAAGCATCCACGAGATGGAAACATGCCTTTTATAATCTTTAAACTCAAAATAACCAAATATAATTAGATCATTCAATCATTCACCATAAACAAGGAAAAAGCACATTATCCATCATAATGATACAATAATAAATCAAATAATCAAATCCAATCTTAAGCTAGGCATCAATCATACAAAATAGGGTATTGCGTATGAAATTAAGATTTTAAGGTGAAAGTTTTTTAGAGTTTTAAACATGCGACTTCGGGTTTTGATATAAAAATTAAGGTCTTTTACATGCAACTTAAGGCTAAATCTAATAGATCAGGGTTTCGAATCAAAATAGGTTGGTTTTGGGTTTTTAGATAATGTTATTAGGGTTTGTATGAAATCATGACCAAGGTTATTTAATTACTGGATTAAACAATGATATTACTGCCATTTTTTAACTATTGGATGTTTTAGAACAAATAATGCCTGGATGTTTATTTAAATAAGCTACTATAAGTTTTAAACAAATCAGAACATAAATCGGCTACTGTAAGTTTTAAACAAATTAAAACATATCAGGCTACTGTGAGTGTTAAACAAATTAAAACATAAAAACCAAACTTTCGTTGTTGGTTCCACCGAGTTGGACGTGTTGAATCAAGCTTGTTTATACCACTACCTATGCCAACGAGGTAATTTTGAGGACAATTGTCGTGTATTTTTGTTTCTATATATTTTTTTTGTTTCTCTAGGTTAATGGTTTGTCCTCCCTATACTTACTGATTAAACCTGTATTTATAGGAGTAATTAGGGTAAATCTGGTTACTAAAATCCCAATTTATCCGAGCTTAATTAGAAATTAAAAAGAAACTTCCACTGTATTTGGTTCAGATTAAGTCTTTTAACATAAACCATATCGAATTAAAATGATATAAATCAACTCATATCGAATTGGAGCTTCCCCAATTCGATATGAGTATAACCATGTCGAATTGGGGGAAGGCCTAATTTGATTTGATACCCATGTCGAATTGAACCCAACGAAACTTGGATTAGACATACTTAGGGCTTCAAAACAATGAACCAGCCTTTTTTAGGCCTAATTAAAAGCCTTAAACTAGGTTTAAGTCATTAAGAACATACCGAATTTGACTTTGCCGCTATTAATTGGGATTAGGCTAGCTCCGAGTCAAAATTAAAGGTCTACAATGGGACTTTGAAGCCCATGTCATTTGAAAGTATAGAACTCCTAAGCTCATATCATATTACTTAGTGCAACTAATGATGACATTATGAAGGAGTTTTATAACTATAGACATGCTAAGGGCATGTAAATATCTTTTCTAAGAAATTTACTGAAATATTTTTGACAAAACTTCCATCTCTCATTACTAAGTTTGATGCTTACAAGAAGCATCGAGAATACTTGATAAAGAGACATCTAATAGAGAAGTTAAACAAGTTTAGTGAGTTATATAATGATGGTCATATGTTGACTTAAGAGCAAAATATTGAAGTGATTATTCATTCCATGCTTAAAAGTTAGGAGCATATGAGAGTGCACCTAACACACTCTTGTTAACAAAGGGCTTTGCATATATTTATCTGGAGATAGTAGCTAATTAGTTAGCTCAATGCAACTGTGAGACCAATATATATGAACAAGTCCAGCTCAAATGGAGTTTTGGACAGAAAATGTGAGTATAGCAAGTTAAACACAAGGATGAAGATGATTAGGTTTAAGAAAATAAAATTCTAAGATACCCAACATGAAGGACTATACCACACCTAATAGGGTATAACAAGGCAATTCTCATGTGAGTGAATCCTTATTTCTAATTCAGTTTTATTAACTGAAGGATATCTTATGTAGATTAAAAACCTGGGAGCAACCAAGTATGTAATAAAGGATTCTGAAGCCTTCATTCAATTTTGTAGATAAACTCAACTGAGGTACGATGGACCTTTGTAAGGATCAACACACATGTTGAAAGAAATGCCACCTGCAAATGAGTTTTGCGTTGCAGTCAAACCTTGTTGTTCCATTATGTCCTTTACGTTTCATAAATTTTATAGAATTTGACTTCTTTATTTTTGTTTGACTTGGACTTATTTTCTTAAAGTTTCATGATAATTAAGTACATTTGTATTTTGGGTAAATATTTTTTCTTTATTGCTCTAGATATATTTTTGAGAAGTTGTTTTTTCTTGTTATGGATATTGTAAGCACTGTGGTTTCCAATATCAGTTTTTCCTTTATTTAAAACTTCACAAAATTATAAGAAAGATATGAATGTGCTAGATTTGGTCTTGTCAAAGGCCAATAGTGATTGGATCGATTACTAAAGACTGGTCCCCTATTAAATATTGATCAAGTGAAATTGTTTACTTGTGAATTATGTATAGTTGGAAAAACTACAAGAAAACCTTTCGAAAAAGGGCACAAGAGTCCATATCCCATTGCAATTTATTCATTCAGACATCCGTGATACAATGAATGTGAGGGCATAATGCTTATTATTTCATCATCTTTATTAATGATTGTACTCGATATGGTCATGTCTATTTGATAACACATTAATCTAAAGCCTTAAGTTGCTTCAAGATTTGCTTCAACCTAGTTGAAAAATAAATTACATAAGGAAGTGTGAGCACTTCAAACCGATAGAGGTAGTAAATATTTTTTTGATTAGTTCAAGCAAATGCATGATGAAAATGAATAGAGCAATAGCTGACTATTCCATAAACTTCACAATAAAATGGTGTTGTTTGTAAGGAGAAATAGAACTCTCCTTTGAATGATTAGGTCGCTTATGGCTCAAACTATCCATCCCCCATTGAGGTGATGCATTACTGAGAGTTATATTTATTCTTAATCTAGTGTCCTCCAAGTCATTTACTTCCACTCCATATAAGTTATGGATAGGTTGGCATGCTTATCTAAGTGTCCCAAAATCCTGGGGACACATTGCATGTGAACATGGTACCTCTCAAAAACATGGAAAATTATACCCAAGAAGTAAAAAAAAAGAGTGTCTTTATGAGATATTCTAAACTATGATACATTTTCATGAGCAAGTAAAACAGTGGGAGAACAACTTAGGCTGAATCACATATGTCACATTCTTATACAATGAATATTTTGAGCAAACCAAATTAAATTAAGAGCTCTCCTTATATAAGACCTTGGATAAAAATTCACAAGGACCACTTCATCCGAGTGGGAGGAATTTGGTGGACTTAACTCCACCATCAACTAGTCCGAATGAGAATGACCCTAGTTTGAGTGGGAGTACCAATTTGATGGGTTAGTCTCCGCCAACTGGTCCAAAATAAAGAGTGATCCTAGTTCGAGTGGGAGTACTAATCCCAACTCTTATAGGAGCACTATGGATCTTAATTTAATACACATATCAATATAACTTGATGAGACTGCTCCTCAAGATTTTGATTTGAGATGAAGCAACTATAAAATAATACCTCATTGGCGATTTAAAATCAAAGGCAATGGTGAAGTATTTGTGGTTCTGTCTCAAGCAAAGATGAGCTAAAGAATATCTAAGAGGCTTTCTAGTGGCTTGCTAAGGACTAAATGAATAAATGCAATGGAATAAGAATTAGATTCTTTGAAATCAAACCAACAATAACAATTGGTATATCTTTCAAAATTATTCCAAGCCATTGGGAATAAATGGATTCTCAAAATCAACCAAAAGCTGGTAGCAGTCTTTTTCGAGAGGCACATGGCTCTTCTCAATTCAAAGGTGTATACACTACAGAGATATGTTTTCTTTTGTTATGGCTTTTATATCTATGAGGTTGATTATAGTAAATTGTGGTAAACCTTGATCTTGAATTGCATCAAACAGATGCAATATGACCTTTTTTTCTCAATGGAGAATTAGATGAAGAAATTTACATAGAATGACCAACAAGCTTCATCAAATATGGTCATTAAAAAATTTAAAGGTTGAAACGTCAATCTATGATCGTAAGCAGATTTTTAAAATAATGGTACATTTACTTTCATAATGCTTGCCGTGATAGATGAGGGCTATTATGTCTACATCAAACGATTGAAAGCAATGTCATTATATGTTGATGACATTCTAATTACTGGAAATAACAAGGTGTTTCTAAACCATATTAAAGAGTGGTTATCAACCAATTTTAAGATAAAAGACATGAGTAAAGTCACATATACTCTTGGAGTAAAGACTTCAAAATCGTTTGAGGAAATTGTTGTCTTTTTCAAAAGAAGACATACATTTAGAAAGTACTTGAACGATTCAAACTCATATATACTCCAGTTGCTAAAGGCAAAGGCTTGAATCATAAACTTTGCTCCAAATCTTCAAGAGAATATAGAGCATATAAAAAATATCCCTTACTCAAGTACTATTAGAATTTCATTTGCATGCAATGGTGTATACAAGACTTTGCATTTGCTTTCCCATTTGGTTGACAAACAAATATGAATAGGTTCAGCACTTTGAAAAAGCAGCTATAAGTATATTATACAAAATTATTTTCTTTTTAAGACATGATTATACGTAAGGAAGTGAACACGAAATACATTTTCTACGCATCATATGATTATAAGTTTCTTTACCAAACCAATTATTAGAGATGTATTCATTAAGCATACAAGTTCTCTTAGAGTGCGTAGATGTCGATGTATTTATACTATTTATCTCTCCGAAGCCATTTTCACTTGACTATTTCTTTTATTAATATTGAACATGATGTTTGTTTTGTATTTACATGAGTTTAAATGTTTGGAACATTTAATGTTATTAAGAGCATGTCAGACTGGATATAAATTAACCTTCTCACATGGTTAATTTCCTTCTATTTGTCTATGTGGCAAGTGAAGATGACACTACTTTCAAGCATTTCATATGGGTGATAATGAGCTCATGCTTAAAGCAAGATGGTAGTCTTATTTACATAATGAGATTGGATATTTACTTTTTTTTTGGGCTAGTTATCTGTGATCATGCTCAATTCTATCTAAGTCGCCAAATGTTAGTTCTAAATCAAATTGAGTAGATATGTGAACTCCGATTAGGCATTGAGTGTGTCTAAATTGTCATCTATATAGTGTTTTAAATCAAAAATATGTTTTTTGATAGACATATGCCCCATTGTAATGGGAAGAACATTGTGGCATGTGTTTCATACTACATGTGCGAATTTTTTACTATAGGGTGGACAAAAGTATATGACTTCAACTTTTGTCAATATGAGACCCTTGAGAATTCTAGTTCTTAAAAAAGCTAACCTTGTGACTTTTGGTTGGTTCTTGAGATATGATTAGGTGTTTGCTATCTTAGGGTGTTATTAGAGGGTTATGAATGCTTTCGACATAATGAGACATTTCTAGAAAAGTGAGTTTAATCATAATCAAGAGAACTGAATTAAAAGGAAGATTACTGGATTATCACTTTTTTTTATATCCACAGGTCGACCACTTATGTTTGAAAGTTTACATAATTATGGGTGCAAATTGTCTTGAGATCATATGAGGACAGTGAAAATGTAATAAGTAGTTTGGGGGAAAGCATACTATATCTACTCTTAAGTTGTTTTAGCAAATGAGACGTTATATATCCCTAACAGGTGTATAGCTCTGAGCTTTCATAGTATGTCAGTCGCACAGTCTATTTATCTAGTACGAGCTGCTTAATTAATATTATCATATATTATTAAGATATACGAGAGAAGATAATATCATATAATGATTGGGATAATCAAAGAGAGTTTGATTTTATCTCTAAAATTAAATACTAATCCTTCTAGGAGAAAGACAATGCTGTTATAGATACGTGAGTATTTGCAAGCTTTAAGAGGTTGTTGCTATAGTTTTCTCTCACATATTTTCTTACTACAAAAGTATGAGATTGAGAAGGTTAGGCTTAATATTTAGACTTTGGAAAGTAAGAACTTTTTCCTCTTTGGTGATTACTCTTTAAGACTGGTAGTATAAGCATAAGGTTAATCTTTCGTGGGTATCGTCAGAGATAAGATCCGAATCTCTATTTATTTGGATCTATTTTTTTCCAAAAAATTTATTGACAAATTTTTATTTGATTTTATTTTCATATTAACAAAATTAATGCAAAATAATTGACATTAATATTAATATTCAATTTTATTTTTATATTAAATAATTAAATTTTGAGATTTTTAATATTTTTCTTTTAATACTTAAATTTTATTTTAAAAAATTATCAGTAAAATTATACAATATATATTATTTCTTAAATAATATTTATATTTTTTTGAGATATTTTAAAGAAAGCGTTTAAACTAATTATTTTTAAATAAACTTATATGATAGAATATATTTTATAAAATAATTAAACTCATCACAAAACTATAAATCAAATTCCTAATCAAATTGCAAAATAATTAACCTAATCATAAATTCTTAAATTCTCAATTTATATCATAATCAAATTCTAAAATAATTTACCTAATCATCAAAACTCCAAATTTCAATTCATAATCAAATTTTAAAATAATTAACCTAATAATTAAAATAATAAACTAAAATATATAAATTAAACTTTAAATTAAATAATAATTATAAATAGTTATAATAGTTAATAAAATTATCAAAACAATAAATTAAAAACTAATTTTAAATTTTTAAAGTAATTAATATTTAAAAATTAATTTAAAAAAATAAATGCATACCCATGTATATGTATATATATGTATATATATATATATATTGGGACCAGGGGGGCAAATGGCCCCCCTATAAAGGTAAGTTTTAGAGATATATATATATACAATATCAATTATTTTTAAGACAAGAATTATTTATTAACAGAAACATCGGTGAAAAACTATTTAACTTGGTTTTTAATATGAATGGATGAAGTATTATTTAATGAAAAAATGATACCATCCACCATATTTCTTAAAATTTTTACTTTTTATCAAGTGTATTTTAGTCATTATATTATAAACTCATAATAAACTCACTATAAACTATATAAAATTTATAAACTCATAATAAACCCACAACAAACTCATGATAAACTCATAGTAAACTCATTGTAAACTAATAAAAATTTGGTATTTTGATAAATAATTTATAAATTTAGATATTTTGATAAATAATTTATAAATATAGTAAAATTAAAATTTTTTCAGTTTTCTTGTATTTTTGTCAAAAGCCCTTATTTAATTTAAGTTTAAGAGGCTAAATACATTTTTATCGATTAAAAAAAGGGGAAATTTTCACTAAAAAAATTAAAATATATTATTAATGTACTCTAAGAATATATCTTATAAGTTTTTTTAAAAAAACGTTATGCCAAATACCTTTTAGGTCTTAAATATGCTGCAGAATGAAGAGACGTGGAGTAGGGAAATGTGACGTATAAAGTACTTTCTAATGATATTTCTAACCTTGAAGTTGTTTCAAGGTCCAAAACTAAAGTCCTAGATTATTCAAATTGGACCTACTTTCATTTAAGTGCAAGTATTAATTGGTTATTATTGTAAGGTCCTAAAGCGTGCAAGCAATGGATTAATATATATAATCCAATAATATAAGCAAACTAAATTTAAAAAAAAAAGAATGATTTATTATAGGGTTAATATATATATATATATGATTTCATATACAACAACTTAATTGGCTAATTTATTAAATTATACGTGCTCACAACTTAATTAAAATTTCTTTGACAAAAAAAAATTAAAAACTTAATTAAAATAAATTTTGCAACAGCTTGTGAATTCGAGGACACGTTATCGACAAAACTTGTAATCGGCTTCAATTTTCAACTAAATCAGCTCGTACCCTTCCTCCTCCTCCTCCTCCTCCTCTCTCTCTCTCTCTATATATATACTTATATATATGCATATGTAATTGAGGCCCACTAGACATTTATGATAAATGTGCGTTTGAGTTTATTTTTTTAATATTGTTTTTTATATATGAAAATTAAATAAAATTTTCACAAAATAATAAATTTTATTTTAAATATGAGACAATAAACTTGATTTTATAAATTATGTTATATTTTTATTGTAATAAACTTTTCAAAAATAGAAAATATTCAAAAGTAAACTAATTTTGATTTTTTTTAAAAAAAAATAGAGTAAAATGACTAGTATTTATATATATAAGTGTCTGTTAACATTAGCAAGTAGGAAAGTTTCTATTTTGTGAAGTGGGTATTTAGTCTTGTTGCTTGGCATGTTTTTAGTTCTTTTACTGCTTTAATCTTCTATATCCTCCTCTACTTTTGTTGTTACGTTTGTTGGGCCATTCTAAGAAGTTTTGTAGTGTTGCCTTTATGGGTATAGTTAATGATGCTGCATTTCAACTAAATTTTATTGACCGAATAGGTAATGGCAAAGTCAATGGAATATCTACATTTAATATCTATTGGTGGGTTTTGGTAGCCAAACCCTCCAGTAGCCATGAGTTGCTTAAGTTGGAATTATCGGGGTTTGCAATGACTAAAAATTCATGTCTTAAAAGACATTGTCCAAGTAAAGAGATCGGATTTTGTTTTTTTTAATTGACACTTGGGTTCGTAAAAATAAAATTGAGCAAATAAAAATTTAGTATTGGTTATTTGAGTATGTTTGCGATTGAGTATGGTAATAGTTGTCAAGGGTATGCTTTTTTGTGGCATAATACTAGTTTTGCTTCAATTATTGGGTTTTCATTTCATCATATTGATGTAATGGTTACCCTTGATAATGTTGAGCAATGGAAAATTTCTGGCTTTTATGGTTATGGTTATCTTGATTGTAATAATAGGCCTCTCTCTAAGAACCTTTTGTGTAGTTTGAAATCGACAGGTAATATCCCATGGTGTGTAATTAGGCATTTTAATGATATGTTGTTTGCTTCTAAGAAGAAGGGTCATTCTAGCCAACTTGTATAGCTTCTTGATGGGTTTCAAGATACTGTTAATTTATGTGGCCTTAAAGATTTGAACTTAATTAGGCATCCATTCAGTTCGGAGAGAGTTTATAGTAGTGCTCATTGGGTAGAGGAGAAGATTGATCGAGTCATGGTTAATATGCCTTGGTGAAATTGTTTTAGTAATGCCTTGGCGTTTAATTTGGATGTTTTACTTAAGATCATACTGCTCTCTTTCTAGAGCTTAGACTATAATCTAGGCAGCCTTTTATGTATTGTTTCAAGTTTGAAAATTCCTGGCTTACTGAACTAGGCTATGGTGAAATTGTTTCACATAGTTAGAATAGTGTTTAAGATTCTGTTTTTAATAAAATTCAAGCTTATAGTAAGGCTCTTGAAGTTTGGGATAGAGAAGTAAAAAATCGATTTAGAGACTATATTTCTTCTCTTCATACTCGTGTATCTAGCTTTAAGTTTTTTGCTTCTCCAAGGGGGATAATGAAATAAAAAGAGGCTAAATCTCACATCAGTTCTCTTTTAGCCCAGCAATGCCTTTTGGAAGCAGAGAGCTAAGACCCATTGGTTGGTTGGCAGTAATCTTAATACCCACTTTTTCCATGCTAAGGCCTCTAGTAGATAAAGACATAATAGAGTTTCAATGTTGGTAGATGAGTTTGGTAGTCAAGTGAAAGATGAGATTGGGATTCGTATTGTAATGTTTGATTATTTTTTATTTGCCTTTAGTTCATCCTTTATGGATTGTAGGGATGTGGTGCAAATTATTAAGAGGTGAATATCCTGTGATGATAAGGTGCTCTTTGATCACCCTTTTACAGTTGAGGAGGTGAGGGTTTCTCTCTTTGACATGAGTCTGGATAAGGCCCTAGGTCTTGATAGGTTAAACCCTGCTTTTTATTAGAAATTCTAACATGTGATTGGCAAGGATGTTACTAATGTAATCATTGATTTTCTAGATCATGGGGCTGCCCCTTTGGGTTGGAATGCTACAGACATAGTATTCATTCTTAAGAAGAACAAGCCTACTCATATGTTTGATTTGAGACCCATTACATTGTGTGATGTGCTTTATAAAATTGCAACTAAGGTTTTGACTAATCGCTTAAGGCATGCCTTATCTTCTCTTATTTCTAGGTCTTAGAGTGCCTTTATGGTTGGCTATCTAATTACAGATAATTTTCTAATTGCCCATGAAGTTTTACATTGTATGAAGAGAAGGGTTTGTGGAAAGGAAGGTTTGGTTGCTCTTAAATTAGATATGAGTGAGATTTATGATATGACGGAGTGATTTTTATTTTTTTTTTGCTGAGTGTACTTGAGGCTAATGGAAATAGTGAGAAATGGTTCAATAGTGTGTAATGATGGTTACATATAATGTTATTAGAAATGGTGAGGAGGGTGGCCTAATTTATCCTCAAAGGGGTTTGCATCAAGGTGACCTGCTTTCGCGTTATTTATTCATATATGTATGGAGGGTCTAATTGGTTTCTATTTGAGGCGGAAAGGAAATGCATATCTATGGGTGTGAGGTGTGTAAATGAGCTCCCTTTGTTACTAATCTTATGTTTATTGATGATTCCTTTCTGTTTTTCAAAGTAGATATGGCAAAGTGTTGAGTTGTGCAGAGAGTGCTTAAAAGTTATGAGCATGCTTTGGGTTAACAAATTAATTTTACTACATCGATCATTTGTTTTAGTAATGTGGGGCTTCAGAATTCTATTTTGTAGACCCTTGATTTTTGGAATTTTCTTGGCCAAGGTATGTATCTAGGGCTTCCATCTATGGTAAGGAGATCTAAGAAGCAGATTTTTTTCTTTTGTGAAAGATAGAGTGATGAAGAGAGTTAGTAGTTGGAATAATTGTTTGTTTCCTAGTGCTTGAAGAGAGATTATGATTAAATTGGTGCGCTAATATATTCTTACATATGCAATGAGTGTTTTTCTGCTACCAATTACACGTTGTGATGAGATTGAGTGGTTATGAATTATTTCTAATGGGGGTTACATAGTAATGGTTCTAGGGGTATTCAATGGATGAGGTGAAGCAAGCTTTGGAGGGTAAAAACTAAAGGTCGCATAGGCTTTAAGGATTTAGAGGATTTTAATTGTGCTATGCTTACTAAATAGGCCTAGTGCTTTATTAAACAGCAGGAATCACTAGCTGTATGTGTCTTTAAAGCAAGGTATTTTCCAAATACCTATATGTGTAAGGTTATTGTGGGAAACAACCCAAGCTACGTTTGGAGGAGTATTTGGAGTACTTTGTCTAGTTTGAAAGTAGGTTGTGTGTGGAGGGTTAGTGGCGGTTAAATATTAAAGTTTGGGGGTCCAATTAGTTTTCAAATGGGGATCGACATTGTGTGTCTATGACTTACTCTTAGGGTTATGAAAATTTATTGGTATCTAATCTTATCTTACACGAGACAAAGGAATGGGATGTTGCTTTAATTGACAATTTATTTTATAATTTTTATGCTTCCCGTATTAAGGTTGTTGTCCCAAACTAGAAACCAAGTGGGGGATGAATTGGTTGTTAGAAGAGTGATGATAAATTTAAAGCTTAAAAAGCAAGAGATGAAGAAGATGTAGATGGAGTAGAGTTTGAGAAAAAAGAACACAAACAATTATAGTGGTTCAGATTTATCTCAATCCTACATCCACTTTCTTAACAACTTGTTAAGGTTCTACTAGTATTGAGTTTTTACAAGCTTAACTCTAACTTGATATTTTTCCTAGCTCACACCAAACTATAACAATGGCTTGAGATCAATCCTCACAACTCTTACAAGAGTTTTCCAGGCTCACTCTCACAACCTAAGTGTTTCTCAGCACACACTTAAACTTATATGGTATTTAATGCTCACACCCAACACTCTAAGATTTTTGAAGTTTGATCTTTTGGTCTTTAGACAAAATAATGAAAAATTTTATTCAATGAAATTATAATAGCAATCAAAGTATTCTCTAACCACAAAAATGAAGTTAAATGTAGTATTTATAGCCATTTGCTTAATGTAGCTGTTTAAATTGGTTCCCACATATTTAGTGCTTATCTTTCACTAATTTTGTATCAGGAGCTCAGTGTGCGGTCGCTCGGCTCGGTGGGCGGTCCCATGGTTTAAAAGCTTTATGTAACGGCTAGTTCCAACCGTCGGACAAAATCTCATTTGCCCATACTTTTGTGTCGTGCGGTCATCCAGCTCACTGTGCGGTCGCTCAACACAAAGTTACCATTAAAATCAAATTTCTTCTTCCACATGTCAGGTTATCATTGGTCCGAGGTATTTGGCACTAAGATTTAAATCAACTGAACTTTTGCTGTCGCTCAGTTTTTTTGGGCGGGCGCACAAGGTTTTAAGCATTGAGAAAGCATTGCGAGAACTGACCGCTATCTCTTCTATTCTTTTTAGTATTTTAGATCTTTGTAATGTGCGGTAACTCAAATAACTAGGGCGGTCGCTCGAGCAACTAGTGCAGTCGCTATCACTTCTGTGAGTTTATGAATTTTTACCTTAATTTGGTACGGTCGCTCGGTTCTTAGTATGGTCCTATGCCTACTGGGTGTCTTTACTTCACTGCTCACTGACAATGCAAACTCTTCTATGGAAATTATGGACTTAGCTCAGTTGCCATAGTTGGCTTGTCCAATCGATGTAGGGCTGCACTGTTGTGCTTAGCTCGGTTGTTCCACCGGAATGCTTTTAGCTTGTAAGTTTAGTTTTCATGGCTCGGCAGTTCTATATTTAGCTAGGCGCTGTTTGTGTCTGTTCGGTTCTCTGCTCGACATATGAGTATATCTATTCGATTTTTCTTTGCTCAGACAAATCTATATGATAGTTTATTTATGTGCTTGTGTTGTATTTGTGCGGTCGCTCGATCTATAGTTCGGGCAGTTGCACAAAGTTGCTCAAATCCTAACTCTGCAAAGTAGACTTGTTTGAAATTATTAGTTTGTTATCAATTTGATTGTCAATAATAAAAATAGAGTTTGATTGTCCATCAATCTCAATAATTTTTTCATAACCCTAAGATTGATTGTGTAATACCCCTTCCCGGCCTACATGTGTAAGCCGAGTAGAGGCGCCACACTAACCTAATGTTGCTACCAATTTTACTTAGTCAAATGTTAGTTCCGATTTTTATAGAAATTTTGCCAGAGGTTCGCCTAGAAATTGGGTCCCAAGTGTCGACAAAACTGGTTTTTTCTGATTTTTGAAAACATTTTTTCAAAACCCAATGCGAATACAATCAGCTTCAATACACTTCCAATGAATCCCCCTTATACCCTCAACTACAACCTACAAGAAGAATTTACACTTCTAATACAAAATAAAGTAGAGGTTTATTATTATTACATACTACTAACGTACAGTATAACATAGTACTTCCCAATCTTATATATAAATATATACATATACATGCCACAACTAGCTAACTCATAATATAGGAAATGAAAGGCTACTCTGAGGTGCTGCGCTGTGTTGTGCTGCTCAATGCTAATCACTGAAATCTACTGCTCCGAACCTACGAGTCAAGAAAACTCAACTCGCTGAGCAATGACGCTCAGTGGGTACTTTACCGATGAAAATATAAGTAAAACATGAAAGCATTTGAACTAAAAGGAAATAATTAAATCCAAAATCATCCAACGTTAAACCAATGGAAGTTATTGTCCATTCAGTGTAGATATACTTTCAACAATTGTAAAAACCATAATTCAAACTCATATTGCAGTACGTAGTTTTAGAAAAATAGGACTTTGGCTCAGGCTCTACTGGCATATAGGGAACCATAGCGATAAAGCAGTGGCCCTCACCACTGTAACATAGATGGCCCTCACCACTGTAACATAGATGGCCCTCACCACCATTATCAAATCACAGGAATGGCCCTCACCATCCTAGTTATAACCAATTCTGCTCTACGGCCTATACCTATAGGTAACCTCCGGAGCATTCCAATCACAATTTCACAACATCTCCGCTCCACGGCCTATACCTGAAGGTAACCGCCGGGGTGTATCAAACACAATAAGTGGCAGTATTGCATAAGTTAGTATAGTGCACCATACCCTTATCTACCACTCCCAACTATCCAGTAGAGCATAAAGGTTAAAATGATTCAATTTAAGTCTCAAACTTCATTTTAGAATGACTCGAGAAATCATTTTAAGTTTCCGTTGCACTTTGCCATTTACGCCGCGCACCACTTTCTTTAGTCCAACATTAACCCTTTTTCACATATTTAACATCCATAATAAACATATCAAACATTTTAAAGCATTCCTCAAAGAGTCGCAAATTGATCAATTGAATAGTGTCGCGGCACGTAAAATCAGCAACGCAAAATGGCATTACCAAATGAATAGTAAAATCTGGATTTTCGTCAAAATTTCAGTCCGTTTCAGTCATGCATTTGACAAGGTAAATGATCTTATTTTTGGCTGAAATTTTACAGAAAACTTATTTCATATGTTGACTAATTGCACGTAAAATTTTGTTGAAAAGTTCATTCATTTGCTACCTCAAACAATTGCCACAAAAATAGTCCAGAAAGCTGTCACTTTGGGACCATTTCGGCCCAAACATATGAAATACATGGGATAGCGTATTTTTCTTTTACAAATCAATATGAAGGCTTCTTTAATGATAAAGAGAAGATTCAAACACTTCCCTTTGATAACTTTTGCATGTTTAACTTAAATCAAACTAATTAAAGTTCATCAAATCAACTTGCCAAATTTTTCTCAAAACATTTGGTTTAAATTAAATTTAAACAACTCAATTGCCATAAGAAACCAAGAACATAACTTAAACATTTAATTTAAACTCAATCAATACATTTAAGCATCAATCATCAAAACTTCCATAAACCAAAGTTTGTAAGAAAAATAAAATTTCTTTTATGGTAAAGTATTTTTCCAAGGTAAAGTACCAAACCTTGTTCTTTTAAATCCCCTTGGCTTTTCCTTCTTCTCCTTCCTTAATCTTTGTTTCCCCTTCAAGAAATTCAAGAACACAACCTTAAACATAACCCTTAGCAATTTAGAACAATAAGCTATCCTCCATTTCTTTTCAAACTAAACCCTAATCTAGCCTTATTAAACCTTAGAAACCTTGATTCTTCCATTTAATTTATCAATATCATCACTACTTAAAATTTTTTCCAAATCCACCATAAGAACCCTAATTTCCAATCTTCCAATAGATATATAAATACTTAAAATTGATACTAGAATTGAATTCTACATACTTGAAAAACTTAAAACTTACCTTGAAAATCAAACTTGACAAAAATTTAGAAATCCTTTGGTGTTCTTCCTATGGTGGCCGAAATTTGTGGGAGAGTTTGTGGGAGAGAGATTTTGCTCCTCTTGTTATGATATATATAGTGGAAATAATGTCCACTTTTGGGTTGGATGAATGGTTTATGACCACTTGTCCACACCTTTTTCTTTCTTCTTTTTTTAACTTTAAAATGGCTAAATATGATTGGCCATTAAAAGATTTTTATATTTTCCTTTCCAATTAAGTCCTCCAACTTGTCCCTCTTCCCATTGGATACCCTAACTTGTTCCATATCACCCATATGGTACCCACATGGAACCGGGCCCATTTTACGCTCTGGCGATTAATCGATCTTAACTTTTAAACCGTACAGTTCCACAAGGCAAACTACATATGGTTTTGATCCTCTCAACCTCTACTTTCTATTTCTAAGGTATATTTTAGGTTTCCAAGTCGTTTTGAAAAATTACCAATAAGCCCTCGACTTTTTACAAAATTTCCTTTAGGTCCTTTCTTTGCTCGGGTTTTGCCCGGGCTCCATTTCTACTGACGATTATTTCATATTCAACCCCTCGACATCCTTTACACACTCGTGTGTTTATTTCCTACTTTGGATTCATGTATAATGACCAAAATGGCCCTAGTCTACATGTCTTCGTTTCTCTCAAACGGGGCGTTTCCTGGAAAAACCGTTACGCGTCATTGCAACCCAATTTTTCTCTATTCTCCATTTTTGGAATCTGTTATGTGCACTATTAAGAACCTCCAGTACAACTTTTGGAAATTACAGTTACCTCCCCAAAACTTTTTGAAATTACAGTCACCTCCCCAAAACTTTGCATTTTTTTCAATTAGGTCCCTTTGGTCCTATAGCCTTATCTAGGCCCGTTGTCAGGAATTATCTTCTCCTTTCCCCTTCTCTCACTGTGCACGTGACTGCTATGCATAAATGCGGTGATGGATGTGACAGATTGTCCATCAATCTCAACAATTAAAGTTTGGGGGTCAATTAGTTTTCAAATGGGGATCAACATTGTGTGTCTATGACTTACTCTTAGGGTTATGAAAATTTGTTGGCATCTAATCTATCTTACACGAGACAAGGGAATGGGATGTTGCTTTGATTGACAGTTTATTTTACAATTTTGATGCTTCCTGTATTAAGGCCATCTTGTTCAATATAGGGGTGTTTAGCGATGTTCTCTATTAGGGAAATTCCAGGTCTAGTTCTTATGAGGTAAGTAAAGGCAACTTAATAAAGTTCCTGGCATTAGAGTTGAGTTAAATATCCATTCTAGGAAGCACTTGTGGAAACTTAAAATGATTCCCAGAGTCAAGAGCTTTGTTTGATGTTTACTTCATCAATGTCTTCCTATTAGAGTAAATTTCTGTCGACGAGGTGTTCAGGTGAATTTAGCCCTTTCTATGATAGGGAGCAAGAATTAAAATTCATTTGTTCACGTTATATTCTTTTGCACAGAGCTGTTGGAGATCGTGCTTAGTAGGGTTATGACTGAATGACATTTATAGCTTTGACTCTTGATTTTTTAGTTTGTTTGAGTCTACTTCTGAGGAACGACATATTTTACTTTGCTCTTTTCTATATAGCTTATTGTGGGCTAGAAATAGATTGGCATGGAATGAGAAATCACCATTGGTGTGAGCGGAGATTTTTGTCCCCACTCTCGGTAGAATGGTTATTGTAACTTCGACACTATTAGGCTCTGGGTCTTAGAGAACACGGGCCTAAGCCCAGAGAATAGGAGTCACCATCTAGATGGGCCGGGAAGAAAATAAAATGGGTGGATGACTCAATTCCTAAAGAATCTTCAACCCCTATTGGGTTGGAAAAGTTAGGTACGCATGGGGAATGAAAGAAGTGACCCAGCACCCCCATAACACCCGATTCATTGGAACCGACCTCTTTTTAGGTCTAAATATTATTGAATGTTTATGTCATTGTGACATTATTCATACTACAAGAAATTAAAAATAAATAATGTAAAAATAATCATATCTTAAATCAAACAAACAAACAACAAAATGCACATCTATACGAGGATGAAAATATACCTTTACAATGTCTAAATGTCCATAATACAAATAAAAATAAGATGGACCACCCACAAAAGAGTGAAAACATATCCCTTACATTAATCCCCAAATATAAATTAAATAAAAAAAAAGCAAATTAAATAAACAAAACACCCAAAAAATGAAAACATACCTTTTACAACCTTAAAATCCAAATAATAAAAATTGCAATCCACAAACATATAAATCATCATACAAAGAAATATAAAATTAGGGCTTAATTAAAAGAAAATCAAGATTAATTACAAAAATTGCAATCCACAAGCATATTTTAATATTAACCCATTAACAAAATATAGGGCGCGA
The DNA here is from genome assembly GCA_947685225.1 of Garcia nutans. Taxonomy (NCBI): domain Eukaryota; kingdom Viridiplantae; phylum Streptophyta; class Magnoliopsida; order Malpighiales; family Euphorbiaceae; genus Garcia; species Garcia nutans. The sequence continues at coordinate 42,497,493 of CANTUV010000017.1, forward strand.
TACATATGGTGGTCCCATTATCCAGTTAGCAAGCGCGAGTCAATGGGACAATGCCCTTACGGGGATCGGAGGCAGTACCCCTGAAAGGTAAATGATTTACTATACTCGTTGAATGAGTTGCTGCCTCTAGAATATAAATTATGGTTTTATATCATAATTTAGGATTTCAATTAATAAACTAAGATCTTACGTTCCATTTTAAACTAAATCAAAATAATAAATCACAACACAATAGGTTCACAATTTTAAACAAAGATAATACTCAATTGAATTAAATTGATTTAGTTCATGAAAACTATACCTACGTTGTTAGCTCTATCAAAATAATTTTGTTGAACCAAACCTCGTGAATTACCACAATCCCTCAATAAGAACTGGTGATAGGTATTGTTTTGAAAGATTTTTTATGGTTTGGATCGACTAGAATTTCTGGATGAGCAAGGAACAATTGAAGTTTTGCTCCTGTATTCTAAATTGCTCTCTTCTATTTTTGCTTTTGTTGCTACTGTCTCTTTTTTTGCTTTTTTATGTGTTATTGGTTTCTCTTTTGAATTGTTAATTGTGCCTCTCATCTCAATTGCTAAAAGCTCTCCTTTTTCAATTGCTAAAACCTCCCCCGTTTTTAATTGTGATTGTCCCTTTTTATAGATGAAGGTTAAGATTAAATTAGGGTTAATCCAGTTTAAAAGTCACTGATTCTCATTAGGAAACCCTGTATTTATCTAAAATAAGCCCAAGTTTAATTAGGATTAGGAAATTTAAAGAGCTCATGGAGAATTGGCCATGAGCCATGGCCAATTTGTCATGATTTCATGGGTCGGTTCAATAATTTTGGCTTTTTAAATCGTACCAGACTCGGTTTGGGCTTTTTAATTGAGACCATGTTTAATTCAAGCTTTTAAAATTATAACCAAATTTAAATTAGGACCAGATTTAATTCAAGCTTTTAAAATTAAGACAAGATTTATCTAGAACCAAAATTAAAGGTCTACAATTGGCTTCATAAGTGGTGAGATATGCTGCTGATTATCAATTGGAATGGAAAGAGGCCCAATCCTTGGCTTATAGTAATGTCAATAGCTCTTCACCTTGTTTTGCGTTGGGGTAAAGCAAGGTTTGTGTTGCGCTCTACTTAATACTACTACGAAGCAACTCTCGCATTCATATGAGGTTATTGTAGTAACAGTGATTGCCCCAAGATCATCTCACAAGGAAGGTGTTTGTTCACAATAATTTGATTAAAATAATATATTAAAGTTTGAGTGTTTGTTGTTGAAATGTAAAAGAAATCTAAGATTACAAGTAAAATAAATAACGGCTGCATAAAATTGATTGAAACTTTCAAAATGATACCTAGGATTTACAATTCGATTTAATCAAATGTTTAATTCTCAAATTATTCATTAATATAACCTTGTATCCTAATTTGTTTCTTGTGATTAATTAGCAATTATTAATTCATTAGTTCTCACATTCATGAATTAACAACAATCAAATATCTTGATTTTACAAATTAAGAGAACTCTAGAACTTATATTTCTAATTCATTCTTAGGGTGGTTGAATACATAGTTTCAATATTAAATTTCACCTCTCGGTTCTTCATTCGATATCTAGAGAGTGGCCAATCTATCAACCTAACATTCAATCCAATGCAATCAACTCACATAACAAGGTATATTAATGAAAATACTCAAATTAAATCATCTAATGAAATCTATTGCAAATCCTAGGCATGGATAATTTAGTTCATCATCATCAAATCAAAACACATACTCATCTCAATAAAAATCAAATCACAAATATCCATTGAAATATTAATGTTCATAACAAATCAATGAAAATCTAGAAATGAATCAATTGAACTAATTCAAGAATAAAAAAAACCAGATTTGAAGAAGACTAGAGTTGATCTTCTCTTGTTCTTCCTCCAACATTGCTTAAGATTGATGAAGAATCCCTGAACCTCCTCCCAAAGCTTTGCAAAACAATCTTGTGTAGAGAATGAATATTCTTGATGGTGATCGATGGTGAATGATGATAGGTGAATGGATTTGTAACAAGAACAAGAAGAATAGAATGGAGAGAAAATGATCCTCCTTCCATACTTATATCCCACAATGAAGATGATCCATCCTTTTTATTCAAAAGCTTGTCTCCTTTTTAATTAAAAACCAATTATTTTCACATGCCATTATCAATTATCCCCCATTCTTTCAAAAAGAAACATTTAAAATCACAATTTCTCTTATTCTGCTATTCCACGATTATTTGTCTCACTTTACAACTCACTTAGTTGGCTTCATTAATTGAGTGACACAGCCAAGACATGAATGATTTGGCCGTGTCTATCAATTGTACCTTGGACATGATCAAGTCACTTGTCCATGTCCTTCACTGCCTTTTAATGTATGTTTCTTGTGAGGAGTGACACGGCCAGTAACACACCTATATCACCTCGCTGTGTCTTCTTCTGCATCTCTTTGTTATTTTGCTCTTCAGGTGAGACACGACTAAGTCAGTGGGTGTGTCATGTGATACGGCCAGTGACTTGGTTATGTCATCTCCATGTGTCTGCTTTTGCCTTCATTCTTTTCTTAACAAAGGGACACAACCAAGTCAAGTTTGTCCTAGCCATGTCATGTGACACGGCCAGTGACACGGCCAAAGTCACCTGAGTGTGTCACAGTCCGCCAAATTTTCCTTCTTTTCATGAGGGACACAACCATATTGTTGAGTGTGTCCACTTTTTCAACTCTTTGATGAGGGACACAGCTAAGTCAGGAATGACTTTGGCTGTGTTCAATGCCTTTTTTTTTTAACAAGTGAATTAAAACTTCATTTTTTGGACTTCAACCTAAATCATAACACTTCAAGCAAACTTAAGCACAAATTTAAAGAAAAATTAATCAAAAGCCAATAAAATTACCCTAAAAGCACACACATAAATGATCATAATAATCTGTCTAACCTGAAAGTTAAAATTAATGCAACTATTTTTTAGCAGGAAGGTCATTACGGTGTTGGATTAGTGGTTAGAGTATTGGCCAAAACTATGTCGTTTTGTAGGGATGTTGTTGTAACACCCTTAATCCTTTAAATTCTTATATGAAATTTGGTGTTTAAAATGATAAAAACCCTCTCCCCTGCTCCCTCAAAATTTGTCTAAAATGGTGGTGAAGAAGAAGATGAAGATATTTTATGTTTTTAATTTTTCCTCTTTCTTTCCAACCATATATATATAATTATTAAATAATTAATTAATTATTAGATATTTTTGGTTTTTTCTATCCAAAATTACATTTTTAATCTTCTTTTACTTTTATTATTATTAATATTATTATATTTAATTTTAACTTTTTACTTTTTATCAAGCTTTTTCTTTTTAGTGAGAATGCATATATTAAGTATGTGTTAAGTATATACTATGTATATATTATATATATCCAATGTATATCTTGTGTACACATTAGATATATACTATATATATGCTATTTATATACCTCTCCCAATACTCTAATTGGCCCCCCATATAAATATTTATTTGTATTTAAAATTGTAGATATTACAGTTGCTTCTATAATTGTTGAAGTTACAACCTTCTGTCATACTTGCGTTTGGTTTGTAGAGTGTGGTCTTCTTAGTATTCATTTAGAGATCAATTCTTCCTTAGTAGTGGCTAGTTTGAGGGTGGCTTCTTTAGGTTAAAGTGTTCTTGGTGGAGCTTGCGAGACCTCCCCCAAGCACCTATCTTATATGCTATAGGATCAAAATGCTCATTTAGGTTTAGTTTACAAAAAATTGCCGCATTCGGTCTCCATTTCATTTGGTAAGCATAGATTTGAAAGAGTTGCCACTTTAATTTTATTTTCAGAGGAAAATATAAACTAAAACCCTTTTATGACTATTTTCTTTTTAGAAAAAAGCATTAGTCTTGGTCCAAAGGATTGGCTCTATATTAGGTTTTCATTTTAAGCAAATAAGTCTAGTCTTAATATAAACTAAAATTCACAAATAGATTTCATGATGAAATTTACATTATGAATGGCAATTGTATCATGCATGAACAATTATCAAATGCATGACATCTTTTCACATCCATAACAAAATAAGGAGTTTGAAAAGGGTAAAGATAGTTAATATTACACTTTTAAAATCAATCATGAGCATTTCCAACTCTAGCCTTTATGGATATTAAGATGAACATATATTTTCCAAATAAATATAATGATAACAATAATACAAAATAAAAGATAAACAATGCAATGCGTGATGAACCTAGGGTTGCTAAGTTTGTGGGCTTGATCACTTGGAGTTACATTCCAAACAAGCATGCATATCCTTTTTAGTATAGGAATCAAAGTCTCATGCAATTTTATCCACTTGTAAAAGTGAGGTAGGTACCTACGGGTGAGTGACCTAAAACTATGGTCTAGGTTGACCTAAAATTGAGTGCAAACCTAATACTATTTCTAAGTTTGAAAAGTTGATGTGAACCTATAATTGTTTAAAGGTCAAAAAGGTTCATTCAAGATTTGATTGTGAATTAATCTTAACCTAAGTTTAATTCTATGCTCAACTCAAAACTCTTTACCTAAAGTTGATTTAGGATTTAAGAAAAATCTAATTCGATTATGAATTGATTGATTATGAATAAATTGATTTTCTACCTAAGCCTAAATTCATTTTAGATTTTACCTTAAATATGTTTATGTGAACCTAAGCCTAAATAGACTGATTTTAAGAAAAAAAAATTAAATTCATTTTAGGGTTTATTTCAAAAGAACTTGACCTAAAGTTGATTGCATGGTTTAACAAAAAATTCGATTCGATTCAAACTTACCTAAAATAATTTAAGGTTTAGCGAAAGGTTTAGCTTTAATGAATAAAAGAATGAGCTTAGTTTACCTTTCTAGAGTGCGTTTTTTGAGGAGGAGGGACTTCCAAGGACTTCTTACCATATCAAAGTTCCACAATGAAGAAAGCTTCTTAAATCTCTTTGTTTGATAAGAATTTGGAGCAAAAATTGAGCAAAGTGATGATATTTTGTGGAAAAGGAAATGAAGAAATTACTAGAAAAACATAAAAAACTGCTTGATCTGAGCTTTTACAAGAATGTGTGCTGAAGTGTTCCAAGAAGTGGAAAAAGATATACTATTTATAGCACAAAATCCAAGACATCAGTGATCAAATGGATGCCTGCGGTCACCAGTGACTAAGGCAGTGATCGGTCATCACTTCGGTGACTATGATGGCTATTGGTCATCGATAGACGAATAGGTGGCCCTCTAGCCGACCCATCTTTTTGCATAGTCTCTCTTTCGAAGCTTATTCCGAGATTATTCGACATCCGTCTTGATTCTTAAGAATCATAATAAAATAAACTTTGCTATGGGGTACAAAAATCAAGAGTTCACATAATATTACTAGACTATATTTAACTTATCAATACTTTTTTTTTGCCTTTAGTTGAATTAGATGTAATCAAGTAGCTCATGCTCTTGATAGATTTTTTTTTCTTTTGCTTATTCCATAACATGACCTTTGCTCTAAAGTTTTTGAAGGACGTAATCTTGATTGATAAATTTTAATTTTATCATCCTTTTGGCCAAAAAGAATTTTTTTGAATTAAAAAAAAGAAATTAGATTTTTGATATTATCCTCCCACCCAAAAATAAAATATAACCAGCCTTTATGATCTTTCCAATTGGCGCGTGAAACAATCCATTCAGAAATTGCACCGGCACCCATTATTATTAATTATTAAATTAAATTATAAAATAAATATAAAAAAGTCTCAATCAAATCTCCATTCCTCGCATTCAAGTTGACGGAAACAACAGCTCAATAATGAGAAATACCAAAGCCTCCTCTATGCTGATTCTCGCAATTTTCCATTGATTTTCCATCATTTCCCTGAGAAAATTCTTCCTCCTTATGGGCCGAAATTCTACTCCTTCCGAAATCGACGAAGCCGGTATTACCAGCACCAGCACTATCACCGCCACCTCTGCCGCCGACGGCGGTGCTAATGGTGGTAATGGAAATAGCAACAATGACCAAGGTTTTCACTCGATCCGAGACCGCTTGCGGTTTAAGAGAAACCCTATCTATACTACTACCACCAATACTACTAATAACCAGAACAGAGCCACTGCCAAATCCTCTTTAGATCGCTCTTCTTTACGCAACCGATTGCACCATAATACCAATAGAAGTTACCGCAAGGGCTTTCTCTTTTGGTTTCCGTTTAGAGGCGTGTATTTGTTTTACTTTGTCGTTTTCTTTGCGGTTTTTGCTTTTGCTATGGCTTCTATGGTTTTACAAAGCTCGATCACCACGTTAGTGTTCACTAAGAGTTGGAGTGAGCACCAGAGATCGATTAGGGAGGGTTTGAGGTTCGGGAGCACGTTGAAATTCTTTCCAGGAATAAAATCTCTGCGATATGCTAAGGAGCATGGGCTTGATAAAGTGGGATTGCAGGAGGCCGAAATTGGGTTTCGGGCCCCGAGGCTCGCTATCGTAAGTGATTTTGTCTCCTATGTGAATTTTTTAATTGGTCTTACAGTTTTGGCTACATTTGGACAGCTGAACGTTAGTTATAGAAATTCATTTTTTAGTTAATAGTGTTATTTGTTGATGGAATTCAAATGAAAATGAATAGGAAGTCTGCACTTTCTTTATTTTTCTAAACCTTCTTTGCTTAGACTATATATATTGTTTGCTGAGGGAACTCACAATAATATTTATGTTACTGCTACATGCATAAAATAAGGTTTTAGAAATAAACTACAAATCTTAATACTGAAGGTTTCACTTGTTCATTTTAGCTGGTTAAACTGAGTAACAGCTATTTACGTAGTTGGTTTCTTTTGCTCTCAAGGAAAAGGGGAAAAAAAAACAAGATCTTATGATCATTGTATTTTGGAATCCACCAGGACATATGCCACGTAATTTCCTTAAGTAGTTGTTTGGGGGAGTTTTCTTGAGGATTGGTTTTATTGATCCCATATGATTATCAAGGTCGTTTAGGTTAGGAAATGAATTGATAGTTGCTGTATTAACTTATTATTATTATTATTGTTATTATCACCAATCAACTCCGTTTTGCAATTTGAGGGTGCATCTATGATGGTCCTAATTCTAAGCTTTCAAAATAACTGTGATTCAGATTTTTTGAGGATTGAGAAAATTTTAGAAAATATTCAAAATTCTTATAAATATAGAAAATCTAGTACTTATTAAAGATTTGATTAAAAATAAAAATTTCCCTAGGATATGGTGTGGATTGAAGGGGTGAGAATGTTATCTTCACAATTATGTTTGAAACTATAAGTCTACAAAATTGAAGAAAGATGGAATTGTAATAAGAACTCGTATTTTGCATTAGTAAAATAAAATTTGGTATTCATTTTTTTAAACAAGCCTGAAAGTAGTATGCATGTGAACTCTGATATATATGAAGGCTTTACTGTGAGAAATTTGTAGAGAATTGTGGACCAGTTGTAAGAACGAGGTGAATGAAATTGCCAACAATTTGGAGGGAATAGAACCAAATAGTATTTAAAAGTAGGACCAAACCTGCAACGTTTAGAAGAGCAATCAAGGAAGGTGTTGCAAGAAGGAAATTTTCTTGAAAGATTGCCTTGTGAGTAGTGATGCCTATCCAGAATGGGAATATCTATAGTTGGTTATGTTGCTGTGGCTAGTCATAATTAAATTTCTTTCCATACTCTATTGCTTTTTGGTTTATATTGATTCTTAGTGTTTTTTGGATTCTATCACGAACAAGGTAAGGTAGATATAGCTAGGAGGGGTAGGGGTAGACTTAAATTAACTTAAAAAAAGTCAAAATGATCAGAAGGCCCTACATCTCTCCGAGGATGTAGTCCATAATCGCTCTGAGTGGAAAAATATAATTCATATAGCCAACTCCAATTAACTTAGAATAGCTTTGTTAAGTTGTAATGGAATTGATTATTTATTCCTCTCACATCGTCCTCTTACCCTTAAAAAGAAAAAAATTGCATGATAAATGTTGTACTGTTAAAGAAAATAATTAATGAATAATGGCCTTTGAAACAATATTGGGGGAAAAGGAAGGAAAAAATGCAAGGGAAAGACAAAATAAAATATTATAACTAATGATAGCCAGTTTTAAAACATGAAGATCCTTATTAAAATATGTTTTAGGATTTAATTGAAAAACCAATAAAGGATAGGGGCTTAAAAAGCTATCCCTTATTTTTAACATATCTGCCTTATTATGTTGGGAGTGACAGTTGGATGGAAAGGAATACTCATGGGGATCCTACTTGCAACTATTACAACATTCAAAACTCATTAAGAGATGGGAGCTGTCAGCGGCGATTGTGCTTTAGATATATAAGTAATGTCTATTAGGAATCCTCTGTTGCCTACTGGTCTAGTGGTTGGGTTCAATCTGGGGTTGGGCACAGGATTGAACCTCTTGAATTTTTTGAGCAATGGTTAAAATAAGTTTTCCATTTTCCATCTCTGGTGTGATTCTGGAGAACTGGAAGTATCATCCTTCAACATGGAGTAAGATTCTTATTTCAGATCTATCCATGGAAGTAGAAGAAAAAGAATTGTCCTAGTTTCATTTTTTAGTTTTTCTGACAAGTTGCAGCATTAAGCTTCCAATGCTTGGGATAAGATTTTAATTTTAGTTCAGTCCTAGCAGTTGCATTCATCCCACAATGTGTTCGGACTAAAAATTCCCATTGGTTTATCATGCAACCTATCCTAGTTCAAGGGTTGCATCATTAACATGTTTGATGAATTGTATTAGTTTTTATATTTCGTTAAGGTAAATTTTTGTCCTTTACTCTGTTTAAAGATAATTATAATCTAATGGTAAGTGCATATATGGCTTGTGCAATAGACCTAGGTCTGGTTCTCTCCCCACCCCTCCCCAACAATGCTCAGGGAAAAAAAGAAGAAGAAGAAGCTTAAAGGTCGTTTCCCCCCCCCCCCCCCCCCCCCCTTATTTAAGAGAATTAGATTATCAGGATAAAATTGCCTGTTAAGGTATACTCAATCTTGTAAGATTATGAAACTAATGGACACAGTTGCTTGAAAATGGGGTTCTTGTCCAAAACTGGAATTGTTTCTTACAGATGCTATCTGGGTAATGAACGTCGATGGTTTGTTAACTGCTGGTATAGAATATCATTTTCAGGAATGCATTCTGGGCTAATATTTACAACGTGTCAAAGCAATCTCTTACCTGTCATACTTGTTGCATTTGCTGCCTAGTAAAAGGGGCTGAGAAGTATCACCAAAAGCATATGCTGTCAAGGAAACTTAAGAATTATCATGGATAGAACCTTTTGAAGACATGGGACAATGGAAATTGGAATGTTCTGGATGTTATAGAATGTCATTTTTGCTGATTGCCCTATTTGCCCATGCTAGTTGATCATATCCGAAGAACTTGTATGAGCTCCCTTCAGAGATATATTACGTTTATTAACATTAAACTAAATGTTCCTTTTCTGTATAAAAGTATGAGATTTATATTAGTGGGAATATGTTTCTAATAAAACGAATTTTGAGATAAAGCCTTGAAATTATGATTGATGAACTTGGAGTGATATCTGGTCTTTTAAATGCTTATTTCCTGCTTAGCATAAAGTTGATCAAATATGATGTTATTCCTCAATAACTTGGTGTGCTATTAGTTGATGAAGTTTAAGGCAGTTAGAAGATTTTCCTCTGTAATTAAACCTCTGCTGGGAAGAAGAATAAAGCATGTTTATGTTCTTCAGTACCCACTGAACTGTGGAAAGTGTAAACTATAGCTTGGTCCATTGTCTTTGTTGTTGTAGTGGTGTATAATTGTCTCATTTATGATATGTTTTAAGTTCCAAAACTTGAGGAATTCTTCTGTTTCTCTTTTGCACTGAAACATTCAAGAATGTAGCAGCTTATGTTTTCTATGCAGTTCCGCGATGAACTAGTTTATCATTGCATAAATTTTTTGATATTAGACGCTATGATCATCTCAATGTAAACTACTACATTAATGATATGTGGAGACATGAGTTCTTTGGGATCA